>CM031239.1:802378395-803617561 GCA_018340775.1 Taxus wallichiana var. yunnanensis | reverse complement strand
TCTTTCTTCTCTATGATCAAATCTATAAATACAGGGGCAAGATTCATTGTAAAGGGTTGGACATTCTTTGTTTTGTAGGCTCCCCTTTTCTTCTGACAAAGAAACTCGTGGAGTTTCAAACCTTCTACTAGATTGTAATACATTTCTTCCTTCTGGCCTCTTTGTAATGCATTGTATCAATCTACAGAGCAATAAAACATGTCTATGATCAACTTTAGATCCTCTCTTGTCTCTTTTACTTTCATCTGATCTTTCATTATAGATTTGGTCATTTGTGCTTAGTTATTGTATGCATTTGGTTAGTTTGTTTCCATTGGAAAAACAAATTTTCATCATTCCTTTTGTGCATCACCTTATAGCTTAGTTTGATTTCATGTATTCCTTTCACCCATGTCTCCTTGGCAAGTTTAGATTAGGTATAAAGAGATATCCTCTACAAGTTCTCACGTATGCACCTGAATAGAGGAATAGGAACTAACCTTTAATCTGGAGATCTTTCCCATATTTGTAAGGTCCCACACCTTGGGGAAGGTTCAATGTTATGCAATCACACCAAATGACTCTCCCTTATAAAAGAATAGCTATAGATCTCATTTAGGGTCTTTGTGATTTCATACTAATAGTTTTGGCATTCGGTGTGTGGTGATAAGTCTCCATATCATTACTGATAAGGTTGATGTGTACCTACTTATGATTTTAACTTCTAAGGGTGACTCCCAAAGAGAAAAATCCACTGGTTTCAGTAGTCTAAGCAAGTTCATGAGAAGAATACAAACACGGTCAAGAACCTAGAGAAGAAGGATTATTTGTCTATCTATACTTATCCCCAGATAGAGGGAGGGAAGGAAGAAGAACCCAAAGGTCTCTATCTCCACCAAATAGATCATAATCGACACCTCCTCCCGGTAGACCGTTCTCCCAATCAAGAGGGGTGCTTAGGTGATCGGGATTGCTTAGCCGAATCCTTATGTCAGTGACTTTGGAAGTAGCCCACTCACTCGAATGCACAAATATATTGATAAAATCAAGAGGACAAGTGTGAACATTTAACTATGGGAGTCATTGGGCATTCCAGGGGTAGAGGATCTATTATGAGCTGTCATGCAAAATCGGTCAAACTCAAATCAACCCCCTAACCAAAAAGATAGAGTTCTTGCCAACATGGTTCGGCTGGGAGGAACTATGGAGGACAACAAGGTAATAACTTGAGACCTCCTCCATTCTATGTCTCATTGATTATTGGAGACAAATTGGTGTATGATTGTTGGAGACAAATTGTTGGAGCCATTGTATGATTGATTCTAGGGCTAGTAGTTTTGTGATGCCCAAATAAATAGGTGATCGATTGGGTCTCCAAAGTATGAAGTTATCTCTAGATGGGTAGTGTAATTAGATGGGACAATAGTGAATATTGTTGGAATCATCAAGGATCTCAGCCCACTCTCTGCGTACTGCACCAATGTAACTATTTTGCAAAATGTGTCAATCATAGATTTTCCACCACATTTCACCTTGTGTTTATCTAGGGACTTCACTGCCAAAATTGGAGGCTATCTATCTATTGATTGGTCACATATGCTCTTTAGAACAAGGTATGGGGCAAAGGCCACAATCATATCTAAACCCATTGCTGATTATCATATTGAATCTTATGTGCCTAGCCTAATCAATGCCAACTACTCAGCTTTTGATCAAGAAGACTTCCTAAGCACTTGTGAAGAAAATACTAAGGTGAGATGTATCCCTAGACTTGACTCTTGATGAGTGGGCCAACAAAATACATGCTTTTGACCCCTATAAGGAGATGGAAGAATCTGAGCTAGGTGTCTACTACCTACATGAATAAAATCATCCTCTTCCGACCTAATTAAGCTAGAATATAAGGATGAAAATGAGGTATGGCAATTGTTCTTTAATGGCTCAAGGAGTAGACAAGGAGTTGGAGGAGGAGCTATGATCATGTCCCCCAAAGGTATGAAATATTATTCAGTATTCATATTTTCATTTACCCGCTCAAATAACATTGTTGAATATGAAGCTTTGGTCTAAGGTCTTCATTGGGAAAGGAAGCATGGAATCAAGAACTTTCAAGTGTTCGTGTGATGAGTGAACCGGTTGCCAATCAAGTTAGAGGGACCAATGCTTTGTCAAAAATTACCTACTCAAGAGCTACAAGATTAGGGCTTGGGATCTCATGGAGGGTTTTGAGGCCTTCAGCATTGTGTCCATACCCAGGAAGGAGAATGAAGCTACTAATAGACTTGTAGCAGTTGGAGAAACATTTGATGTGGTCGATAACATCAAAAGAGACAAATAACATCCACATATCCATATAGTTGTGAGGCCACTAGTGCTAGATAACAACACATGTTGGTAGGTGTTTGAGAATGATCAATATATCATTAAATTTTTGTAAGAAGAAGTTGAATTCTCAGCTAGAAACCAAAGCGAGTTAGAATAGTAATATGGGAATCGAGATAGTACAACTACATACAAACAAGCTTCCCAAAGGCTTGGTGACACTGGAATCTATCTTCAACTCTAATGATTAGTTTAGAAAAGAGAAGGCTAACATGTAGATCAAAGGAGAAGATTCAAAGCCAATCCCGGTCGAGAGAAGACAAAACGCTTCAAATTGGAAAAGTGGCCACCGAAAAATAAAGGTATGAACTCATAAAACTTTTCCAATAATTTCTAGATGTGTTTGCTTAGAGCTATGAAGACCTAAGAGGTTTCAATCCAAAGCTAGCACAACACAAAATCAAACTAGATCCAGTTATTCAACCCATCAGGAAAAAGCAGAGACCAGTCAATCCACACATTGAGCCTTTGATGAAGAAAGAGATGAACAAGCTGGTAGAGGTAATTATCATATTTCCAATCAAATAATCAAGTTGTGTTGCAAACCTGGTCCCAGTCAGGAAGAAAAATGGAGAGATTATGTTGTGTGTATATTTTTGAGACTTGAACAGAGCCTCTCTCAAAGATCACTACCCACTCCATTTAATAGAGAAGATTTTGCAAGTAGTGTCTGGGTCAGAGAGATTCTCCCTCCTAGATGGCTACTTAGGGTACAACCAAATCATGGTGAAAGAAGAGGATCAGTTCAAAATAGATTTCACCACCAAATGGGGCACCTATGCCTATAGAAAAATTCCATTTGGATTGTCCAATGTTGGAGCCACTTTTCAAAGGGCAATGGACATGGCATTCAAAGGGCTGATAAAAAAATAGTATTGATCTATTTGGATGACATTATAGTTTTTTTCAAAAATGTAGCAGACCACCTTTTCCACCTAAGGCAAGTGTTTCAAAGGTGTAGAAGATTTGGGGTGTCATTAAACCCTCAAAAATGCATATTCTTGGCCCATGAGGGTAGGCTTCTAGGCCATATTGTATCAAAGGAGGGACTGGAAATTGACTCAAAGAGAGTGGAAGCAATGAGCATTGCCATTTCCAAGCCACAAGAAAGCTCTTCAAAGATTCTTGGCAAAAATCAATTTTCTCCGCAAGTTTGTGCCAAACTTTGCTGCCCTTGTTAAACCAATAACATTGATGTTGAAGAAGAGCTTAGCATTCAAGTGGACAACTGAAGGAAAATCAATCTTTGAAGCCATCAAAGAAGCTATATCACAAGCCCCAACTCTCGTAAATCCAGATTTATCTAAGGACTTCATATTGTATGTCTTTGGTGCAATGATGACAATTTCTGCAATCTTAGTTTAGCGAGAACAAGGGACGATTAGTGCAACCCATAGCATTCTTTAGTAAGAACCTAGAAGACTATGAAGTAAGGTATTCTTTTATTGAAAAGCATGTCCTTGCTATCATTAGGAGTTTGAATAAGTTCAGACACTTGGTCTCAAACAACAAGATCCAACTATTAGTGTCTCATGTTGGTGTCAAGGACTTTCTCCTAAACAAGGACTTGAATGAGAAGAGAGCAGGTTAGATCACCCATGTAATGGAGTATGACATTGAAATAAAAGTGACCAAGCTGGTTCGTGGCAAAGGTTTGTGTGAGCATCTTTCTTCTAAACCACATGATGAGTCAAAAGGAGAAGAAGAAGTTGTCATGCTACTATAGAATGATCAAGAGCAGCCAGCTAACGATGCACCCACTCCTTGTTGGACTCAAGACATGGTGCACTTCCTTCAAATAGGCATGTGTCCTCATGGGATGAGTAAAAAAAAAGGAGACATTTCAGACTACAGGCCATCCCATATGTTCTTATTGATGGTGTCTTGTTCAAAAGAGACATCAATGGAATTATGTTGAGATGCATTGAGATAGATCAGGTCAAGAGATTGTTACAAGAATTCCATGTTGAAGTGGTGGAGGATATTTTTCCCCTAGGGTGACAACACTCAAGATCATGAAGGCGGGTTATTACTGGCCCAGAGTGTGTAGTGACTACTATGCATGGATCAAAAGGTGCAAGAATTGTGCATTCTTTAAAGGAAAAGAAAGGTTAGCAGCACTTCCATTGCACCCAATCTCAGTTGACCAACCTTTCATGAAATGGGGATTGGAATTCATTGGATTCATCAATCCAAATTCAATCCAAGGCCATAAATGGATTCTGACAGCAACAGACTATTTCACCAAATGGTGAGGTAGTGGCACTCAAGGAAGCTAATGAGTCTAGTATACTAGATTTTATGAAGGGAAAGTGACCAGATTTGGAGTGCCAGCCACCATTATATCAAACAATGTATTAGCATTCATAGGTTCCAAGATCACAGGATGGGCTATTAAGAATGAGACTTACTTGAGCACTTCATCGAACTATTACCCTTAAGCTAATGGCCAAGTTGAGTCCACAAATAAGAACTTGCTAAAGATCATCAGAAGAACTCTTGATGGGAATCAGAGGACCTAGCACACAAAGCTCAAGATGGCCTTATGACCGATAGAATAACACCCAAGAGATCTACAAGTAGTTTTCCATTCAAACTTGTCTATGGGAAAGAAGCAATGTTTCCTATATCACTTGAGTTGCTAGCATTGGAGCTCGTGAAGCAACTAGAGATGTCTAAATTTGAACCAATGGAGGCCAAGTATGCAGAGTTGATAGAATTAGAAGAAACTAGAGAGCATGCACTTCAAGAAATAGAGAAGGATCATGCCTCAATCAAGAGATTCTTTGAAAAAAGGGAAAAAGCAAGGATCTTCCAGGAAGGAGACTTGGTTTTGAAATGGGATGCAGATCAAGCAAAACCAAGAAGGCATTCCAAGTTTGATGCCATTTGGAGTGGCCCCTATATGGTCACAAGATGCAAAAGTAGCAATTCTTTCCAATTGTCTACGTTGGAAGGAGAGGAATTACAAATTCCAGTAAATGGAATCCATCTTAAACACTGCTGCTAAAAGGGAATTCCCACCTGTACATATTAGTTTAGTTTCTTTTCCTCTAAGTGTTGGTGCACATTGTCTTGTTGTAGTGTAGGTTTATTTTCTCCTAAGTGCTTTACATGCTCTGCATGTTCCATTTATAGCATGTATGATTTCAATTTTGTACATAGTTGTGGTGTTATTTTGTTGCACTTATGCAGTCCATTCAGAGAGACAAATAAAGCACGAGTCAAAACAATTTTCTATTCTCAAAAACCTTCAAATTGAGATTTCTCATGAAAATTGAGAGTGCACATGGCCGATCTTGTGAATCAAAGGTAGAATCATGATCGGATCATAGTTATCAAATCCATGCCCAACGAATATGACAAGGCAATGGGTCTTTCATCTAGCAGCAGATACCCTTATGAGTCACCAAATTGTTATCCATATTTCACCCCGGGTCAAAAATCGATCAGCCAAGCCCCGCATAGAAAGAACTCCGAGAAAAATTGTTCGGATTTGTAAATTAGTCATAGAGCAACTCAACATTTGGAGTGGCAGGGTCGAGAAAGACTAAGGGACCCCGTGAAACAGAAATGACTCTATTGAGCCGTTTCCGTGTCTTGAATTTATTTTTCAAGTTGGTGTAGACTCAACCATGGAATAACGGGGTCATAATAGAAGGGGTAGTGATGCAAAGGAACCAGGAGCAAGAGAGGGAAGAAATTGTGAATATCTAAAGTCCTCGGGCTCGAAACCATTCAAGAAAATGTCTAAAATCAACTAAGTATGGAGGAAGCATCGGAAGGTACCACGTATCCAATGGCACTTCTCCAAAGGTGAATCCAAAAAGGGAATCCGAATGAGTGTCAACCCTCCATGTAGTAAATGGTCAAACAGAGTAAAAATGAGGATAGTCCTGGGCCTCAAAATTGGCTAAGTATGGAAGTGTGAGCGGAGAATGCCAAGTGTCGGTGTAGTGCTTCTCCAAGAGCTAGTCCTAGGGTGGAGATCTAAATGAGCACAAGCCCGCCATGTAGCCCAAAGTCTAAAAGTAGGTGGGACCATTGAAAATTCCACAGTGTCGGAATAGGTGGACAAGTGTCAACTCGATGCTCCTCTAATGAAAAACTTTAAGCCAGGCTTTCAAGCAAGTGTGGTGCCTCTATGTGTCCAATCTCAGAAAGGGGAAGAGTCAGTTGAATAGCCAATGCATATGCCAGGCCGGTAGAGGCTGCCAAGTGTCTAAATAGCATTAATTTTAAGGATTGAAGAGAGAGAAGGTTCCCAAACAAGTGCTAGGATGCCGCGTGTCCCAGATCAAGAGATATACCCCCACCAAGAAAAATACTTAGCCAAAAAACACAAAATGGGCCATAACTCTTCCTAAGGGGAAAAGTCAAGTATTTGGGCCAAGTCAATGAAAGCAGACCATCATGGGGAAAGCTAGTTTTTCCCTTTTTCATCCCAAAAAGATAAAAGTCACAAAATGGGCCGTAACTCCGCCCAAGGGAAAAAGTTAGCATTCGATCCCGAGTCAAAGCCAAAGCAGGAGTTAGAGGAAAAGGTGAAAATTTTCCTTTTGTCAAAAAAGCACAAAGATAAAGATGGAAGCGCCTTCCCCCAGCCAACCAAAGGGTGCCACGTATCAAGCGGAACTTTCAGGGCCGTCGGATTTTTTTTGAGTTTTGCATATTTTTGTGAAAAAAGGCAAAAAGATAAATTACTGGACCTAGAAGCTTTATTTTTCTCTAATTTGGTATTCACATGTCCCATATCAAAAGGGGGACCCATTTTTCAAAATTTTCCTACCCATTTGTATGGACTCGATAAAAACTTGGCTCAAAATATTGCGAATATGACACTTTGTTGGAAGCATGTCGATGTCTTCTACACCATGGAAGGATAAAGAATCATTTTCTCGTGCCCCACTGGTAGGTAAAAATAAAGAAACATCTTCAATTTTTTTTTAATACAGGATCTCTTTGCCTCAACAATCAGATCAGATTCATTATTTTCCATTGTTTCCTCTTCCTTCAAGGTGTTGAACCAAGGATTGATGCAAGAAAGACGGATTCGGGGAAGATTCAATCGAGAGGAATTAACAGTTTTAGTTGAGTTTCAACATGTTTTTCCTGTTTCTCTCTCTCTCTTTCTTCTCTATGATCAAATCTATAAATATAGGGGTGAGATTCATTGTAAAGGGTTGGACATTATTTTTTGTGCAGGCTCCTCTTTTCTTCTGATAAATAAACTCGTGAAGTTTCAAACCTTCTACTAGACTATAATACATTTATACCTTTTAATGCACTTGTATCAATCTGCAGAGCAATAAAACATGTCTGTGATCAACTTTAGATCCTCTCTTGTCTCTTTTTCTTTCATTTGATCTTTCATTATAGATCTGGTCGTCTATGCTTAGTTATTGTATGCATTTGGTTAGTTTGTGTCTATTGGAAAAACAAATGTTCATCATTCCTTTGGTGCATCACCTTATAGCTTAGTTTGATTTCTGTATTCCTTTCACCCATGTCTCCTTGGAAAGTTTAGATTAGGTATAAAGAGAGATCCTCTGCAAGTTCTCACATATGCACCTGAACAAAGGAATAGGAACCAGCCTTTAATCTGGAGAGCTTTCCCATTTTTGCAAGGTCCCACACCTTGGGAAGGTTCAATGTTATGCAATCACACCAAATGACTCTACCTTAGAAAAGTAGACCTGTAGAACTCATTTGGGGGTGTTGTGATTTCACACTAACATGGTATATAAGTGATAATACCAATCATATCATCTAAGGCATGATCATAAGAGGGTAGTGGTGGTACCACATAATGATAAATAAGCACTTTAGAAGTAGATGTATAATTTTTATGCTTAGGGAGTGGATCATTGAATATTTTCAATTTAAATTTTTGTTGGTTAGATTGGTAGATTCAATGGGATCATCCCATTCAATGGTATTAGAGTCAAAAAAATCCTGAATAACATAAGGAAGATTGATACATCCATTTGTGGAATAACCAACACATCAATGATAATCACAATAGTCTTTGGAATCAAAACTCTCACTTTGAGGCTTGCTCATGTCAACCTCAAATGGTGGAGGGAGAGACACAAGATTGCACTAAATATATTGTTTTAGGAAAACATTAAGAGGGCATGGTAAATGCGTAAAATTCTATTGAATGGATTGTAATTGTAGCTTAGTTGGTTGATTAATGACATTGAAAGTATCTCTCGGAGGAGCCTTAACATCATTGGTATTTCCCTTAAATGTAATTTTTTGAATCTTTAGCATGAGATTGATTAGGAGTGCTAACAACATAATTGAGCTTAGCGGGAGTAATATGTAGTTTGAATTAGGAATAATAGATGGATTAGGAGTGATATGTAGTGTAATACGATGGTTGCAGTATTAGAATCGAATATAAGATTACGAGTAGAAATAATGAGAGATTGAAGTGATGACAAAAGAATAGACATTATCTTTGTTGTTTGGATAAACCAAGTAAACCATATATAGGTACTCGATGGATAGAAACATGGGTGTACAATGTATTAGAAATGAACGTGTCATCTATATCAAAATCATCGAAAGTAATACATGGTATATAAGGAGGTATACAAGTGATAATACCAATCATAAAATCTAAGGAATGATCATAAGATGGTATTGGTGGTACCACATGATAAACATTAATCAATTTAGAATTAGATGTATTATTTTTATGCTTAGGGAGTGGAACATTGAATCAATTTGGAGTTGTTTTTGGTTGGATTGGTAGATTTAGTGGAATCCTCCCATTCAATGGTATTAGAGTCAAAAAAATCCTGAATAACATGATGAAGATTGATACATCCATTTGTGGAATAAACAACACATCCATGATAATCACTATAGGATTTGGAATAAAGACTCTCATTTTGAGGCTTTCTCATGTCAACCTCAAATGGTGGAGGGAGAGACACAAGGTTGTACTAAAGATATTGTTTTAGGAAAACATTAGGAGGGCATGGTAAATGTGTAAACTGTCATTGAATGGGTTGTAATTGTAGCTTAGTTGGTTGATTAATGAAATTGAAAGTATCTCTGGGAGGATCCTTAGCATCATTAGTATTTCCCTTAAATTTAATTCTTTTTTGATCTTTAGCATGATATGGATTAGGAGTGCTAGAAACATACTTGAGATTATTCATATGTAATAACTTAGCTTCATTCTCTTTTAGTGTATGACATAGATATTCGAATGATCTAAATTTTTTAAACATGATTGATTCTTAAAAAATAGGAAATATGATTTGTGTAAAATTATCTTATAAATCACTATTAACGAGGATATTAAGAATCTTGGTAAGCATGGTCTAATAACATAAGACATAATCATTTATCCTGTTCATCGATCCTTGGTTTAGATTAGAAATTTTTCTATAAGAAACTTTATCTCTAATGTTGATAGAAAAGTGGGATGAAATTTGATTTTCTAGTGTAATGAAATAACACATAAAATAGGTGGGGAGATCATAGAAGCATTGTAATGCAAAGTCCTTAAGACTCCTAGGGAATAACTTCGTAGGAAAGATGTCACAAGGGGCATAATAAATGCAAGCCACATCAAATTATTTAAGATGTTCCACAAGATCACCTTTTCCATCATAGATAGGAAGGTTAGGTGTTTGGGTGAGTGCACCAAGTTGGGGGGCCAAAAAGTGGAAAAAAATCTGAAAACAGTCAAAATGTGTACATGTTTTTCCATAACATGTCCGCATTATATTTTTATTAGTTTGGTGTTTACTGGCCTAAAATGCATACACGGTATAACACATACACATTTTTTTGAAGGAAAAATCAGTACGTGTTATAACACAAGTATAATAATTCTTTTATTATTTCTTATACTTTAAATTTATTTTAGTAAATATAAGATGTTAGGGTCACTCTGCACCTCATAGAAGTGGTTCCATAGCTCCAACAATTATGATCTATAAGATAGTTTTTCAAAATATAATTTGGTCAGTACTTACTTATTTTCAAGATTTGAACAAAGGACCTAAAACTATTAGGGCATATATATTGTAGTTATTTTTGTTTTGGAAAAGTATATAGTCATTTAGTAGGTTTTTTGACCTTCTAAATTGAATTTTGTCCTTACCACTTCTTGAATTGGTACCAATTTTTAAATTTGGTCCATAATTCACTTTAGTGACCATAAATCAACTCTATGATGGTTGTGTACTTCTTACTAAAATGAGATCCTTACTTTATAGATAGAGGATTGCTCGTTGAATGAGATTCCTATGCTATGGAAAAAATGAGGTGATTATAATGTGCCTCCTCAAGTTTTGATCGCTCTACTAGGTGTTGAATGAGTTTTTACAAATATTACCAAGTGAATTACATCAAGTGAACTCAGATGATTGCTCATTCTTATAAACATGGTGCTCTATATAAAGATCATCCGTTCACCTTTATTGGCTCTAAAATCATTCTTTCATGGAATCAAATTGAAGATTATCGTATGTTTCTTTTCTCATATGTATCTCATGGAGATAGATGATTCCTTAACACTTCACACATGATGGTCCTAGATACCTCACTTGCATGAATAACTCATTTTAGATTATTCTTTGGAGATATTTGGGTATAATGACTGAGTTAAGATATGATTATCCTCAAGGTTTAGGTTTTAGGGATTAGGGTTTATGGTTTAGAGTGTACAATTTAGGGTTTAGGTTTTATGGTTTATGACTCTATTTTTAGGGTTTAGGACTCAGTGGTTTATGGTTTAGGTTTTAGGGTTTAGGGTTTAGGGCTCAAGGTTTAAGGTTTAGGGGTTAGGGTTGAGGGTTGATGGTTGTGGGTTGAGGTTGAGGGTTTAGGGTTTAGGGTTTAAGGATTAGGGTTTAAGGTTTAAGGGACATGGTTTATGGTTTAGGGAATAGGGTTTAGGGTTTAGGGTTTAAGGCTCAAGTTTTAGGGTTTATGGTTTAGGGGTTAGGGTTTAGGGCTCAGGGTTTAGGCTCACTTATTCACTCACTATAATGTTATGTGTATTACCCATTCTTAGTAGTATTGTTAGAGAGTATTCAACTAAAAAGGGTTCATCTATTTCGTAGGAAAAATAGTCAAAGGGATTCATCATAATTTGATGCGTTTCATCTGTTGATATTTTGAAGGAGGGAAATTCTAGATATCTAAGAACAATTCGGTATAAAGAAATGTTACCCAATACATCTATCTTCTTTTTCCCATCGCATGGGAACTATTTCACTCATTGTAATGTTTTGTGTCTTACCCATTATTATTAGTATTGACATATAGTATTCAACTGAAAAGGGTTCATCTGCTTCGTAGGTAGAACATTTAAAGAGAGTCATCATAATTTGATGTCTTTCATCTGTTGATATTTTGAAGGAGGGAAATGCTAGATATCCAAGAACAATTTGGTATAAAGAAATGTTTTTGATGCTCTTTTGAATAATTATTTTAGTTACAAGTTGTTGGGAACAAAGTTTTCATTCAAAGAACAAAGCTTGATATGTCCAGTGTTTGTGTAAGCTGGAAATTTGAGAGGATTTATGAGGTTCAAGTTTATTTTCAGAGATGCATTACTCCAATGTTTGAAAATGTTTCTCTAGATGCAACGACATTATGATTCAGACACTCAATGATTCCTAAATGTTCAATCCTTCCACAGACCCTAGTAGTCCTTGATCCTTGGATATAGGGAGACATTGTTACTTGGATTCCATTTATAACAATAGAGATATTTGTAAATTTGTGTTATGAACTCTAAATCTATATGAATTTCAAGTTGTTTAGAAGTCACATCACACCCTTCACTAGGCTTGATGACTACCCCTATCTTTTTAAGGTTCTTTTGAAAGCATCCATGGGTTTATCATAGAAGGAATTATCAATGAATGGAAGGTCACTAAGTCGTAGGCCAATTGACTCCCATTCAGAACTAAAAGAAAGATTTACTAGGCGATTGATAACCCCTTTGTGTTCTTAGCCATTCCCCAGTTGCTATGCTTATTTTGAACACTTCAGGAAGTTCTATCAAAAAAATTATCCATTCCAATACTAGAAGAGCTTTCTTTCTCCGCAGGATTTAGGGTTTAGGGTTTAAGGTTTAGGGTTTAGGGTTTAAGGTTTCAATGTTTATGGTTTAGGGTTTAGGTTTTGGGTCTTAATGTTTAGGGTTTAGGTTTTAGGTTTTAGGTTTTATGGTTTAGGGCTCGGGTTTAGGGTTGAGGGCTTAGGGTTGAGTGTTTAGGGTTTAGGGTTTAGGGATAAGGGTTTAGGCTTTAGGATTTAGTATTTAGCATTTAGGTTTTTGGGCTCATGGTTCGAGTTTTAGGGTTTATGGCTTAGAGTTGAGAGATTAGGATTGAGTGTTTAGGTCTAAGGGTTTAGGGTTAAGGGTTTACGATTTAGTGTTTAGGGTTTAGGTTTTGGGCTTAGGATTTGGGATTTGGCGTTTAGGGTTTAGGGTTAAGGGATCATGGTTTAGGGTTTAAGGTTTAGGGTTTAGGGTGCAGGGTTCAAGGTTCAAGGTTTAAGGTTCAGGGTTAATGGTTTAGGATTTAGGGTTTACATTTAGGGTTTTGGGTTTAAGATCTAGGGATTAGGGTTAAGGGTTAAGGTTTTAGAGTTTAGGGTTTATGGTTAGGGTTTAGGGCTCAGGTTTTAGGGTTTAGGGTTGAGGATTTAGTGTTTAGGGTTTAGGGTTCAAGGTTTAGGGTTTAGGGTTAAGGATTTAGTGTTTAGATTTTAGGGTTTAGGGTTTATGTTTTAGAGTTTAGGTATAAAAGTTTATAATTTATTATTTAGGGATCAAGGTTTAGCATTTAGGGTTTATGGCTTACGGCTTTAGGGTTCATGGTTCAGGGGTTAATGGCTAATGGTTTAGGGGGTCAAAGTTACGGGTTTAGGGTTTAGAGCTTAGGGCTTTAGATTTAGGGTTTAGGGTTTAGGGCTCAAGGCTCAAGGTTCAAGGTTTGGGGTTTAAGGTTTAGGATTTAGTGTTTACAGTTAAGGGTTAAGGGTTAAGGGTTTAGGGTTCAAGATTTAGTGCTCGGGGTTTAAGGTCTATTATTCTAATTTTAAGGTTTAGGATTTATAGTTTAGTGTTTAGAGTTTAGGGATTAGGGTTAAGGGTTAATGGTTTAATTTTTAGGTCGCAAACTTTAGGTTTTAGGATTTTGTGTTCGTGGCTCAAGGTTAAGGGTTTAAGGTTTGGGGTTTAGAGTTTAGGTTTTACAATTTAGGGTTTAGGGTTTAAGGTTTAGGATTCAATATTTAGGGTTTAGGGTTTAGATTTTTTATGTTTACGATTTAGTTTTTAGGGTTTAGGGTTTAGGGTTTAGGTTAGGGTTTAGGATTTAGTTTTTAGAGTTTATGGTTTAGGGTTTAGCATTTAGAGCTCATGGTTTATGGTTTGGGGTTTAAGGTTTATGGCTTAGGGCTCATAGTTTAGGGCTTAAGTATCGGGGTTTAGGGGTTAGGGTTAATGGGTATAATGGATGTTTAAGGTTTAGGGATTATGGTTTAGGTTTAAGGGATCATGATTCAGGGTTTGGGGTCTAGGGTTAAGGGTTCAAGGTTTAGGGTATAGGGTTTCAATTGTAGAATTTAAACACTAAAATTTTAGGCTAAATGTTGAAATCTTGAAAATTACCTATGATCGACTTGACAT
The DNA here is from genome assembly GCA_018340775.1 of Taxus wallichiana var. yunnanensis. Taxonomy (NCBI): domain Eukaryota; kingdom Viridiplantae; phylum Streptophyta; class Pinopsida; order Cupressales; family Taxaceae; genus Taxus; species Taxus wallichiana. The sequence goes on along the minus strand of CM031239.1, from coordinate 803,603,523 downwards.
TATACTATAAAAAGCTATCTTCTAAACCATGACAAATGGATCTATGAGACTAGTTCCATAAGGTGAAGAGTGACCCTAACATCTTATATTTACTAAATTAAATTTAAAGTATAAGAAATAATAAAATATAAATAATAATAAATGAAAAATGTAAAAATTTATTTTTGTAAATAGAAGCATGCCTAAACCACACATCATGCTTATCAATGCAGCCTAGAATTTACCCAAGTAATAACCTGGACATGCCGGCACATCACTCATCCTAGATCGAGTGCTCACATGAAGCACACAAAGGTACCGGGCCCCTCTTTAGGGTTTCTTATACGAGGATGTTATCATGACAAAGGCTAAATGCATTCAGATCCATAATCAATATAAAATTTCTAGAGCATGTTCTAGATCTAGATCTAAAGAGTAATAGAAAATAATAACCATAGTGAAGTCAATCATGCAAGAACCATTATACTCATGACTAAAACTTTGATTCAGCCAAAGCACTCCATTATATTAAACACAATAAATAAACAAAAGCTTATTACAATAAGTAATACCATAAGCTCATTCATGCATCAAATCTAGCAATGTAACCTCACAAAGTAATTCATATTCGGTCATCCTATACTACGTTGATCAATACACATTTATAAGGGTGGGGACTTTCCTTGAACACTTGCATAATTCCCAAAATAGGTCACATGCTGAAACTAGCCATGTGCCTTTACAATAATAGCCACACATGCAAGTGAATTAACAATATATTTCTTCTCGCTTAATGGCGAGTAATTCTATTATAACCCAAACCCATGTAAAGCACTTAGTATCCACTCTTCTAATAATATCCCATATGTGTTGCACGAGTCCTTATTTAGTTTTTGTGCTCGCACACTATCCCCAAAAATAGCCCATACATGTTAAAATAGATAAGTCTCAAATCTACCCTTGTATTTCACGCGCATGTCCTTTCCTATCATCTCACGCATTTGAATTTTCTTTACTCTTACATGCGAATCTTCTATGCGCCATCTCCTTTGTATCATTACTCTTGTCCACTCAACATTACCCCACACTAAAATACATTTATGCCCCGACAATGGCTACTCTTTGAATAATAATGAATAAGAAAATAAATGAAATAATTTTTGTACAAAGCATGAACTCTCACCCTTCAACATCCTTTGTCCCAACCTAAAGAATGAATTCTAAATATTCTTCTTTCATCTCTACTTCAAAAGTATTCCATTTGGTTAGCGACACTTCTATTTTCTATGGAATGTTTGCTACAATAGACTCCAAATCATCTTGGGAAAATTCTCCCTTCTCATTTTGTAAGACCATAAAAATGTTGGACATAGCAGACATTCTTCCTTCTAAAAATCTATCTTCTATGCTATACATTTTCCAATCTCATTTTTTTTTCCTTATGGGGTCCTATCTTTGATGCAAGGGCCTCACACTTTACTTGACTAGCACCAATATTTTCGCATGTCCCAATGTCTCATCTTTCATTGCCTTCAGGACTTCATTGTCTTCTACTATGGTCCTGATCCTTATCACTGCCTCTGGAGCTACACATATGTTCAGTTCCTGGTCATATTTCTTCAGCTCCTCCTACAAGGTTTGAAGCAATGCCTCATATGATGAAATATTTCAAACTATTGAAGCCTTTTCCCTATCTCGCTTCCTCGCTTAGGGTCCTTTTGTGCTAGTAAAAATATTGGTCCATCCTCAAGCACCAGATCAACTAAGGTATGCACATAGTGCATAGCCAAAGGGAAATTTTTGGGTACCTTGGGCTCTAAGTGCGGTCTTTCTTGTAGGACATGATCCCCGATCTCCTCTGCCATGCCGATGAGGACCCCATTCTTCTTTTTCTCTAGGTCCTTTTCTCCTTTCAAACATGTTATTTCTACATCTTTGGCTTTGATCTCTTCTCTTAGCGCTTTGATAGTGGAAGCTTTATCTACATTCCTACGTGCCACCTCTATAGATATCTTCACTAAGGCATTATTCACTTATTCATCAGTCATAACAGTTGGCATGATGGTTATGTGCATGTTTTTGGTGCCTTCCTTATATTCCTTAACACACAGGACTCTTCACACACATCAAAATCACGCTCGTCCATGTGAGTTTGCATGGACTATCACAACTATTTCCTTGCATGCAGGGTTGCCATGTCAAGGTCCATCAAATATCATCCATACAATTCCTTAAGGCCCATCGTATTCTAGAATCGTACATGGATAGTTTTACTTATGTCCTCTTTATAACCCATGACCGGTGAAGCATACTCTCCACTTGACCTCCTTAATCTTTTCCCCTTGGGAACTTGAGTGCTAAGGTTTGGAGTTAGATCCTCTATATCTTGAGTAGTACCTTGATCTATTTCTCTTTGATTATGTACTCCTTTCTCAACATTCATTTCTTCATCCCTAGGCTCTTTCACATCCCTCGGTTGTATAGGAAATCCAGTGTGCTCTGCCGAGTAATCATCCCCTCCTCGTTCAACTTCAATTTTCTCCTTCTCTTCTTAATTGTCTCCTTATGTGAGAGAGTCGTGGTGATCTTCGTATTGATTTTGGAGTAGCACCTTGAGTTCTTATTCATTTGAACACCCTCTTAAAGCGGTGTTCTTCAGAGTCTGCACCTACTTTATATTCTTCATCTCCTTCTTCTTGTGCCTGGGGTGGAGTACTTGCATTATCCGCTTCTACCTAGTCTATGGGTTGCCTCCAACCCTCGTGTACCAAGTTTGTCATTTTCTTCACACTCTTCCTCCTCATCATCTACCTCTATAGGTTTAGCGGGTTTCAAAACTAGTACATTCTCCACTGTATGCTTACCCTTAGGCGGCCCTAGGATCACGAACTCATTCTCCATATATTTTTACCCTAAAACTTAGGCTTAAGTTGAAGGTATACCAGCATGGCCCCACTTGTATCCAATAACCAAACTCACGGGCTTCATGGTTATCATGTCTAAAATCAGCCTCTCAATGTAAGAAGTCGGCCTTGATATACATACATATTTTGCAACATGTGGTGGTCACAGTCTACCTTGTCCGGAACAAAATTTAGTTGGAGAGAATCAGTAAAATGATGATATGATGCCCGGAAGTAGTACGCAAAGTGAAGGCATATGGCGGTTTACACTGGGGATCCAAATCCTATCCTTCATTGTAAATCATGTGATGTAAAAGTGCTGATATATTGTGAACTGCACTGCCTTACCCACCACTGAAGGTAACTCCTTGGGAATGCACCACTCCTCTTCAAATGTTGTGTAGAGCCAATAATACCACATCTTCAACCCTGCTTGAATGGTCCACTCATATGACCCTTCACATAAGTACTTGTCAAATCTTTCCGTAAGGGACTTGTTTTGCATGGGGTACTCCTAGATCTTATTTTTTATCCCATCGGGCACTCCAATCTCCATAAATACAAGGGAAAATAAGATAGCACCGAAATCAATTTTATCACCCGTGTGAAATTCCTCGATGATAGTTTCTACAATGTTTCGATATGTTGTAAATTATTTCCTATGACATTCTCCTTACAATGTGTAGCTACATTGTATTCACCGTGACCATCTCTCTTCATCATTCAATTTGGTTACTATATGTGCAACTACCTATACCACCGGGTCCTTCTTCAATTTTTTATATCCATTCCGTGTGGACCCTTGGTATACCCCCGCCTCCTTTCGTGTCTCCAGGATTTCTACCTTATCTGTCAAGTCACTATCTAGATCCACTCTTGTTCCCTTTAATCATGTTATAGTTGAAATCAATGATGTTGTAATCCTTAGCATTCGTCGACGAAATAAAAAAATTCTTCATGTACCCTACTCATCATCCACACAGTACAAAGGTTGATACTTTCTTAAATATGGGAGCTCGTATAATTTGGTAGACTCCAATTTGATTTAGAAATTTCTCTCCAACATCATCATACACTTCGCATGTCCTCTGTTGTGCACTAATTTTTCTTCATACTTAAAAACACCTCCAATTCCTTTTTATTATCTTATGTGCGGTGGCTATAATCACTTATCTTGCACTTACGGATGTGAGAATCCCATTCTTGTCCCACTATCATGCCTTCTGGGTATTGCATCTCTAAGAAATTACTCTTAAGGGAAATTTCAACCTCTGCTTCCACTTTCTTCTTCCCTTTAGCTCCTACAAAAGGTGCTTTCTTTGGTGCCATCTATAAATCAAAATTTTTTGTCCTTTGTAGTGTGTAAATTCTTATCTTCTATCTTCTATGATGAGAAAGTCCAAACCCTATCTTGAATATGTGTGCCCTGGTTGAAATCATGTGCCCTAACTCTTTTGCAATGCTCTACTTCTCTCAAACTCATAAATAATGGGGACGTAAACTTATCACATGCACAAATATGCGCTCCATGTCTAGTTTCACACTCTTTGCACCTCAACATGATTCACTCAACTCATTTTACACTTAGCTCGTTCAAATTTTTGTGATTTACAACGGTAAAAATGAACTCGCATCCCTTCCTTATATAGATTTTGAAAAATTTAGTGCATTTATTGCTCCTTCACCTACCAACAATCCTCATTAATTGACCCTTTTCACATTTTTCATGTAGTACATATTCACACCTCAGTTATAACCTTTTAGCACGCCTTCCTACCTTCTAGATACAGACTTATCTTCAATGCGCTTCCATGCGCTCGAGTACCTCGTCACCGCTCCTCCTAATAGTATTCACGTCCATTGTTTACCTCGCATTATATTGTTCCTTTGTTTATCTCCATCTATGGTCCTTATTTGGAAGAAATATTCTTTCCACCAAATCTTCAAACTTGAATAGCACTTTAGTAGATTTGTTCCTTTATGTGTACCCATTTTTCAATAACCACCCCACACAAATGGTATGTGCAGTCCTCTACACATAAAAATACTGCAAATGGTAATTAGCTTCTGGTGTGCAAATGCACTTATTTCACAAAACACCAACTAAATTGACAAAGCATAGCGACGAAGAAGGAAATACATTAAAGGAATACATAATTGAAAACCTAATCTAAATAGTAACACTACCTTATTACAAACACCAATAAGACTTATTGATAGTAGAGCTTCATCGTACTCCCGTTGAAGTAACCGCGTAACTATATTCCATCAAGCATTTCTAACTAACAAGATCATGTTTCAAGTATGTAAGTGATAACATATGGTCCTAACCAATGTACTTTGATTTTTTTCTGGATGGCACAAAAAATTAGAATCATAAAGAAGCACCATCTGTCCTATCTCAATATTTTTGTCCTTGATGTACCTGTCATGTCATGCTTTCCGCTTGGATTTTTCTTTCTTTTGATTGCAGCATGTGTAATACACAAAGAAGGTAACATGAATTCCATAGGAAGGAATACTTCGTCAAACACCAATTAAAAGGGTGTGGCCTTGTTTAACAAGCTTGTATATTTTTCTATACGCCTAAAGTACTACAAAAATTATCATCCCAATCCTTTCTTCCAACATCACAAATTTTTGTTAGTGTTTGGCACAAAATCTTGTTGAAAGCCTCAAAGCAGTCCCATTTTCTTGAGGATGATATGGTGTAGTCTTATGGTGGGCAATCGTGAATTCATCCAATAGAATTCGATTATCTCATTCAGAAAATACGTGCCCCTATCCTTTGGTCAAACTCAATAGGCATCCATACCTTGTAATAATAGTTTCCCATAGAAACATGGTTGTTGTAGCTGTTGTACAATCATTTATAGGTGCTACTTCTACCCACCTTGTCAAATAATCTATGCAAGTGATGATATAGCGTGATCCAGAACTACGTGCGGCTGGTTAAATAGGATCCACAAAATCTATAGCCCATTTCTCAAATGGTTCTACACTAGGATTAGGTCTTAAAGGTATTTCATCTCTTTGTCTTGGTTTTCCAAGGCATTGAAAATGATCAAAAGCCTTGCAATATGCCTTACAATATTTATATAGGGTCTCGCCACCATAAGCCGACGAGTAGAAGCTTGCGCGGAGTGGTGTCACCTATATAGTGCCCACTGCAATACCACTATGAGCCTCCCCCATGATATCTGTGTGCTCATGTTCCAATACACACTGCACAATACTTCATTCCAACCTAACTTGTCTTGGTCACCGTTAATCAACATAAATGGTGACATGCGAATGATAAGTAATTTTTTTCTCTAAGGATTTCATCCCTTCTAGTGCCATACATGTCCATAGAAAGACAACAATGTCCTCTAATTCTAATGGCACATGTTATAACCTGTTTAAATGTGTATCGGGCATAGTATATTCAATTTCTGCGTGTCTTCTCCTAATGTATTCTAGATAGATGGTCTAGTCCAAAATTAATTTTTCCTTGTTTTACCACAACTATGAAATCAAATTCCCGGAATAAGAGTACCCATCAACATATGCGCTACTGTGTAAAATGGGCTTGTTTACCAAATACTTCAATGCCATGTGATCAGTATAGAATAAAAATGGTGTTGCTAACAGGTACTATTTGAATTTATGTAGCACATAGATCATTGACAAATCTTCACACTCTGTAGTTATATAATTCTGCTCTGCATGAGTCAAATTTATACTAGCAAAATAGATAGGATGATCTATAATACCTTCTCCAAGCTGAGCCAACACCACACCAATGGTTGTGCCAGAGGCATCCACATGTACATGAAATGGTTGGTCCCATGAGGGAAAGCACAGAATAGGCGTTGTAGTAAGTTTCTCCTTCAATGTCTTGAATGCGCGCTGTTGTGGTTCTCCCCAGTAGAATGTCCCTTTTCCTTTTAGTAACTCCTCCAAGGGTGTGGCAACCTTAGCATATCCTTTTATAAATTTTCTATAATACCTCATGTGACCCAAGAATCCGGGCACCTCACTTTCACTAGTAGGCTCTTCTAGGTCGATAATGACTGTAACCTTAGCTAGATCAACCAACAAACCTTCCTTACAGATGATGTGACCTAATAATGTGCCAAATGGTTTAGAAAATATGCATTTCTTGATGTTCAAAGATATGCTTAGCTGGAGACATCTTTCAAACACTAGGTGTAAATTGTCACAATGATCCTTAACAAGTCCATATACCATCCAATGCCTAAATAAACCTACGAGAAGTTGTGAATAAATTATTTGAATGTTTGGACAACTATGCGTGAAAATATAGTAGGCACATTTTTCAGACCAAAAGGCATCATAGTATAGAAAAACCTGCCCCATTCAGTAGTAAAAGTAGTATTTTATTGATCCTCCTATGTAATTCTAACCTGATGATACCCAGAGAACCCATCTGTAAATGAATAGATTTCACACCCCCGCAACGCCTTCTAGTATTTTCTTGGTGAATGGCATAGAAAGGGATCGGACACACATGTAACATTTAGCTCCCTGTAGTCCACACAGATCCTAATCCAACCATCTTTCTTGATACTAATCACCATTGGGCTAACTCATTCGACTCGTCTAGGGGCTTAATGATTCCAAACTTCAACAATATGTCAATTTCTCCTTTGACCTTTTCGCAAGTTGTGGTTAATCCTATAGGTCTCTTTCTAACTCGGGAATGCACCTTCCTTAATATTTATATTCATTTATCCTAATGATTCATGCATGCCTTTGAATTCATGGTATCCCCTAGGAAATAAGTCCTGATAATCTTGTAGTAACTCAATGATTTTGCCACTTCGAGAGATAGACCAATAGTCCCCAATTATGGCCTCCTTAGGCTCAACATCTGATCCAATATTCACTTTCTTTGTTTTCATAGGTTCATGATAGGTGTGCATGGTCTTATTCACACTATCTAAAACCTCACGCATACCTGTTGAATGGTTTACATCCGTATTTTCTACTACTTCATCATCCACTAAGTAGAGCATCTTTCATTTTTCCTTCTCAAGGAAAGCGTGCTTAAGTAGTGTGGCATCTATCTTTGTTTCTTCAAGAAACGCAGCCCCGAGTCTTGTCCATCAAATAAATTCTGAATGAGTTCTTCCTCCTTGGCACTATCTCCCATAGTTAAGCACTTTAAAACCCTTAATGCCTCTTCTACTGGAGGTTTAGTAGAGAAATAGTCAAATGTCTAGATCATTCCTGCAATCAAATCCTGCCAATTTCCAGTCTCTCTATGGAGTTTTGCATATACATACCAAGCATGCGCGTATCCTTGTAAAGTGGAATAAAATTTGTGCACCCAAAGTGAAGGTGGTAAATCTTCATGCCCCTCTATCCAGAGTCTCTCACACTACTGAATGTGGTGCTAAACAAGTTGATTACCATGATAAGTGAACATTTGAGTAGGTGCATTGCTCTTGAAGAACCGAGTAGAAAGAGAAATCCTGATTTCATTCCATCCTACAAGATTATCCTTGTGAACCACCCACCAGCATGCTACTATCCCACGTAGGGTATATGCTAGCATATTTCGTCTCTCCAACTGGTCTATTCATTATTCCTCCATGGCACACAGAAATATCATAGGATCCCCTTCTCTAGTGTATCAAGGTACCGAGTTGTTACTTATTCTCCTGATACAATGAGGTCTACTATTCCATGCAAATTTTCTCTTTACTTCACGCCCTACCAACTCATAAGTACTATGAGCCCAATTATCACAAGCAACACTTGTAGTATCACTAATAGACTATGCATCTTCCCACTGAAGGATTCCTTCTTTAGATGGCTCAAGCACCTCTGGGTCTCGGATGGTGCATACATAAATCCTATTCAAATATTCCTCACTCAAAGGCTCAACATAGGGCACAAATTTTCCATCTATTAAAGGGATAATAACCCTTTCCTCCTTGTTTTCAAAACTGATATAACCCTTTTTGAACCAAAGATCAGCATTATTTGCATAACACCAAGGGTGTCCAAGTAGAGGCAGGAAGCTATTTGCCTCTACAAGCGCTAAAATGTCAAAATCCCCAGTGAACTTGGCTTCATGTATGGTAATGGATGTATCTTTTAAAACTCGATGGGAGTGGCCTTAGTTTGGTTAGCCATGAACAATACATTCAAAGATGGCTGCAATGGAGGTCTCCCCATTTGTACCCATGCATCTAAAGTAAGAACATTGACTTTCATGCCTGTATCAATCAATATATTACTCAAAATCCATCCATCCACAACAACATTTAGAGTGATTTCCTTATCATAGTCTAAGCTATGAGGGGGAAGATTTGCATGCAGGATTTGTCATCCAGTCTCAATACTTGCATGTGGAGTGTTTCCCTTTAGCCAACTCCCTAAAAATGGAATGATATTCTCCTAACGCAACATCTTACACACCTCTTTCAAGTCATCTATATTAGATTAGACCCTCTCTAATACTTTATTTTGCTCCGTCTTCCATGATTGCTCGTCAAACACTTTATTACACCCTAAAGATTTCTAATTACCTCCATGGTTTCTTGATAAACCTCCTTATGATAAACAAGATATGGGTACCATGCATGTAGAACCTCCTCCTAAGTGATGGTAGGATTCATTGCAAAGCTTCTTTTATGTGTGCCACTTCAACACGGGTAGTGAGCTCTACATTCAATACCTCGATTCGGTTCCAACATGGACATCCACTGATTTTCCACAATGCATTGTATCCTAACCATCCCTATGCCTTTGTTTTCTTGTTTATGCTACTTACTAAGATGCTCATATAAGTCTGGACATTCCTCATAACTATGATTCTTTCCACAGAAAGAACATGTAATATTCTGAGGAAATTCACGCCTATAGTGGTTTGGAGATCCGAGGTATAACATATTACGTGAGTAACTTTCCTTGTCCACCACCATGGCCTCATCCTCGAATCCACCATGGTATCCTTGACCTCTACCATTACCTCCTTAAAAATCCCTTCATTCCAATCATAGCACGCGTGATTGTGATCCCGATCCGATGTTCATTCTTTCCTTTAGAGTTATCTCGATACCCCAATGCCATACACCAATATTTATAGCATCATGGATCGACCAACCACCAGCAAGTCTTCTTCCTCGTATCGTGAGTCACGGACCTATAAATTTTACTGATAGTAATAGACGTTCTTCCTTATTGCATGTTGTACTAATGGAAAATGGCTAACATCATGCTTAAAATGACATATTTCACAATCTAGCAACAATGAACGTATCTTGATCAATGGGAAAAATATCCTTGGTGTGACCTTTCACTTCACAATCTGTACACCAAATCCCGATACAGTCTCATGTACTAAATTTTCCGATAGCTTCTCCAACTATTTCTCCATAGCATTGCGATCGTGCTTCAAAAATGGGCTCACCCAAAGATTGTCTATACTTCCAACTACCTCGGCGTGTAAAGTTGTTTCAAGTTCTTTTCACGAGATCAATGTATGTCTTATGTGACAAAGCCCTTCTAAAATGTGTAATCAGACCTCTAACAATCCATTATACATCTTTGGCTTGCTTGCATGACTATCATAAGAAATCTTAGATAAAAGCATTTTGAAATAGGCACCATACTCTCTAACACTCTCTTGTGCCTTGCTTAATATGCTTGAGTGTGCTTATACTCTTCTGCTTGAACTCAGGGATGTGAAAATCTTTAAGGAAAGAATCTTTTAATGCTACATAATCTACGCAAGTCCGATCGAGGCTCAAAAGTTTTGTACCAGCTATGTGCATGCCCTTGTAACGTAGTGGCAAATTAACTTGCCCTGCGCTCAAAAGCCATGATTCCTTTGGCGCACCACAATATTTCACACATGTGCATGTGTTCAAAAACATCTTCTATGCCCCTATATTCTAGCAGATGAAGAGAAATCTCCATATAAATATTCTAGGGTTGGTGTGGACCTTGCCCACCTAATCTAGAACCTCCTATGTTTCCTCTGCCTCCAGAACCACCAGATCCACCAGAACTAGAACCACCTATACCTCTTAATCCTCCACCTATAACCAGAGATAGATCGGGAAGATGTAGTTCCCTATGTCCCAATAGTAGTATCTTCGCACCTCTACAATCTGGGAAGTGTTATCACTCCCGGAAGTGAGTCCAAAATTCTACACGCTTGAATTATGTGCGGATGATGCACTGAAAAGGCACCTCTAAACAACAATAAAGATGTTTTCCTTACCATCGATGTATTTTCTATGTGACTTACTCCTACTCTCCCACTACCTAAATTATCTTGTTGACTATTTGTCATACTAGATACTAGAAAACCAAGCGCAAGGGCAAGGCTGCAGTGGATTTAGATGCATGCCTCAGCCCAAGTCGTCTGTGTTGGTGCACTTCCACATGGGCCCGAGGGGATTCCCTATCGTGATTTCCAAAATGGGGGATTTCCTGATGCTCGGCTCCATGCCTTCTACATGAGCTCCAAATCCTTCGCGATCCATCTCTCTCCTCAATGTCATTCACTCTGCAACATCCCGCTACTTCTCTATCTCCCTCTCGCGTGCCTCATTATACTTAAGCCACCTTTCTTCTCTGACTTTATGCCACTAGGTCTACCATCTTTCACCAAACCTTCTCCTTCCCCGTACGTGCTTAGGGTTTAATTAGCCATTGGTTTGCTTTCCAAGTTTAGGGTTACTATCAATATTTTGATCACTAGTGGAATGCCTTGTAGGTGTGTTCCCTAGGATATCACAAAAATTGAATACTGATACCTCTAGGAAAGAATAAGTGGAAATTGAGTACTCCAGAATATAGCTATTCAAAACACCATGAAACCAATTATCCATAATTGCGTGTCCAAATCAGATCAGAATCATAAAGGGCCTCGAAATTCTTCATGTGTACAAACAAGTGCACGATACCTCCAACCCCTTTTTGATGCATAAACAACCAACGATTTGTATGGTTCTACCATAAAAGTAGCGAAGAATCTCTCATACAAATTCTATTCCACCCATGCGCATGCGTTAAACTTAGATCCGGTGTTGAACCTCCATGCGTACTCTTCTTTAGATCATGTATCCACTCCTTAACACTTGCTAGGGTCAACCGATATGTCTTCATCGCAAACCATCCTAAAAATAATTGAAAAAGAGGTCCTGGAAACAAAACCAATGATGTAACCTAGAATTTTCTAGTAATAACCAGCACACTGGCACATCACTCAGCCTAGAATGAGCGATCACCCAAAGTGCGCAAAGGTACCAGGCCCCTCTTTATGGTTGCTTGTACATGATGTTAGCATGATGAAGACTAAATGCATTTAGATCCATAATTAATATAACATTCTACGGAACATGTTGCAGATCTAGATCTAAAGAGCAATAGAAAATAATAACCATAGTGAATTCAATCATGCAATAACTAGTTATACTCATGATTAACACCTTGATTTAGCTAGTACACTCCATTATATTAAACACAATAAATAAACAAAAGCTTATTACAATAATTAATACCATAATCTCATGCGTGCATCAGATCTGATAGCATAACCTCACAATAATTCATATCCAATCCTCTTATACTAAGAAAATCACTACATATTTATAAGGGTGGGGACTTGCCCTTCACCGCTTGTATAGTTCTCAAAATAGGTCGCATGCTAAAAATAGCCATGCGCCTTTACAATAATAGCCACGTGTAATGCGCTAACAATAGATCTCTTCGGTTAACTAGCTAAAGTAATAATTCTATTATTATCCCGATCCCATGCAAAGCACTTAGTAGCCACTCTTCCAATAATAGCCCATGCGTGTCACGTGAGTCTTTATCCGATGTATGTGCTCTGCATGCTATCTCCAAAAATAGCCCATACATGTGAAAATAGCTAAGTCCCGAATATGCCCTTGTCTTTTGCACGCGTGTCCTTTCCTATCCTTCCGCGCCTTTGAATGCTCTTTACTCCCGCATGGGAATCTTTTGTGTGCCCTCTCCTTTGTATCATTACTCTTACGCGCTCAACACTTATACTAGAAGGAACACATTCGTATTATAGCAGATGTACGTGTTATAACGCATATGCATTTTTGTTGTTTCACTTTTTTCAAGCAATGCCTTGAGGCTTTGATCCGGTTTGGATCCCCAAGCTTGAGGCATGGACCTACACAAACATAGCAAACCATGTGTTTTTGCAAGAAAATGCAAAAAAATCTCTTCTACCATCATAAATCGACATAAAACGATCGATTCGTTTAAAAACATTATACCACGGCATAGAGCAGACTATCTACTTTGTAAAAATATAAGTTTTCAAATTTTCTGACTAATATAAGGTTTCCATATTATTTCTTTTCTAACAATGCATTTTTATAGTTATTTTTTGATGTTTAAACATGTCTATCTTTCATCATATATATATTTTTGGCTCATCGAAACTGAAAAAAATTATACTATTTATAGACATAAAAAAATCTAATTTTTGATTTTTTTGGTAGTTAGGGGTACGGCGGAACTCTGTTATGTTTTTTAATTTAAAATTTCAGTACTTATAAAAATCATAAGAAAATAAATACTCGCTAAAAATATCTTTTAAAAAATGTAGCCCAAACTATATGCTCAAATCTATCTTTCTACCAAAGGGTTTTCAAAAATACTAAATGGTGCTCAAAAAATGGTGGGGGCACGAAAGTCATTATGTTATGTTTTTTTAACAAAAATAGAAGCACCTATTAGTATTTTAGTTATTTTACCCCCTTAAACGTATGTGTTTTCAAAAAAATTAGTAGCTTAGAAACTAGTGTCAAAATGCTACGATTCATGTTTATACAACATCTTATAATTTTGAGTGCAACTATTTCAAAAACTTGTACAAGTTGAAGTTTTTATTTTCAGAAAAATGTGTCCACTTAAGACCTCCTTTTGGCTCCCCAACTTGGTGCACTTACCCGCAACAAAACCAAAATGCAAAGAGTAAGAGGCTACCTCGAGAGGCTAGTGGATTATGATGCAAGTGAATCAATTTTGCTATATCAAGGAGCTCTTTTTTTTGGTAAAGCAGGAGGAAGTTCATCAAGTCTATAATAATCCTTTTTAGGCATTAGAAGTATGCTATTAGGATTTTAGGATGTTAGGAGCTTTTCCCTCCAAAACACTAAGTTTGAAATTTGAATATTCTCATGTAAGTTATGTAGATAATTGTAGTCATAAGAAGATAATGTGATTTTTCATAAATTTCTTATGAGCATGCAATGAATATTAGGTAGTTATTAGTCATGAGATATTAATGGAATCAAATATATTGTTGTAATTTGTATCTAAGTTTCAAAAATAGTTCACTATGCTTAGCGTGTTTAGTTAAGAGAAAATATCAACAAATGTATGATTTTGTATGCTTGGAGAAGAACCAAAAAAACTGGATGAAAATAAATTGAGCTCAAGGAGGTCGAGGATTATCTCATTGGGAGCATAAGAGATAAAAGAATAAAAGCGTAGTGGGATTGGTATGTTGGTAATCGTTAGTGTGTCAAGCAAATATAAAATAATTCTTAATATGAATGAATAAATCAAGAAGAATTTCATAGTTCCTCCATATTTATAGACTTCTCAAATATGTGTTAATGATCTCCAATTCCTAAAATCATGATTTCAAAAATATGCTAGCTATTTGAGAATTTTCTCATGTATACTATGTTTCATAATCAATGATTGTGCTATGTTCTAGTAGAAATCTATTATTCTAAAATTATTGGGGCATTTTTCGTATGTGCTTTCAAAAGGAAAAAGTTGCAGGAGGTTGACACATAGCTTTAGAGTTCAAGTTTATGTTTTGAAACTCTCATTGGACCAAGATATCAAAATTTTCCTCTCTCGGGTTCCTGGAAAAGATCAACCAAGGTTTAAAATCTAAAACTCTCATAATTTGTACAAATATCAATGTTTAAAGATCAAATTTGATTTGAGGTGATTGACAAAGATTTTAAAAGAGATGCAAATGGTTCGGTTTAATTTTATCGATTTTAGAGAAAGTTACTTCTAGTAGATTGATCGGTTGTAGTCAAGAAGCCTAATAAGGCCTACTTGACTTTAGATCAAGGGTGAATTAGGTAAATGTTCCAAAAAAGTTTTCTACTATCTTTTGCCATCAAATGTAATTTCCTAATGGGTTTCGAAAATGTTTAGATCTAAGATTGAAATACTTTATATCAAAATTTAATCTCAATTTTTACTTCAAGGAAGGGCTACTAGAAAAAAAGAGGCAAAATTGAACATCTTGGCTAAGAACCCTATATGAAAGGTAATAGTTTATTTCATTGCTTTATTGAAAGGATTTGTGGATGTTTGAGGACAATATGAATTGAATGTTTGGTCCCAATAGAAAATATTGGATGTTTCAATACACGCTAGCCATCATTGTATAAGAGAATTCTCAAGATAGAGGTTACTATATAGATTGGTTGCATATTGGATTTAGTGACTAATTGAATTTTAAGCACCAGATTATGTAAGAATTGAGTTAAATCCATAACATGAAGAGAAGTGAACATACCATGTTGTAGTTATAATTTCCGAGCTTGTAACAAGTGAACAAGGGTTTCATGCTAGAGGAATAGGCATGTGAACCATTAGATATAGGAGGTGTAGTAACAATAGTGGCTACGGGAATATGCATAGAAACATTATGCATTGGCATGGTAAGTACCCCCAAGAATGTGGGTACCGTAGATGTAGAAATAGTAGATGATGGTGTGATGAGAGAAGGTTGAGACATGCCCAAAATAGAACCTTCATTACATGGTTGGTCACTAGAAATATTAGCAGCAAGAAAAATGTTGATGACAGGCTCAATATGATGAGGATTCTCATTAAGATAAGCACAAAAGTTAGGAAAAAGTGTAACTTTGTCGTAGTCCACAATATTGGCGTTATCATCATAAGAATGCTCACTATGGGTTTCAATATCATGTAGTGGGACTTCATGAGAAGTGTAAGAGACAGATGGATTGACATCAATAGGCATAGAAGATGAGGCTATGAGGGTAAGAGGATTATGAGTAGGAGGAGAAATATCAATATGCTTAACAAGTTGATTTGTGAATCAAGCACTACGTTGTAAGGGAATGAGAAGAAAGCATATAAAAACTAAAATAAAATGAAAAAGTTAAGAATTAATGATAGCATATACTTTTGAAAGTAATGAGAAACCCTAGGGAAACAAAGGCATTATGTTAAATTCAAGAGTTGGTTCACAAATTGTTTTCATCCATTTTAAGTTTGATTAGGGTTTTTATTCCTATAATCAAACAAGTAATGAAATAAGAGCTACAAGGGGCTATTTTGACTAATTAACTTCCAAGATTAGCCATTCAATATTAGAATAATGCATTAATACATGTAGAAAATGTAAACAATACGATACACACTCACAAATGCATGGGATTAAGTGCACTTAGCTAATTACAAGTGATTTTGGGAAAATATGGGTGATTTGGATGTTGAAACAGAGGTGTTTGGACCTAAGAATACCCACGGAATTGAACCTATGACCTGAAATGTACCGGTGAAGGACCCTACAATTGGGATAGGAATGTCTATATGGTATTTTCCTATTTATACAATTTTACACCTACTCAAAAGCTGCGGTCCGTGACTTTCTAGGTTTTTCACTTGTCGATTCTCTCTTCCACTCTTTGTTGGTCACTTTCGATCACAATTTGAGAGTATACAAATACTCTACTTAATGTTTCAATCCCTAACCATGGATGAATTCTTGCAAAAAAAATGTGGGCACCCTCGTGCATAACTTACATCGACACTACTCCAAAGAGACTTCAAATCACACGTCATTCTCCACCTAGCATGTGATATTTGTTTGTAGTGCAATCATATTTGACATCCATTCTTTGACAATGCTTGACTTGATTTTCTCTCTTGCCAATCTTCTTGAGTGAGTGATATTAAGTGCTTGCAAATGTGGGCAACAATCCCCTAGACCTAGTGGGAAGCCTCACACCTGTAGATAGTGTTGCTTTAATGAATGCATAAAGGTATTTATGGAGTGTAGAGAGTTTTGGGTACCTTTTGTTCTCACTTTTACAATAGGAATCCATAAGAGTGATTGAGAATGCTAGATTACGGATGAGGATCACTTGCTTATATATGCTTTATGATTTCAAAGGTATTTCATGTTACAGTTTGGTGAGGAGGAGTAAGTGACCCAAAGAATAATGTGCAATGAGAAGTTTGGGACCAAAGTGAGAAAGGTTAAGACTGTACACGTGGTCAAGATTGTACGGACATTCCTACCCCTATTGCACATTTTGATAGAAGAGTAATAATCTACATTGTGAAATTTGGAAGCTAATAAATGGAGTTTCGTTTTGTGTTTCATGCATTCAATTCTCAGAAACTATTGAAAGATGAGTGTGTAAGAGAAAGCAAGCTACACAAGAGACCTAGGGATCTACTAGATGAGAATGGGTAAAGTGCACTTGTTTGAGCAAGACAACAATATCAAGAACAACAATATCAACGAGTAAATTACCAAATTTAAGTGTCTAACACAACTTTGAACAATTTGAGATTAAGAAAATATTTGAGTATGTATCTATGTGAAGTTCACCAATATCATCATAACATAAATTGCAATAGTCCCTAGACATTTCAATTTTCCATGTTGATGGATGATAATTATGAAGATTCAATCGTGTTTGTGATGAATTCTGATTTTGATGGATAAAAGAGTAGCAAAAAGAATTGTAATTGTAAAAAAGATTTATAAAATCACATTTTGTCGTGCACAAATTATAAGATTCTTTGTGCACTTTGTTTTCTTCTTAATTGTAGGGCGGCATTGTGCATGGAGAGGTCCCTGCATGCCACAATTTTGTATCTAACATTTTTAAGATCAATGAACAATGATATCCCTTCTCTAATTTTCAATGTTCATTCAAGATTTATGTATCAAATACTTGTATATTGAAATGAAATACTTTTTGAAACATTCTCTTATTGCTTTTACAACCTATTACATTTGTGTCAATTACAATTTCTCTTCAATCTTCCTATTTCTATAAACACATATTCAGCAGAATTTAATCATTTCATGGCGTGATTAATTATGCAATAGTTTATAATTCCC
The DNA here is from genome assembly GCA_018340775.1 of Taxus wallichiana var. yunnanensis. Classification (NCBI taxonomy): domain Eukaryota; kingdom Viridiplantae; phylum Streptophyta; class Pinopsida; order Cupressales; family Taxaceae; genus Taxus; species Taxus wallichiana. The sequence goes on along the minus strand of CM031239.1, from coordinate 803,585,493 downwards.
AAACGATTTGACAAATTCTTCTAATGCCATTTATTTTATATTAACAGTAAGGAATGACAAATAATATAAGTTCTATTTCCATTTCTTTCCCTTTACGCTAAGCAATTAAATTTAGTCACATCTGAATGCGTAATGCACATTCCTTAAAATTGTAGGGCACAGAGGTGGGATTTCGTTCTATTTAAAGTACAATACTCTTCCATATTAGAAATAATAGCAAGATATAAACAAATGTTATCTTACCTCCAATTCTCTTTCGAGGAAATGTACAGATAAGAGAGATGCCAACAAGAAGTTAAGCTACCAAACTTGAGGCTTAAAGTAGGGAGAAGGAGAAATCATAATTTAACAAATAAAATAGCTAATACATTCCTAACTGGATTTGGAAGTGTGAATACGAGCACAAACTAAAGATTATGAAATAATACATTTTATCAATGTTCAAAATATAAAAGGGAAGAGAGCTTTTCTTTGCTTGGGGAAGTCCTCCATTTTTCTGAGATACCATCTTCTAGTGGCATAACTTCTAGCAGTGAGATAAAACAATGTCAAACATGCAGAAAACAAGCTGTAAGGAGTTTGAGAGATGAAGGCAAGGCCCAACCAGTCAATAATCTCAAAAAGATAATGTGGGCATACCACCAAACCAAACAAACCCCGTGCGGAATCACATACCCTCCTTTTCCATCCTTTCTTAACCTTGACAATAGATAATGATGATAAAAATTTCCACCAATGCCTATACAAAACAACACTAGTCCAATCCACATCATGTCTATAGCGGGTGGTCGTGTGCCTTCGGAAAGCTGCTGGGCATACAACACGTTCACAGTTTGGAAGAAATAGGAAGAAGAAATCAATAGTGCAGTCTGCAATGGCATATCACCAGAGTAACGGTGCAGAAACAGAACCTACAATTCCCACCACATGGATTAATTTTCAAAGCTTTTATACAACACAAATTTAACTGCTCACTGGTTGAATGCATATATAAGTTTTATGTATCTGCTTAACTTCATTGTAATTTAGGCCAAGAACCCATAGGAAGGAAGAAGCCAGTTTAGTGTAGCTCCCTAGTAGAATCTCGTAAGTGGATTGTTTTTATTTATACAAAACCAAGAGCAAACAACATTATTTTTTAGTAAACTACCAAGCAACTATCTTTTATGAAGGGTTAATGGTAAAACCTGTAGAGATTTTCTAGAATTTCATTTTGTCAAATGCCAAATGTAAATAAATTAAATTTGGTTGTTAACAATGGTGATCCTTATCTAGCACGTACAAACCTGGTGAGTCTCATGTTCTGCACTAATAAACAATTTAATACAAATAAACATTTATTTATTTTTATTTTTTGATTTGTGCAGAGCATAAGACCCACCAGATTTGTGCACACTAATTAGGATCAGCTGTTAAAAACTTCCAAGATAGAACTCGCCACTGAGTGGAAAAGTGTTAGCACTAAAAGAAGAATGTTTTTGACCTACTTGCACTGAAAATTGCAATACGTGGAAGTAGAACCAAACCCTACTTGTACTAAATATAGCAGTATGGAACCGATAAGTGGAATGCACTTGTGTTTTCCTTACCATACCTCAGCCTATAATATATAAGCTATTGAACTGTTAAATTTTTTGTTTTTAAAGGTTTTGTTATGAGGTTGGATTTAGTTATAGAATTTTGAATAATATTATATAGGATTTAAACATGTTATAAATGAATAAGCCAAGGTTGTGAATAATGTTGACCCATAAAGTATATGAAATATCCATTCCTTTTTTGATGTTAGAATTTCTACCCTGAATTTTAATTATAAAAAAGTTGTTTTTATCTAGTTTCGTTTCTTCTAATAGAGTGAGTAGGGATTCAACTTCTATGTTGTCTTCGCAGTCCATCTTCTTAGAATGCTTCATGCACATGGTTAGATTGAACTATTTTCATATATTTTATATAATATATTTTATATGTTAGTTTTGTATTATATCCCTTGTAAATGACTTCTGTGCATAAATTGAGTTGAAAAACATTATCTCACTCTCTGTAAGGAAGAAAATCCCTTATTATACTACCCAATCACTTACATGAACACTTGTATCAATCAAAACATCTTATACCACCTGTACAAACTTTTCCAAATAATTGTTTCAATACTAAATCCTATTGGACAAAACACCTTAGTAGTTAATTATATTCTAACCATTGGATAGTTATAATAACATAATTTTTTCTTCATTGTGCTTATATATCTTTCCTTTTAAGACCTCACTAAGTTTGTCATGAGCCTTCTAATTTGCATCATCTACCTCGAGTTGTCTTTGTGGCCTTGTACTCTTCGTCATACCAAAAATTGTTGGAAGGCTACTTTTATTTACCCTCTTTGGTCTAAATCTTTTGCAATATGCATTTAGAGAATTTTGAATTTCATGTGTCAATATTTTGTTGTTTGATAGGAAACTAGATGTACAAGATATAACATATTCTTCTTCCACTTGGTTCTTTTTAAAGGGTTTCTAGGAAGAATTCTTGATTCTCATGAATCATGACTATATTACCCTTGTGTCAACTACAAGTGGTAAGGTGGTGCAAAACATGTGCACCCATACAATGGTAAATTGGTAATTTTTAGTTGTAGATTTGTTAACTTATTATAAAAGGTATAATTCTAGGTAAATGGGTATCCGAGAATGATGAGATATATTCTTGAATCCCAAGATTAAGGGATAATATCTAGAAGCATATAAGAATACGTGTTGAGAACAATTTTTACAAAGTGAAACCCACCTAATTACCTTGTAGAGTTGTTTTCTTTATTATTGTGGTAGTTATGTTCTCCTAGATGATTGTTTCTTTCTATTCCAATCTTTCTAATTTATATATAAAGTACTAAGAGAATATAATATATAATCCCCGCACTTTGACCAATTTATATCTTACATTTGATGTTACTTGAATTTGACTATATTCTCATCTTGTTGCAAATGAACGGGTCATATAACTCCACTAATTTAGTGTGTAACACTTCCTCTTCTTCTTGGGAGACCTAACTTTCCCATTGTCTATTCTCTATATTCTTCTTCCTTTGAGTATAACATATTTCCTTTCACGTTATCTTTGGTTGTTTTTTGTTCTTGCATTGAAGTCACCGATTAGCCTTGATATAGGAAGACAATATATTTCCATTTCCCAAAAAAATTAAAATTTGTTAAGTATTTTTAAGGAGTTATGTTTTGTCCCCACAGCCAAACACCTCATTATCTTTGGCACCCTTATTTCCTTCTCTTATATATTTTCAAACCTCTTAATTCAAAATAAGAAGCTTCAGATATAATTTTCTATTATCTTTATCGATATGCATTCCTTGCTAGGGTCTTCTTTTTCCATTTTTATAATTATGTGCTACATTATTTCCCCATATTCTTTGGTCCTTTCATTCTAAACTCGATACTTTCCTATACCCTTAAGAATTCAATATATATTGCAACCACCATGTTGGTGAATTTTGACAAGAATGATTGTGCTTTTCACCTTTACTTATAATAGGCCCAACCTCTACCATCCTACTCATGATTTTTGGCACGAATGATGGTGTGTTTTCCCTTTACTAATGACCTCAAACCCTAACCCGAGTTACGTCTTCAAAGGGTAACTTTTACAGTTTCAACTTAATTTGATAAACCAGTTTTGTGTTGACTAATTCTACTCAATAGGATTATAATATCATCAACAGTGGGATACCATATTAGAAATTATATCAACATATAAACATATGTTATATTACCTCCATTTCTTTTGTGAGAAAATGTACAGATAAGGCAGATGCCAGGAGTAGTAGATGTGGGCTTGCTCCGTGGTAAGAACACTGACAAAACCATTAAAGATGGACCATATGCAGATCATCATGCCATTTCAATGGATATCCTCTTGCCAGGTTGTATCACCGTAGGAAAATTTGGAGTATGTGCAATTGGTTCCTTTCACCTCCAAGTATGCGGCTGACGACTCAAAAAAGAGTAAAAATCCGAGGTAGGCAGGATGGAGGATTATAATATCATCAACGGTGGGATACCATATTAGAAATTATATCAACATATAAACATATGTTATATTACCTCCATTTCTTTTGTGAGAAAATGAGCCATATAAGCGAGATGCAGGGAGTAGTAGATGAGGGCTTCTCTTGGTAAGAACACCGACAAAACCATTAAAGATGGACCATGGAATCATCATGGGTCCAATGGATATCCTCTTGGCGGAACGCATTTGAAAATTTGGAGTATGCAATTGGTTCCTTTCACCTCCAAGTAAACGACTCAAAAAGAGTAAAAAGTCCCCACAGATGGAGGGCTCGAATCAATAAATGAGATGATGGCACGAGATTACTGTCCATGGAATTGAGGGTCCCGTGTCCCTGTGGCGGAACGCATTTGTTTCTATGTTGTTATTTTACCACGTAAACCCTGGTCCCCACCTGGACGTCTCCGGTTCTTTCTTTGGGTGGGATGATGTCACTCTCTTTTAAACGTGTGGCAAATAAACTATATACGTCGCTCCATAGATACATCGATATGGAATCTAAAATTTAAAGCCAGTCCACCAAACAAAGCTTTTGGCAGTGCATCGACAACGGACAAACTTGCGAGCGGTATATCTCAAATCTTTAAGTAGGGAGTGGTGCGAGGAGAAAATATACTTAGTTTACCAAATAAAATAGCTAATAAGTACGTTCTTAATGGATTTGAAAGCGTGATCGTGTGAGGAAAAAATACATTAATGAGATGATACATTGTTAACCGATCGCCATAACACTAGTCCAATCCACATCATGTCAGTAGCGGTGTTCACAGTTTGGAAGAAATAGGAAAAGGAAATCAATAGTACTGAGTTTGTCACAAAGTAATGATGTAAAAGTAGACCCGATTTATTTTCAAATTTTTATAGAAGAAAAAGTTAACTCTGTCAATTGTTAAAAGTTTATTTGAATTAATTTTTTTTTTTTTAAATTATTTTTAATTTTTTTGATTGGTGGAAAAGATATGATCCCTACCAATTTGTAACGGTTGAATAAAAATTGTTCTCTTACAACAAAATCATCCAAAAATATCACCCCTTTCTAAGCAATCCTAGCCTACTTTAAATTATCCCTTCAATTTTTCCTTTTATCTTTTTTAAATATTCCAAGAAAAATTAGTTATCCTTTTTCTATGGAAGCATAAAATTAAAAAAATCTTTTATAAGAAAAGAAGGCTGGTTTTTTTAATCATCAAATTGGTGTAATAGAATCCGACAAACAAATTGTTTTTTTCAATTCATATATTATTTAATTAGGTGTATATACCTTCCTTCCTTTTCATTTGAATTTGTATCATATATTTACCATTAAACTCACTACAAGCTTTTAAAAGGATAAGATTGATGTCCCATGGAAGGGGCTATTCTTTATATTTATGTCTAAAATTAAGTAATTAACAAATAAAATAAATTTTTAACTAATAATAGGATTTATAGAAAAAAATATATTTTCTTTTGTTACATGTTAACTCTAAAATTTTATTATTAAAATAATTTTTTTGGGATAGGTAGTGAAAAGTTTGTAGTAAAAGAAAATATTTTTCATTTTTTTATTAGATTAGGTAAAAACAGATTTTGAAGGGATCAAGAACCCTTTACAACCAAAAGATAAAGCATTCAAAGCCCAAAGGAGAAGCAACAACAAACAAGAGCCCACAGGCTGAGAAACAAACAGACGAAACAAGATCCCAGGGACAGGGAAGCTCAAGCCCCGGGTAAGCAGGTCAAAACAACTTGACCCACAAACCAAGGGACTCAATTACCCGGAGTTCCTTTATGAGATCTAAGACTCATCTTGAGAGGCAACTGTCCAACTTTTCCTCTCTTTTTGTTGTTCACCGTCCTCCAACCCTCCCCCAAGAATGATCAACATTCTCATAAGGGTTAATGGGAAGACTAATTTCAAGAGACGCAATGTTTTGACCAGGAGAACACAAGGATACAGAGGGTAGCAAAGGAGCAACCCCCTTTTCAGCATCATTAACAGGTAAAGTGGAAAGAGAGTCAGTCTCACCCAGATTCGTCACTTTAATTTCTTCCACAATCCTGTCCTTCTCCTTTCCCTGATTTCCAATGCAACTGCCTAACACTTCTGAATCATTATCCATCTCAGCCTCAACAGTCAAATTTTCTGGATTGAAATCCTTCCACCATGAGACTCGACCTTTAATCTGCTTCTTCACAACACTACACTCAGCGACAAGATGACCAAGAGCAAAGCATGTTCTACATCTGAAGGGGAGACCTTCATAATCGAGATTTTGAGTCCAAATTAAATCCCTGACTTTGAGTTCCATTGTGGCTGGGAAATCAGCCGTCATATCCATATCCACCAAAATACGGGCATAAGTGGTGTGATCATAAGATTCAGTCTTAGAATCAACATCAAGGAATTTTCCCAAAGCATCCCCAATGGATCTGAAGCAGTCAACACTCCAGAAATGCAGGGGTAAATGAGGCATCCTTATCCACATAGGTCTGATGGTGAAGGTTTCAGTAACCGGGTTAAAGTTGGGGAACCAAGGCTTCATAAGAAGATGGTGCGACTGAAAATCCCATAATTTGCCAAAAATTTATCCTTGTCTGAGGCAAAATCAAAGACAACAATGAATATTCCACGAGCAGAGGGATAGATATTGACTTTACCTTCCATATAGGGCCTCCATTGTTCAGATATCCATTTGTGAAGGGTTGGAAGGCCAGGACAACAGCTTATGAATCTACAAATCAGACCCCTATTTTGGTAGAAATCCACAGATTCAGAGACTTCCTCACCGAAGGAAACCACAGGAGTAGACTTGGCATAAGCCATGGGTTTAGCCGACCCCTTAACACCAGATCTGGCCGCCTCCAGGAAGGAAAAGGGCATTCCTCTGTTCTGGTTTTGCACAATATAGTGGGGGCCAGATCCGCTGGACATCCCAGACCTACCATCCCCATATGCTTGACCAATGAGGGCTAAACCCTCACCCCTGTCAAGACCATTGGTGGAAAAAGTCGTTACCTTGTTGTTGCCGTCGCCAAGGGCAGAGGCATCAGGATTGGACTCAGCCAGGGGCATCAGGATTAGATCAGGAAATGTACATGGAGTCGAGCCAGGGCGGGGGGACAAGCCTCCAACTCTATTAGCCTGAACTCCAACCACATTCGCGCAGCAGCCTCCTGGCACCGGTCCACATTCGGGTGCAAAACAGGAAGGGTGCGGGGCACCCTTTCCATTAAGTTCACCATTCTTGCAAAAACTGGGCCCCGAAGCGGATCTCCATGGGGTCTTCGAAGCGGATCGCCCTGTGTGCCACGAAACGGAGCACCCTGTCCACCTCCTTTGCCGACGCCACCGCCCATAGGGCCCTCAGTGCCATTAGGGTTCGCTGAAAATATTTTTCATTAATTAAAGTGAAAAATATTCTTTATATCCGAAAATAAATTGAAACCTATCTATGTAGTATTCAATTATTGAAATTTTGTATAAATTGTAAATATGAAATATGAATTGAATTATAGAATTTTGAGGTGTGTATATGATTTTAACATGTTATAACCGAAACATAATATTAATTATAAAGATTGAATAATGTATGGGACCAAAAAAACAAAAAGGCTTTTAACATGTTACAAACATATAAATGGATGATAGTATTAATGTGAAAGACCATTCAACCTCTTGACCAAAAATATCTAGAGAAGTGTTCTTCTACACACATTTGATTTTGCAATTGCGATAAGATATTTTGCATATAAGAGTGGCTTTACCACATAACTAGCTAAGTGAACACCCCCTCTCCTACTTTGTTTATCAATTCCTCTAGATTTTCTTAAATCATCCCCAACTCATCTCTTTCGAAACATTACTAAATCAAATGAATCATGTAAATCGTCATTTATGAATTAATTAAATTGTCCCCAACTCATCACATGACTAATTAATCACTCATATTTACAATTAACAAACTACTAATCCAACATAAGTATTTTCCAACCTGATTTGTATATTGTATATTATTCAGTTGACTAGTTTAAATTAGTCCATCCCATTTTTCTGCTTTGCCTCTACATTCTTCAATCTTTCCTTCTCCCTTCTTCTAGTATCCAGGATCAAAGAACAAATACTACTAACATATGCACCATTAGGGATTGCAAGGAAATCATTGATAGGTTGTTCCAAGACACATATTTCAAAAAAATTTGATAAACATTTATTGGAAATGGATTCCAACACAACACACATAAAACCTATTGACTAATAACAAATATATATATATATATATATATATATATATAAACATCCCCATAAGCTCAGAGAAACAAATAATAATAATAATAATAATGGTTTTACAGTCCACGATGCCGGGCGGCCTGTTTTTGGGTCTACAAGCGGCTTATAGCATATGGGACTACCTTGTACTCACGTGCGGGAGGCAACTAACTTTGCTACAAACAAGGCATACATACCCTACCCCCTGCAGGATTTGAACTTGTGACCTCTATTTCAAGAGCACATGTTCTTCACCATTAGGCCAACTCAGGTGTACATAGTTGGTTTAACATTTCCATGACCTCTTAATTTTAACGATACGGTTTTAATATTGACTAAGCTATTCAATATAAATTATATAGTTAGGAGCATCATCAACACTAGTTCCATGTATTTCTGGACCTTCTGTATACTGTGGTTATTAATTACATAATATTTTATTTCCCAAACCATTAAAAACTGCACTATATTCTAGCACATTAGAAATAATAAGAAGGTATTAGAAAATGTTAGCTAACCTCTAATTCTCTTTTGAGGAAATGTATAGAGAAGGCAGATCCGAGGAGGAGCAGGCGTGGGCCTGCTCCCGCTCCAGTCATGGCGGTCAGCAACCACACAGACGAAGCGATTAAAGATGGAGCATAGCAGATGAGCATGCCATTTCTGCTGGATATTCTCTTGCCAGGCTCTACTACTTCTTTTGAGTTGGAAAACTTGGAGTAAGTGAGATTGGCTCCTTTCACCTCCGAGTAAGCAGCCTGAAAACCCCAAGAAGAGTTGAAACGCCTGCTGCTTTGAGGTACAGAGATGGAGGGCTCTGAAACAAGATTTGTTGGAGGAGATGCGCCATTGTGTCCGATGTACAGAAGATCTGCACTTCAAATTAGTGTCCCTGCGCCATTTCTTCTCTAATTTTATTATAGCCACAACTGGACCTTTCACAGTAGCATGACACGTCTAGGGGTTGATCTCTACCCCTTTTAAGTATGTGTGGCGAATAAGCAATGCACGTCACTTAACATGGACATCCCAAAATAATTAGTATAATGCGCAGTTCCAATAGTAAAATGTGTAGCATGTGATTTTAGAAGTTTCAATATATGTATTATTTTCTTATTTTTACTTTATAATTGTAGATCATATTATGAGATGTTATCAATTTATTAATTAGTGTATTAATGTACAATATATGTATATTCTATTTAATTATTCGACAATAATTTTTTTACATTTATTTTAAATCTTATTTTTATAAATTAATTTAAATGATCACTTTTCCTCCATTTCAACATCCTAAACAAAAATTATAAGTTAGAAAATGTTAAATTTTTAAATGAATTAATTTTTATATTGTCACATAACACTTACGTGATTATGTGGCCCCTGCAAGCTTAGTGATAATACCTACTACTACCTCTCCCCGACCCTAGTTTTTCAAGTTTGTACTATTTATGCAAAATCCAACTACTTTCCTTGTGTCTTTATCACTTTTTAAAGTCCTACAGATGGATTAGAATATTTGATTGTAGCGAACTTTTAGTCCACATACAATTTAATTATCATTGTTTCACTTATGAATCAACGAGATTTAAACATTGTTGTGGTCTTTGTGATTATAAGATTTGGTATCATAAAATTTATAATATGTTTTCTCCTTTATTATCCCATCGAAGCGCAAGATGATGATATAGCGACGGATACAAATCCGCTATCATTTTGATGAACGACTCAAATTTCATTTATATGGTTCATGTGCTATAATTTTGGTAAATGTCTTTATTTTTTTATTTTCATAAAATTATTTTCCCCAAATGTTGATTGGTCAAGGGTTATTGTCCTAACCACGCGAGTCCTATTTTTCAATTAGCTTAGACAAAATAAAAACTTGACCAATAGAAATGCGACATTTTTGGGTTGTCCGAACTATAGTTTTGATTTTTGTAATGATACAATGTTGTACCATAGAGATGCAAGAAAGGAATTTAGTAATTTCTTCAAGATTTTCATATAGAGTTGTAAAGACCTTTTAATTAAAGTCTTATAATACATTTAGCGCTTGATTTGAATGTCAATGTGCCCACATTTGACTATGTTGGCCTTCTTAAGGTGTTTGTGTTTGGGGTAGCGTAGTGTTTATAATTATAACATGTACATGTTATTTTTTTATCGGTTTAGATATTCCCCGAACCTATAACGTGTATGCATAAAAACACGCATACGTCTACGTAGTGTGTATGCTTATGAAGTTTAGTGTTTTGAAGAGGTTTTGTAGGTTCGAGATCGGGTAGGGTAACATATTTACTATATAAGATTTTTTAATTATTCTTTATACTTTTATTATTTCGATACTCCGAGTTTATTTTAGTAAATATAAGAAATTAGGGTCACTTTACACTTGATAAAATTGGTCTCATAGCTCGAGCGCCACCTTTGTGGAGAAGATAATTTTTCAAAATCCAATCTAGTCAAGATACTTCAAAGTTTTTCAAGATTTTAGCATTGAATGTAAATCTTTTAGGATGTAAATTTTTCAATTGGGGTATGTTTAGGGAAAACGCAGTCATCTTATAGGTTTTGGGACCTTCCATATTGGTTGTCGACATTTCTAGGAGTTTTGGAGCCCTCTAAATAAGTGTATGACATTTGTAGGATTTTTCCCATGGGCATGGAGTTGAAGCCTTAATTTCATCTTGGAATCATGGTAACATTGTATTATGGATAAGTACATAATTTGCAAGCTTGGAACTATCTTATCATTATATATATATATATATATATATATATATATATATATATATATATATATATATATATATATATATATATATATATATATATATATATATATATATATATATATATATATATATATATATATGCCAACCAATGAGGTGGATCTTAACTATCTATCTCACTACACAAGTTGATGCATTCATCTCGAAAGTGATACGTAGATCTTTCCCATATGAGACGAGTGATTAATAAAAATCAACATACTCAAATCCAAAAATAACACTTTTTCTCCAGAGAAATGTGTGGTAGATAGAATATAGGGACCACACCCGAAATACACACACACACACATACATATATGGGTGCTTACTTCACATCGTAAAGAGGTGGAGGGAGGGGGAGTGAGTAGATATAGGGAAAATGCATCTTTTCCAACCACTAAATAGAGAGAGAAAGGAGAGGGAGTGCCAATTGACTATATAGAAGATTAAACCTCCATCCCCCATTTTTCTAACTTCTTAAAAACACGTCGAGGATAACATGTTGATGAATCCCAAGATATATTATCAACGAAGTTATTTGGCACCATATGAGGAGAGGGAGGGGATGAGTGGGGGAGTTATATCAAGTGGTTTGCTATGGTTCGCCATATAGAGATAAGGGCCCTGACCCTCCTACAATAGGTACCAAGTTTCAAAGTTAGTCCTTGCTTCATTGATTAGAAGAATACTACTTTGAGACAAACATATGTAAGGGAAAATATAGTTACCGAGTTACTTATAAATAATGTGGGGGTGAGCATAGTAAGTTTCATTTCGGGTTCACGAGAGTGTGTGATGGGGAAAATTATAGTCTCCCATCTCGGTTCTCAATTATAGGGATTTAATCAAAGTATAAACACACGATGTAGATACAAAGGTGCTTAGGTAGCACTAGTGTCATAATTCTAGAGCATGCAAATGCTAATCTTAGGACATCTATAGGTTTCCATGGCATACGACTAAGATAAAGATAATTATCCTACTAGGATTAATAAATAAGAGTAATCAAGGTGTGGATAAAGCCAAGGGTGTAATATAATAAGACAATGTAATAGATCAAAGAAAACATACATCTACTCTAGTATATAGTAATGAATGGAAAACATACAACGTACATGTGCAAGATAAAATGCTAAAGAGGTTTAGAAATGCTTAATTCTAGTGTGTGTTCAACTATTGATACATAATTCTCCCTAGAGAGAACAAAACAAGAGATAATCACTATGGGCGGAGAAGGAAAATATCAACAAGAAGATGTCCTACTCTAAATCACCATGGTGAACCGAAATGCATAAAGGTAAGCTCCAAGACTTCAATTTAATAAGTAAGTTTGAAATAGTGTAAAGGTCTGCATGAGCAATAAGTTCCTTCATGTATGATAAATTAAGTGTTTGGTGGTGTTTTTATAAAATAAATCTTGAGTATATATCCATCATGCCATCACCTATTGGCGATGGAGTTATCTCTGAAAAAACCAAAATAAACACCATCACTCATAGGATATGTCACTAGTCTTGGGGAAACCCTAAGGTCAAAAGGTGTAAAACATGGGGAATAGATGTCAAAAGGTAAATTGAGGAGAATGGTGAATGTTCAAAGTGACCAAAAGTAAGGATAATAACATGCAATAAGAAGAAGCAAGTAGACATAATGAGACAAGTGGACATAATGAGTGTAATGTGTGAACAAAGGGAAGAAATGAGGAAAATGTAGGGTAACTAAGGTGTAATAGTGATATCTATAAAATGTTGTGGTATATCCCACATGACCAAGTCCGATCACACCCCAATCTCAACATGCCCCTTAAGGAACTCCCACAAGAGGAGAATGTATCAACAACATCTACATAAAATAAATTTTTATAAAACATTAAAAATATAGTGCATACACACATGATACATAAAACTAAGAAACCTTAGGATATCGATACAAGGTTAAATATAATTATGGGATGATACAAAATAAGAGATGTGGTATTTGACATTGGGAGTACTTTGTGAACATGATGCAAAGGTATATAAGGGAAGATATGGGTTGTCCTACTTGAAGATATAGCCATGTAACTCCAAGTCTTGCAAACTACGAAAGGGTGGATCTAATTAGGTGATTATAAGATGTGGAAATTTGGGTAGGATGTCTAATCCTCAAAGGATATTTTGAATTTATTTATATGAAAATAAATGAAAAACACTACCCTATTCTCATTGGGAATAAATGGGCTGATTGTGGAAACATGACAATTAACACAATCACTAATAAAATAAAGGTACATATCGAGGACTCTATTATTCTCATACCCATGAACATGACTAAAAAAATCCCTACACCATTCACAAGGGCCCATTATCTCCATACAAAATACTATTTAAATGTGGAGTAACAAGAAAGAGATTATGCGCCATTATCAAGAAAGGTAAAGGAGAAAGGGAATTTAAGAAATTAGGATATTCCTATCAATGCACACTCAACGAATTCATTCTTAGAAGAGGATCTGCAACATGCAATCAGATCTCCCACAAAATTTGAGGTAGGAAAAGTATCTTCATTTATAAATACAAAGTAGGATTATACAAATCCAAATAGAGAACCTTATATCTCATGGAAAGTGGCCTTTTCAATAAGAATGGATAGTAATAGTGATAGTGACAGAGCCTTTAGGCCCTACCCCACCTCGCCACATAAAGAAATTGATATGGGGCCCGGCCCCCTCTCTAATCCATAGTTCGGGGCCCGGAGATTCCTTCTAACTGACCTCTATCTAGATGGTTCACCATAGCAAGGACTCAACACTTATCCCGGTTGGCCGGACGCCCTATCTCTATATGGTCCTGAAGCGGGATGATCCAAATACCAGCAAGGAGCAGATATGATATGTCCGGGAGATCTACTCTACTCAGGCAGGGCAGGGGGATTCATCATTCGGGAGAAGGGAGATGACCGGGAGTTACGAAGCTGCAGAGAGAAGGGGATCGCCATATGGATTTGAACCATTTGATATGAAGAGAGAATAAAGTTAAGATGACGAGGATGGTCCACATTGAGGACAATTAAATTCCACAATATTTTAGTAATTCTAATTTGGATACATTCTTGATCAAATTATAGGAGCATGCGTGCCAAGATAATATGAGAGTTACCGCACTAGATTATACAGTCATTAAAGGAATAACAACTTCATGGGAAGTTCACTAAAAGAATAAACTTGGATTGACTGATGTAATAGACATGATGCACACGAGATTTACATTGCCGTCTAGATTGATTGAAACATGGCTAAGATATTATGTAAACCAGTCTATAGAGATACATACTCAGGGATGCATTAATGCATGGAACACACAAAATATCAATCCAAAATGGTGGTTCATATCTTTTTGGAAAAATCTCTCCATTACCTAGGTCATAACTTTTTCACTAGGAAAGGAGAATAGAAATACACACATGGAGGTACGTATAAGAAGACTTTATCTAGATATTCACATTTGAGGATAGCATTCATGTTGTTATGTGAAAAATTTCCGAAGTCAAAAATTGAATTTGAAAAGAAAGAATTTTTTCTAACGATGCTTTTATGAGATTAAAGAAAAATATAAAGAACCCCTTTTTAATAGGGTGGAGTTATGTACATGGAATCCCTTTAATGGGAGGAATAAAGAGTCAACAAGTACTCGAACTCCTTTTTAAAAGGATGGATTAAAATTCATGATTATGGACCTGTTATGGGAGTTATGTAATTCATTGTAAATATTTTGTTATGAAAGGGTGTGTTGGTTACCAAACCACCCATACAAAGAATTGTTTAAACCGGGTTTGAGGAGGAAATCTTACATACATACATACAAATATTTTCATATTTGCTCAATAATTTTTATGTGGTCTGAGTGAAGGAAAGTGGTGGGCATTGGAGAGGGGCATTCTTGAAGGGTGTCCTAACTGGGGTACATAAAGTATAACCCAAGATGGTTCCTGGCCAGGGAAAGAAGATATTTTAATTTATTAATTCCTCCATATAATGTGGCCATAGCTTGAGGTGTTGGATCTCGGTCACCACCTAGGAATTCATTGAGCAATACATAATCCTTCCTACCCCTCTATCTAGATATGTATTCAATTTTATAACTCTTGTTTTATTTAATAAATTTATATTTCCACATATATGAAATAAATTTTATATGTATATTTTGATTTTGTTGAATGCAATTAAAATTCATGTTTAATAAACAATTGAAAGTTTTATATAGAAAAGTATTTCATTATCATTAATTTATTAATCTAGGAAAAGTCACATCACACCTTTGGTGAATGCAACATTGTAGAAGATCAAAACATTTATATGTAATGGAACTCAAGATGCGAAAGGGGAGATGCGTTTAGGGACAAAAAAAGAAACAAAATAGAGAGATTCGTAACCAAAACTAGTAAGAGGTAAATAACTTGAAAAGACACTAATAAGAAGATAGAAGTATGCTCCCATAGAGATAGGGATAACAAAGAAGAGGTATACAAATCAAACAATGAAGAGGATATGGAAGTTGATGAATGTTTGGGACAAAGCATATTGATCTACTTCCTACAAGAAAAGAGTTTAACAACCAAGAATAATATCATTTGTGTAATATAAATATAGAAGAAAAATAAGGATCAAGGATAATTAGAGACACCATAGAAAATGCAAAAGTAAAAATATATGACAAACTAGTGCAAAAAGGGTGGAACACATCGGACCCTTAGGAATGATTAAGAAAACTACTATTCAAATTTATTGGATATAGAAGGGGATGTTTGAAACTATATAACTATTGCGTGATTATTAGGATATTTTCTGACCAATTTCAGGAAATAAGAGGGCTAGACCCATCTATGGGAGAAAGCACATTGAGCTAAAAGAAGACGTAAAAAAAAATATCAAGAAGAGGCCATAAAGGTTAAATCCTAATATGATGAGAAAGGTAAAAGTTAAGATAAATCACATGATAGAAGCATGATCGATATATCCCATAGAAAAATCAAATTGGGTGAGTGCAGTAGTTACTCAACCAAAGAAAATAGGTGAAATAAGAATTCACATAGATTTTAAGGAACTCAATGATGCTTCCTTAAATGATCCATTTCCTAATCCTTCACAAATGAAATTCTAGAGGAAGTAGCATGACATGGGGTGTACTCATTCACATATGAATTTAGTGCTTATCATCATATTCATATTGTGTAAGAAGATCTATACAAAACTAAATTTTATATAGAATGGGGAAGCTTTCATTATATAGTAATGTCATTTACATTAAAGAATGTACCCACAATACTTTATCAAGTCATAATTCATTGTGTTCACATATTTCATCTATGATTTTCATGAAGTTTACATCAATGATTGGGCAGTTTTCTTTCCATTCAAGGAGCATATTTCCAAGGTACGCCTTAAATATTATAAATATGTAGAGAATTTCATATTGCATTAAATTAAAGAAAAGTATTTTTTCATGCCCTATGTAGTATTTCTTAAGCATTTTTTTGCAAAGATGGAATACTTGTATACTAGGAAAAGATAACGGTAATAACTAGACTTAAACCTCCCAAAAATCCATCCAAGTACATCAATTCTTTGGGCATATGGAATAATATAGGAAATTCATTAAGGGATATGCTAATATTGTGCAACAAATGGAACAAATTTTATTAAAAGGGGATATATTTGAAAGGACACAAAAAAGTAAAAATGCATTCACAAAATATAAACAATCTAGTTATCTTGTCGACACTACTGTTATCTGATTTTTCCCCTTAGGAAAAATTGGATTCACACAGCTAAAATAGCATAATCAATTTAGACACAGGAGCTCACATTTTGGGCTCGAGACGAGTGAGTTAAAGTGGAGTGGAAGCATTTGGATTCGGCAAGAAAAAATTCTGAATTAGTGGGCTCAAAAGGTCTGAAGCACATCAGATTCCAAAGTCCGAAATTTAGATTTCAGACATTCAGGAGTTCGGAGTTGGCAATAGGGTTGAGAGGTGAACAATGTCATACGGGGAGAAAAAGAAGTCCGAAACCCAAATTTTGAAATTTGAACTTCAAAGCTTTCGGGATTTATAAGGTTTCATGTGCAGTGGAGTAGATGAACAATACCAAACCCCGAACCCCGGTATCCCAAAATCGATATCCAGAAACCATGAAACCCGAACCCGTGAAACCCTGAAACCTGAACCCCAAAACTTGAACCCTTGAAACCACGAAACTCTTGAACAATTTGTACCCTAGGAACGATTTTATGAAAAACACTAAATTCTTAATAAATTTTGTAAAATAAATAAAAATGTCCGAAAGTTTCAAGGAACCTTACTTGAAATGTTTTGCAACTTTGGTAAAAGTATCTCCTACCAATTTTATTTTTTCGCAATATATGGCAGAAACAAAAAATTAGGGTTTTTGCCCTAATTTTGGCCCAGATCGCAGCTCTGATACCACTTGTAATGAAATTACTTGGATAATTCAGATCATGAGCATAAATATAACACCAAATAACACAATATTCTAGAATAATGATCTCAATATGTAATTATAATATCTTCGCCACTTCGAGGGGGTAACCTCCAAACCATACAATAATACTCAAATACTCCAATGATGATGAAATACTACCTACAATCCCCTATATATACTATTCATATGTTATGTCCATCACCAAGGCCAACCTAATAAGCATGAGAAAGTATAAATGATATAATAAGATGATGTGGTAAGCCACAAAGTTACTCATATCCTAATACAAGCAATAAGTTAAGGGCGTAGCATGCCCTTCCCTTCAAAGAAACATTGTCCCCAATGTTGAGAAGCCTGGGTGCCGTCGCAGAATCTCATATCTTCCCATGTTGCATCTTCATTGTCCATATTCTTCCACTTGATTAGGTACTCAGTAATAACCCGTGTCCTCAATATTTTAGTGCATGTTTGAAGGATGCATTCAGGTTCCAAGATGACCCTCCCCTCCTCATCGAGCTCAGTAATGATGTTTGGGCCGATACTCTCTGTCCAATTACTTTCTTTAGGCAAGAAACATGAAATAATGGATGTATTCTGGTTGATTGTGGAAGTTCTAATTTGTATGCTACAATACCAATCTTCTATAATACTTAATAGGGGCCATAATACTTCATTGAAAGTTTGTTATCCTTTTGTTGTTGTTTCAAAGACATTTTCTTATATGGTTGTAACCGCACAAAAACCAAATCACCGACTTCAAAATTCCTTTTTGTATACGATGTTGATCAGCGTGTTACTTCATGTGGTTTTGTGACATGACCAACTTCTCCTTGACACTAGAGAGGACCTCTTGTTGATATTGAATGTGTTCTTCTACTGCTCTAACCCGTGGTTGTCCTCTTAATGATGATGTGATGGATGGTGGATGGTACCCATAGAGTGCCAAAAAAGGAGACATTTTAGATGAAGTATGGAAGGAAGTTTTATACTACCATTCTACAAGTGGTAACCATTGGACCCATCTTGCTTGTTATTAGATGTAAAAAGCAACAGAGATATCCCTCCAAACACTTATTTACAACTTATTTTTACCCATCAAACTAGGGATGATAAGAAGATCTATGAGCTAGCTGAGTACCCAAACATGAGAATAAATCAATCCAAAAATTACTAGTAAATATAGGATCTCAATCACTTACTATAATCTTCGGTCCCATGAAGATTCTGAACTGTGTCCATGAAGGTTGTTGCTACCGTGCTTGCAGCAAATGGGTGTGCCAAGGCACAAAAATGAGCATATTTGGTGAGTCTATCCACCACAACCATGATGACACTTTTTCCATCAGATTTAGGCAATCCTGTGATAAAGTCCATGGAAACCTCTTCGCATCGCTAGCTAGGAATATATAGAGGTTGTAGAAGACTGCAATCGAACTGTTTCACCCCTATTTTTCTGAAAAACCATGCATTCTGCCACAAATTTTTGGACATCCCCTTTGAGCCCTTCCCAGAAGAAATCTTGTTTGACTCGATGATAAGTCTTCAAGAATCCAGAGTGCCCCCTACTGGAGAAGAGTGAAGCTCAGATAGAATCCTATTTTTAAGAGTGGAGTTCTTACATAGGTATAATCTATATTTATACCATAAAGCATCCCCTTTCAATACAAATTTTTCAGACATGCTTGGATCATTTTGGAGATGATGAATGAGGTTTTGTGTGGTTGGGTCATTTCTCCATTTGAACCTTGCCTCATCTATCCAATCTTCTTGTAATATGGATATGGCACATAACAAGGCTACAATTGAGTCATCTTTCTGCGACAGTGCATCCACAACTACATTCTCCTTCCATTTCTTATAGATAATCTCAAAATCATATCCCAACATCTTGGAGACCCATTTTTGTTGTTCTTCAGATGATAAACGCTGCTCCAAGAAGTATTTCAGACTATCATGATCTGTCTTCACTTTAAAGTGTCTTCCTATGAGATATGGTCTCCATTACTTTATCTGCATGAAGTATGGATAACATTTCCTTCTCATAAGTCATCTTGGAAAGATTCTTACCTTTGAATTGATGGCTCAAAAAGGAAATATGATGGCCTTCTTGCATGAGATTTTCCCCATACCCACCTTGATGCATCACATTCAACAATGAATGTTTTGGAAAAATCTAGAGTAGCCAAGACTGGAGTGGTGCACATGGCCTCCTTTAGTTTCTCAAATGCTTTGGTTGCATCCTCACTCCAATGGAAGGAGTGCTTCTTTAATAAAGTTGTGATAGGTGTAACTATGCTTCCATAATGCCTTACGATAACCTGTAAGCCCCAAAATCCTCATAGATTCTTTAGGGTTTTTGGAACCTTCCACTCCATCATGGCTTTGATCTTATTAGGATCAACTTTAACCCCTTCATGAGAGACAATGTGACCCAAATATTCAACCTCCTTGAGTCCAAAAGAACACTTAGAGGGATTTTCATAAAGTTGATGTTGCTCAAGGGTTTCCAAAACCTTATTTACATGATGCAAATGTTCCTCCCATGTTTTGCTATAAATTAATATATCATCAAAAACACTAAGACAAACTTCTACATGAATGACTTAAAAATAGAATTCATCAAACTTTGAAATGTAGAAGGTGCATTTGTGAGTCCAAAAGGCATTACCAGGAATTCATAATGGCCTTCATGTCTCTAAAAGGTGGTTTTATGAACATCCTCATCCTTGATTATGATTTGGTGGTATCTCGAATGAAGATCAAGCTTTGTAAAATAAACAACACCATGCAGCTCATCAAGCAAATCATCAATAACAAGAATAGGAAACTTATCTTTGATTGTGTACTTATTAAGTTCCCTATAATTAGGACACGTGCGCCACATGTCATCTTTCTTCCGTACCATCACCACTGGAGAAGAATAAGCACTCTGACTATGGTGGATGATTCCTGCTTCTAACATCTCTTGTACAATCTTCTCGATTTCACTCTTTTTCACATTTGGGTACCTATAAGGTCTGATGTTAGGTGGTTGAATTCTTGGTAATAACTAAATAGCATGATCATGATCTCTCTTTGGAGGTAAGCCCTTTGTTATATTTTCAAATACAACAGAGTGTGCATCCAACACTACTTGCATATCTGATGGTATAATGTCCTTAGAATGATGAGCCTCCAATGAAAATAGTTTTGTCACAAATCCCTCTATACCCTTTTTTAGCATTTTGTGCATCTAATGAGAACTTACTATTTGTGGAGACTTTTCTCTTAAGCCTCTTAGCTCAAAATTCCTTCCTTTGAGTGAAATCGCATGAACAAGTCTAGGAAGTTCATCTCCATGGTTCCCAAAGTGGTAAGCCATTGAACTCCTAACACAATGTCTTCTCCTCCGATAAAATGGCATACATGGGACTATTTGGTATGTAATCTCCCATGGAAAGCTTAATGCTATGGCATTTTCCAGAACAAGTAACAATACCTCCATCAACAATCATTACTTGACATTCAAGAGCTGGATAAATGAAACAGTTTAGGCGCACTACTAACTTATGATTGATAAATTTGTGAGTACTTCCTGAATCAATCAACACTATGACCCTCTATTTTTTAGAATCCAACCACCTTTAGGGTTTAGGGGTGTTAATACTGAAATTGCATGGCATGAGATCGTTGGTTGAGGATCTCCTGACTCCTCCTCTGGCTCAACCAAGACCTCTGACTCTGCATCTTCATTATTCTCTTCATCTTCACTAGGCCCATTAATGTAGAACAACTTCTTTTCAACACATTTATGTCCGGGTCCAAATTTACTATCACAATTAAAACATAACCCTTTTTCTCTTTTTTCTTCAATTTGTTGAGGTGTCAATCTAACTGGTCGAGGGAGTCTTGGGCCAACGTGTTGTGATCTCTCGGTATAAGTGAAATGTTGTCTCATACTTGAAACAATTTTCTCCTCTTCCCTTCTTGCCATAATCATCTAATCATAAACCTTATGAGGATTAAACTTACGCACCTCATGCTCAATGTGATCTTTAAGACCCCCAAGAAATAGGTCATTGATTCTCTTGATAATATTTTCCACCCACAAATAAAGGTTTTGGAAGTGATGAATGTAATCCTTAATGATCTTGTCTGTCTCAACTTTGCTAATTGGCTGAAGTAATTATCTGACACACTAGAACTGTAGTGTAATTGCAACTCTTCAGTGAAGAATGACCATGTAACATTGAGACCACTCTTCTTCCTTTGAGCACATAACCATCGATACCAGATGAATTGGTCAGGTTTGAGATACAAAGCTGCCATGGTCACCTTTTTTCCTGATGGAATTTGATGTAGCTCAAAGAAATTCTCCATTTGGTTGATCCAATTGAGTGGATCCTTTCCATCAAACTTGCACATATCCACTTTTGGAAACATAGTATGGGTCTACAGAGTGCTCGTATTTGGATTGTGCACACTCAAAGAACCACTCTGGCTCATGTGTTTATTATGTTGACTTGAGGATCCACCTTGATTGACATAAGTATGATTACCCATCATATGCATATTAAATTTTTGCATGAAATATTCCAATCTTTGTCCAATCCTATCCACATCTTCTTTGTTGGCCACCCTAGATTCGAGGTCTCTCAGGTTAAACTCAAGTTGGCTTACTTTATGGTCTATCGAAGTAAACCCTAACCTTGAGGAATCTATAGTTATATATTCTGTCTCCAACTCCTCAACTAATATCTCATCCTTTTCTGGTGTTTTACCCGGAGTGATGGGATTCTTTTTTCCTCTTATGGAAGGCCCCGCCATGATGCCCCAAAATACTAGGATGTAGGGATCATGGTCAAATTTTAGGGTTTTAGATTTCGATAAGAATTTGGCCAAATATAAAAACTTGAAGAAAAAACCCCAAATAAATTTTGTTTTTATTTTTGAAAATGTAATGAATTTGAAAAAATTCCACAATTTGCACCCTAGGGAGCGATTTTATGAAAAACACTAAATTCTTAATAACTTTTGTAAAATAAATAAAAAAGTCTAAAATTTTCAGGGAACCTTACTTGAAATGTTTCACAACTCTAGTAAAAGTATCTCCCACCAATTCGCTTTTGTTCACAATATATGGTAGAAACAAAAATTAGGGTTTTTGCCCTAATTTTTGCCCAGATCGTAGCTCTGATACCACTTGTAATGAAATTACTTGTATAATTTAGATCATGAGCAGAAATATAACACCAAATAACACAATATTCCGAATAATGATCTCAATATGCAATTATAATAGCTTCGCCACTTCGAGGGGGCAACCTTCAAACTATACAATAATACTCAAATACTCCAATGATGATGAAATACTACCTACAATCCCCTATATATACTATTCATATGCTATGGCCATCACCAAGGCTGACCTACTAAGCATGAGAAAGTATAAATGATATAATAAAATGATATGGTAATCCACAAGTCGGCTACTCATAGCCTAATACAAGCAATAGGTTAAGGGCGTAGAATTAGGTATGTTGTGATTTCGCCATAAAGAACTAGTATTCCCATATTAGAGTAATTTATTTCATGTGTATGTATATGCATTAGGAAGTGATATCAAGGCAATTCTTATACAACTAGGACAAGGGTTAATTATCATCCAATGCATTTTAGAAGTCACAAATAATCACTCAAAAAAGGAACTATACAATTATGAAAATAGAAGCATTAGTAATGGTCTTCACACTTCATAAATTGGTCAATTTACTAGAGACACCTTTTGAGTTCTTCATAGATCATCAAGTATTGCAATACCTTGTGGAAAATCTATTTTGAGAGGAAAGATATATAAATGGTTGATGTTTTTTTAGGAATATAGGTTTAAAATTAATGTGAAACCACGAAGGAACATTTTGGGTCGACAATTTAAGTAGAATTAATACATGTGATGAACCGTAAGAATTAAATGATGAATCTCTGGATGCACAATTTTTTTGAGTTGTCATATTTCCATTACAAATTCTACCATACCAAGTATATAAAAATAGAAAAAATAACTTTTTTCTAAGGTATTTCCATACACAATCATCAATGGATTCTTATAAAATTGGGAAAGGATTAATTATTTCATAAAGTAGATTTGAAACGTTAAAGGTGTGCCATACTTAGGGAAGCACACATATGAACAAAAGATTCCCATTTTACTAGAGAATCAACTACAAAAAGGGTACTACAAAGTGATTTTAAGGCTAATAACATATTAGGATGCACACCATATGGAAATACATTAGGATGTTTGTTAAAGGATAAAAATCAATAAAATAGATGGGATGCCATTAAGCCTAATATTAGTTGCACAACCATTTAATAAATTAGGTATAAATTTTATAAAACCAATTAAAACAAATTATAGAAGGTCTAAAGTCTGGATAAATAATTACCGTGAATAACTATTGTTGTCATGTGTTTTTGTAAGGGAAAATTCAAGTTAAAAACATGACAACTTTACTCTAGTGTCAAAATTTTTGCTTGTAAGCCCTCATGAACACTCCTATGGATTTTTTTCCCCATGTCATGCCTAGAATAATACTCGAGTAATATTTCCCATGCGTTGGAAAGATGAAAAAAATTCATGAGATTATTCTGAGGCAATGCCTCTCGAGGTAGATTTTTCAGTAGACTTAGAAATGGCTATTTTTAGCATTTCTAAAGCGGTGTCCATCCTTAAAAGAATATTTGAAGGCCAAAATTCATCAAGCAATGGGTTTAGAGAGATAATATCACATCGCAAGTGATTTAGGGAAGTTTAGGAAAGATTTGGAGGTTTAGGAACAATTTTAGTGAAAGTGGGTTTTTGAAGGTGAAGGAGCCTATAACACAAAAAGCACACGAGATTTGGAAGGTGATTCCGGGAGCTCTGGAATAATTTTGAGCCCAAAAATATACCATTGGAAATATTATTCAATTCCCTATATGGTGATATTTTTGATGTTTCACAAGACCAAGGCACTTCTTTCCATAACTCATTTTGGTAAGTACACCTTGCGATACCAAAGTAAAAGAATATTTTTAGGGGTTTGTATGCATAATCAGATATTTATACCCATTATATTTTATTCATAAGGATATTTGGAGTCAAAATCATATAAGGTTTCATAAAAAAATTCCTCCTGAGCTCTGAAAACTTCGTCTTCAAGGTCCTTCCCAAGGTAAGCCTTCCATAGCCAATTTTTCTAGTGCCACATGTCAACATGAGGCTGAGGTTAAATTTTGTGTCCCTTTAAACCCATTCCAAGGGGACAATGCGGATGTAAAAATTCACCCCATTCCTATTTGATCCCATGGACCCATCAGATGACCTTGGGAATCCTCAGTAAGCCCCTTTTCCTAGTTTCTAGCTCCCCACCTCGTGAAACCTTAGGTTGCCACTTGTCATCATAGGGCTGAGGTGTAGTTTTTGTCCCTTACATCCAAAATAAAGGGGACAATGGGGTAAAAAAATTCACCCCCTACTCTTGCATGGTTTTTCATATGACCTAGTCTCATGCCCCCAGGAGCTTTTCACATGCTTTTCTCTACTCCGCCAACGCAACAACGCCACTTGCCAATTCAAGGGTGAAATAATATGGATGATTTTTATCACTATCAAAGATTAAAAAATAAATAAATTTCTTCCATAAAATAAAAAAATGTAAGTGAGGAACCTATTCACTTCCAAAGGTTCTAGTGGGTGGAATCACACGAAAATTGGAGGAAATGATCCTGAAAAATCTAGTTTCGCGTGAACTAGTTTTCGTGCCATGAAATCCCTATTTTTAGGGATATTGAAGAGTTTTTTTTTCATCATAATTATATCTTGTCATATTACGAACACACATACCTTCAATTTTTTTTTTTGAATTGGTAAAGATACAAACAGAAAAACCCTTGAAAATTGGAGGAAATTATCCGTGAAAAATGTAGTTTGAGTGAACTAGTTTTTGATCCATGAAGTCCCTATTTTTAGGAATATTGAAGAATAATTATTTTATCAAAATTATTCCCTATCAAATGAGGTACATGCATACCTACAAGTTTCCTTTTGAATTTGTGAAGATCCAAGCGAGAAAAACCCTCAAAATTGAAGCAAAGCATCCTGGTGAGAAGTGGAATTTTTCAAGACCTTTTTTGTTTGAATCTAACACTGGGAAGACCAATTTACATTTTTAGTAAGTATATATTGGAGAACCTACTAAAAATATTAATTCCAAGAAAAATATGCATTCATACTCCTCATTTCATTCCCTCGTGGTTGAGACACTCAAAATTGGCAAAAATGGTCAAATGGGACAATAATGGTGAATATTATAAAAATAATAAATGGGTGAAATGAGATAAAACGGTCTCATTTTATTCCTTATCTCATACTAAAGTGGTTCTGGAACTCACGAAGCCTCTTGATACGGTTTCAAGTAAATTCCCACATTTCCCAATACAACGAGCATAAAGTGCCAAATTTGGAAAATGTCAATTTTATCCAGAAAACTATTTCAATTCATTTTCACATGGAGTGAAAAATAAAAATGTGGATGGAATGGGTTTTTATTTCATTATTCTTCACTTTCTCTATAATCAAAAGGAGTTTTTACTCATCATCGTTGCTCACGTAGTGGTAGAACCAAGATCATGATTATGTGTATAAAGTGCATCTTATTTCTCTCATGTGAAGGATTGATCATGAAGTTGTGATAGTGTCTAAAATATCAGAAGGATTTTATCAATGAGGGGATTCATCTTCCAATATTCTTAGTGGTCTACTTCTCAGGTGCTCATCACTCCTCTTCTCGGTGTGTTCAAGCAATGTCGCAAAGGTTTGTCATTTAGAGAGTTTTAAAAGGGGGCAATGTGTTCAATGTGATCTTCATCAAAGAATTTAATTAGTGTATCATTGTGGAGGTTCATCAGGGGTCAGATTTCCATCTTCAAAATTGTCTAAGAAGATCTTCATCGAATGTGGATGGATACTCATATGTGTTTTAGAGCATTCCTTCTCTTCTCGCTTCATTATTTTTCGTCTTCTCTACCCCCTTTATAATTATTCATTGTAATAAATCAAGATTTTAGTCTTATTCATTAAGGTGACTGTAAAATATATGTGCAATGGAAAATTCCCTTTTGGAATTATAAAAAGAGGACTTATTTTGTGTTTCCTAAGGTCATGTAAAAATTCACTTATTTGGGAATATGGGAATTCGTGTGGGGGTAGATGAAGAGATGGATTGTAAATATATAAAAGGAGATGGCCTCCTCAATGTAAAAGGATGGTTAATCTTATTTATTATCTCTAATATTCTCTCTAGAAAGAAGTGATCAAATTTCCTCTATTTCTCTTGATTATGTTTCCTCTCCATCTCAACTATAATCCATGAGCAATTTACTTGTTGAATTTCATGCATTAAGACTTTGTGCCCTTTTTTGAATTTGTTCCTTGTGATTCTCATGGTTTCCTTCTCATTGAATTCATAGATAATGTTCTGGTTTTGAAACAATAAACATTGGTATAGTATTTATCGTGCAAAACCTCCTCTTTGTTATTCTTTTCAAACCCTTGAAGCTTTTTCCTCCCTTGTAATTTCTATAATAACTTTTCCATAGGTGTAGGGAAGTACCCCTGTGCGATCCCTGATTGAAAGACCACCCCCAATTGATAGAATAGTGTATATAATTTCCCTGTTTTCAATAAATGGAGCTACCCCATTCAAGTAGAGGGACCTAGTCCCGGAGCGTTGACATAAATCCACCAATTTTTCCCATCAATTTTTTTCTCACCAACATTTTTGGCACCCACCGTGGGGTAGATTTAGAATTGACTATGCACCTAACATATGAACCAAGAAATACAAAGAATAATATATATTAAAAAAACTATAAAATATAAGAATGGAAATCCATTTATGAAAAACCCATTGTAGATTCCTAGAAGTGAACCTTTGTATTCCATAGTGTCCTTTCATTTTATCATTGCAAGAGTTTCCCAAAACTAGATGAAAGAATATATAACAGTGAAGAGGTTGAGAGGAATTGTTGATCCCACTTTTGAGGATTTGAAAAATCCTCAAGAAAAAATAAGACATAATCTGTATTTCTTCTCTTATGCCTCATCTCTATCTCGATTATTCAACCGGTAACCATGGAAATCCTATTCAAACTCTGGTGACACACCTCCTTCAAATCCTCTTGATTCCCACACCTTCCACCCACCATTGAACTTTTAATTATCAGAATAATGAGAAGAATAAGAAGAAATGGAAGAAGAATGAGAAATACCCCAAATCATTGTTCCATGGGGAAGGAATATAGGTCTGATTTTTCTCGTAGCTCCTCTTCATAATGTACCAAAACTTCCGCAAGAATTTTCCAAAGTTCAAAGGTGACATCACACATATTCCTTAATAACACATCTCTACCTTCATAACCTCATTCATAATTATTGGGATTTAACATGAAGATGTTTTCATGAGATTATTTATAGAATCTCTATAAGATAAAGTAGCAGAATGGTTTTATCTTCAACCAGATAGATCTATCACTTGTTGGGATGACATCAAAACTGATTTTGAAAAAATATTCAAATCCACTTTAGATTGTCAAGATCTCCTAGTGCAGCTGGTTCAAATGAAAAAGGGTCCAAACGAGACTATGAGGGATTTTGTATCCATATTTAACAAGTTTCTTAGAAGGATACCCTTTGAAGCTATGCCCTCTAATGACAACATGAAGAGATTTTTCATCAATACTCAATCTTTCAAGGTAGGATTCATCCTCCTAATATCCTTTCTATATATCTCACACAAGATCAAGAAATTTCCATTGAAGTAGAAGATGACCTCATCCTATCTAGAAATATCAAAACCATTTAAAGGATAAGGCCCAACATCCCAAAGATGAGAGAATTTATCCATTGTTGTAAAAATTAGCAAATGAATTGATAATGTTAAAGAGGGAATTTTCCTGACGAAAATCCATTCAAATTCATAAGAAGAACCAAATTATAGGAGCACCTCAAAGGCTTACCTTGGAGGCTCCACTTGTTAATGAAATTTATAGAACTCAAGAAGATGAGGAAGGACTTGAACAAGAAAATGAAGACAATGATTTCCTAGAGATTAAAGAAGTAGATAATGATGCATAAATAAGATTATGTGAATATTTTGGAGGTGATGAAGATGATGATAAAGGTTCACCTAGTTTCTCATGCACGCAGTATTCACCCATTCTCGGTATAAAATATGATATTCTCCCTCGCTCTTGTGAAAAAAAAAAGAAAATTGAAGATCTTCCTGTGTTAACTCTAAAAATAAAAGAATCATCGAGGATCTCCACTTCCATCATCCATAGAGTCTACATTGGATAATCTAGACTCCGTGGCAAGCAAGAGGTCACCCGCTATTCCAAGAAAGTCTTCTAATTCTCATTCTAAATCTATCTCTATTCCTTTAAAACCTTTTCCTTCAATATTTTCTAAATTACCTTCAAAATCAGCCCATGTCCCTCAAACATATACTCCCACTCCTAATCCTATCTGTTGGGGTTAGCACACCGGTTGTATAGACAATATATATCGAGATCCAAGCATACATGCAAATAAAAGTGGATATTCTCCCGGAAGACATACAAAACAAGAGGCATAAATAAACACCAAATTTAATGTGGTTCACCGGTGTGGGCTACGTCCACCAAGAAACAAGCTAATCTATTATCCAAAGCTTTGACAAGATATACAATGAAGATTTAAAATCTTCCACACCTCTTAGATGTACAGTACTTTCTTTCCTTCCAGCTTTTGCTTCATCACCAAGAATTATCTCTCACACAAAATTTTTGCAAGTTTTTTCTAATTCTTGTTAATCATACTTCTAAACCCTAGCTTTTATGCTTATATAGTCGTTTATAGACTTAGGGCACTTAGCCATGCAATTACAATCAATAGATATACTTTAATGCTAAAAATAGATCTAATTCCCGAGAGTTAATTAAAACATCCTCGCATAGGTAACCAACGCCGGTTAGACCTAACCACTTCCGGTTCCTCCCTTGCCTGACCGATGCTAGTCATACCGATCGATGCCAGTCTGGTGATCGATGTTGATTCCCCTAATCGATAGCGATTCTTCGTATTTTCCAGCAAGTTTTCATTACATGCTAAACTGAAGTAATTGAGCTCCACAACTCAACAATCTCCCACTTGGAGATTAATTACTACACCATACCTGTACATCATCATTCTTGGATCCTTCCTTAGCTTTATTTCTTCCTCTTCAAGTCTCAAAATCAAAGACCAATAGAAGTGGAGTGTAGCTCCAACTTCTCCTTTATTAATGGCTTTGTTAGCATATCCGCAACGTTCTTGCTCATATGAATCTTTTCAAGATTCAACTTTCCATCCTCAATACCTATCATATGAAGTGATACCTCAATTGAATGTGTTTTGTTTTCGAATGAAATGCTAAGTTCTTTACTAAATGAACTCGCACTCCGACTATTACTACAATCACCTTGATCCTTTACCAACTCTTCCATGAACCTACTCATCCATATCATCTACTGCTAGCCTCTCGTAGTTGCAACATACTCCGACTTTGCAATAGATAAATCCACAACCTTCTGCGATCTTGAAATCTAGCTAAGCGCCTCCCACCTACTATGAAAATATATCCGGTAGTGCTCTTCCTACCATCAGATTTCCGGCCATATCCGAATCAACATAGCCACATAATGAAATATACAAACCTCCATATCATAAGTGTATGCTAGATGGCCCTTTCAAATACCCGAGTATCCATTAGACTACTTTCCAATGCTTTTTACCTGGATTGGTCATATATCTACTCACAACTCCCACTTCTGTGCAATGTCCGGTTTGGTACAAACCATAAGCATACATGAAACTTCCAACCGATGAATCATATGGCACTTGTGTCATGTATTTGACCTCCTCATGTGATTAAGGACACTAATATTTTCTTAATTTGAAATGTCCACCATAGGTGTACTAACAAGTATATCATTTTGCATTTTGAACCTTTCTAACACCCTATAGATATAATCCTCCCGAGACAAATACAATTTTTTTTTCCTGTCTCTATGTATTTGCATGCCAAGGATTATTTTTACAGCTCCTAAATCCTTCATAACAAATGTGTGAGCTAGCTTTCCCTTAAGCTCACCAATGTCCTACATACTAGATCTGCAATAAGCATATCATCCACATACAATAACAAAATAATATAGCTCCCATTTTCAAGCTTCTTGAAATAAACACAATGGTCAGATTCACATCTCAAGTAACCATGCTCATGCACAAAACTATCAAACCTCATGTACCATTGCCTTGGAGCTTGCTTAAGCCCATATAGGCTCTTTTTCAACCTGCACACTAATTTATGCTTACCCTTGACTTCATACCCAAGGGGTTCTACATATAAATCTCTTCATCCAAATCACCATGAAGGAAATCCATCTTCACATCTAGTTGCTCTAAATGCAAATCTTCTACTACAACTAAGCTCAATACAAGATGCGAATATAATTCATCTTAACAAGGAGAGAAAATTTCACCAAAGTCAATACTGATTTTTGTAAATTCCTTTACTACAAGTCTTGCCTTGTACCTTTTCTATCCACCCTCTTCTTCCTTAATCCCGTAAAACCACTTGTTCTGTAATTTTATCTTACCTGCTAGAAACTTAACCAAATCCCAAGTCTGATTCTGTTCCAAGGAGTCCATCTCCTCATCCATGCCAGGTTCCCAGTAAACATGAGTCTTATCTGGCATTGCTTCTTCAAAGATATCTGGCTCACCATTATCAGTCAACAATAAATAAAATAGAGAAGGTGTAAATCTTTCTCGGAAGTTTACTTACCCTTTTGACCTTCTCACAGGTATTTGGGGTACCAGAGGCTCAATCTGGACCTCTTAGATATTCCTATCCAAATCGGCGATGTGACCGACGCTAGTCACTTCTAATCGATGTCAGTTCTGCTAACCGATGCCAGTTTGGATCCTCTATAACTGATATCGGTTTGTTTGATTGGTTCCAAGAAGGGTCAACCGACATCGCCATTCTTGTATAACCACGTCAGTAATTCTTTTAAATCCAAGAGTTGATTTTCATTCTCAGACTTCTCAACTAGTTCATCCTTGGGTACCAAAATTTGATCCATGTACATTCTCTTTTCAGTCCATTCAACATCATGACTCCTAATAATTTTAGAATTCTCTAAATCCTAAAAATGGAAACCGAAATCATGAAATCCATAACCAATGAAAGTGCACCTCTTGGATTTTGTATCCAATTTCTTTCTATTTTCCCTATCAACATGCACAAAAGCTTCTAAACCAAAAAATTTAAGAAAAGAAAGATGTGCCTCTTTTCCAGTCCAAGCTTCCTTCTAATATGTTCCATGATTGTCTTGTTCATTCTTTCTACAACACCATTCTCCTGTGGTGTTCTTAGATCCTTTCTTTCTCTGTGGATCCCATTCACTGAACAATAATCACTGAAAGCCTTGTTACATTATTCACCACCATTTTCAGATCTAAGGCACTTTAACTTAGAATTTGATTCATTCTCAACAAGGGCTTTCCATCTTTTAATAGTCTCAAAAACATCAGATTTACGTTTAATACAATAAACCCATACTTTTCTTGTAACATCATCAATAAAAGTAACATAATACCTGGGATCCTCAATGAGAAGCTACTTGAGTGGTCCCCACACATCCGAGCATACAAGCTCAATTTTTTTATCCTTCTTAGTTGCCCCAACTTTGAGAAATCTCACTCTCTTTTTCTTTCCAAATATACAATGCTCACGTAAATCAAGCTCTAAATCTTTCAAATCGATAACTTACCCTTAGCCTTTAAGATCTGCATTCCTTTTTGACTCATATGACCCAACCGATTATACCACATGCATGCATCTGAATCTGAAGTAGATAATGCATAAAAGGAATAAATAATATAGGTAGATAAATATAACATTCCTACTTTATTACCTCTTGCCACAACAAAAACACCCTTGATGACTTTCCAAGAGTCTGCACGTACCCAAAATTGTATGTATTGTACAGTCAAAAATTGGTTACGGAAGCCCCAATGATGATACAGGTCTCCTCGCAAGGTGTTCGGATCCGGAAAAGCTCTCCAAGTGAGCGTTAACATCCCGCATGCCCCGCTTAGCCCCCACGTCCTTTGTTTCTCCTTTTCCCCCTCTTTTCTTGGCCTTTTTCTTCTTGATGTGGAAACCGCCGCCTGCATGGGTGAGGTGACGGTCTCGTGACCGCCGCCCTAATCAGGTGGCGGCGGTCCAGAATCGCTACCCGCGCTCGAGCGGCGGTCCTTTACGCGTTTTCCAGAAAGCGTTTTAACGCGACTCACGTAAAAATCAACGTTTCACTGCTTTCCTTGCCGACTTAGGCTTGCATTTATGTTTTTGGTCCCCTGGAATAGTGTTTGGCCATTGTTTATTGTTTTAGAGTTCAGTTTGGTTTTGATCTTTGGGTGAATGAAAAGCTATAAATAAATGGTTTGTGCACAAACAAATGGTCTGCCCCTCATTCACTTTCATGCTCTGATTTTCATAGTTCAGTCTTTTATTCTGTTTAGAAGCCATAGTTTTAATTCCTTGCATGCTTAGTTAGCATTGTTCAGCTGTTGGTAAGCCACATACCCATCTTGTGCAGGCAGTACTATTATTTCACCCAATCCATTGGAGTAGAATAGCTTAGGAAGCCATTAAAGTTGTAGGTTTTGCTCTTCAAACAGGATAGTTTCAGGTTCTGGACACTTTATGTTGCATGACTCATGATAAATCCCACTAGGAATTGCATAAGCCAAGCTCGTACTCTTGCGCTATCCTCCGATACTCGCATTATATTGATCTGCATTTTGAGCTGCCTTTGTCCCAATATCTACTTCGCACTGATGCTAGCATTACACGCTTTTCGGATTCACGTGAATATGAAAGAATGAGGAGATCACTGCTTGAGGGGACAAGATCACACACACCATTGGATTCGCCAGCGTTTCGCGGAATCCAGTTCTAGCTTTCAAAGTTCTAGTTAGAATCATATCAAATAGAGTAGATACTTACTTCATTTGAAGAAATTCTATTCTCGATATTGCCAGGGAAGTTGTGAGGATTGATAGTTTCTGAGAAACTATGATTCACTCCTCACTTCTGAGGTAGGATCGAGAATCTTGTAGATAGATTAGATGAGCTATTTTATTTGTTTAGAATAAATCTACAAATTGCACAGGAAAATAACTACACTCGGTTATTTTGTTTGTTTTAAATTGTTATTTAGTTGTTATTTCTAGATACGTTTAAATAGTTGCTTTTCTTAAATTCTTAAAGGGTTTCTCAGAGAAATAGAAGTTATATATGTTTTAGATTTATTCCACGTAGTTTAAATTTACTTTGTTACAGTTAGATTTACATTTTGTTTTGTATGACAATCAGGGACCTAGGGAGCCGGGAATACGTATTTGAGCCAATCGTGCCTCAACCAAACCTCGTCACAAAGCAATAGTTGACATAGACTAGAACCTTAGAATACAAATCTTCCAAACAACAACATATTTACAATCGATCGGCTCTCGGTTGAGAGGGTTAAATATAGAAGACGACCAAGCACACACATTTTGGTCAAATCAATCGAACTACTGATTACCCTAAGTAAACATTCACATGATGTGTAGAAGGGTTCGAAAGAGAACAAATATTTGGTTGTGATCCTTTGGTCCCACGGATGCGCAGAGACACTCTCACAGACATAGATACTAGTTTAAGAATCCAGGTTGCATGAATGCCTGTGAGGTATTCCGAGAAAATCACACAGTTATTAAGTCTAAACATAGAAGCTGAGAAAGCGTACGATTACTGGATACTAGGGATTAGGACTTGATTTCGTACATGACCATAGCAGGACTACAACAACCAAGAGTCTACGGTTGTGATCCACAAATCCCATCAGCCTAACAAATCCACAAGTCAATCAGATATAGACATTGGCCTATACACGCTAGTATTCCAGATCCACCCCACTTCCACCCATCATCATCGAACAACTATCCTTACTAGATATAGCGGCTAACAAAGCTAGAGAATTCTGGACTAGGCTAGAGAATCATCCGTAGAGTCGATTGTATTCATTACCCACCATATGACCTTATCTAGAGATATACACAAAACTATCCCAGGTCATTTTCCACGTATTCCACAACCCATAGATCGAATCACGCCAGAACTCGATATTGATTGGAGCCTTCGAGCAGTCATCCTTGCGATCGATCTATCACTGATCCAAGTTAGAAGGGCCTTCTTTGCCTTAGATTCACAAATTCCATTAGTGCGTGTCGAAGACATTAGATTTCCTAACTAGTTCATTTGCATCCCACGCATATTCCATCCCCACCGGCTGTCTCGGCATGACCTCGGGAGGTCGGGTATGCGGAAGAGTTACCTGTAGATTCCCACGCTCGCTTGTCACTTTTCCGATGTACAAAATTGGTGAACCCGACATGAAACAAATAACTATTTCAATCTGTACCTCATTAGCCTTCACATCAGCTTCACCAAAAAAATTGGTGAACCCGACGTGAAACAAACAACTGTTTCACCTTTTGTACCTCATTAGCCTTCACATCAGCTTCACCAACAAAATTGGTGAACCCGACGTGAACTAACAATTGTTTCACCTTCTCTTTGAGAAGTTTCATCTTATCTCATCACCTTCGCTCCTTCCCATTATTCTGCGGGTATTCATATACCCCCGAATATGTCGGGATTCGATGCATATGGCAGACCCCTCTTGGGTCTTGAGGCATACTACGCCCAGCAAAATAGGCAATCATCACCCTCACTCTCGGTATGGGGGGACAACTACTCAACTAATCAGTTGTCAACACAAACTCCAAGAATCAGATATAATTCGTCTTTTCAAACTGAGGAGTTAGATCAAACCCCTCGAACGCAACAAACAGAGCCTTCAGGCTCGAATAATATGACGTTTACCGGAGAATCTGGTTCATCTCCTCAGATGCTACTTAGACCACAAATTAGTAGGCAATCAGACCCATACCTGGTCTTAGATGATGAACAGTCAATACGTTATCCTAGGAGTGAACAATGCTCCCGGGGTATCTACCCACCTATAGGAGGTTTACAAATACAACCCGAGGTCTCTTTTCAAGAAAATACCTCTATGCCACTACATATAGGAAATACTCTCGGAGAAACTTGGCAAGATAGCGATCAGTTCATAGTAGGATATCACATGCCTATACAACACCAGGGTATACAACAAATGCCGCTAAGGAAAAGCACCGTGACTTCACCAAATGAAGTCATTTCAACATTAGTAGAAAAAGTGAGAGGGTTAGAACTTGCTCAAGCAAATCAAAATCCTTAGTTCATGCAAGCAGGAAGTTCCAATCCTCCACTCTATCCTAGCTAAGTAGATCTCCTCACAGGAGTAGGCACGTTAGGCATGCCTCCTCAGTATCCACAACAAACACCAACTAGGCCCATCATCTCTAACACCTTTCCTCCCGGTCTAGTATCAAACAATCCATTACTAGACAATACCCCATCATACTTAAACATGTACTCCAAATCACCACAAGGAGATATGTTCTCCTCTCCCGGCATGTTTTCTCAAACGCAGGGACTTCCTATGCCCCCCCCAATGCATACGCTACGCCATATCAACAACCCATCCCACCACCACTCCTCAAAGAACCACCATCAATGGTGAAACCTATGCGATAGGGACTTATCGAGAATATTTGAAAGAGCCCTTAGAATTCTCCATATGAAGCGTCATGCTTCCAAGACCCCTTCCCGATTTACCCAAGTACAAAGGTGAGAGAGATCCAAATGCGCATATCAAAGCTTACGCCACTGACCATATGTGAACTACTCCTTGGGATGGGGTTGTTGCTAAAATATTCCCAAAACCTTGGAAGGCATTGCTCTCGATTGGTATTATAGAATACCTGAGGCTTCCATCCATTCGTTTAAACAACTCGTATCAGAGTTCATTAAAGCATTCGACATGAACAAACTGTTAAGAACAGAATCGGGAATTCTCGCACATTAAACAAGAACAAAATGAATCTGTTGCCCATTTCATCCAGAGGTGGCGTACAGTTCTCTATTCTTCAGCCAGTGCTCCAAATATGGACCAAATGGAACTATGTGATTTATTCCTTCATTCTCTCAGCAGAGAAGTGAAGGAAGAAGTCCAGAAGTTCCCACTAAGAACTTACGATGAAGTACTTGAAAGCGCTCTTCGAATAGATCAAGTAGCAATTGATAGTGGTTGTAAGACATATGGAACAAATGGGAAATTAATCACTCCTAATCAAAACACTATGACCTATCCTAATGCCGGGAATACCGATCAAGGACCCAAGATCCTTAATGAAAACCGTGGGGTTACAATAGATGGAGTCACTGATCAAGTCAAAGGAACAAATGTTGTGAACACCCCGGCACCTGCTAACAATCAACACAATAATAACTTCACTCCAGCAATCAATATGGTGGATTCTAATCATCCTCCACAACAGAAAATCCAGCCACAAGGCCTTGCTCGGGGCCCAGATGGATATCAAAACCAAATCCAAAGGCCACAACCTCGAAATTTCAACTATAACAACCAACAGCCCAATCAGAACTTTGGGCCACAACAGGATTCAAACCGACGACCACGGAACTATAATCCCAATCTATATTGTGGTTTCCACAAAATCAGGGGTCATGATACTAGGACTTGCCATGACTACAATAAATTCATGCAACGCTTGCCAGAAGAACAAAAACAACTTTTCATAGATATGTTCTTGGCAGATCCTGTGTCACCAGCACCAAATACTTTTGCAGGGGCAGTTTCCCCTCAAAATGCACCTCTCAAGATCTTCAATGATCCTCTCCCAAATCATTATAACAATAACAGGTTAGATCCAAATGGGAAAAACAAAGGTATCATAATAAGAAATAACAATCAAGATGCCTCAACTCTTGACAACTCTCAGATTGCTCCTAACCTAGGTTCAAATGGTAATACAAAAATCTTGGGATTAGTTGAGCTAGAGGTTGAGTGTGAAATTAATGCAACAACTCGGACAAAGGAGTATGTTTCACAACCCCTACCCGATATTTTCTCCACACGAGATGAAGTTCCTACAAATGCTAAACCGGTAGGATCCTATGATTTAATATCAGATTTGAACAAGACCCTTTCCCACATTTCATTCCTAGATTTGCTAAAAAATTTACCCACGCATCGCTTTGCGTTACTCAATGAATTAGGTCTTGGTCATCTAATCAACATTACGCCACCACCCGAAACACAAGTGAACCATGTAGACTTTGATATCCACCCTCCGGGGCAGCCAGATAGGGATACCGAGTTTATATTCAACATAAACAAAATGCCAATAGATGCTGAAATTACACGTAGAGGTGATCCGGCCT
Organism: Taxus wallichiana var. yunnanensis; assembly: GCA_018340775.1. Lineage (NCBI taxonomy): Eukaryota > Viridiplantae > Streptophyta > Pinopsida > Cupressales > Taxaceae > Taxus > Taxus wallichiana. The sequence continues at coordinate 803,547,411 of CM031239.1, read as the reverse complement.
TGCATTTACAGGTGTGGGTTTACAACAATTATGTTAAACGTGCAATGGTGGACAATGGGGCAGTAGTTAACATAGTCCCCTTCTCTTTCCTTCAAAAACTAGGATATGGGGAAAAAAATTGTTCCATGACTCGAAATACACTGAGAGACTATGATAGCCTTAAGGCCACTTTGATTGGGACTATAATACTACCAGTCACCTTAGGACCCAAAACAATCCTCACTGAATTTTATATTATAGATCGGGAAACCAACTATAATATGATTCTCGGTCGTCCATGGATACACCGCATGAAGGCAATTCCTTCTACGCTATTTCAAGAAGTAAGGTTTTTACACCTAGGAAAGGTCTTCATCGCTAAAGGGGATCCTAAACCCTTTGATATACACTTAGAAAACCTCAAGAAAAAGAAAGGATTCCATACAGAGCATGAACTTCCCATGAATCAATTAAACAAACCGCCTCTAACAAAAGAGTTAGTCCCTGGTCACCCCAAACATTCCAAAGGTTGAATTTGTTGACCCAAAAATATACGAGGTGGCAAAGACAAATAAAGATAAGTCAATTTCTGTGGAAACAGTCTCCACTAAAACCACAACAGGAATTATGAAACTCTTGGAGAATGATGAGCCAATCTTTCTCCCATTCGAACCACAGGGAATGGGTAGTCTTCTCGGTATAGCACCTCTTCCCTCCGATGACCTAAATCTAGATATAAACATGATAGAATTAACAAATGAAGAAGGGCAATTTAAAATTGAAACGATGCCTATCAAAACCATCTCTAGGCACTACCCTATTCTAAAGTCTAGCTTCGACCCATGCGTGTCTAAAGCTAAGTTTTCCCTATCCATGGGGCAAGACCTCATCATTAACACAATGCTCACTATGAGAGAGAAGGTCGAGCAGCATAGTCATGCTCACCCACATGTCATCTCTCAAAAACATGACAAAGAGGTACGCGAATGCCTCTTTCAGAAAAATGTTTTTAATAATGGGACCTATACACCTCTGGGCAAGGGTTGTAAGGTCAAACCCAAAATGGTAGGCCCTCGTCAAGAAAATGAAAAATTTAAGGATAATGGTTCTCCGCTGTGTACTTCTAGGGGTAAAGAATTCGATATTCGTCAACTTTCTTCACCTTAGACATCATGACATATGGTTCCACCTGCATTTTCATATGTACATGGTTGCAGTTGCATTACATTAGTAATTTAGTTGGTTCATTTTGTTCACTCGTTTCATAAATATTGTAGTCCAGGAACTTACTCTTAAGTAATCTGTTACAAATTTCTGAAGATATTGGCAAAAATATTCAAATCACATTTCTTCAAACATCATCAAGTACTTTCAAATCTTCTCATCAAGTTTGACAGACAAACATTGACGGAAACTATACCAAGACCTGCATACTTGGCTTTGCTCTTTCTTTCTACTAGGTAAAGTTGTCCTTGCCTACGTGCATTCTAGAAGCTTCTTGGTGTCACATCTATCCCTCTTAAAATATCTTGGAACGAAAGGATATCCCAAAGTCATAGATCAAAAATGTCAAAATCAAATGCAATCAAAAGCACCAAGCAAACAAAATATTTTATTTTACACACTTCTTTGCCCCATCAACCTTCGGTGATAAGCCCACATCTCTTACTGGTGATGTGAGGTTGGGAAAGGAAAGAAGTGCCCTTACTTTCCTGTATCTTGCCTTTGGTGACAAACCCATGCTTCTTACTAGTGGCGTGAGGCAAGGTGTGGGGGGTCCAGTCACACAAACTAACAAATCTTGGTATGCTAAAAAACACAAGTCAAATTCTGTTAAAAGAAGGCAAATACCCAAACATCCAAATTCCAAAGAGATCAAATCCTCAAAACTAGATTTTGTCAACCAGGTTGCCATTTATGAATCTAAGTCTAGATAAACCTGAAAAGTAAGTGGCCTTCTAAGCTTGGTAGTAGTTCCGAGTAGGGGTGGGTGTGTAGGTCCAAATTTGGTTCTTGTTCTTGTTTTTTCTGTCTCTCATCATTCCACTCAAATCAAATTCATACAACTTGTGCCCTTCCCAATTCTTGGTGTTGAGCCCTCGCATCTTACTAGTTGCGTGGATTTGGGATTGGGGCAAGTTCATCTCTTTATCGCTATACATTCATCACGTTTTGCCAACATAAGAAGAAATCACAGACATTGCCCAAAGAGGCCAAAATTTCAATACTACAACATGTTTGTCATCACATATCAGCATTACAAAAGCAAATAAAGTAAAAACATTTCGTTTAACATTTGTTATCACTTGTCATCCATTGCATACATTCTGAAAAGCATGTGAAAATCGGGAATTCTAAAACATCTAAGAGTACACACATGAATCAAGTCAAGCCAACCCTATACAAAAATAACAGAGCCAAAAGGAGATATATGTACATATCACGGTGTGTCACATCTTTCTACGATGTCATCGCACACTAGGTGCGGTCAAAATGCTTGCAATAAGCACAAAATACCAAAACAACGTACATGCCTCACAAAATGGAGGCTAGGAAATAAAGGAACTCTACCTATCTGCCCTTTTGAGGCCCATTATGACCACTCTAGTTATGAATTTCTTAGGAGTTCCTCTCAAAATCATTCAAAAAGCAGGTAAAAAAGCTAAGCCTAATGCAAAATACCATTCCAAAGCTCATTCCAATTCAATCATACTCAAAAATGAAAAGAGTGATCACCATGGACCCAAAGCTCAAAAAATTACCAAATCAATACGCACAAATGAATAGGAAAATGAAGTCGTTTTGTATATTTATGACATTCTAACCTTGTTTTGAATGTTCTTTCCCATAGTTGGAGCGCCGATAGAGGTAAGTTCTTATCCGCGCAAATGGTAAGTCCTCATTTCATATCAATTTAGTATTTATTTTCAATTTATTTTATCTATCTACACTTGAGTCCCTTTTTCACTTTTGGCAGATAGTGGGAATCTGGATGGCGGCATTTCGACACACGGCATGTCAGGTATAGCATCTAACTCCCCATTTTGGGACCGCCATACTGACTCCAACATTTTATGCCTCTTCATGGCTAAAACGCTTCTCCGAGGGGGCAATATGTATGTACCCAAAATTGTATGTATCTTGTCATGATCGGAAATTGGTTACGGAAGCCCCAATGATGATACAGTCTCTCTCGCAAGGTGTTCGGGATCTGGAAAAGCTCTCTCAAGTGTGTGTTAACATCCCGCATGCCCCGCTTAGCCCCGCGTCCTTTGTTTCTCCTTTTTCCCCTCTTTTCTTGGCCTTTTGCTCTTCAGTGATGAAACCGCCGCCCTACATGGGCGGCGGTCTCGTGACCGCCGCCCTAATCGGGGGCGGCGGTCTCAGAACACGCTGCTTGCTCGAGCGGCGGTCCTTTACATGTTTTCCAGAAAGCGTTTTAACGTGACTCATGTAAAAATCAACGTTTCACCAGCTTTCCTTGCCGACTTAGGCTTGCATTTATGTTTTTGGTCCCCTGGAATAGTGTTTGACCATTGTTTATTGTTTTAGAGTTCAGTTTGGTTTTGATCTTTGGGTGAATGAAAAGCTATAAATAAATGGTTTGTGCATGAAACAAATGGTCTGCCCTCATTCACTTTCATGCTCGATTTTCATAGCTTAGTCTTTTATTTGTTTAGAAGCCATAGTTTTAATTCCTTGCATGCTTAGTTAGCATTCTTGCCTATTTGTTGGTAAGCCACATACCCATCTTGTGCAGCAAAGATCTTGTTATTTCACCCAATCCATTGGAGTAGAATAGCTTAGGAAGCCATTAAAGTTGCAAGTTTTGCTCTTCAAATAGGAAAGTTTCGTGTTCTTGACGCTTTATGTTGCATGACTCGTGATAAATCCCGCTAGGAATTGCATAAGCCAAGCTCGTACTCTTGTGCTATGCCTCTCCTACTCGCATTATATTCAGTCTACATTCGAGCTGCCTTTGTCCTAATATCTACTTTATTGATGCTATCATTACACGCTTTTCTGGATTCACGTGAATACGAAAGAACGAGGAGATCACACACACCATCGGATTCGCCACTATTCTGCGGAATCCAGGTTCTAGATTTCAAAGTTCTAGTTAGAATCATATCAAATAGAGTAGATAATTACTTCATTTCAGTAAATTCTATTCTCGATATTGCTAGGGAAGCTGTGAGGATTGATAGTTTCTGAGAAACTATGATTCACTCCTCACTTCTGAGGTAGGATCGAGAATCTTGCAGATAGATTAGATGAGCTATTTTATTTGTTTAGAATAAATCTACAAATTGCACAGAAAATAACTACACTCGGTTATTTTGTTTGTTTTAAATTGTTATTTAGTTGTTATTTCTAGATACGTTTAAATAGATGCTTTTCTTAAATTTTTAAAGGGTTTCTCAGAGAAATAGAAGTTATATATGTTTTAGATTTATTCCACGTAGTTTAAATTTACTTTGTTACAGTTAGATTTACATTTTGTTTTGTATGACAATCACGGGACCTAGGAGCCGGGAATATGTATTTGAGCCAATCGTGCCTCAACCAAACCTCGTCACAGCAATAGTTGACATAGACCAGAACCTTAGAATACAAGTCTTCCAAACAACAACAGATTTACAACTGATCAGCTCTCAGTTGAGAGGGTTAAATATAGAAGACGACCAAGCACACACATTTTGGTCAAATCAACCGAACTACAGATTACCCTAGGCAAACATTCACATGACTGTAGAAGGGTTCAAAAGAGAACAAATCTTTGGTTGTGATCCTTTGGTCCCATAGCCAGATGCAGGAGACACTCTCACAGACATAGATACTAGTTTAAGAATCCAGGTTACACGAACGCTTGTGAGGTATTCCGAGAAAATCACATAGTTATTAAGTCTAAACATAGAAGCTGAGAAAGCATACGATTACTGGATACTAGGGATTTGGACTTGATTTCGTACATGACCATAAAGCAGACCACAACAACCAAGAGTCTACGGTTGTGATCCAAAATCCCATGACCCAACGAATCCACAAGTCAATCGGGATATAGACATTGGCCTACACACGCTAGTATTCCAGTCCACTCCACTTCCACCCATCATCATCAAAAACTATCCTTACTAGATATAGTGGCTAACAAAGCTAGAGAATTCTGGACTAGGCGGAGAATCGCTCGTAGAGTCGATTGTATTCATTACCCACCATATGACCTTATCGGAGATATACACGAAACTATCCGAGTCATTTTCCATGTATTCCACAACCCATAGATCGAATCATGCCAGAACTTGATATTGATTGGAGCCTTTGAGCGAGTCATCCTTGGCGATCGATCGTCACACCATCCAAGTTAGAAGGGCCTTCTTTGCCTTAGATTCACAAATTCCATTAGTGCGTGTCAAAGACATTAGATTTCCTAACTAGTTCGTTTGCATCCCACGTATATTCCATCGCCACCGGCTGTCTCGCATGACCTCGGGAGGTCGGGTATTCGGAAGAGTTACCGTAGATTCCCACGTTCGCTTGTCGCTTTCCAGGCGCATACTGAGTCTCTGTAAAAGTAACCATACAACCAGATTCACCTAGTTGCCCTGCAGAAATAATATTTCTCTTGAGGCTTGGCACATGCCTCACATATTTCAATACCCATGTATTTTCATTCTGTAATTTTAAATGAACTTCCGCTTTACCAGTAATATTGCAAGGCTCATCATCACCAAAATAAACATGCCCAAAATTTCCCTAGACATAATTTCTGAAATAACCCTTATTAGGGGTTACATGGAAAGAAGCTCCTAAATCTAAAACCTATGATTCAATTCTACTATCTAAAGAAAGAATAAGAGCATCTTGCATTACCTCTGATGCAACAATATTTGCTTCTTTACCTTTTTCTAGTTGTTGGTTCTCTTTATCCTTTGACCAACAATATTTCTTTGCATGTCCTTTCTTTCCACATTTCCAACAAGTAATTCCCTTACTTCTATATTTAGATATGTTATCCCTTGAATTTGATTTACCATTACTCTTACTCTTAGATCTCTCTTTACGCTTGCCCCTACTTTCTACATTCAAAACATTCTCGGATGATGATTCCTTTGTACTCTTCTTGAAAATTTCTTCATTCAAGATTATACCAACAACGTCATCAAACTTCAAAATATTATTAGCAGATGTTGTATTACTAACAACCATTACCAAGTTATCCCAACTATCAGGAAAAGAACATAAGAATAAAATTTCTTTTACTTCATCATAAAATGGTATAGCAACCAATTTTAAATGATTTACAATAGATCGGAAATCATTCAAATGACTAGATGTAGATCAACTTTCATGCATATTAGAACTAAATAGTTTCTTCATCAAATAAACTTTATTTAAAGCACTAGGTTTTTAATATAAATTAGCAAGATATTTCATTAAGTCTACCATAGAAGCCACTTCTGTAATATTGGAAACCACGGATGCTGCTAGGCTCAATCTTATAGATCCCAAAGTCTTTCTGTCAAGAATCTTTCATTCTTCATCAGTCATCTTTGTAGGTCTAGACTTCTCATCCAACGGTAAACACAAATCTCTTTGATAAAAATAATCCTCAATCTGCATCTTCTATAATTGATAATTGGTGCACAAATTTCTCTACCTTAAATTTGTTTTTTTTTGCCATTATTGTAGCTCCCACTCAATCAGAAAACCCTTTGTGAGTAAATCTATCAACACAAAAAACCCTCAAACAAATCTCTAATACCAGTGTTGGGGTTAGCACACTAGTTTTACAGAATATATATCAGATCTAAGCATACATGTAAATAAAAGTGGATATTCTACCAGAAGAAATATACAAACCAAGAGACATAAATCAACACTAGATTTAATGTGGTTCACCCAGTGTGGGCTACATCCACCAAGAAACAAGCCAATCTATTATCCAAAGCTTTGACAAGATATACAATGAAGATTTACAATCTTCCACACCTCTCAAATGTATAGTACTTTCTTTCTTTCCAGCTTTTGCTTCATCACCAAGAATTCTCTCTCACACCAACTTTTTACAAGTTCTTTCTAATTCTTGTTAATCATAATTCTAAACCCTAGATTTTATGCTTATATAGTCATTTATAGACTTAGGGAACTTAGCCATGTAATTACAATCAATAGATATAATTTAATGCTAAAAATAGATCTAATTCCGAGAGTTAATTAAAACATCCTCACATAGGTAACCGACGCCGGTTAGACCTAACCACTACCAATTCGTCCCTTGCCTAACCGATGCCGGTCACGTGTGGTGATGCAGGTTCCCCTAACCAATGATGGTTACTTTATTTTCCAGCAAGTTTCTATTGCATGCTAAACTGAAGTAATTGAGCTCCACAACTCAACACTATCCTAACTTTTAAAAGTAGCATCGTCATCCCCCTTTTCTCGCATCTTCTAATTTTGATATCATAGAACATGTGAATAAATATAAATTGTAGATTTCCAAATATGAGTATTTTTGTACTCATCCTGAATAATTTGAGAATCGTATCCATCATATTAAGGGAAATAGTTCAAATCCCAATACTGTGACCCGTAGTTCTAAATCACTAATACTAACCCCACCTATGCCTCCATAACAAAGCATGTTTTCTATGAGTGTATCAAGGACTGATAAGATTGATCCTTTTTATGTCTCCCTATTGATAAGAGGATACCAATTAAATAATTGTATAATAGATTTAGGTGCCTCTAACAATGTAATTCCCATAAAAGGTTGTCAATGATCTTGGAATCACCTTAACATGAGCCAGTGGTTCATGTTACTCCATGGAGTCAAAAGACGTCCCACTTGTGGGAAATCTTAATGATTCACAAGTGGCTATCGCTGAATTTATAGATAATAAGGTGTGATGAATATCTTAGTAGCATAAATTATGGCTTCATTTGGAATGTTGTTAAGTAGAATCTTATGTCAAAACTTGGGAGGAAAAATCTAGATGAATTGGTCTTCTGCAACCATTCTAGTTAAGGGAGATATGGAAAATTTTATTTTAACAAAAAATATGAGATATACAGTGCAAAATTTAGGAAATATAGGAGCTAACATATTGTACCAAGATATTGGGATGATGAATCATTTCATAAAATAAAAAGAGGAGGATGGGATGCCAATCTTGATAGGAATAATAATTCCTTTATGAAGGGGTATTAATTACGAGGAAGTATGGATAAATCTTGAAATTTGTAAAAACACAATCTCGATTTTCCGGATGATATAATCTGTGATGAAGATGAGATGGTTCTTGATGAGTTCCAAGCTTAGAAACAAACTAATGCATCTAGTCATGATGAGGAGGTTTTCTCATTCCCTTTTAAAGGTGAATCTTCTCTTGATAATGTCATTTGTGAAGAATAAAATAAAAATTGTGATGTGCCTTTTGAAGGTTTGAAAGAAGACTTTGTACAAGAAATGCTAAGAATTGTAGAAGAAACAAAAGACCCTCATCTTAGTCTTGAAATATTGATGCAAGCCATGGATTTGCAAGATAGGTATGAATCTAATTCTGAATTCTCAACCAATTCAAAAATTGGTCATGATGAATTCTATCTAGGTGAAAAATATGATTTCCATTTGTAGACACAAAATCATGCACATACTATTATTCTATTATAGTGCTAAGTGTGTTGTTTTATATATGGATCTTGGGTAAGGGAAAATATTTACAGATGTCCCACTATCTAGTCCATCTATTTCTCTTTCTTTTTCTATTGTTTTATCTCTCATGTTTGTCCCTTCTCCACTCATTTCAAGTCAAGTCATAGGGATCCCCGTCTCTGTCAATCTTCATACATTTTTTTATCAATCATCTATGGACACAATGCCGAGATTGGACACTAGCACCAAGGTGCTCCTATCCATATAGGGTTCCCATGTTCTCTTTATTCTTAGTTACATTTTTCATATTGATAGTGAGCCTTTTCAATTTTCTTACTCCTATCTCTAGGTCATAGTTGATATGTCGGGAATTATTATCGAAATTCAAGAAATATATTCCTATATAAACACAACATACCATTATAAGTGAGGAAAATTTATATCAAGGTATATCCATCTACCTATCAAAGGGACTGAATTTGTGATTATTATTATGCATAGAAAATGTATACGAAAGGGAAGTTCATTTTTCCATCCCACATATTTGCATCTATCTAGATACTACCCATTATCTTGGTGTCATCGGCGTAAGGGAAAACTAGGAGCACTATGGCACACACAAGCACATAGAACTACATTCGGTCCGAGATGTAGAGCGGTGTTTGGTTGTAAGTTCACTTGTTTGACATATGAGGATAGTCCACCCCTCATTTTGCATCTTTATTTTTAGGATTTGATGTGGTTTGAGGATTTTTTAGATGCTTCATCTTGATTGCAAATTGTAAGAGAATAATAGTGAGATCCAGGAAAAGTACAAAGCGATCATCGAAGAAAAGAGAGAAACCCTAGTGACACTAAAAAAACCATATTTTGAGCTTCTTCATAGACACTAGTAGCAAGAGAGGTCTCGTGCACCCCAAACACCCTCACGTGCACCCCAAACACCCTACCTCTACCTAGGCACCCTAGTTGGGTGCTCCCGACACTTCTACATTTTCTTTAGTGTGATTGTGACATTCGATATTCTATTTCATCTACTCCTCCCGCTTAGATATACCTCGAGATAAGTGAAATAAAGACAAGCTCCCTACCCTCTTGTTTGTTTTCATTATTACATCAAATGAAATTTATTAACATTTTTATTTCATTACATATCATTGTAATAATCTTCGCATATAAATTTAAATAAAATATTCATATTTAATTAAATCATTTTAGTGAACCGTATATTAGAACTCATTTCCTAGGATTTATTAAACCCTAATGGCTAAAAGTAGTTCTTCTCCTCTAAAGCAAGCCATGTGTCATGAGAGTGTCAATGTTATTCCCGATGAGGCCTCTAAAGCTAAACTTTACACGCTCTATCACAAAACTCGTGTTAATGATAAGATGCAAAAACAACTTTGGGACATTACATGCACTCTCCATACTAGTTTCACCAATTCCTCCACCAGCATTATTTATCTAGAACAAAAAAATTCAGGTTGCACCCCTTGTTATTCTATAATCTCTAGGAATACTTCACCATCTTCTATTTCTACTGAAAATATCTATGATGTTATCATTGATTATATATTTGGTCTTTATGAAAATAAATATACGAATAATGCTAGTCCACATACTAATAAAGATGAGTGTAAGGTTATATCTCATGCTTCTCCTATTTTTGAAAATGCTTCTAATTATTTTCATGATGCATCTTTCAATAGTTCTTCTTCTTCTTCTATATATGTTGATGATTCATTCCATGAAATACTTGCATGTGAAAATCTATCGCTAGTGACGATGATTCTACTAGTGAGCATGTTCTATCTCTTGATTTTGTTGAATGTGAATTCTCTACTCCACTTTCATCTCTTTCTGAGGTTTTCTCTACTAGCATTCATGATGATTATCCTCCTTCTATTATGTCACCTCTTATTACTTCTTTTGATGTTACTTCTAATGTTTCTATTGATGTTCCATCTTCTTCCCCTCCCATCCTTAATCATTTGGATGTTCCTCTCAATGTTCCATGTTCCTCTACGCCTATTTATTCTTATCCTCTAGAATTTATTCCAATTGCTTCTTCCAATCCTCCTAGTGGACTATCTCACATTTATTCTACATCTACATCTAGTGATTCTATGGCATCTGCATCATCTACTTCCTCATCTCGCATTCCCATGGTGACTCATAATGGAAAATTACAACCTCTCAATGTGCCTCTCACATCTCCTACAATTCATTCATATGAAATTTTATCACTTATGCATGTTGTTGGAAAATTATAATATCATGTCCACTCTCTCACTCTTGAAAAAAATCCTACCATGCGTCTATTGATAATAATTCTCTTCATAGAAATCCCATCCCAAATAAAATTCACAATTCAGATTTTCCTAAAGATTTGATCATGCCTACATTCTTATGTTTTGACGGTATGGACAACCCATATATACATCTCATGTAGTATCCTTTAGCTATGGCATCCTATTTGAATGATTGATTATTTCTCAAATCCTTCTATCACATTCTAGTTCTTTAAGCTCTTCAATAGTAAACTCATATTCCTTTTGGATCCATCAACACATATTATGACATGGAAGATGTTTTTAGTAGAAATTTTATGCTTAAAAATGGTCCTATAGTCACACATGATCACCTACCTGGATTACATCAAGGAAAGATAGATCCCATTCTCGATTACATCTTACGATTAAATTATTCCATGCCTAAACTAGTTGTCCATCTGTCAATTTAGAAAAGTAATTCATCTTTTGTCAAGGATTGTTTCCTACGCTAAAACAACACTTACAATATGACACATGCAAATCATTCACACTCTTATGCTATAAGGTCATAGACCTAGAATAAGATCTAATTGCTACACATGTTATATATCCTCCTTCTAATTCTTTTTTGTTGCATCACATTATCATTCTTCTCCACTTCCTTCTAGAAAGCATCCTCTAAGGTATCCATCTCCACCACCTCTGCAATCATATTCCATCTCCTCCATTCAATAAGTGTCCTTCATCTACACCACTGAATTACTCTACACCTTGGTCTTTTCCATCTACTACTCGGGAACCATTACATTTTTTCATTATGCTTGGCCTCATGATGTGTTGTGTGCTTTACTTATTAAGTGCTTAATCCACTTACCTTCTAATCATCATAATCCTAGGAATATTTTGCATCACTAACATAATAATCCTTATTGTAATTATCATCACATAAACAATCATCATGATAATGATTGTTATTCCCTTCATAATAAATTACAACATTTAGAAGACAAGGGTATTATTGTTTTTGAATCTCTATCTATTATGAGTGGTCTATTTATCCAATTCCATGCGGGCATGCTCTTGCTTCATTCACTTGTTGCATTATCCTACTTATAAAGTAGTCATTTTTCCACCACCTAAGGTAATTATTCATGCACAACCACCATCACTTTCATCCACTTTGCGCACCATCTCATTTTTGCGTAGTGCTCCATCTTCACATTGGATTCCTAAGTCGTCAACATCTATTCTTCTCATCATTGCATCACCTTTCATTGACACCATCTCACCAGGCATTCAGTTTGGTTCATATGCTAATGCTTCTTCCAAATCACATGCTTCCACTACTCCACGCTTGCTTTATATTTGTGAGGCGATTCTTGTCACCCCACCACCGGATGACACACTCATGTTTTTATGGTTCTTACATGATTATTGAGGGATTTATTACAACAATAACCTTGTTCCATTTTACACTACACACTTAATTGATCCATTTATCTAGTATACACTATCACACCATTTCTTGATGACACACTCTTATTTCATGCTTCATTCTTGATTGTTGAGGGTTATTATATAAATGAACCTTATCTTCTTATGCATACACTAGGGGGAATCGCTATTCTTCCCCATATTCATCCTACTAATGCATGATTACATACACTTTTGCATTCATTTCACCCACATTACTTCTAACATACATTCATTACTATTCATCACTATTTATACATATCATCTCATTATCATTACTCATGTATCTATGTCCTACTCAACATCATCTATTATTTAGTCAATATCATCATTTAAGAAATGCACATCAAATCAACACATAAAAACATCAATAATTGCATCACGTATCAATCAAACATCCATGAAACATAATAATACCACAAATCATCCATATATATATAAGAAATCATTGCTATAAAAATGCAATCACGGGGAAAGTCCCTATGGACATATACAACATAACTCATCATCACTATCAATATCTAAAAATGTGGGAGATCTTGAACTAGAAACATCACCACTAAATCTAAACTACTGGTCGCAGCCCCTATATCACTTAACCTACCTCCATAGTAACGCAAGCTCGATTGATTGCTTCGCAAAATAACCTTATAGATCCCCATACTTTGCAAACACATCCTATGTTAGGGATCCTCATCCTACAACCTCCCTATCTTGTTGAGTATGTGATCGTGCCTCGTCATGCTCACTCAACAACACAATACATGTCACCAATGCTATCACTACTAGATTAAATAAATGAGAGTTCTCACCCACAATATCATCTACACTTTCTATCATAAAATTCCCATGTTCACATCTCGTAAGTACATTCCACGTCAATGTGTGGATATAGGAATCAATGATCACATACCAATATGCATCACCTATGATTACATATCAACAAATTATTTACTATACATGAAACTCACAAATCAAACTAAGTCATAAACCAAAACTATCAGATACTTACACTTTACTATCACCACCACTATAACCTTACAATTAGGGGTAGGTGTCTTCCCCTATAATCCTCCAAATGGTGGTGATATCACCGCATCCAAAACAACTTGAAACAAGAGCACCCATCAATGTGCTTCCCACCATGCATTATATGCCTCAATACATCTAGCATCATCCACCTATATCGACTCTATGGCTGCATAAATCTCATCCACACTGGGGCACTAGCTATGTACTTGTAGGTCTGGTCTCACTGCCCTCCTCGGTGCCCTCACCTCTCTCACCCATACATATGGATCTAGGGGAAGATCCTGATCTATACAAAACTATCATGACACACAATCTACTTGGAATAGCTCAACAACCCCTAAAAATTTGTCTTGTAGCCACATAGTTCATCAAATGCATTGTATATCAACCCCATCCTTTTTCCATCCACCATAGTCTTGATATAACCTCCATATAATGGCCTTATACCCCATGTGATATAACATCGATCTATAAGTATTGGTGTCCAAATTCCTACCCCATACACTTTTCCATCTCACAATAAATATATCTGTCCTCACCCACTCGTGGTAGGCCAAAAAGCGGCCTTAATATGACAATATGCTCATAATCCCACACATGTAATAATGTGGTGGCCCCAATCCCACCTCTATGGTCCTCCTGTGTGAACCTATATAAATATTTGTACAAGCATGCTAATACACATTGTGCCCATGCATATCTCATCCCATCCTCCTCTATATGACAACATATATCATGCATCTTATACAAGATTCCTACACCACCACCCTCTACTGCCACTGATGAAGAAATAACCACTACAATGAACTTCCACAATCACGGAACACCTGATCTTAGTATGGCATCCAAGATAATATGGGTCTCTATATGTACCGTGTCAATGTAAAATACCACCTCGTAGCTCTCATCATTCACTTTGCATCATTTACTACCATCACCTCGAATATCTCACCCACAAATGGTAGTTGTAATATGTGATATACATCCTCTAGGATCACATTCATCTCCTCGGTAGGAAACCAAAATAGGCAAGTATATACACACCACCTCTCACATAATGTAGTAATCATCGGTATATTATGAGGTACTTCCCCATCCTCACTATGTGCATGCAGGCTGGCATGGTCTAATATATCCCACTCTACATCCAATATATCTAACCCCAATAACATACTCAAATGTCATCCTCCACAAAATAATCTCAAATGGATATCCCTCGCTCATCACAAAACACCAACAAAAACGTTTCATTTGCACCTCATATATGCACAAAAACAACAACTAGTATAAAAATCACCAATTTTCACATTCATCGGTTTCTGGGCCAAAACCGATCCCCCGGGTCGCGAACACCCAAGAGAAAGAAATGAGCACTAAAAATAAGTCACCAATGCCTAGGTATTCATGCTTTAGTGTCCCAAAGGACATTAGCACATACGCCGCTCTCACCCATGTAAGAAATGCCTAAAAACTCAAAAACACAAGTTTTCTAAAAGTCAACATAAACGTGTAAATTTTTGTAGACACCTAAACTATGCTTACACTTTGCATTTCATCCAATCCAATCAATTAACGAAACTTTTTAAAATCCCCATACTTTGCTCCATTCTCGAATGCCCATTTACGACACTCTTTCATCGTATTCCTCCTATAATTAGCTCATTTGGCTAATATCTCTCTTATTAGCTAAACATTCCTCCTTTCTACCATTCAAAACCTCTCTAGTTATCTCTAGACCACTTCTATTGGCTTCGTAGCCTATCAATCATCAAAATTGGTTATCCGGACCCTCCCAACTCTCAATGAGTCTCTAATCACTTGCTAATCAAGTTTAACTAGCCTAATCCTAGATTAACTAAGTCTAAAGCATGTTTATCAACTCCTAATCATAAAGTGCTTTTTGAGCTTTAGTCCCACATGCACAAGAATTCCAAACTCTCCCAATTGGAAAACTATAAATGCAAGGCCAAGCCTACCTATTCAACTTACCACTTTACAAACAACTTTACTCACAAGTCCTTCTCTCTCACATTTGGAGATATTGGCATTAGAAACCATTTGTGATAGCTTTAAGCTATAGAACATTTGGATCTTGGCCATACTCCATTGTTAAGAGCTCCCCCATCTTGCATCCATCCACTCCTAAGGAAAACAACTAATCACACAATTTGATTGCTTAGGATCTATACTAGGTTCACTTTCATTAAGCTTTCATGGAGTAGAGAGTAGTATGCATGTTAGTTTTTGATGTTTTTGTCAAAGTTATAATGCTTTCATGTTAGTTTCTCTTGTTTAGCTCTTATCCTATGGTGCATGGATGAGTTAGAAAAGCTTTAAGGTTCTTTAGCCTCATTCCATAGCTTGTGCAACTTTCCAATGTACACATTTGGCATGCTCGGTGGGACCCTTAGTCCCATGGCATTTTAGTTTAAGTTTCATTGTTTTGGATAACTTTTGATATGCACATGTACTAATTAATGTCCATTGTTTTGGAATTTTTGCTCATTTAATATGTGTAACTTCATGTTCATAGCCATAATTTTAATGGGTTATTGGCATTCTTAAGCTAACTTGTCAAAATTTGAGATATTGTGAGTTTTCTTGTGTTTGCTTCCGTATTTTGGTTGCAGTTCTGGCGCAGGAATGATTTTAAGGGTGCAAGCATGATTTTTGTGGCACATGCATAGTTTTCATGGCACACACATCTCTCTGGTGGTGCAGTGCACTTTTAAAACCTATCACTCTATCTATGGACCTTTGGCGCATGCGTGCTAACCATGGCGCACATACCCTAACCAGCGTGTAGGTGCACTAACTAACTGACATGGACACATTTGTTGTTTCATACTGTACCTTCACCGCATACCTTGAAACTGTCTGATTGGTGCACACACCTAACCATCTGTGGTGCACATCTTTATGTTTTAGTGGCGCAAACACATTTTTGGTAATGCGGTTGTTTTGTCTATTTTTCTCAGAGTAGCGCATACATTGTTTTTGTGGCACACACACCTCTCTGGTGGCGTAGGCACTTGAGAAATTCAAAAATTCCATAGAGTGGCATAAGCATTATTTTCATGGCACACACATCTCTCGGGTGGCACAGGTACACTTTGAGCCAAAAACAATGTTTAGTGGCGCATACGCCCTAACCCACGCGTAGGTACTGAAAAAGGGGTGCAGTGTCCTTTTATATTTTTGAAATTAAAGTGTTGATGTGCTAACATTCTTGTAGGTTTATCTAATCATATATTTGTCTTTGTAGGCTATTTTTACATGTTTGTATTTGATTAGGTAATATTTTGCATTGTTTACTTATAGGATTAAGATCATGTATGCTCTTCCCTCGCATCCCTTGGGGTGATCTTGGGAATCAAAAATGATTCTTAAGTCCTTTTGATGCTTTGCGATTGTTAAGAGTATTTGAGTTGGAATTGTTTAATTTGGCATAGTTGAATTAAAGTGTTTTTCCATTTGATATCTTTTGGATTATTGAAGACAATCATGTATGCTCCTCTTACGTCCTTGGATGATCTGGAGAACCAGAAATGATTCCTTCTCTTTTGATGGAAAAATACTAAAAATCATCATACAAGACCAAAACGCCATTTCTTGTCAAAGAATGGAGGAATAGAAAAAAAAGTCGAAAACTACTAATACAGTTGTTATACAGGTTGCCAAACGGTGTTCGAGAAAACCACATCTAATTAAACAAGATAAAACGAACAACATATTCAAAACATTGTATTGTAGGTTTCAAAAAAGGGTACATCTCTCTCCACTCAACTGGAGCATAACCCCTTTGGCATAACGCCTTAAGCTACAATAATGGGGGTGGTTCAAGAACCTAAAGTAGTCCATGCTGCAGAGGGAACCTTATGGATGAAACAGGAAGTGCTCCGCACTACCTACTTGACTAGTGATTCCTTTGTGAGATAGAGTTATAATTTGTCCCTATGCGACCATTTTGAGTACACGATGGATGCATTTATTGCCCACTATGCTTGAAGGGGGCAAAGTTGAGATACTCCCAATCTAGTAAGTGTGACTTTTTTTGGGTAAATCATCCTGCTCGTGGATAATATTTGTAGCACCTAGGATGAGAGAACCACCTAGGAAGATATTATTTGGCTAGGATCCCACTTTGACCATTCTAAAAATAGTGTTGAGTTGTGAACCGTATTTTCATTATGAAACGTGTGACGCGTTACTTTCGCCTAGTTTTTACTTGCCTTAGGGCGAGACAAAACTATGCCAAAGTGAAGCCATCATTTTTCATCCTTTTTTTTATCTACATCCTTCACATTCTTTTGACACTTTGTTGATCAAAATAAGGGTGACTACCTTTGTGTTACCAATCGATTGCTTCTGCCACTTTTTTGTCCGTTTACGCCCATCCATGTTTACGGCTGGGTAAGTTAAATGTCTAAAGTGTGCGGAGGCATATTTATATCATTGGTATCCTTTGTGATCTTGATACCCATGTAAATATCGTTATCATAGTTAGGATTGATTCATCATTTTATCTCCCTTTGACATGTTACCTCGTTTGCATTGTCTCGACATAATTAAGATACTTATGTCATGTTTCTCGTAAACATGATCTAAGTTTCTGCATTGTGGCATTACGCTGCCCACGTTTTAACACATCCTTAGTATACTTTGACTTATTTTGATTTCAAACATTTTCCTAAATCTTGAAAGGTGTCACTTACTTTGTTTGCGTCGTTTTGATACCACTTTGACACTAATATCTCACTTCTCTGCGAAGCTTGATAGACGTGTCCAATTGGTGTGGTTATGTAGCTTACATTTGGAAACCTCACTCTTTAAAATTTAGGTCTTTTGGTTGTTAAACTTGTCATGGTATCCTTTGATTAGGATTCACATCTACCCTTTGTTAATATTTACGCCTTGTTCATTTCGAGCTTGACGTAAATAGTGATGTTGTGTTGATCATCTTTGCATCACATTTTTGTATGGTGTATTTCCTTGTTGATTGGCTTTGTGTTTCACACTTGCATGATTATTACTTATGATTATTCATTCATAAAACTTATTTTCTAGGAAAATCCCTCTCGATCTCATTGAGATTGCGTCGTCACGATGTCTATTTTCCTTAGACCTTCTTTGGAAAATCACACACACATCTCCATACTTACACAATGTCTAGTTGGTTGTCCTTATGCTACCCAAATCGACATGCCACTTCCTTCCCTTTCAAGGAGTTTCATCACACTGTCTAAATCTAGAAATTTGTGCTTAAAATAGTGCCAAAACCGATCGACTATCGTGCAATTCCCCATACTTAAAAAATAACGGAACCTAGATTTAGCAATTTAAATCAAAAGATTCCCATTACAACTAAACCTCATTCCCCACCTTCATCTCATAGTCAGTGGTATGATTTGGACACTTCTGATCCGAATTATTATTCGAGTTCCCCCTACTCTTCTTCTAATTCTAATCCAAAAATTTCCTCTTCTTCTGAGGATTCCAATCCAAATATTTCCTCTGAATCTTCTGAGGATTCAAATCCAAACTACTATTTGGATTCATCCAATTCGACTCCTAAGTCATCTAATGTGACTCCTATGTCATGGTCCTCCCTATCTTCCTAGGAACCTCTTCATCATACATTTAATATGACTCCTATGTTGCGGTCCTCCCTTTCTTCACAGGACCCCTTTTATCACCACCTAAACGATGTCTTCTTCCTTTAAAGATATGTGTGACTCTAAATCCCTCAAAGCAAACATCTAATACAATTCTAGAATTGTGGTCCTCTCTTTCTTTGTAAGACCCTTGTTATTATTCATCCGATGTGATTCTTCAATCACGGTCCTCCCCTTCTTCACAAGACCTTCTTCATCAATCACCCCCAATAAATATTCCTTCTTTGAAGATTCGTGTGACTCAAAGTCCTTCGAGTCAAACGTCTGAATCGACCCATGCGTCACAATCTATAGACTTTGGACTTAATCCTACTAGTTTACAGATGATATACCATTGTATAGGTAGGTCCACACCACCTTCTTCTACTCCTGAGACATCTAGCTACACATCTTCTTCATCTCTCACATCATCTTCTTCTATTAATCATCATCAAACATCTTCTAAGTCTTCCACACCAAGTGAACCTCTTTCTTCCAATCAACCCATGGTGGTCGATCAACAACTCATATTGATTGACCTCTTTGATAATGAATAAACAATCGGGGAATTTATAGGGGAACATGAAGATATTCCTTTAGAAGATTAAGAGAAAGGATTCTCTTGAGACTTCAATGCGCCCACATATTCTGAGAAAAATGTTGATTCCTTTTATCAAGAAATAGAGGAAGAGCCTCAAATCATGCAACTTGATCCTCCTCTTATTCTTCCATCTTCACATTCTTCATTAAGTGAGGAAATTCCTAGGTCTTACATTGATCCATGGCCTATCTTCTCATCACCCAATCACTCCTTTTCTATCATAATTCCTCAATCACAATCTCTTATGGGATCAACGCCAAGTAGCCCTTCATCTTCATCTAGGTGTGGGTCACCTTCTAGTAGCCCTTCCCTTGCTATTTGTGGGACATTTTCTAGTAGCCCAATATCTTCTATTCTTGGGGCACGTTTAACTACCACCTTTTCTTCTAGGTATGGATCACCCCTGGGTAGCCCATCATCTTCTATTCTTGGGACACATTCTAGTAGCCCATTATCTTAGATCTATGGGTCACGTCCTAATAGCCCTTATTCTTCTATTCTTGGGCCACATCCCGTAGACCTTCACCTTCTATCTATGGGTCACGTCCTAGTAGCCCTACTTCTTCTAATCTTGGGCCACATCCTAGAATCCCTTCATCATCTTCTATTAGTAGCTCGCATCCCTGGTAGCCCATCCTCTTCAATTCTTGGACCGTATCCTTTTCATCTATCACATATTTCTTCTATCAATGGTTATGGCAAGCCCACTACCATTTCTATCGTTCCTTTCATCACTTTCACTTTCTTCTCCTTCTAGGGATCAGACAAGTCACACATCAGCTTATAAGAAACCCAAACAGGTTCATTATCAAGCTCAGGTCAAAACTTCCAAGATCTCTAAAGCTCCCAACAAATTAAACGATCTCAAAGTTGTAAATCAAGCGCGATTCAAGAACGCACATCAACGTAACCATCAAGTATGGTGCAAAGTTATTAAACCTCCGGATGGGGAATTAAATCTCCCACATACAAAATCCATGTTTCAGAACAAATCACAGTCATTTATTAAGTGTGAACTCACCTCAATCATCGAGATCGGGGATAATATCACTCTCGATAAACAAACGCGCCTAATATCCTTATTAAGGAAGTAAAAAACATTGTTGTTGGATCTTACCACACAGAGTGACTTTGTTAGTCCCAACCTCTTAAGACTCGTTAAAAATCTAAAAATAAAAACAATTCAAAAATATAAAAACACAACAAAAATCAAAGGTACAAAGATCAAACATTGCAATCGGTATTGTGCACACATGGATGTTTCTTTCTTCCCTTCTTTACTATTCTTCCGAAAGTATCCCTACCCCTTCGGTGATGTTTTGGTTAGCTTATTCACACGCATTTTGTGACATTTATCTCTATGGTATCCATTTGACCTTGGTCTTTTATCACCTTGGAAAATTAAAGAACGACTGACCTCATGGAGATCTTATCACATTCAAACATCTAATAAACTTGTTGCGGTGAAATTTTGGACATATTTGTTGACACTAGCCAATGTCATCATCACAATCACTTCCACCTCCTTCCATCAAGTCATCAGTGGTTCTTAACCCATTGTCAAAAAAGAGAGCTTAAATAAGTTTTCAGAAAGAAAAAGAATCAAAATCAATCAAAAAATCAAAAGCTAAAAGATAAAAGCAAAAGAAAATTGATATATAACTCTCTCTTGGGGTATTTCCAATAATATCTATAGGGTCTATGGGCCTTTGACTAGTAGTAGAACAATTTTGTGATTAGAATAAAATACATCTCCATCGGGGCTATGGATGTTTGGTTGGGCAGTAAAGTAATGTATGGCTATCCTTTCACCATCCATTCACAAAATCACCTTTCAAAATCAATTATCCCTACTCATTGGCTAGGTGTATTCACTCGTTGTTTATTAAACCTTCCCTTCAAGAGGTAATTAAATTCCATGTACACACACTGGATCTCTATGAGTAAACAAGATTAGTATGTTACCAAGTGTCTTTTTTTGGACCTTGTTCAAACTCTTACTCTAGTCCATATCTCGTCTCATGATTTGTGCCTTTGGCTAATCACTTCTTCATCGCGAGGCTTCTAAGCTACATTCATATCATTCACATCATTCTTCTACTTCGTTTAGAACATCCATGTGTATAAGATTAATTTTTTTCCATGTTTTTAGACACCTTTTTCCCCTTTCACAAAAACAATCTTCTCCTTCCTTTCTATCATGTTCTTTTAGGCCAACTTATGCTGGGGGCATCCTTTCTTCTTCCCAACACTTCATTGGTTTATGTTCATCATCATGTTGAACCTATCCATAATGGCCTTGGGTCTTGCTTCTACCCGTGAAGAGTTTGTGTTTGAATACTCCCACCTAATCACTCGGGAATTTTGGCATCTTCACCTTTCTCATACGCATGTGGCCTTATGCCCTTGTACATCCCATCTATCGCTAGGGGCATCCACGCTTCCTCGTCTTCCTATAAATAGTTTCAGAAAAATTTCAAGAGAAAAATCACAAAAACATTCAAATATGTTTAAGAAAAATTCTAAACAATATAAATCATCCTACAAAATGTCGCTCTTTGGTTCTCACTTGTTCATGCATGCGACTCGCAGATCATCTTGATCTACCTCCATCAAAAAGTTTAGGCCGCTTACTTCGCGTTTGTACTACTGGGCACAACAAGTTGCCTCAGCATCGTTTCATAGTGCACATTGCTTTTTCATCGATCAAGTGTCCTCCATTTTCCCTTTGCATGTATCCTTGCTCTGGGCACCATCATTAACCCTTGTCGTTAATTCACATAGGTCGAATGAAGCTTGATAACCAAAAATTTGCATCTTGTTTCTCTGTTAGTTTAGCTTGTTTACTTTCTCATATTGCATTGTATTATGTATATGTATGCATGGAGTTAGGCATCTTTTACTTTCTCTTATTGCATTGCATTTTTATGTAGCATGGGGTTGGTGTTTGTAGAAATGGACATTTGTTCGTATATGGCTTTTCATGTCATACTACACATTTTTTTATTCTTTTTAATAAGGACCGATGATGAAGATCTCTAGCAATATGATGAAAAATAAAGTTGTTTAAAAGGAACTGGATGGATGTTAGCTCATTCCCCCTTTCTCATACTCCTTTTCTTCTATATCCCCTTTCTTTTCTTCTTCTTCACATTATCATTTCTTCTATTATCTTTCTGTCATCTTTTCAATCATCAATCGAGTTCTTCTATCACCCCATCGCCAATCGAGGGGGCATCCTTCATTATTCTCATTTTTCTTCTATCCTTTCAAGATTTTATACTTGTTTATGCTTGTCTACTTTCTTTGAAGTGACGTCACTTATGTCACCCCAAAGAGGGAAAATGTAGACACCTAAAATATGCTTACACTTAGCATTTCATTCAATCCAATCAATTAATGACACTTTGTTAAATCCCCATACTTCGCTCCATTCTCGAATGCTCATTTATGACACTCTTTTAGTCATATTCCTCCTATAATCAGCTTATTCGGCTAATATCTCTCTTATTAGTTAAACATTCCTCCTTTCTACCATTCAAAACCTCCCTAGTTCTCTCTAGACCACTTTTATTGGCTTTGTAGGCTATCAATTAGTCAAAATTGGTTATCCAGACCCCTCCCAACTCTCAATGAGTCTCTAATCACTTGCTAATCAATTTTAAATAGCCTAATCCTAGCTTAACTAAGCCTAAAGCATGTTTATCCTAATCTAATCCTAAAGTGCTTTTTGAGCTTTAGTCTCACATGCACCCAAATTCCAAATTCTCCCAAGTGGAAAACTATAAATACAAAGCTAAGCCTACCCATTAAAACTACAACTTTACATAAGCTAAAGCCAAAACAGACCTAAGAAAGCTCATTCAAGAGCTCATTTGCATTAGCCAAGCTAATAAGGCATTTGATCTTGGGTCATCCACCATTAAAATAGCTTCATCTTGCACCCATGTTAGATTAGTAATGAAATAGCTAAACTTGGCCATGTAGCCATTTAGTGAGATTCATTCACCCTCATGGAGTAAACAACACACAATTTGATTGCTTAGAATCTAACTAGGTTCACTTTCATTAAGCTTTCATAGAGTAGAGAGTAGTATACATGTTAGTTTTTGATGTTTTTGTCAAATTTATAATGCTTGCATGTTAGTTTCTCTTGTTTAGCTCTAATATTATAGTGCATGCATGAGTTAGAAAAGCTTTGAGGTTCTTTAGCCTCATTCCATAGCTTTTGCCACTTTCCATTACACACAATTTCAACAAATTTTTGAAAAAAATCATACGTATGAACTCATTTATCGTATGTGATGCCACGCTCAATGCCACCATATCGAATCAGCTCAATCTCATTAGTATAACTTGCAGCATTGTCCCGGGATCAAAGCTCAAAATCACACTTACGTAACGCTCAAATGACATTACTTCTCACCTTTTACTATTACTATTTATAGAAAGTATCAATATCTCACTTGACTATAGTTACTATTAGCACATATTCTTCCAACTAATACATGTTACACAATTTTTCTCATATCTTGAGATTTTCTAGTTTGTTTTTTTCCCCACTTGTGCCACTCAATTCAGAATTTCTCATACTATCATATTGTCCACATTCTATGGTGTTATATTTTCCTCCCGACCCATTTTCTAGTCTATATACAAACACTTTTACAACATCTACTACGTCTCATTTCACTCGCTCTTACATCATTGCACATATACTTTCGGCTCAATGTTCATACTTACCATCCCTCTTTTGCCAAAAGGGGCACATATAATCAGGGTCACTCCATGATCCCCCTCACATTGGCACATGATCATTCCACATCTCCAATTTTCCATTATCAAATATTTTCTCACACATCATGCAAAATTTCATGTCACCTTCTAGTGATTCCCCTAATGACCTAATCCACGGGCAACAAGAAAAAAATATCTTTATGAGTAATTCATCATACACATTCAATCTCAACTACTTGAATCAAATCAATCAATTGACACAAACAACAATGTATTTTACTACTTCTCCCAAATTACCTAACTTGGGAGTTGCATCACTACTTTCCCAGATGGCCTAACATGGGAAGTTACTCTACATTTTCAATCACTTCCACATAACCTAACATGGAAGTTTTCTAGCGTTACACACATCATGAGAAACACTTTGTGTGGGGGAAATGAGATGTCATTTCCTATCCTATAGTGATCCTATAAAGGTTCTTCACGTTGGATAAAATTAATCAAAATGAACAATTTTTTTATCTTTTTCCTTGAGTAATGGATAGACCTTTTGAGGATGTAGTCATAGTTGGAGGGTAAAACTAGACCTCTTTCCCTAACATTCTTTTTATGGAAGGAGGATGCCCAAATCCTCAGTTTTTTACACATACAAAATCGGGTTGGGAATTGATCACTCCCTACCCCTTCACATCTCCATCAACAACAATGTAAAATCTCTAAATCAAATCATCAATCTTGCAAAGTGCTCATAACAATAGTTTTTTCTCTATATTTACGCCAAATGAATTGACATACCGATCCATGGTTTTACATGCTATATGCTCTTATTTTCCATGTATTTCTACAAAAGGCTTCTCTAGACTCGTCTCATGTATGTTCCTAATTCTTATACAATACTTGAATTCCATTCAAATAACATAAACAGGGAAAATGTAGACACAAAATCACGCACATACTACTATTCTACTATACCACTAAGTGTGTTCTTGTATATATGGATCTTGCATAAGGAAAGTACTCACTGATGTCCCATTTTATTTTATTTTATCTCTCACATATGTTGCTTCTACACCCATTTTTGGTCAGGTCACAAGGATCCCTATCACATCAGGTCTTCGTACATTTGTTATCATCATCTCTAGACACCAACGCTTAGGACTAGCACTCAAGCACCTAGGCACTCCTATCCATTATGGGTTCTCGTGTCCTCTTTGTTCTTACTTACATCTTTCATATTGATAATCAACCTATTTGGTTTTCTTACTGCTATCCTTAGGTCATAGTTGATGTAGTGCCCACATTTTACACACACAATTACAACAGTAAAATACCAAGATAATTTTTCTTTTGACTTACATTTCTCACTACACATAACACAGCAAGGGCTCTAAGACAGAAACTTGACTCGCATACGATAATTACATAAGTCATCGACTCACATAGACACATGAAAACAACATAGGCATGTCGATGCCACACTTTTCCCAATGAACAAATACTAGCAATGCCCAACCACAAAAAGGAAGACTCAAGGATAGGCAAACCCACAACTCATCTTTTCTTTCATTGTATTTTAGTTACGATTAACACTCCAAGAACATTATTGTGCAAGGATAGCTTCCTCCTTTTTCCAACTACAGAAACTTTAAGTTCATCCCACATATAATTTACAGTTCGACCATTTTAAGTTAGCTTCTTATTCTTTACAAAATTTTCCATAACTTACATACTTATTTGGCATAATTTCAAATGCATATAAAGTACTTAATTATCTTGTCCTTATGTTAAGAATATTCTTCTCAAACATAAATTCAATGTCTACCCTTTTTACTCTTACAACTCAAGTGAATAAGACTTGGTGTCCATATAGCGATATTGGGATTTAACGGAAATTTAAATACAAGATAGCTTTTTACCACAAACATTCTTTGATCACGGTATAGGTATTTCCCTACCATAGTTATTCTATTTCAATGACTTGTGAAATTCCATTTTGATTTATATATGTATTTTGTTTTCTCAAAGGTTGGACACACCAAGGCAATTCATATTCTTTGAAACAAAAGAGTATTTTTAATTGAGATATAAGGTCTTCAAGAGTGGCATTATTCCAAACCTCAACTCTCATTTTTACTCTTATGTGCTTTATTTTCTACATCACATTATGGTCTTGTTATTAGCATTGTCTTGTAAAAGGAGTTACAAAATGTTTGTCTAACCTCTTGAAGACATATATGATTAAGAGACTTGAAGCTACACACAAACCCTAAGTTAACATCCAAATCAACTGAGGTTTAGATCAATTCCCAACTTCACCTAAGGGTCTACCCCTCTAGTCTATATGAGTTTTAAGCAAGAGGACAATTTTATGCTAAACCACCTTCAGAAAGGACCAAGGTGTAATGTTGAGAGACACCAAGGTAACACATTTAGCTAAGCAGAGTTAAGGAGTTCAATAACAAGAGTTTAAGACCTAGAACAACTAAGTCACAACCTCCATCTATGACGTCTAGATCCAACAGGGATTTCACTCTATGAAGAACTTTAATTTTTAAATCTATCTTCGGATGACAAGGTAGTCTGCTAGGCTACAAAGGAGGAGTTAGCTCTACATACTCCAAGTGAAGTTTGATTGTGTTGCTCCTATCAGACAGGTTTAAGGCAATGTCACTAAACACACTAACAAGATAATAAACCCATTCTTGGGCTCTGATTTAATCAAAGTAGAAGGTTCCATCGAGTGCAGAGTTTAAGTTCATTCTACGGTTTTCAATGTCTTCTACGGTAAGGAGTATCAAACCTGAACAACAAGTTATGCTCCGATATTGAACAAGGGTAGAGTGTTTCATTTAAATCTCTTTATTACATTTACAAAGTATGAATGCACAAGATGACTTGTTAATCATTTATTGAACACTTAATCTGCACTACAAGATATTACTGCAATTTCATTCACCTTATATAAATATCAAACCCTTGTACCATGTGTACTATGAATCAAAATGAACCTATGATAAAATGCACATTTCCTAGATGTCCTTAGAACCAACATCTCATACATAGCAACAAATCATCAAATATAACCTTCTGTAACATGAGACAACATTATACATTTATTCATTTAACAATGAACTATATAAATTACAATGATGATTAATAAATTACACATCACCTTTTTGTCGTCATTCTTTCATCCTGCAAAACCACGTGAGCATGATATTAGCGATAAATCGTTGGCATGGCATCCACCCTAACCTAACAAAATTATCATTTTTCAGTTTTCCCATTTACATATGATAATAATTACAATTTTTCAATCAAAATTAAAGGTTTAGAGACATGTATTCGTTACATTTCATTTTACTTCTTTTTGTAACCTAGGAGAGAGAAAGAGAAGGGAAGAGAGAGAAAACACCATTTGTCAAAAGTTATATTTCACACAACAAGTTACACTATAGAGTTTTAAACAGTTATTTGCATGTGTTAAAAGTTTCCAGGGTGGTTTGACAACCCTACAAGGGTCCCGTAGCTTTCTATTTTTACATTTTCTCACTAGCTACAAAACGTTCAAAACGGGCTCAGAGGCTAAGAAACTACTTCCATAAGTTAGCTTTCGATGATAACGCACACCATGATTAATTTTTACATTTTCCTAGATATACCAAGAGTTCATATCAACCGACGGAATTGAAAAAAGTGAACGGTTTGCATTTGGCGACTAGTTTTTCGGGGCCACCGGGTCGTAGTTGGCCCAGTGTAAATTGAACAAAAGTTACCTTGAGGGCTCAGAAAACCACGTCCAAAACTGATGTTTGATGGATGAGCACGCAACGAGACACTTCCTAAAAGTTCCCTTATATAAGGAGAATTCATCAGAGTTGATGGGACTAAGAACTAGAAAACATTTTTCAAACGGTGACAAGTTTTATAGAGCGACAAGTCAAAATTGGTCTAGTTTGACCTCGTCAAACTGCGACCGAAGGCCTACAAAATGGCTTTTCAAAACTATCCAGAAAAGTTTTTTTCCTAAACTAAATGTTCCATGCAATTCTCTAGTAAGAACTCTAGAGGTTTGCGAGAATGGATAATAATTTCTCTTTCTAGGTTTCAAATGACGGTTCAAAACGAAAGCCAACTTTCTAGATTTGACAGCTTTCTACTGCTGTAAACCAGTGTAACAGGGCTCCTATAAGAGCGCCAAAAAGATCACATATGTTCGTTCAAGGTCAATCCAAAGGTCAAGGTGACTCCTCACATAACAAGGTACATGAATGAATCTTAACATCTTGTTTTCAGAGTTACGAAGGGTACTTAATGAGTCTCCGAAAATGCAAAAATTAACTATTTAAAATGGAGATGATCAACGTTATTACCGGAAAGTCAATTTCATCTGGTCGATAAAACAATGTTGTAGTGATCCAGTTGGGTAATAATTTTTCTAAATCACTTCAGAATGAGGGTGGAAGTTCATGGTTTAATGTAAATGAGTTATTTTGACTTCGTGAGTTACGACACAATATTTCATTATTTTTTTGCAACGAGTTGAAATAAACATTTAACGGTATTAAAATCCTAATATTTTAAAATTCTACTAAGTTGCAAAAGAAAACATGAGAATTATGAGAGGTAGGGGAAGATGAACCATTCCTGGAATTATGAAGTCGATCAAACCCACAGGATTTGGTTCAGCATCTCCCTTACGCATTTGTCGAACAGGTCATGAGCATCCGTAATTTTTACCATTTCACCTTTCCTCGAAATCCTCAAGATTTCCCAATGAACCCATTTTTGCACCGAACCAACAATAAAATAACATGTTTAAATGGTGTTGGCCAATATAGTTTGCAGCTCCCTCAAGATAGCCAGCATGGCTAAGAAGTCCATACACACCCACAAAACAGTATGTTTGGGTATATTCCACAAGACCAGCAGATCGGTGTCAACCTGCTTAGCCCACCTTTCAGCTGTAGCACCTTGGATTTCATGCAACACGTGGGAGAGTATTACTGGAGGAAGGTGAACTGCCTGAACAAGGTGCTTCAAAGAGATGTGGTCCAAGTAGATGTCACGATAGGGATGAGCACAACAAGACCAACAACCAAACAAAAATGACCCAGATACACCATGACCAAATAACCACCACTCCACAAGGAATTATCAGCAGAGATCTGACTTTGCAGCTTCAAAGTATAGACTGTTAACATCAAATGCAGAACCACCCTCCACAAGATCTCCCATCTCTTCTCCTCTGTGGTGAGTCGAACTCACATCATGGCAACTACAAAAACTAGTAAAAGAAAACCCCATTTTGGCATTGACTGGGGGGGAAACCGGAAATTAAAAAAAACAAATTTCCATTATGCGTTAATGGGTATCATACCCTGCTCCAAAGCTTCCATTTTGGCATAGCTGAAGTATGCTGGTAAATGTAAACTCATCAGGTTGTATACTGTTGTTGCTGCATGGATGAAAAATTGTTATTATCTCCCGAGGAAACCCGCGTTTACGTATCTTGCCATCCTCATATTCCATGAGAAGCTGTCTCATTCTTTCATTTGGTCAAACACTGAAACAAAGTGCCCCCAAAGTATTTGCAACTACAACATTTGACCAAATCCCTCTATCTTTTATGCTTTGATAGTTGTCCACACATGTATGGGGGTTCTTTTTTTTTTTAAGACACAGGTTGGGAGGATGCTAATACATGCCGTAATAACCATGGCACTCCATGGGATGACATTTGGCGAGGCATTTCTTTGAAAAAAAAAAAAATGCCCAAAGAAAAATGATTTGAGTAAAACCTACAACCAAGCATTACGTGAAGCCACGTTCCCCTACCTTGTGCATCCACGTTTTGCAGCATTTTGACCAGCGACCACAGTTATAGCATCCGGCAATAATTTCTCCCCGGTTCTATTTGGATTACCATGCTCCAAACTCAAATCCTTGGTGCGTGAATAGAGGAGAGTGAGGCAAAATGCCCCTGGTTTTGCTCTGCTGCCCCCCCCCAAACTCGCCCATTCCAAAAGTAAAAGAGACAAAAAACCCTAACTGAACATTTTAGAGATTTTTCGCCCTACCTCCATTTAGTTTTATTTTATTTTATATTAAACTATAATTATATTTTGAAATATTCTCTATTGGATACATATACAAAATGGGGAAGCATATGCCTTAATGTAATCTCTCTACCTCGCCAAAGCACTTCAATGCCTGGGGACTTGGCCGAAACATAAGATATTCTTATGCACACCTTCCCATGCCATTAGATTCTCATCATACAGGCATGGTTTTCTCCACTCCATCTGTTTTTGCTTTCATAACTTGCAGTCTTGAATTTGAGTAAGAGTAGAATTTAAATTAAATAATGAACCTTGCAAATCATTTTAATATATTAGAAATCTATGATGTGAACCTCTTTTAAACATTTTTTTGTTCCAAGTTAAACCAACTACGCAAATAGCTCATTATGGGTAGTATGACAGTCAACTTGATTATGAACTTGTTTGCGATAAATTAAAAAAATGATCACCCATGTGTTTGTGTATTGGGCCTCCAACCATGAAAGATAAACGTTGGAAAAATTTAACCCCTTTTTTGTTGGAACACATTTATTGAAAAGGTGGAATAGAATGAATGTTGCGTGAGGATGGATTTTTCTACTACACCAACGAGGAGATAGGAGGGGCATTGCGGTTGACATCTTTGGGCATTAGTGTCAAAATTCAAACAATAGATCCCTATATAAACACAACATACATACCATTATAAGAGTAGACACTCAAAATTTTTACCATTCATTTTTATTCATCATATACACTATCTTCACAATTATATTAATCAAGATCAAAATTTAATTTATATATCCATTATCCTAACTATAAAACTCCCCACCATTTTTACTCCTGTAAATATTCTTCATATCTATAAAATATCATATTTACCTCTCTTAAAACCACCCAAAACCATTTAAAAAATAAAAAAATAAGAAAAAGAAAATAAAAACAATCCTATAACCATATTAACCTCTTCACCTCATCCTCCAACATCCCCTAAGTCATTCTCTCGCATCTTGAACCAAAATTGATGATTACAAGTGGTTTCAACCACTCTCATAGTTGTTTCCCCGTAAAATCTGGATCGATTTGACGATTCAATTGAATCACCAATGATTATAAAAAGAAGTTTTGTGTTATCCCTTCGGGATCTGCAACCTCGAATCTCGGCCTCCTTTTCACCTTTTCACTTCATTGTTCGACACTAAAAATCTAGGACATCATCAAACACTATCAGGCATCAACATTATACTTTTTCAATAATTTTTGGTGATCATTTTCATCATTTAAACATCAAGTAACATCTCAAGCACAACTTATCCACTCAATTATTTTCTATTGAAGAATTGAGGCATCTTTTAGATTCAAATCCACTCAAAGGTATTCCTAGATCTTTTTCATCTTTTCTCAATCATAACAAACTCTACAATCAGTTATAGACATCATTTTATAGCTTTAAGCTCACGTTTTGTGTAAACTATCAAAAATCACAGCAATCCCTAGTGATTCACCTAAATCACCAACAATTTTTTGAAATCACCTAGGTGATTCCTATCAAATTTATCATTTTATCAATTTACTCGATTTTTATCATATTTTATCAAATCCTCTATGTTTAACATTGTTGTTTCTAAGTATGGCTCTTTGTTAGATGGCAGTTCCTAACCATTCACATCCAATTACAAGCATTTATGACCTTCCTATAGTCCAACACTATTTATTTTGGGAATAATACAAAATATTAAACGAAAGTGACACTTTATACTATCTAATTAACCATCGATTTAAGAGGACATTGAGGATCGGTGTGAATTCCGCATGAAATCCAACAATGATTAGGGATTTATGGTACGACTACTGGAACATGTAGAAATTACATATTCCCTGGTTGGGCCACCTTTGAAGCCATACATGACCTACCTTTCAACTTGGAGTTCTAGGGATTCTTACCTCCTATCCACACACACACACACATATATATATATATATATATATATATATATTGATTGATTGTATATCTTTATCTTTATCTACATCATTTTCAATTCACTTAATTTTTATAAAACGAGTTGACATCCTCCAAGGAAGTCCCTTTGGATTCCTGGAATCGGCCTTTGTCGAGCATCTCATCTATCCATTTATCTAATCCTTTATGTTTAGTGTATTTTAGCTCAAGTTGCCTTATAAGACATGAGAACTTGTACATTCATTCGACTTGATCAACTTCAACCAAACACCATCTTCATTATCCATCTCCGCAAGTATCGGTAAACCCCGCCATCTTTCGAGGTTAGTTTGGTTTTTATTGTTTCACTTCATTAATTTTAAGTATAAAATTAAAATCATATTTGAACATTCTAGCATGCCTAGTGGGAGACTTGTCGCTTTAATTTCATTTTTATTCAAAATTTAAATTTTGGCTTTCTACTTTGTAATCACTAATGATCTAGTCAAATCACCGGTGATTGGGTAAATCGCCACTATTTTATCACTCACGAAATATCTCTATGAATACTTCGATTAATCATCTAGTCACCTCCTAACATAATTTTCTCTATTGCTTTGCTTTCTACTAACCTTCCTCATGGGTTTATTCTTTAATGTCTTTTGCTTGTTTTGTTATTACATTGTTAAAAAAAAAAATAACTTGAAAGTTTATAATTAGAAAGGAAGCTCTTTCAAGTGTATGTTTTCTTCATTTCTTTTCATTATCCAAGCATTGAATTTTTCTGTTTAACCTCATTGAAATTAATCATTCTTATGGAATTAAAACGAACCTTACATCTTGCTTGATAACATAGATTAATTTAAGGATTAATTTATTGCATTCACTAAAATCTCCCTCACACATAGCGAAACCACATCGAATATCAAATTTTCATCAAACACTCCTATCCAAGTGATAACTATTGGGATTTCATTACCCAACAAGGAAATTGACTCAGTGTTCTAACCGAGTATAAACAATTGGTTTGGTTGTTAGTATATTGGATAAGAACATGACTCCCTTATCTTGGTGGGATCGTGGAGTGAGGGGTTGGGTCCCAATACCAGGCCCCTTAGGAACCAACACAAATTCTTGCCTAATGTATGTTTAGGTATATCAAAGAATCTAGCCTTAAACATTCCTGAAACCATCCATAGATGGCCATTTCCTTAGACCTTATCATCTATTTTACACATTCCAATTTTCTAAAATTAATCATGATAATTGAAAATCCTTCACTGTGACTTGACTTGCTTCTTGTAATCAACCCATCTAGATTTCTTTTCATTTTATCACGTGATTATTTTTTGTTATTATGGTGCTTACACGACAACAATATCATATAAATACTTCTTAAAACATGTCTAACACATTCTAGCAATCCACACAACATCTTAAACATGTCTTCTAACATGATCAAACTCATATAGAATATGCTCAATGAATAATTGATCAACGTGAAACATTATTCTCAATCTCCCATCCATAAGATCAAGAAAAACCACATTCTCCTAGTAGCTAGTCTACTTCATCTGAGACACTTGAGCTATTCAATCCCTATTACTTTGATAGTGGGGATCTTGTGTTTTTAGAGATCTTAGATTCAAACCCCATAGCCCTTAATTCCTACATTTTAACTAGGGTTGTTCATCTTCACCACCATCGTTCTAAACACGAACTTATGCAACCCTCATGTGCTTGATCCTTCATGTAATTTTTCCCATATCATTGATTTGAACCACAAACCCGTCATTCAATTCCCATTTGAAAAATATATTCCTACAACCGCTCAACAACTAACATCTTCGAGATCCATCTAGTGGCTCTACACCACTTCAAAACAACGGGAATACCTATTCATCCTCACACATACCTCTAACTTCCTATGGTGTTCAAACATCACATGTGAAATATACCTCTATTTCTACGAGCATATCTCGGTTAGTGTTCTCTCAACAAACCACAATACTTATCCAAAACATTACTATGTTTATTCCCACATCCATGCCTTTAATCAACACCAATGTCATTGCTAGTACTCATCCTATTTGACTACAGTCTTTGACCCCCTTATCTATCAATATACACCTCACCATCATTCACTTGCTTCTTCCTAATCCATACCAAAAAATCACAACACTTTCGTTTACAAAACATTCCACAACAATCACAAACTTTTTTTTCACTTTCATCCCCTTAAACAACTACCTCTATACTCACAACCCCTTATCCACACATCTATCCATTTCTAGTACATAACCTAAGAGTCAAAACCTCTCTTGAACACCTATCTTCCCATATTGTATCAAATATCCAACCATCACAATTTTTGGTTTCACATCCCGCTTACAATGTCGCTATGAACATTCCTCAACAAAACATTCTCTTCTAAAGAAATGTCCCTCAACAATATCAATCGTAAACATCCTATTAAATTCTCATTGATCCAATCGATCTTCATCCTTGTTCAACACACAAAAACTACTACAAACGGACCCACTTATAGATTTAATGAACATGATATCTAGCCTTGAAGCCGCTTCCATGGGCCCTAAGAACACACTTTCATATGAGAAAAAATCTGTAATGAACCTATTCATGCATTAGTTCCTTACAAATCGTATCCACCTCATTGGGAGCTTCCAAAATTCCTCAAATTTTATAGTAAAGGAGACCCCAAAACATATCTCGATCCTTAGGTCATGCTGTTATCTTATAGCTCATGATCAAGATCTAATTCTTAGGACATTCCTTATGTGTCTAGTCATCCCTACCCTACATTGGTATAATAGAATCCCACGGTACTCTTTATTCTCATCTGTACATCTAAACAATTTTGGAACAATTTTCAATCAGCATCGCCTGCAAAATTACCATTTTAAACCTTTATGTAATTAAATTTTTTAGGATGATTCTATCGCATAATTTTTGGCCCAATGGAGGGGTATAATTAATCAACTATCCTTATCACTCCCACAAATAGAATTAATTTAACTATTTTCCTATTCATGGGCCAAAGAAATTTCATCTACACTCCAAATTCATTCCTTTCAAATGTTTGATGAGTGTTTTTCCATGGACTGTAAACTTAAACTGCAAGCCCTTGAAGAAAGTAGAGTCAAACTTAGACAAAAGAAACCTAAGTTAGAATTTTCATTGAAACCATATTCCAATCCAGAAAAATCTAAGTCATCAGCAAAGTTGTCAAATCCAAACTCTAACTAAGGAACGTTCGACCATTGAACTATCCTAGCCTCAATGGAGTTACACTCCTATAGGAGAAACTTATATGTGGTTTTCGACAAATTCCTTACCGCTAACATGATCTATCTTCCACCCATTTGTCTAATTAATGCATCTATTTCCAAGCCCTCTTGGTATAGGGATAATGACTATTGAAAATAACATAGAGTTAAGGGTCATGACATCAAAAGGTTTCATTCATTCCATAATTTCCTCTAGGATTTGATTGATAAAGGTGAGCTACATTTAGATAATCCTAACGCTCCACAAAATTAAAATCTCCATTTATTCAAACAACCATTTCGAATCATTCCCCATCGAGTATCCAACCACAAGTGAACAACATATAGGCCCATCACACTATAAATACCATTAATAAAACATTTCGTATCACTAAATCCATGCCCACATCTTCTAATTACACCCTTGAATCAACATCTGACAAGAAATTAGAAACATCCCAACAAATCACTATCAAAAACAAATTTTATGCATCCATGGCTACCACCTCTTCACGTAGATCATTTAAGGACTCTTCGCAAACACCTCAAAAACAACTAGTCATTAAAATCATGAAAATTTCCTATGATGACTGTGTAGCCCAATATCACCATCACGTAACCTTCAAAAATGTATTTCACCCCATCTAAAAAGGTTATAGTCATATATCGAAATCATCCAACTACTCCCATGCAAAAATCAAAGTATCAACCATCTATCTTGGCTCACACCCTTTGTGTAAATACTTATTATTAACACACCTTTGAAATCCATTCATTCGTAAAAGACTAAACAATCCACATCCAAAGTATTGTCTCATGCAAATATAAAACCAAGTGAGACATCACCTTTGATATCCGCACCTAAAGGCCACTATGCAACAATTCTTGAAAAACTACTTCAACAAATGCTTAAGTGTTGTCAGTTTCTTCTCAAACCATCCAACTCGAGGCTAGAAACCATCCTGGCATAATTTCTAAGATTTTTGTGGTTACCATAAAATTAAAGGACACTCTGTAGATGATTTTAAAGCCTTTCACACATTCATTAAGAAACTCGAGAGTAAAGGTCTTCTTCCTTCGAATCGCATAAATCCATGAGACCTCACACAATATCTGCAACCACATCCTTGTCCACATCTAAGGCATCCTTTAAAAAGGTTCATCTTCATTAAGTCATTGTTATCCATAGTACTACACGCTCACGTGTCAACAATCTCGATCCATCAGAAAATATTAAATCTAATACTTTTTTCGCAATTCATTCACCCCAGAATGATCATCTTCTTTTGAAAAATCTAAGTTTTCCATCTCTCTCGCACCTAAGTCATCTAATCGAGAGAACTAAAATCTCCATTCTTACTGCTCCACCATCTTCTACCATAGTACGTAAGGTTTTATCAAATAATTACACCAAGCTCCGGTTAAAATACCACTTTATGATATTGTTCAAATGTCACCCTCACATAAAAAGCTATGATCGAAGTCCTTCAATCCATATTATTACCCATAGATAACCTAGCTTATTTCACAAACTTTTTAGGTGCTCTCAAAGCATCCTCCACCATCTCTTTTGAATCTTCTAAAATACCATCACTTTTTCTAGAGGATCATGAATTACCTCTCTTCATTATCACTTAGATCAATGATGTCCTTTTTAAAAGGGTCATGATTGATGGGGGAACTTCTATCAACAATATCTCATCCATCGATTTTAATCAAATTAGACTACCAAACATTGTCAATGATCAAACACCAATCTTACTTTGAGCCTTTAACAACACCATTGCACCCACATTATGCATCGTCATTCTACCACTCAAATTAGGCATCAAAACCTTCCATAACTCTTCTACATCATAGAGGTAGAATTCCAATACAATATGCTATTAGGATGAACTTGGATATGCACCATGCATTGTTTCAGCTTGACCCTCCACTGCTGCATTAAATATGAACATGAAGGCCAAACATTCATAGTCCCTAAGGATCCTAACCCATTCACCGAATGTAACATGACATACCATCCAAATGATGTCTTAATACCTAAATCAACATCATAATCATCTGAAGAAGCATCCACTAGTACATCCATCTCATTATCAAATTATCGGATGATTCCTCCTCGGTGATGTCATGGAGCATCTATTGCTTAGGGAGTATCGTCTCTTCATGCTTAACTCACTACCTACGCCCAAAATGTATATTAGATAAGAAAAACAACCTATGTAAAAGCCTAATGTTGGATACGTCATCTCTTATGTCCCTACGTATTTAAAAACCAACCTTGTTTAGGGAGGGGTTGACCGACCTTCATCACAATCCATCGAACAACATCATGTAATTATCTTATCGCCATGATTTCCATTCTTTATATAATAAAATATTTTCTCAAATGTACCTCCATCGATGCGCTTGGAAAGGATTTGGTTTTTGGAATTATGAATAGGGAATACATGAATTAATCCTCCAACATTATCTTAAACCACATGAGAATTATGACCTAGATATGAAATTACCATTCAATCATCTACTCATACCACATCCATACGTATCACCGAATTAGAATCATCACCATCCACCGAACTTGATGACCCCATGGACACTGATGACACCATCTCCATCCCACAAATTTTTTTTTATTCAATGATATTTCCTTAGGTCCATTGATTTATCAAATCCAATCTCATCACTAACATTTCCTCTCATTTGGCCATAAATGATTGAAGAAGATTCACCCACCATCGATATCCTTCAATGTCACGATGATCAAGACATTCTCTCCCATATGGGAGCAGATGACCATTTTATTCAAAAATCCTTACCACCCGACACATCAACCCTCCTTAATGAATCCACTATCGACGTTAACTTAGGGACCGCTCAGGAGACCCACATAGTTAAGGTCGGTCATTCACTAAATCCACAAGAGCTAAATGAATTCACCAAATTCATATCTAAGTATAGTCAAGCCCTCACCTGGTCATATAGTGATATGCCAGGTATCGATCAATATCATCATACATAATATCATCACTTATCCCAATGCTAAACTAGTTAAACAAAAAATTCATAGGATACATCCCCACATGGCTCTCCTTATCAAAGAAGAGTTACAATACTTACTTTATAACAATTTCATCATACCCATTGATTATCCACAATGGGTTTCTAACATCATACCCATAACCAAAGCCTCAGGAAAGTTATGCATTTGTAATGACTTTCGGGATCTCAATCTTTCCTGCCCTAAAGATGATTTCCTCTTCCAAATATCGATCAAATTTTCGATCTAATAGCTAGCAATGAAATTCTCTCCCTTATGGATGGATTTTCTAGTTACAATTAAATCCTTATTGGCATTGAAGATCAACACAAAACATCCTTCATTACCCCTTGGGGACATTTTTCTACCACATCATGCCTTTTATACTTAAAAATGAAAGAACCACTTATCAACGCTCCATGACATACATATTTCATGATCTTATCCATAAAAATGTATAAGACTACATTGATGATCTCTTAGGGAAATATAAACAACGCAAAGATCATCTTATTTTCCTTGACTCAATCTTCATCTGTCTTATTCAATATTTCCTTCATCTCAACCCCGCTAAGTGTTGTTTTCGGTGTTCTCACCGGTAAACTCCTAGGGTTCATCATATCCATCCGAGGTATTAAAGTAGATCCAACCAAAATTAAATCAATTATTGAAATGCCTCCTCATCAAATCTCAAACAACTGTGTAGCCTTCAAGGTAAGATGCAATCTATCTAAAGTTTCATATCTCAATTATTGGACCATTGTCAATAATTTCTTCACCTTATCTGTAAAGATTTAGATTTCAGATGGGATCCTAATATCAAAAGGATTTTGATGAATTAAAACAATATATCATATCAACTCTTGCTTGTTTATACCACCTCGTGAGGGGGAGCCTTTCTATCTTTACATGATCCAGGCCACAAACCATGCCTTATTAGGCATGCACACACCTCACAAATATGAAACCATTAGACCATGAAAATTCATCTTTACATAAGTCACAACTCCAAACTACACCATTATCTTCTCAATCACAAAACATATTTAGTCACCAAGTTTAACCCACTCAAAACCATGCATTCTAATCCATATCATAGTGACCACATAACTCGATGGATAATGCTTATGATCAAATTTGACCTTGAATTCATATCACAAATTTCCATTAAGAGTCAAGCCATCGTGGACCAGATTATTTTGGCACCCCTTTCCCGAAACTCATCTTCCTCATAAAACATTTTTAACGAATCCATCAAACACCATCAACAAACATGAATTTACTCCTATCAAAATTACTCTCTTCTCGCAATGAATCTAAATCCAATAGGGGGGCATGGTATCATCATCATACCTCCTTGGGGATTCCTATTCCATTATAATTTAAAATTTAACTTGAATGTACTAATAACATGGCAGAATACAAAGCTTTAATTATGGGTCTTATGAGCATTATTCTGCTAGGTGATCAAATATTATAAATCTACGAAGACTCACAACTCGTCATCAATCAAATCAAAGGAGAATATAAATGTAAAAATGAAATATTACAAAAATATAAAGCCAATGTTGATTTTCTCCTTGGAGCCTTCGATCATTACACTATCCAAAAAATTCCACGATCTTCCAATAAATTTGCAAATACCATGGATTCTTTAGGATTACTCATTCCCTTATCAACTGAAGAATCAATTGATAAATCCAAAATATCCATATTCATTCAAATATTGGATCACCCTCACATCAAAATAAACTCCCTCCTATCGACACCATCGTTGACAATCATCCAACTGATCTATGGTATTCTCAAATATTTGACTATCTTTCGAATCTAAAATTCCCTCCGATTTATCATGAAATGCTAAATGATCATTTCTTCAACATGCCACTCATTATGTCATCATAGGTGGTATCTTGTATAAATGTGGCTTTGATGGCCTTCTATTAAGATGTCTTAAGTCTCACGAATCTATCAAAGCAATCCAAGAGGTCCATGATATATATGTAGTGGAAATTTCAATGGCAATGCCATCACTAAACATGTCCTACTGAATTGGATATTAGTAGCCTACTATCAATCAGGATTGTTGTGTGTATGTCAATAAGTGCATCAAATTTCAACAACATTCTGACCTCATCCATGTTCCCAATTCAAGATTTACAACCCGCTCATGATCTATGGCCTTTCTCACAATGGGGTTAGACCTCATTAACACTATCAATCCTAAATCTTCCCAAAAACATCATTTAATCATCACAACCACTAAATACTTTACAAAATGGGTTTATTTCATCCCCTTAACTTCAACTAAAGAAAATCAAATCATCAATTTAATTTATCAATACATCATATACCGCTTTGGTGTCCCTCATAAACTTGTCACAGATAATGGAAAACCTTTAAAAACAAGGATGTTAATAAAATTTGTGACACCTTCAACATCAAACTTAGTTTTTCATCACCATACTATCCCCAAGAAAATGGACAGGTTGAATCCTCTAACAAGACACTTACTAAAATTCTCATGAAAATAGTAGACGACGTAGGAAGGAATTGGAATCTCCAAATCCTATTTTCTCTCCTGTCTTATTGAACTAACATCTATACTCCTACAGGTGCTATGCCATTTTCACTAGTCTACGAAACCGAGACGGTCCTACCCCTTGAAGTTAAAATTCCATCACTCCATGTGTGTCTCAAAGACTTTATCCTTGATGAAGAATATCAAAAACATTGTCTTGTGTAATTAGAATTATTAGATGAAAAAATTTGATAACCCTTGAACACCATCAATTCTATAAAGAACATATAAATCGTGCATAAAATAAACATGTAAAAGAACATGACTTTAAAATTGTTGATCTGTTCTCAAAGAAAATCAAAATGTCACTACCTTAGAATGGAGTAAACATGGAAATTTTTCCCTAATTGGATCGGTCCATACGTCATCACTCACACGATTATGAGTTAGTAACATATCTCTTAGCCTTCCTTGATGGTATGATTGAAAAGGAACCTTTGAATGCCTTGCACTTGTGGCCTTTATACTATTAAATTTTGACCATCATGATAGTAGTTTCATCTAATATCTTACTCACCATCAACCAATCATTTTCTCATCGTAATGATTTGAAAGTATGTGGTTTTCTGTCATTTTCCTTACAAACATTAAAGATGAGCACCACGGATATGTTCATTGCATCTTTCACATGGACAAGTTCCTCTTTAGTAGGAACCCACAATCATTACATCCACATATCGTGTACCATGAAAACATGTCACGGGGCACGTATGTGTAGGTCATGTACACATCTCTTTCCCCTCCTTAAAATAGTCTATTAAGTTTTTCCTCAGCTCAAAATAAAAGTAAAAAATAGCTATGGATGCTTATTATCAAAAATAAAAATAATAGACTGATCCCTAGAAGGACAGCTTATTCAAAATCTCAAAATCATATTTTCAAAAAGAAAAAGTAGATTGATCTCTTTGAAGGAAAACTACCAGTCAAAATCATAGATTGAT
The DNA here is from genome assembly GCA_018340775.1 of Taxus wallichiana var. yunnanensis. Taxonomy (NCBI): domain Eukaryota; kingdom Viridiplantae; phylum Streptophyta; class Pinopsida; order Cupressales; family Taxaceae; genus Taxus; species Taxus wallichiana. The sequence goes on along the minus strand of CM031239.1, from coordinate 803,505,153 downwards.
CCCTCGAAGAATGATGGCTATTATGAATAAAAATCAAAACTTCAAAGTCATAGATCACTCCCTCTTAAAGGATGGATACCCATATAAAGGCTTCCTACATTGATCAACTTTCAAAAAATCAAATATCAAAATCATCCTAGGAAAGCTTCTTACATCAATCATCTTTCCCATCAAATAAAACTTCCCGCATCAATAAGTTTACGTAAAAATAAAAAAATGGATAGTTAGGGAATTTTATCTATTAAACTATTGAAAAGGAGAACCCTTTTTCCACATTGATCTACATTTAAACCCCTTTCGTGTCCTATGAAGGTACATCTTATCACTACCATCATGTGTTAATCCCCTACCATTGATAGTCTCATGTTAACATTGTTAAAGGCTAAAAGTGTAAGTTCTTTCACATTTTATACCCATCACGTATGTATCAAATCCATATCAAAGAAATCATTCCATTTTTACTCCTATCTATTTTTTTATACATTTTGATAAAATTTTGGATCACATTTAAGTCACATCAATCATACATCACCATCTAAATCATATTAAACATTTAAATCATACAAATTATAACTTTCCATATTCAAATCCCATAAAAATCAAAACATTAGGAAACATTAAACACATGCATCAACACATAAATCATAAGCTAAATAACATCATCATATATATAATCAAAGTCTCAAATACATCATCAAGGATTCCCCCACTCTTTATATGAAAAACTATATATCAAATCTTCAAAAAGAGCCACATACATATCATATCCAAGCACAATAAATATAACTAACTAGCCAGTAAAATAGACACCTCCAAGGAACTCGCTAGCTTGAAAAACACTACCATCACCTCCTTGTGCACCTCTATCTGGTCCTTGATGTGGTTGACCCACACTCCCTACACTAGCAATAGGAATTTCTCCTCGGTGCACTAAGTGATTGGCATATAGAAATACATTGACAAGTTGTGTATCACCATATCCTCATAATAAGATAACTCTTCCCACAAAGATTGATAATGAGAATAAATAATCATGCAGGGAAACCATTTGACTATTATCCTATGCTCGTGCTGCCAACTCTACACTTGATATGAAGATCCTATAATAATGAGATCTCTTTTTAGGGTCTCTCGATCTTATCTATATCGATCTCGATCGGTAGTGGCCTATACTAACTGCATGCTATAAGTCCATCATGCTCATCAATAACACCATCTCTCTCACTAATCAAACTAGTCTCACCCAATAAAATCATCCCTATCCCTCTATAGGATATCCCTCTCTTCCACGATTTGGCCTTCTCGGCCATAAATTGTGTAATGTGGCCTCTAAATACTCCTCATCACCATGACCATCATCATCATAATTGACATCCACAACCTATTGTGCCTCACCTACTCGGGCACACACCATCATCCCTCCCTCTAAATCAATCGAACCCTCTCAAACTACATACATATGCACACCCACCATCACCTGTAACCGGTGGTCACTCGAGCATCATCAATTAGTACTAAATATCCATGCTCATCTAGACCCATGGCTCCCTACTCATCAACTATGATAGAATTTTGTCCCACAACTACCTTGGGAGTATTTACATCTCCCTCATCTCATCTATAAGGTACTAGAGCCTCAGGAACATCCTGTATCAAACCAAACTACTATTTGACATGGATAAAATTGACAAAATCCCACTATCCCCCTCATCTCCCCTACACCTAGTACTCTTGTTGTAAACCATAAAGATCATGCTCATAACCCGACCATACTTTGGAAAACCAATATACGGCCTCCACAACACATCTCCACTGCAACCCTGTAAGGAGATCTCTATAATAAGCCTCCTTCCTCTTCCCCCTCGACCATCCCAAATCTCCTCGCCATCTCATAAAACATATAGAAATTTCAATCAGATCAAGCCACCCCATGGAAAACCATGCGGATGAGCTATGGAAATGTGCTCAAATGCCAAACATTGTAGTAAAAAAGCCACATCAATACCAAATATCTTGTGTACTTTCCAATACCATGACTCCTGTATGTACGTGTTAGTAATAAGGGGCCCAAAAAAACATAGTATAGTGCTCCATCATCTACGTAATAACCCTTTTCATCATCCATGGGAATCTCCCTTATCTAGAACCAAGAAAAGGAAAACAAGAAATACCCATCATCAACATCGTCATCGAGTACATCCCTCTCTCTATATGGAATATAGATACTAATAATAGAATCCCCACAAGTATACGTAAATCATCCACATCATATCCATATAATCTCCTCATTACATCCTCTCTCTCTGTCTCATCAATATAATAGATTCCCTCCCCTTGGACTTACAATCTCATAATCATATGGGTATCCTCAACAATGATCTTGATCTCACCTTTTGGTAACAAAAATTACAGTGGGGTTGGATCCCATCTCTCCATCAAAGCCAACAATAATCCCCGACATTTGTGAATGTGTCTATAATCATGCATCCTTATAAAACAACCTCCTATATAAATCTCCAATCATCATCGATATATCCTCTCTAAAATCGAAAGAAATTAATGAAATCCTTTCTTGAATAGTCAACTTTGCATTCACTTGCAATCAAACCATAAAAACACATTAGAATCCATATTTACTACAAAAATCATCAAAAACTTCATCAAATATATGGGTCTCCAATGAATAAACACAGTCGCAAAAAACTCATAAAAATTTCTGGTGATTCCATCGAATTGTTGGTGATCAACCTAAATCTCCAATGATTTGGAAATTTTAAAATCAAACCCTCCGTACTATCAAAAATGACAAAAATAATCAAAACCAGCTAAAAATAAACAAAAACCACAAAATTTTCCACTCACATCTACCGTGTGTGGCCATCCTATGCCTTGTCCTTGATGTTGTTGCTCCAAATTATAGTTTTTCATCTCAATCTCTCCAAATCACAATAACCAAGTTGTAAAAGTGAATTGTTCATCTCTGACTTGGGGTTTTTATAGCCTCCCCAAACTTTCACAACAATTGTTGAAGATTCCTGGAATTTCTAATGATTTATCCAAATCACTAGCAATCATTAAAATTTGCTAGAAATTCATCTCATTTTTAGCCTCACCCATCTTTATCCAACATCAACTCCACTTTGTCACATTTTTGAAACACATTGTCTCTTTAAAGGACCCAAATCCTCGAATAATTAAATATCAAAAATCAAAACACTTGGGATATGTCATACATCTATGGGATGCAAGACCTTTATCCCCCATCACTTGAATTCCCCATCCTTATAGCCTACCTTACAATCATATGACCATAGGTAAAAAAACATTTAGTTCCCTCTATCACTTGATTCCATGGTAGCACTTATCATTTCAATACCCTATCTTAGGGAAATTTTCAAACAAAACACATATCAAACTTATCCAATCCAAACCTATAAAACTTGTGTTCCTTAGATTGTGCTATAAGTAACCCTATTTTAAGGGGGTCACCCATACAAATAAATCTATAATCATTTTTGTCTTACACTTTTCCTACACCAAACCACTCAATAAAAAGGGGCAAATGTAGACACTCAAAATTTTCACTTGCTCATTTTTCTTCATCATAGACACTATTTTAACAATAATATTAATCAAGATCACTATTTAATTTATACATCCCTTATCCTAAGTCTAAAACCCCCACCTTATTTACTCCATGTAAATATTCTTCACAGCTATAAAATTTCATTTGTACCTCTCTTAAAACCACCCAAAATCATTTAAAAACTAAAAATAAATAAGAAAAAACAAAATCAAAACAATTCTATAACCATCTTAACCTCTGCACCTCATCCTCCAACATCCCCTTCCTCATTCACTATATCTTGAACAAAAAATGCATGATTATAAGTGGTTTCAACCACTTGCAGATTGTTTCCTGCAAAACCGGATGGATCATCGACGATTCGGTTTAATTGTCGGTGATTATAAATAGCACTTTTGTGCTCTCCCTTAGGGATCTTCAACCTTGAATCTTAGGCATTCTTTTTCTCCCCGCACTTTGTTTCTCATCACTACACATCTAGGAAATCATCAAGCACTATCAAGCATCAACATCAGACATTTTTCAAGCATTTTTGGTGATCATTTTCATCATTCAAACTTCAAGCAACATCTCAAAGACAACTTATCCACTCAGTGGGATTTTCTACTAAATACGAGGCATATTTTAGCAATAAATACACTCAAATGTATTCTTAGATCTCTATTAATCTTTTCTCAATCATATCAAACTCTCAAATTGGTTATATACATCAGTTTATAATTTCAAGATCTTGTTTTGTTTAAAAAGTCCAAAATCACAGCAAACGCTACCGATTCACCCTAATCGCTAGTGATTGTCCTAAATCGCCAAGTGATTCTTTTGAAATTTATCATTTTATCAGTTTACCTTCTTTTTATCATATTTTATCAAATCCTCTATGTTTAACATTATTTTTTCCAATTATGTCTCTTTATTAGACGGCATTTCTTGGCCACTCACATCTAATTACCAGTATTTATGACCTTCCCATAGTCTAACAACATTTATTTTAGGAGCAATACAAGATCTTACATGAGATGACACTTTGTGCTATATGATTTTCTATTTATGAAGAGGACATTGATTTATCATTTTCAATTCCTCCATGAAATCCAACAGAGATGGAGGATTTTTTGTACGAATACTTTGAACATGTACAGATTGCATCTTCCCTTGTTTGGGCCACCTTTGAAGCCACATAGGTCCTACCTTTAACTTGGAGTTCTATGAATTCTTACCTGTTATCCATATATATCTTTATTTATTGTATATCTTTATCTTTATCTATATCATTTTCAATTCACTTAATTGTTATAAAATGAGTGACATCCTCCAAGGAAGTCCCTTTGGATTCCTAGAATCGGCCTTCTTGAGAAACTCGTCTATCTATATGTCTAATCCTTTATGTTTAGTGTATTTTAGCATAGGTTGTTTTATACAATAGGAGTAATTATACTTTCATTCAAAGATGATCAACTTTAACCAAACACCGACTTCAAAAGTATCCATCTTCGCGAAATATCGGAAAACCCCATTATCTTCTCGAGGTTGGTTTTGTGTTTATTGTTTCAATTCAATAATTTAAATTAGAAAATTAAAATAATCTCTTAACATTCAAGCATGCTCGGTGAAATACTTGTCCTTTTATTCATTTCATTTGTATTCAAAACTCAAATTTTGGCTCTCTGTTATGTAATTTCTAGAAATCTGGTCAAATCGCTTAATGATTGGTTGAATCACCAGTGATTCTATCAATCGTTGATGATCTTTGTGTCTTCTTTTTATTACTCATTCATTCATCTCCTAACATCATTTTCTTTTTTATTTTACTTTCTTCTAACCTTCCTAGCAGGTTTTTGCTTTAGTGGTTTTTTCTTTCTTTGTTGTATTGCATTGCTAAAAGAAATCAAAAATTGAAAGTTTAAAATTAAAAAGGAAGCATTTTTAGGTTTGTTTTCTTCCTTTATTTATATTTTTCAAGCATTGCATTTTGTTTTTTTCCTCATAAAAATCAATCGTTATTTTGGAATTAAAATGAACCTTGCATCCTGATTGATCACATATATTAATTTAAGGATTAATTTATTACATTCACTAAATTATCCCTCACACAAGCCAAACCACATTGAATATCAAATTTGCATCAAACACTCTATCTAGGTGATAACTATTGGGATTTCATCACCCAATAGGGAAACTGACTCAGCGTTTTGGCTAAGTATAAGAAACTAATTATAAGTATATTGGCTAACCACTTGACTCCCTTATCATTGCAGGACCATGAAATGATGGGGTAAGCCCTAATACCATCCTGTCTTGTCATCATCAAATATTCATGCTTCATGTACCTTCGGGTATATCAAGGAATCCAGACTTAAACATTCCTAAAACCATCCATATATGGCCATTTCCTAGGACCTATTCAATCATTTTACACATTCCACAATTCTAAAATTAATCAAGATAGTTTAAAATCCTTTTGTGTGACTTGCTTTACTTGCTACTTGTAATCAACCCATCTAGATTTTTTTCATTTTATTAGATGATTTTTTATTTGATATTATTGTGCTTATAAGATAACAATCCTGTATCTAGACTTCTGAAAACATGTCTAGCCCATTCCAAAAATCCACTTAACATCTTCAACATTCCTTCCAACATTCTCAAACCCGTATAGAAAATGTGCAATAAATCATTGATCAATGTGAAACATTCTTATCAACACCCTATCTAGAAGATCAAGAACAACCACATTATCCCAAAGAACCAATCTCCTTTATCCGAGATACCCGAACCATTCAGTCCCAATTACTTTGATAGTGGGGATACTATATTTTCAAATATCTTAGATTGAAACCTCATAAAACTTAATTCCTAGCTTGCAGCTAAGAGTGTTGGGGTAGACCTTAATTCAGATTATCTTCACTATCGTTATTGAAGTTGTAGCCCTACGTGCCCGATTCTTGATGTAATTTTCCCCATCTTTTGATCCAAACCATGAATCTGTCATTCAAAAAATATATTCTTATTCCCTTAGCAACCAACCAAAAACATCCAATGTTGTGTCTTCGATTCCCATTTTTGACCTTAATGTAATTTCTTCAAAATACACAACCACCTAACAACCAAAATCTTCACCATATGCATCCATTGGCTCTACACCACTTCAAAAAAACATGAGTACTTCTTCATCCTCACACACCCCTTGAGCTTCCTCTACCATTCAAACACCTCCTGTAAGTTCTACCACTATTTCGACCACCGTATCTCAGCCGATGTTCTCTCAATAAACCACAACACCTATCAAAACATTACTACGCATATCCTCACATCCACGCCTTTAGTCAACACTAGTGTCATTGATAGTAATTATCATATTTCACTACATTCCTCAAACCCCTTATCTCACAATATACATGTCACCCATCATAACCACTTGCTTCTTCCCAATCCATACCACAACAATTAGATCCATTTACTTTCCAAAACATTCCATAATTATCACAACCTTTTGTTGTCACTTCCTCCCCTTTCAACAACTACCTCCTTAATCACAACCCATTATCCACACATTTATCCATTTCTAGCACATACCCCAATAGTCACAACCTCTCATAAACATGTCTATTACCATCCCGTATCAATATTTCTAACCATCACAACCTTTGGTTTTTCAGCCCACTTACAATATCCCTATGAACATTCCTAAGCAACACATTTCCTTCCAGGAAAATATCCCTCAACAATATCAATCATACCAACATCATAATCAATTCTCATTCAACCAATCTTACTCATCCTTGTCCAATACACAAAAACACTACAAAAAAACCCTCTTCAATATCTAATGAATAGGATCTCTATCCTTGAAGCCACCTCCATTGGCCCTAAGAACACACTTTCATATGAAAAATTCTGTAATGAGCCTATTCATCCATCCATGACTTACAAATCCTATCCATTTCACTTGGAGCTTCCAAAATTCCTCAAATTTTATAGCAAAGAATACTCCTAGCAACATATCTAATCCTTTCTTCATGCTTGTTATCTTATATCTCACGATCAAGATCTGATGCTTAGGACATTCCCTGTGTCTCTAACTGGCCCTGCCTTGGATAGGTATAATAACATCCCCAAGATACTCTATATTCTCATTCACATAGCTTGCCCATATCTTTACGGGACACTTTTCAATCAACATCACCCATAAAATTACATTTACTGACTGTATGCAATTAAATAATTTGAGGATGAGTCTATTGTAGACTTTGTGGCCCACTAGAGAGGTATAATTAATCAAATATCATTCTCACTCCCAAAACAGAATTAATTGAATTATTTTCCCATTCATGCACGAATCACATTTCATCTACACTCTAAATTCATTCCTTTCAAACATTTGATGAAGCTTTCACCATGGATGGTAAAATTGAACTACGATCCCTTGAAGAATTCGAGTCAAAATTAGACCAAAGAAACCTAAGCAACAATTTTCATTGAAACCATCTTCCAATCTAGAAAAATCTAAGTCATCAAAAAATGTCGTAGTTGTCAAATCTTCCTATAAGGAACATTTGACCACCTGAATTATCCCATCCTCAACAAATTTATACTCATATAGGAGAAACTTGTAGTGTGGTTTTGACAAATTCCTTTTAGTAACATGATCTCTCTTCCACCCATTCGTCCAATCAACACATCTATTTCCAAGCCCTCTTGGTATAGGGATAATGACTATTGCAAATACCACATAGTTAAGGGTCATGACATCAAAAGGTTTCATTCATTCTATAATTTCCTTCAGGATCTGATTGATAAAGGTGAGCTACATTTATATAATCCTAATGCACCCCAAAATCAAAATCTTGATGTATTCAAACAACCATTTCCAAATCATTCCCCATCAAGTATCCAACTACAATCAAACAATTTATAGGACCATCACACTATAAATACCATCAATAAAACATTTCCTATCACTTAATCCACACCCAAATCTTATAATAACACCCCTGAATCAACATCTAAAAGGAAAATGAATATTTTGCATCCGTGGCTACCACATCTTCACCTAGCTCATCTAAGAACTCTTCAAAAATAGCTCAAAAATAGCTAGTCATTCAAATCATGAAAAGTTCCTATGATGGCTATGTGGCCTAATATCACCCTCGTAACCTTCAAAAATGCATTTAACCCCATTAAAAAAGGTTACGGTCATATCTCAAAATCTTCCAATTACTCCCATGAAACAATCAAAGTATCAACCATTTATCTTAGGCCTGTACCCTTCATCTAAAATACCTATTATCAACACACCTTAAAAATCCATTCAACCCAAAAAATACTAAAAAATCCACATCTAAAGTAGTGTCTCCTACAAATATCAAACCAAGTGAGACACAATTTCCTTCGAAATCCACACCTAAAGGCCACTATGCAACAAATCTAGAAAAATACTTTAGAAAATGTTCTTAGTGTTTCCTCCTCTTAAACCATCCATCTCGTTGATGATGGAAACCATCTTGGTATAATTTTGAAGCTTTCTATGATTACCATCAAATGTCAGGACACTCCATAGAATATTGTAAAGCCTTTCAAGTAGTCATTAAGAAACTTGAGAGTAAAGGAGAATCACATAAATCCACAAAACCTCACATAATACCTACACCCACATCCTTTTCCACATCTAAGGAATCCTCTAAAAAGGTTCTTCCTTATCAAGTTAATGATGTATAAATCTCTACACATTCACGTTCCCACAATCCACGATCCATCGTAATCGAATACATATAAGAATTTTGTCGACATTCCTCCACCTCAGGAACTCTCTCTCTTCTTGAAAAATATAAGGTTTCCATCTCTCTCACACCCAAATCATCCAATCGAGAACTAAAATCTCCAATCTCATCACTCCACCAATACCATCTTCTACCACATTACACGAAGGTTGTTATCAAATAATTACACCAAGATCTGGTTAAAATGTCACTTTACGAGCTTGTTCAAACATCACCATCACATAAGAAATATATGATTTAAGCCCTTTAATCCATATCGGTACCTACAAATGACCCATATTATTTTAAAAACTTTGTGGGTGCTCTCAAAGCATCCTCCACTATATCTTTTGAATCTTCTGAAATACCATCCCTTCAGCCAGAGGATCAAGAATTACCTTTCTTCATCACCACTTAGATCAATGATGTCCTTATCAAAAGGGTCATGATTAATGGGGGTGTTATTATCAACATTATCTCATCCATCGCTTTCAATCAACTTAGACTACCAAACACTATCATCTCTCAAACACTAGGATTAATCTAAGTGAAGTACATGTGATCATTGGCTAACAAGAGTGAAACCCTAGTGACATTTAAAAGACCATAGTATGATATTATTTACATAATCCGATTGCCTAGGAGAGGTCTCGTGTTCCTAAGGTGCCCTCATCCCTACCTAGATGCCCTAGCCTAGGCACTCCTAACACTTCTCGCATTTTGAAGCATTATTGTAGACCTTTTATCTTGTTTCATCTGCTCCTCCTCATATCCACCTCAGGATAATTGAAATCAAGATAAGTTCCATATCCCTCTTATTTTATTTCATAATTACATCAAGTGAAATTTCTTAGTATTTGTATTTCATTCTATATCATTATAGTAATATTTACATTTAGATTTTAATAAAGTATTCAAATTTTATTAAATCATAGTCTTGAGCAAATTATTGATGGATGTGTTAATGAAAGCATGGTGTTATCTTTCCGAATTGAAGAAGAAGATTATTTCTATGTGGAAATGATTGAAACAAATTTCTTTAAGTCCTTTGATGATGAATTGTCTCGTAACAAAGAAGTAGTGGAGTGTCGTGACCTTCGGGATGATAAGTCAATTCCTCTAAATTTTTTCCCTAAATTTCAAAGTGGAGGTTCTTGAAATGAATTCAAAGGTGACCCTATGGTAGTTTTCTGAGAATGATTATGTGAAATAAATATTGAAAGAGATAGAAGGTACGAAATATCCTAAGCTAAGTCTTGACCTCTTGACTCATGTTATGGTCATATAAGATAGGTATGAGGTTATGTTTGATTCTTCATTCAATGTCCAAACACCTCATAATGAAATAGAAAAAAATGAATTCAAGGCCTCTTATGAAAAAGTTTTCAATAAGCATGAATATGTTAAAAAAATAACTTAGAAAATTTAAGAAAATTTAAGCTATCCAATAAAAAATATGTCTCGGAGCAATGGTGAGAGGCTAAACGAGGAATCAACAATGTGGATGAACACAAAAGATGATTTGCAATCTGAAATTGATGGAATTTTTGAGTGAAGCATTGAGAATCAAAGGGATCATGTAGGTTCACTCCTCCCTATATTTCATAAGAATTTTAGGAAAGGATGCTACTTTCTCAAACCACCTTTATGGAATATCATCACTCAATGTTACCCATTTAGAGGTAACTTCTGAAAAGAGAAAAGTACTTTAGTGAAAGTAGGTTGTCCCCTACATGTACCATAGGTGAATTTAGGATGTATTTTTCCCTTTCTTGATATGTGTCTTTTTCCCTTTCCATGTGTGGTGTGTTTCCCTTTGTTATGTGTGTGTGTGGTCATCCTTTCATTCTATCCTTGTTTATGTTGAGACTCTATATAGCCCAATGGATAAGGCACTGATCCAAGTTATATATTTATATTTTGGAGTTCATTATTATCTTATCATCACCCTTTTGATCCATAAAAATTCCATAAGTGAGATCAAATTGTAGTCATGTGTTTTACAAGGAAATATTCAAGTTAAAAACATGACAACTTTACTCTAGTGTGAAACATTTTTCTTATAAACACTCCCAAACACTTCTTCGGATTAGATTTACCCTATGTCAACCCTATCATAATACTCTAATTTCTCATGTATATTGTAATAAACTTTTCCATACTTTGGAAAGATGAAAACAATTTCATGAGATTCTTCAGAGATAGTGCCTCTTGAGGAAGATTTTTCAGTAGACTTAGAAATAACTGTTTTTAGCCTTTCTAAGGTGGGTGTACATCCTTCAGAGCATATTTGAAGGCCCAAATTAATTAGGACGTGGTTTTAAGGATATAATATTATATTTCAAGTGATGTAGGGAAGTTTAGGAAATATTTTTAGGTTTAGGAATAATTATTGTGAAAGAGGTTTTTTTGAAGGTGAAGGAGCTTACAGTTCAAAAAAGCACATGAGCTTTGAAAGATGATTCTGGGAGCTCAAGAATGAGTTGTAAGTCAAAACATATACCATTAGAAATATTATTCAATTCCCTTCATGGTGATAATTTCATGTTTTTACAATACGAAGGAACTTCTTCCACAACTCATTTTTGGTAAGCACACCCTACAATCCTAAGAAAGAAGGATAGTTATTAGGGGGTTTACGGAAGAATAAAATATTGAAAACCATAATATTTTCTTCAAAATACTTTTGGGAGTCACAATCATAGAAGGTTTCATCAAAAATGTCATCCTGAAGCTTTGGTAACTTCGTCTTTAAGGTCCTTCCCAAGGTAAACCTTCCATACTTAGCCAATTTTTCTTATGCCATGTGTTAGCATGAGGATGAGGCACAATATTTTTCCCTTTCTTCCCATCCCAAGGGGAGAAATGGGATATAAAAATTCACTTCATGCCTATTTGATCCCTTGGATGCATCGGATGACCTTGTGAAGCCTCGGTAAGCCCCTTTTCATAGTTTCTAGCCCTTTCGCCTCGTGAAACCTCAAGTTGCCATTTGTCATCAAAAGGATGAGGTTAATTTTTTTATCAATTCAATACTAAAGAAAGGGGATAATGAGGACACAAAAATTATTCCCATTCTCTTGCATGGTTTTATATTTGAGCCAATCTCAATGCCTAGGAGCTTTTCACATGTTTTTCTATCTCCTCCACCAATGCAACAACACCACTTGTCAATCCAAGGGTGAAATAGCATGGATGATTCTTATCATTTTCAAATATTAAATATTCCATAAATATATTCCTTGAAATAGGATAAAAATTTAAGTAAGGCACCTCTTTACTTACCAAGGTTCTTATGGGTGGAGTCACACGAAAGTTGGAGGAAGCGATCTCTAAAAATCTAGTTCCACGTGAACTTGTTTTCGTTCCATTAAATTACTATTTTTAGGGATATTGAGGATTGATTTTTCATCAAAAATTTCATTTTTAGATGAGGAATACACATATCTTCAAGATTCCTTTTTGAATTCATGAAGATCCGGATGAGAAAACCCCTTGAAAATTGGAGGAAATGATCCCTGAAAAATCTAGTTTCGCATGAACTAGTTTTCATGCCATGAATTCCCTATTTTTAAGGGATATTGAGGACTGTGTTTTTAATCATAATTATTCCCTATCAAATTAGGAAAATTTATAACTGCAAGTTTCCTTTTCGGATTTGTGAATATCTGGATGAGAAAAACCATTGAAAATGTAGAGCAAAGCATCCCGATGAGAAGTAGAATTTTTCAAGACCCTTTTTGTTTGAATACGATAGGAGGAAGACCAATTTATATTTTTATTAAGTATTTATGGGAGAACCTACTAAAAATATTAAATATGATAAAAAATTTGTATTCATACTCCTCATTTCATTCCCTCATGGTGAGACACTCAAAATTAGAGAAAATGGGAAAAATGATCAAATGGGACAATAATAGTGAATATTCTAAAAATACTAAATTATTGAAATGAGATAAAAGTAGTCTCATTTCAATCATTAACTCATCCTATTATGGTTCTAGAAATCACAGAAGACTCCCACTCAAGTTTCAAGCAAATTCTCACATTTCCCAATGCGGTGAGCATAAAGTGCCAAAACTGGAAAATGTCGATTTAATCCCAAAATATAGTTCAATTCATTTTCACATAGAGTAAATGATAACAAGGTGGATGGCATGTGTTTTTATTTCATTATTATTGCCTTACTCCATAGTTGGAAGGATTTTTCATTCATCATCGGTGCTTTCATAGTGGCGGAACTGGGATCATGATTATGTGAATGAAGTGCATCCAATTTCTATCATGTGAAGGATTGATCATGAAGTTGTGACAATGTATAAAAGATCAAAAGGATTTTCTAAATGAGGGGATTCATCTTCCAGTATTACGAGTGTTCTAATTCTCAAGTTCTCATCACCCCTCTTCTTAGTGTGTTCAAGTAGTGTGGTAAAGGTTCATCATTTCAATAGTTTTCAAAAGGGGGCAAGGTATTCAAAGTGATCTTCATAAGATATTTTCATCAATGCATCATTGTGGAGGAAGATTATCAAATTGAATTTTTTAGAGAATATATTCATCTAAGGAGGAGGCATCCTCATCTATTCTTTAGAGCATTCCTTCTCTTCTCTCTTCATTATTTATCCTCTTCTCTACCCCCTTTCTAATTCTTCATTGTAATAAATCATGACTTTTTTTATTATTCATTAAGGTGACTATAAAATATTTGTGCAATGTAAAAGTCCCTTTTTCAATTATTTAAAGGGGACTTATTTTTGGTTTCCTAAGGTCATGTAAAAAGTCACTTATAATGGGAATACGAAAAGTCATGTGGGGGTATATGAAGAGATGGATTATAAATTTGTACAAGGAGATGAACTCCTCAATGTAAAAGGATGGCTAATATTGTTTACTAACTCCCATATTCTCTCTAGAAACAAGTGATCAAATTTCCTCTATTTATCTTGCTTATGTTTATTTTCCATCTCAACTATAATCCATGAGAAATGTACTTTGTCAATGTCACGCGTTAAGACTTTGTGCCTTTTGTGTTTTGTTCCTTGTGATTAAAAGGAACGATAACCAGATCGTGCCAAGCCAAGAACATAGATGCTAATCAAACATCACAATCAATAAGATGAAAGAAATTTGCCAGAATAACTTTACATAAACCTTTGCAAACAAATGAGCAGCAATATCATATATTATTATGGAACTCAATGAAATACAATGAGAATGGACCTTGCTTATATAGGCAAGGAATAACAATTTAAGAACCAATTAAGGTCGTAGATCAAGCCATAAATCATGGAAAGAACTAGTCATCAAAGAACTAGTCAAGTCCATAGATTTATGAGAGAACTAGACATCAAGGATCTAGTCAATACCATATATCTAAGAAAGAACTAGTCAATACCATAGATCAAGGAAAGAACTATACCTAACTAGATAATATCTCCTAATATCTAAATAAATAAAAGAAATATCCACACACATAAGTGGGTGAGGATAAATACAATAAAGGTAAATAATGTACCTAGGTGAACATGAACTAAGGTAAATACCTACTCTAAAACCCCCTCAAGTGAAGCTGGGAAAAAATAGAAGTGGCATGTCCATAGTATGAGTCTCGTAACTAGGCTCGATGAGGTACTCATGTACAATATATCCATGAAGAAATCTCGAACCAAAATAAGGAAATAATCTTGCTATAAGTAAAGAGAAAGAAGAAGAAGAAGGAAGATGTTCTCACGAACACCTCCCAAGAACAACTTCTGAAACCCCAAGCATTCCATGCAAATCAAGGTAGCAAGGTGATTCAAAAGGCTTCACAAAGATGTCTGCAACTGTTGTTAAGTCGGAAGGTGCTACCGAATGAAGTGGATGTGTATCTCAATATGCTTGGTCCGTTGGTTCTCAATTGGGTTGTGAGAAATGTGAATTGCACTTTGGTTGTCACACCAAAGTACAGTCAGTGAATCTTATGGGAATTTGAACTCTATCAATAACTGGTGAAGCTAAAGAATCTGTTGACTCGTTCTAACTGCTGCCCTATACTCTACCTCTGAAGATGAAAGTGCAATAGCTGTTGCTTTTTACACACCCAAGCAATTGGAGAAGAACCAAGATAGAAAAGATAGCTAGAAGTGGAACGCCTGTCATCAATAGAACCTTCCCAATATAAATCTGTATACCCAACCAATTGAGTAGAGCCCCTAGTGTAGTGTAGGCCAAAGTGGGAAGTGTCATGCAAATAGCGCAAAATCCTTTTAGCAGCCTGCCAGTGACTACTATGAGGAGAATGTGTAAACCGAGATATAAGCCCTACTACAAATGAAATATCAGGGTGAGTATGGGTCAAGTACATGAGACTCCCAACCAACTGCCTATACAATGTAGGATCACAAAGTGGTGTGGTACATGTGGATGTAAGAGTAACTCCAGATTGAAAAGGAGATGGACTTGGCTTGCAATCAGCCATATCAAAGCACCTAAGAAGATCATGGGTGTACTTTTTTGACTCAAATGTTTCCCTAAATTTGTCTACGAAATCTGCAAACCAAGGGAATAATGCAATAGCCCAAGATCTATCATGTCAAAACTGTAGAAAGAGCCCTCTCGAATACTCTAAATGTGGGAAGAAGAGTTGTCAGTAAGTAATAGATCATCAACATAAAAGACAAGTATCACAATATCCTCACCGACATGCTAGAGATACATTGTATAATTAGAGTGGCAACGAACAAAACCAGTAGATAGAAGAAAAGAATCCATCTTCTCATACCAAGCCCGAGGGGCTTGTTTGAGACCGTAGAGAGACTTTTGGAGCTGATAAACAAGAGAAGAATTTTGAACAAATCCAGCCAGCTGCTCCATATATATTTCCTCTTGTAGATCTCCATGTAAGAAGGCACTCTTCATGTCCATCTGGTATATGGGCCACCCCTGTGATGTAGCAATAGCAAGTACAAGGTGTACAAAATCCATCTTGGCAACGGGTGTAAAAGTCTCAGAGTAATCAATACCTTCAACTTGTGAAAAACCCTTTGCAACAAGACGAGCCTTATACTTGTCAATGGACCCATCAACTACGTATTTGGTTCGATATACCCACTTACACCTAACCATCTTTCTTCCTTTAGGAAGAGATACCAAATCCAAGTATGATTCTTCATCAAAGAAGAATACTCAAATTTGCCATCGCATCATCCCACTCTGGTATCCCATGAGCCTTTGAAAAAGAATGTGGATCCTCATAAACTACCTGACACAAAAGTCCAGAACCTGTAGAATGTGTGTGATGATGCCTAGTGGGTGGAATATCCTCTATGAAAGGTGTTGTCTCGTAAAGCGTAGTATGAGCCCACTTAGGCATAATGAAAACATCAGCGGGAATATGATCTTCAATGGCATCTATAACCTTCTCATCAATCTCCTCAAAGAAAGGATCCTCAAGATGAGATGAAGAAGAAGAAGTAATGGAAGAATATGAAGATTCATGAGGAGTGAAACGCTCATCAAACTGAACATGTGTTCGAAAAATAACATCATGTGTATTAGGATCTAAAAGATGATAAGCTCTCATGTCCTCACAATACCCTATAAAGATCAAGGGTTTACTCTTCTTATCCAAAGCTTTCCTTTTCTTCTTTGGCACAAAGGCCTAAGCATGGCTCCCAAAGACTCGAAAAAATGAGACATCTAGCTTAGTGTTAGACCAAGCTTCCTCTAGAGTCAAATGCTCAAGTGCTCTATGTGGTGTGTGATTCTAAATATAGTTAGCATAATTAACCGCTTCTTTCAAATAGATAGGAGGTATATCTCTAGAATGCACCATACAGTTAGCCATTTCCTTTAAAGTTTTATTCTTCCTTTCTACTAATCCATTCTGTTGTGGAGTATGAGGAAAAAAATGCTGGTGAATAATGCCTTGAGTTGCCAAAAATTTAGAAAACTCATTGCTGAAGTACTCCCCCCCATTATCAGTGTGAAGGTTCTTTATGCTACTAGAAGATTGTTTCTCGACCAAAGTCTTGAAGACTTTGAAGTGTGAAAAAACTCACTTTTACTTGAGAAAATAAACCCAAGTATGCCTCGAGAAATTATCAATAAATGTAAGTGCATTCTTAGATCCATTGAAAGACAGGGTAGGAAAAACCATCAAGTCACTATGCACAAGTTCAAGTGGTGAAGAAGCTCTCTTAGACAAATTCTTAGGAAAAAGATCTTGGCATTGTTTCCCCTAATGCACAACCATGAAAAACTCCCTCAAGACAAGAAAATCTAGGAAGACCATCTACCATACCATGAGTGCTCAATTCCTTCAAATATCTGTAATTGAGATGTCCAAAATTTCATTCCAAAGCTTACTCTCTAAATCTAAATGAGAAACCAATCTGTCCCTAAAGAAGAAGTGTCATCAAAACCCTAAAAGTGATATTGTATTGAACTATGATCAACAATACCCTGAGCAACAAGTGAATAAGGCTCCAACAAAGTTCTTACCTCTGCCCCATGTGGTGTAAAAGTCATTGTTTTCCCTTGACAATAATGAAAAATTTGATATACAGAAAGCAAATTTGTAGTGATGTTAGGAACATATAGTGCATCTTGGATATTGCCACCATTAAGTTGTATATCACCTTTTCCCTCAACAGAAAGAAAGGAAGAATCTCCAACCTCAATTTTGGAAGTAGAACTCAAAGCTAGAGAAACAAAAGACTCCTTGGAAGAAGTCATGTGATGAGAAGCACCAGAATCTATAACCCAATTGTCTACAAGTGGTGACAGAGATCTTCCAACAACATTAAGTTCTTTTCCATGCTGATTAGAAGGAGGTGGAGTGGAGATCGAAACTTTGTGTTTTTTGACTGCATCCTTTAAGGCTTGCATTTGCTTATAACACCTATTTTCTTCATGATTACTACCCCCACAAAAAGAGCATGAATGGCTAGACTTATTCTTGGATTTAGAAGACTCCTTGAGTTTTGAGTTGTTTTCTTTGGGTTTAGGATCATTTTGAGATAGAGAAGGTGTGGATTTGATTTTACTATTTGGTTTTCCTTGCCCTTAGGATTAGATGCAACTAATTCCTTTTGAGAGTTGGAAGACTCAAGGTGAGATAATTTGGATTCTTCCCTAGTAAGTCTTTCACAAAATGTTTCTAAGTTAGGCATTTTGAAGGTGTCACCTAAGGAATCCATGCTAGAGAAAAATGTAGAAGAATTTTTTTGGAATGGTCCTCTCAACTTGGATAGAATCAAGTTAACACACTCTTCATTTTTCTTATCTCTTCCACTCCCCTTCAACTATGTCAACAAATTCTTGAACTTGGTAAGATAGTCTATAATTGTTGAAAAATCTTCAAGATTAAGAGAGGTGATCTTAATTTCAAGTTGCATGGCTCTCATATGATCCACCTTACCAAATAAATCCTCCAATTTCTCCCATATTTCTAAAGGAGAGTCACATTTTTCCAAATGAAATAAAATACTTTCACTTACATAAGTTCCTATCAAACCCATATAATCATCAAATTTGCACCGGTACTGAAATTTCTCATATTCTCTAGTGAACATTGGTTGTTTTGAAGAAGTTAAAACCCATAATCTTTTCCGCTTAATTATTGTTTCCATTCTTGGTTTCCATGTGTAGTAATTATGTGTTGTTAATGGCTCAACATGATCTAATGTAGAAGTATATAAATATTCCATCCTCAAAAAATCACCAAAAGAAATGAAAGAACCAAGCAATGCAACAAGACCCCCAAACAATGCAACAAGAGCCCCCTAGATTTTTGCACTTTATAATGAGTGCATGTTACAATATGGCACTTTATAATTATAGTGTGATTATGAAAATAAATATTTCCAATGGAAAGAGCATAAAAAACACGTACTTTTGCAAAAAAATGGCACTCAAAACGGAGTTACCGATCAAAAGATACAAGTTTTTCAATAATATGCTCTACTATTTATTTTAGTTTCCACTAAAATAGAATAAAATACTCTTTCCTTCACCACACAAATAAAATGAAAGGGGGCTGGAGTTAAGCACCTACTAATAGGAATCACAAGCTTTAAGCCCTCATATGACCAGGGGCTAAGGATTTCAATGGGTATATCCACACACATAAGTGAGTGAGGATAAATACAATAAAGGTAAATAATGTACCTAGGTGAACATGAGCTAAGATAAATACCTACTCTAACAAAGTGATTCTCATGGTTTCCTTCTCATTGAATTCATGGTTAATGTTTTTATTTTGAAACAATAAATTTTTTTATACTATTTGTTGTGTAAAACCTCCTCTTTCCTATTATATTCACACCATTCCCTCAAGCTCTTTCCTCACTTGTAGTTTCTACAAGAACTTTGCCACAAGTGTAGGGAAGTACCCCCTGTGTAATCCCTAGTTGAAATACCACTCCCAATTGATAAAATAGTGTATAAAATTTCTTTGTTTTCAATAAATGGAGTTTCCCCATTCAAGTAAATGAACCTAGTCCCAGAGCGTTGGTGAAAATCCAACAATTTGTCCTATCAACAAATTTTCTCCCCAAAACTATTTTACTAAATGGGTAAAATTTATTATGACACTTGATTGTGTAATAAAGGATATGGTCAATTTTTTATATGAAAACATTATCACAAAATATGCATCCCCATAAAAATTTGTAAGTGATAAAGGAACCCACTTTATCAATAATAGAATCAAGGTCCTTATAGAGGAGTTAATGATTTCACACCACCAAAGCACCACATACCATCTACAATAAAACATGAAAGAAGAAGAAACAAATAACGTAGTAGAAAGGATACTTGAAAAAGATCAATGTGTAAAGAGATGACTAGGAATATATAATCCTAGTGTTACAATGGGTTTACAGGACAAACAATAAATGCAGTATAAGGCATACCACAATTAAAATAGTATATGGAATAGAAGTGGTTATACAAATGGAATACATTGTATAGAGTTGGTCAATTTTATAATAACAAGGCTAGAAGATTAGGAATCCATAGAAAATAAGCTACTCAACTAGATAAAAAAGGATGAAAACATGATGATTGTACATTGGAGCCAAGAATTAAATAATAAAAGTAAAAAATATTAGTATGACATAAATATACACAACAAGGAATTACAAAAATAGCAATTGGTGTTAATATATATGAAAGAAAGTTCAAAGGAAATTTAGGAAAAAAAATCATTTGACAAAAAGGACCCTATGTCATACACCATATAAATAAACATGACACAAAGTTATTGTTTGATTTGCAAGGTAATATAATCCTAGGAAAAATCAATGTTAATAGGATTAAGTCATACAATTCATAATTTTTCACTAGTAGAAAAAAAAAAAAGTGCCTCTTTCACAATATTAGAATAGGTTTTTCAATTTCATGCTACTTGTGGTAGTTAGAAGTTTTGTACAGTTGATAAATTTGTGGCTAAGTGTCTATAGGCATTTTTGGAATCTTAATTTATAATCCTATGATATAACCATTAAAAACCTTCCATCACACAACTTAAATTATTTGTGGTCTTGCCCTAAATGTATTTCAATTTACATGATCTATGTTGAATATTCCTATTACAAGATCAATAAAATAAATAAAAGGAAGCTGTAAGGGAAAAACTACATAATTTCTAGAGGCCTGAAGTAAGCTAGTATAATTAACCTTGCACTCACTCTTACACTCATATTGCCTTTCCCATTAATAAAAGGGTTGGTAAAATTTATTGTTATTACATCAACACGAATCTCTATCCTACACTTCAACCATCGAGTTAAGTTAAGTTCAGTTTAGTAAGCTACTTATATTCAAATCACTTGGGTGCTTAGACTCACTTGATTATTTATAATGTTTGGGTATTCATGAATTATTGGAATTCAAATTAGGACATCATTTACACCCAAATCAACATCTAATGGTCAAAATAAAGAAAGGTCGATTAAAGAGCAAGCCATTTTTTTTTCAAAATTCCCGTAGACCACATGTGGAGAGAGACCTCAATCATTTTAGACACCACATGACAATACAAATACCCTATAAAATGGGGTAAAATAAGTAAGAATATAGAGGATATAAAAAACTAGAAGTAGAAGAGAATTATACTAGATGACAAGTTTAAAAGCGTACCAATAAATCTTATTTTGGAAAGATAATAGATAAATTCACAAACATGTTATGATGATGTAATTTTAAAACTAATAAGTCTATAAATGTAATATATAGGTGCTTGTAATATACCATAATATACCTCGAGTAAAAATGGGATGTGATGTACATAATAGGTACACGACCTTCCTTTCAAAAAACATATGTTCTTCACTATTGATACAACTCAAACATAAAAGGAAATCTTGAAAATTTTACCAAACTATAGTCTACCTTACAATTAAAGGGTTAAAGGGATGTTAAACTTCATGAAACCATTTAAATTTCAAATTTAGTGAAAATCTTTAAAAAATGTTCAATATAAATTAAATGTTTCATTTTTTCTCTTTAAAATTTACACAACAACGTTATTATTATAATAATAATTAAAAACAAGATATTTCATTTTTGAAAGAATTTTAATTTATAATTTTGATAATTGTATAATAGATAACTATGATCGAGAACATATTACATTTGTTAATATATACTTATCGGATGTATCATATTTGTATCCTTAACATTTGGTAATATATACTTATCAGATATATCCTATTTTTAATATATAGTTTGGAAGAGATGGTTATATTTTAATTTCATTTAAGTCATTCATGAATAAAACAATTAAAAATGTAAACTAGTCTCAAATTTAAACTATTCTTCACTAGTAAAAAAATAGTGGTCCTTTATAGGCTTCATGCATTATAGGTTAAAGCTGACTAAATGACATAATAATTAATAAAGGTGTCGGCTATAAATGCCTTTATTATATGTTAGGGTTTATTCTAGTCCCATGGTGCACTTCTACAGATATTGTACTATATTTGTGGACAAAAATTCTAAACTTGTGGGACCACTTCAAGAATGACAAAAATATATAGCCCCGCCCTAGTTAGTCATCTAGAAATTAATGTTTTGTTTCATAAATGTGTTTACTAATTTCCAATATTATCATATCGTTAGAAATCTTCTATGTATGAATTTCAAAACTCTATAGATATCACACATTATACTTAGAAAATTTCTATATATGGCTTAAGAAATATTATTTACAATATATACACATTCCACATGTTTATTTTCCATGTACATGACCTCCTATTATCATATATTTAGAAAGGAAATGAATAAGTATCTTACATGGTTTAAAATCAGAGAAAGAGAGAATGATTCTCTACAAAATGAAAAAACAATGTTACAACCCCTAGTTGATCCTTGCTTTCATTTTACCTAGAAATAATGTCCCAAACTATCTACAATGGCCAAGTTTACAATGTTTGAAGCCCATGGTGTTTTGTAAATTAGGAATTTTGGCATGAAAAATAAATATGCATGGAAATATAAAAGGTGACAAATCCAAAGGATTAAAATAGATTGAATCACAATCCTCTCAAACTCTATTTGATTTGTAAGAATTTGAAACCTTGGATACACACTTAGATAGATCCCTTTTGATCAATCCACTCAACTTCTCTATAGTTACCAAACTCTAGTTCCTAGATTCACTCAATAGTACAATAAGACATCACAATTGTGATTTCACAAAGCCCTAAAATATCTAAAAACATGGACACCTATGTATAAGGTAAAGTATTTTTCTGTGAATTCCCTAATGCAATTAATGAACCCATTTACGGATGTAAAGAAAAAAACTATAGTCTTTTTTTTCTCATAGACATCCCTTTAGAAATATATTTTTATAAATGGATTTTTAATAATTGAGAAATAAATGGTTAGCCCATAGAGGAAATGAGGGTGATGTCTAGGTGTATGTTTACAATTTTTTTCACCCATGCTTGAGTTACACTACAATATGAATCATGAACTATTTATAGCCAAACTTGTTACATCCAAGGTTATGAACTCAATTTCCATCCTGGAAGGGTGTCCAAATAAAAATACCCTATGGAATATGAAATTCCATTCATTAACATAACATTCCACCCTTTTTTACAAGATACTGACCTCTCAACTAGGTAATGTACTCGGGTGTAAAAAAACATTCTAATAAATAGGCGCAGTTTTTGTCCAGCTAGGATCTATATTGAGACGAAATTAACTCATTCACTTCCAAAGTCCATTAAATTGGTTTTCCTTGGTTTTGAAATTCAACAACAAATCACTTACCTTAACAATCTAAAATCATATTTCTATTACCATCGAGAAGGCCACCTCAACCGAGACTACGTATTATGTAAACCACATCCACCACAAGAAATTCAAAATAGTTCTCACTCTAAGAATATAATGTTTATTGAAGATAAATGTGTTGTTATGCTCACACCCTCAAGCAATAACCATTTCCCACCTATCTTTAACCACACACACTCTCCCTCCATTACCCATTTTATCCCCCTCTCATAGCCATCCCAACATCATCCTTTGGACCCAAATATTTCAAATATGTTATGTTAGAGGTAGGGAACATGGCCCCTAAGAGAAAGAAAGAAGTTACTTTCTTGACCAAGAGTACCTTTCTTGATTTGGCCCCACCCTCAAAACCTAATAGACATTTTTTCACTCATCCCCCTCTTGGGAAACATTTACCTTCAAATACCACATTAGCTTACATAGATACAATTATCATCAAGGATTATTGAAGAAAATGAGTCATTTTCACTATTTTTATATCTCTCATGATTATGGAATTCTCCTCTCCCCTACAATCCTTGTTTATGTTGACTTATTGGATACAATTTCTGATCATGTGGCCACTTTCACAACATTGTACTTAAACAATTCCACCCCTCCCCAATGATATTCCCTAGAAGTTAAATGTTTCACGCTTAAAGGAACTAAGACGCATTAATGGCTTCTTAGTAACATGTAATGTTGAGTGAAAAACCATAAAAGATAGGTAGATTAGTTTCTAAGAGATATCATTGCATGTTGTACCTAGTTTATTAAATAATTTGGATGAGGAGATGTTACCAAACAATGTTGGCTAAAAATCCAATAAATATTAGTTAGAATACCGTCATTCACTTATGGCCCTTAACTCGACATAATATCTCCATCTAATAGTTTATTGTAAGTACTAAAAATAAAGCTGGAAATTGGTTTTATATAAAAGAAAAGAATCTCAAGTATGTTCTTGTCTTCTGTGGATCAAATATGAGGATAAAGGATTAAAAATATCTTTCAATTTTCACAACATAAGAAAGCAAATAAGAATTTTTGTTATAAAATTTGTTGATGGTTCCTCACGGACCAGCCATTATGTCATTATGCAAACTATTTTTAGTATTGTTGACCTAAAACCCCAACAGACTTGTGAGGCTTAGGAATATTTGACCTTAGTTAAGGATGTACTCGGGAAATACACCACATCTAATCTAAGAACATAAATGTAAATGAAATCAAGTAACATATTTTACTCCAAACTCTAGTCTTTATTTATTTATCAATAAGGATTACAATATGCATTCTCCTCATTCTATATCATGTATTGTATCTCTCATAAATAAATCTCTCAACAAGGCACTCACATATGTATTTATCGTGATGTGCCACTATAAAAATGTTAATTACAATAAATATACAAAACTCAATACATTCCAAAATTCACTTCCTTTGAATCATGCCTCTATCAACATCTATCTAAATCTTGGCTCAATTTTTCTTCAATCCACGGTTTCATGTTGGCTTTCACAGTTCTTCCTAGTGTTCGGCGACTTCTTTCAAAGTGTTCGAAAGCTTTCTTCATATATCGCGACTTCACTTAGTCTTTCATGACTTTGTAGTCTTTGGCAGATTTTATACTTTATCCATGGCTTCCCTATTTCCTTCATGGTTGCATACTTTCTTTGGCACCTATATCTCTAACTTTGCAGCTTATACCAAAAATCGATGAAGACTCCAATCAATAAGAACTACTGAAAAAAATTCATTGATTATTTTTGTTGATCCCCTTCTTCCCATTATTAAAGAGAGTGTTTATTTTCATTCCTTAAAAAAATATGCCCCAAATAAAGTAATTTCCTTGAATGCATCATTTCCATAGAAGTGATAAATGAAGTCGTTCATTCCATGGCTTTGGAGAAGAGTCTAGGATTAGACACTCTTTTGGTTAAATTTTCTAGATATCTTTGGCCATCGACACTAAAATTTTCCTCCGTAATTTCTATTTCATTAATGTATGTATTAGGAATAGGATGTTGTTAAGTATAATTAGTAGTAGCGTCGATAGAAGATAACGGCAGCAAATTGCACGATCGCCCGCCGCCAATAATGTATAGTATGGCAATAGTCAAAAGTACAATAGGAATGTTGTGGTAAAAAGTAAATAGTTGTCGTAAGTGGTCCACTAATGTTAAAATGTCAAAGTTGGGGTAAGTAGAGAAGTAGGGTCTACATGATTAGGAATTAGAAATATTATATTGGTAATAAGGACAAGGAGTGAGGTCATAAATATTTTGTATATTTTATTTGTAAAAAGTCTAAAAATGTGGAACCCATGTGAAATGATAAGGTTTATCTTATCTTAAAAGATAAGCTTACATGTACAGATAAGAGTTAAGGTATGGAATATGATTCGTCAGAGTGGATTTCTTATCCTATCTTAGAGATAAGATGGATAAGCCTAGAAGTCTATAAATAAAGAGGCCACCCCTCTCATTTAGTATAGAAGGAAGTAGTGAGAAATATTGTATGAAGTGTGTAAAGGAAGCCATCAGTTTAAAGGTGTGTTGAAGAAGCCATTAAGAGGTGTAATTGTAAAGTTTCTCCCATAGTATTGGTGGAAGGAAAGTGAAGTCAATAACACTTGAAGGACCTCATGGGTGAGATTGTAACAATTTCATGTTAATATTATAATTTACTTTGATATTTCAGATTTGTCATCATTCCGTCTTATCATAGTCGATGGTATTCTTGTGTTATGTTTCCAGATTACATCCACCAAACTAAAGGCTGTGCATTAGTAAATAATCATAGCACGAGGAATTCCTGGTGAAGAATTATCATAGTGCCGGATTGGTGATGACAGCCCCTCATCCATGAAGATGTAATATTCCCTTCCCGGTTGAATCTTATCCCAATTTTGTTTCTTGATGGCTAAGGGATGTTAAAAAGGGAAACTATAGTCTTAATAAAGTATTATAAAGTGTATAAAAAAGAAATATTATACAAATCACTTATATTAAATTACTATAGACATAATAAAAATAAAGAGAAAGGATAAAGTTAAATCAAACAAAGAAAAAGAAAAGGTAACTTTATGTTTTATATCCTTTAGGGAAAAATGTAACCCATGTTGAGGAAGAAATAAATTCAAAAAATAATCAAATGTGGGAAAAGGCATTTGATTGGTGGTTATGGGTGGCTACTTAAGCCAAGATTTCCTATAAAACTAAGCTGTGTTTGTCTTTGTAAAGAATCTCTTTTATTTTATAAAAAAATTGAAATTTGTCTCATCTTTATAAGTTTTGTAAATAAACTCCTAAGGATGAAAACCCTTTTGAGTTACTTATAGAGGAAAATAATTTAACTATTAATCTTCTTCAAGGAAAAGAATTTAACTATTAATCTTCTTCAAGGAAAAGAATTTAGTTCTCAGGGAGGAGATAGAGGTCCAAAAAGAAATATTTCTGAAGTTGTATGTTATGGTTGTTATAAAAAGGGTCATTATAAGTATAATTGTCAGATAGAGCTTCTACATCTGGTAAAGGAGATAATGATAAAGGAAAAGTACCTGTGAATTCTTTTGATGTAGTAGATAAGAGCAAAAATAATGAAGTAGATGTGTTTGTAACAAAAAGAAAGAAAGAAAAAGATAATCAAGATGGAAATGATCCTAAGAAGATGAAAGGAGAAACTAGTAAGAAACATAGGAGAAGAAAGTTGGGTGTGTAGGATTTTTTGATTTCACAGGGGCAAGGACCATACTCCATCTTGGAAGATCTGTCCAAAAGGCCTGCAAATATTACATATGGTCAACTCTTGGCTATGTCTTCTGAGAAGAGGCGGGAGTTGCGAAGTGGACTCAATGCTCGACGAAGGAAGGAGGTTGAGGTCCCTGTTTTGGAGGCAGAGGTAGATCCCTATGCTCCACAAGCTGAGGTATTATGTAATGGTATTTCAATTCATGATGTCTTAGTTGATGGAGGTGCTGCAGTTAATGTAATGACCGAGTCTGTAATGAATATGTTGGGTTTAAAAATTGATCGCCCTTCAACACTTATGTTAAGGTCATTAAATAAAGGAAAAACTAAACCAGAAGGTGTAGTTTCAAATGTGGCAATATCTATTATGGGTGTTGTATGTGTGGTAGACTTTCAGGTGATGAAAAATGGTACTATTGCGTACCCAATGCTTTTGGGAAGACCATGGCTAAGGAGAGTTCATGCAAGAAACTACTGGAATGAAGGCTTCATGACACTTGGACATGGTAGAGAGAGGGTGAAGATAAACATGATCCCTCGACATCATAAGGTAGAACCTGTGGATTCAAGTGATGAAAATGATGATTGGACATCCTCTGATTACTCTAGTACCAGTGAAGTGGACATTGAAGATGAAGAAAGTGAGATTGATGTTTCAATCATGGATATCCTTCCATCCACATCGACTCATGACCCCATAAAATTATCGAAGAAGAAGTTGATGATCATCTCCAAAAAATAAAGATTGGTGATCTTTGTGATGGAGAGTGAGAAGGAATCCTACCTCCGGCTCTTTGAAGGTACATACACATATTCACTTTTGATTACAAGGAACTCCATCAAGTAAGTTGGGTAGAACATTCTATTGATCGGTAGATGGTGCTAGGCCTATAAAGAAAATGCCATATAGAATGAATCCTAATTTTTCCAAGACTGTAAAAGAAGAAATAGATAAGTTGCTTGATGCGGGATTCATATTTTGTGGAGAATTCGAATGGGTTTCTCCCATTGTGATCTCAATAAAAAAAGAATGGGAAGCTACGCATTTGTGTTGATTACAGGAAGCTCAATAAGGCAACAAAGAAGGATCATTACCCTCTTCCATTCTCGAGATCGATCTTGGACAAAGTAGGCTGGCCAAGAGTGTTATAGTTTTGCTGATGGATATAGTAGATACAACCAAGTCCGTATAGCAGAGAAAGATCAGCTGAAGACCACGTTCACCACTCCTTGGGGAACATTTTCTTATAGAGTTATGCCTTTTGGGTTGTGTAATGCTCCGGCAACATTCCCTAGCGTTTGATGAATAGGGTGTTCGAACCCTACATTGGGACCTTCATCGAATATTTTGGATGATTTTTACATCTATGGGAGCAAGTTGGACCACCTGCACCAAATGGAGACATAATTTCAAAGGTTAGATGAAGCACAAGCCTCACTAAACCCTACAAAGTGTGTCTTTGGATGTTCTAAAGGTGTTTTGTTAGGGCATGTTGTATCCAGAGATGGTATTAGTACTGATCCCGATAAAGTTTCAAAAATGAAAGAGTTACCATTTCCTATGAATAGAAGTAAGTTGAGATCATTTTTAGGCCATGTGGGGTACTATAGAAGGTTCATCAAGAATTTCTCAAAGATTGCACAGCCACTAACTTGATTCTTGAAGAAGGATGTTACTTATGAACTAGGAAATAAGGCGCATGAAGCTTTTGGACAATCAAGGAAGCCCAGTGTCTTCACTGTTTTAAAGAATTGATTGGAGCAAGCCATTCATTGTGTACACTGATGCCTCGAGATGCAGCACTAGGAAGTACTTTGAGCTAAAAGGATGAAAATGAGAATGAACATCCAATTTACTTTGGGAGCAGAGACAAATGAGCAAAGTCTTTGAGGTAAATTATATCGTAACTAAAAAAAGAGGCTCAGCTATCATTTCTTTGTAAAGAAGTTTAGGAATTACTTGCTAGGGAAAAAAATTTCTAGTTATAACAGATCATTAGGCTCTAAAATATATTGTCAATAAGCCTAACCCATCGGGGGAGGATAGCAAGATGGATAATTTCACTACAAGAATTTGAATTTGATATTATAGATAGGCCGGGAAAGAAGCATGTCAATGCGAGATGCACTCTCTCGAGCCTATGATGGTTTAGGATCATCTTGTGATGATGATGATTTCTCCGATGCAGCATTATTATCCTTGATACAATCCCTAGTGAATACATAGATATTTGGAATTATACGAATGAATACAATTTTCTGATGGTGCCAATGTAAATACTAAGAGAAAGATTACTCAAGCCGTCGTCCATATTCTATTCGCATGGAGTATTATTTTGAATAGGACACGATGGATAGTACAAGAGGGAAGTTGGACGTGATCAAGGGAAGGAATTGCTAGAAGAATTCCACAATGGTACATGTGGAGGTACTTCTCTAGACAACTTCTGCAAGAAGGATCTTGGATTCAAAGTTATCACCGCCCACTCTTTTTAAAGATTGTTATAATTATTGTAAGACATGTGATATTTTTCAAACACATGGTAACCGTAAGACTTCATCAGCTCCATTATGCCCTATTCTTCCACTTGGTCCCTTTGAAAAGTGGGGAATAGACATTGTAGGTCCACTTCCAACTACCTCACGCCAAAATAAGTATATTGTAGTTGCCACAGATTATTTAACCAAGTGGGTTGAAGCTAGGCCATTGAAAATAGCTTCCATGGATGAAGTGGCAAGGTTCATATATGAACGCATTGTCACCAGATTTGGTTGTCCATTAGAAATTGTAACAGATCAAGGAAGCCACTTCATTAATGAGGTGGTAGAAGCCCTAGTCAATAATTTTTCTATTAAGCACAGGAAGGCAACAACATCAACAACAAATGGACAGTGGAACGAACAAATTTTGTGTTGTGTCAAATTCTAGCAAAAGATGCAGCCTTACAGGTACATAAATGGGATAAAAGGATTCATGCAGCATTGTGGGCATATAGGGAAACAACAAAGTCAACAATAGGGTACTCCCCATTTCAGTTGGCTTATGACATTGATCCAGTTCTTCCTATTGAGTTTGATATTCCCACGGTCAGAGTAATGAAAAATGAAAGAATGGATGAAAGTGATTCAGTAAAAGAAAGGTTGGTACATCTTCATTTGCTAGAGGAAATGAAGGAAATAGCTAAGGATACAAGCTATAAGAAGAAAATGAAGCAGAAGGAATACTTTGATTAAAAGATCCGGTGGTCTCCATTTCATGTGAATGACTTGGTTCTAGTATATGATTCCAGATACAAAAAAAGAAGACAAAGAAAATTTATTCCAAAATGGATGGGGCCCTACAAAATAGTAGCTGTGCATGAAAATGGTACATACCGACTAGAGGAATTGGATGGCACTCCCATTACGAAATGGGTCAACCACGACAAGTTGAAGATTTTCCAAGCACCAGAATAGTCTACTCCAAGGATGGAGTAGAAGCTAGGAAAGGGGAAGATGTCGACACTAAAATTTTCCTCCGTAATTTCTATTTCATTAATGTATGTATTAGGAATAGGATGTTGTTAAGTATAATTAGTAGTAGCATCCGATAGAAGATAACGGCGCTACCAACGTACGCCGCCAATAATGTATAGTATGGCAATAGTCAAAAGTACAATAGGAATGTTGTGGTAAAAAGTAAATAGTTGTCGTAAGTGGTCCAGAATGTTAAATGTCAAAGTTGGGGTAAGTAGAGAAGTAGGGTCTACATGATTAGGAATTATTGGTAATAAGGACAAGGAGTGAGGTCATAAATATTTTGTATATTTTATTTGTAAAAAGTCTAAAAATGTGGAACCCATGTGAAATGATAAGGTTTATCTTATCTTAAAAGATAAGCTTACATGTACGAGATAAGAGTTAAGGTATAGAATATGATTCGTCGAGTGGATTTCTTATCCTATCTTAGAGATAAGATAGATAAGCCTAGAAGTCTATAAATAAAGAGGCCACCCCCCTCATTTAGTATAGAAGGAAGTAGTGAGAAATATTGTATGAAGTGTGTAAAGGAAGCCATCAGTTTAAAGGTGTGTTGAAGAAGTCATTAAGAGGTGTAATTGTAAAGTTTCTCCCATAGTATTGGTGGAAGGCAAGTGAAGTCAATAACACTTGAAGTACCTCATGGGTGAGATTGTAACAATTTCATGTTAATATTATAATTTACTTTGATATTTCAGATTTGTCATCATTCCATCTTATCATAGTCGATGGTATTCTTGTGTTATGTTTGTTGTTTTGTTTCCAGATTACATCCACCAAACTAAAGGCTGTGCATTAGTAAATAATCATAGCACGAGGAGTTCCGGTGAAGAATTATCATAGTGCCGGATTGGTGATGACAACCCCTCATCCATGAAGATGTAATATTCCCTTCCCAGTTGAATACCCTTATCCCAATTTTGTTTCTTGATGGCTAAGGGATGTTAAAAAGGGAAACTATAGTCTTAATAAAGTATTATAAAGTGTATAAAAAAAGAAATATTATACAAATCACTTATATTAAATTACTATAGACATAATAAAAATAAAAGAGAAAGGATAAAGTTAAATCAAACAAAGAAAAAGAAAAGGTAACTTTATGTTTTATATCCTTTGGGGGAAAAATGTAACCCATGTTGAGGAAGAAATAAATTCCAAAAAATAATCAAATGTGGGAAAAGGCATTTGATCGGTGGTTATGGGTGGCTACTAAGCCAAGATTTCCTATAAAACTAACTGTGTTTGTCTTTGTAAAGAATCTCTTTTATTTTATAAAAAAATTGAAATTTGTCTCATCTTTGTAAGTTTTGTAAATAAACTCCTAAGGATGAAAAGCCTTTTGAGTTACTTATAGAGGATGAAAAACCTCTTGAGGATTAGAGAAAGAGGAACGGAAACTTTTCTTTCTTGTGACAGGATTCTCCATTCATGGGTTTCCATTGAAGATCGAGGATTTATTTGTGTTTTCCATTTAAGATCAAGCTTATATTCATGTTTTCCAATAGTGTTTGAGGGATTTCAAGAGCCCAATGAATGGTTATTGTTGATTTCAGGCACAACTAGGGTTTCATCTACACATTTCTAAATTTTCAAGCCTATTTTTTGTTCCTTTCACCCATCATAAAATTTTGATTTTGGTATCATTTAAAAACTTATGATTTTAGCTTCAATTTGAGCTATCATTTGTAAAAAATGCTGGGTATTTTCGAGTTATGAGTTTTGAAGTGTCATTGTTCTTCTATAATTAAAAATCAGATTTTCAATATTTTGCAAAAATATAAGTATTTTCATATTTGATAATTCATGGGTTAGCTACATGTTTAATTTAATAATTTTTGAAGTTATTTTGAGGCTATTCTATACCCATAGGCAAGTCACATTTTCCCATAGAAATTCATATCCGAACTTAATTAATTTTCTATAATTGAACTACTACTTACAATTTTATTTTGGATCTACGAGAAATCCATCTAAGGTAAAAATGTCTACTTGGGGACATTACAATGGTATCATAGAATTGAATCCTCCCAACCTATGAGGAAAAGAAGAAAGAAAACATATCTCGAATGTAACCAATGAAAAAATGAAGTGCAATTTTCTTTTTTTGATGGTACTAATGAAATTTCTGCTAGATCTTGGTTGAAGGAATTTGAGACATTTTTGCAATGGAATGATATGTGTCTATATGATGATGTCATGCTCATCTCTAAATACATGGATGGAATAGAACATAAGTGGTGGCATCATCTTTTGAAGACCCAAGGTTTCAAATCCATTTCCTCCTTGAAGGCTTCACCCAAAGGTTCCTAGAAAGGTAATAATGCCTCATTAATTAAAAAAATTATTTTGATTTTAATTATTTCATGCATGGTGGTAAAAAAACAAGAAATGAAATCATGGAGTATAACCCCAAGGAGGAAGAAAATTCAGATCTACAAGTTGGGGAAGAGAGTTTTGTGGCTAAAGCCCAAATTCCAAATGATGAGGACTACTTTCAACTTACTCCATTTTCTAGAACAGTTGTACATGAGGAGATATGGGATGAGGATGGTGTGGAAAGAGGTATGTCATCTTGTTTATTGCAGCAGTTATATTAGGAGGAAATTCAGCCTATTGTGGACAAGAATGATGAGGATTTGATACAACAAGAGGAAATGAAGATCTCGATGACATTGCAAGGTATGAAAGGAATGATAATATGTCTTATTTATTGCTGCATATTCAGATTTATTTTCCTCGTGAGAAGCATGATAAGATAGAGGATGAAGTTTACTATATGGAGTATGTTGAACCATTGATCCAAGATCATATCTATGAACATCGGAGTGCTATATATTTTTGCAAGAGCTCACTCATTCAACAAGTACATGATCAAGACTTATGGAGCACTACAACATGTTATATTTATTTCATATGGCACCTGGGTGTAAGAGTTGCAATTTCTTAAGGGAAAGAGATTTGGAGAAGGGAGAATTGTAATATCTCATTCGAATCGAAGACCCTTAGCCTAATTTTGTTTCTCGATGGTTAAGGGGTGTTAAAAAAGGAAACTATAGTCTTAATAAACTATTATAAAGTGCATAAAATAAGAAATATTGTAAAAATTAATTTTATTAATTTATTATAATCTTGATAAAAATAAAAGAGAAAATATAAAGTGAAATTAGAAAAAGAAAAAGAAAAAGAAAAGGTCACTTTATGTTTTATTTCCCTGGGGAAAATGCAACCCATGTTGAGGAAGAAATAAGTGCCAAAAAAGAATTAAATGTGAGAAGAGGCATTTGATGGGTGGTTTTGGATGGCTACTAAGCCAAGATTTCTTATAAAATCAAGTGTGCTTGGCTTTGTAAATCATCTCTTTTATTTTATAAAAATTCTGAATTTTGTTTGAGCTTTGTAAGCTTTGCAAATAAACTCCTAAGGACGAAAACCCTTTTGACTTAGCTCTAGAGGATGAAAAAACTCTTGAGGATTACATTAAAAGGAACAAAACCTCTTCATTCTTATGATAGGATTCTCCATTCAGGGGTTTCCATTGAAGATCAAGGATTTATTTGTGTTTTCCATTGAAGATCAAGCTTATATTTGTGTTTTCCAATAGTGTTTGAGGGCTTTCCAAGAGGGGCGAATGGTTTTTGTTGATTTCGGGTATAGTTAGGGTTTTATCTACACCTTTTCATACTTTCAATCCTATTTTGGGTTCCTTCCACCCATCAGAAAATTCTGATTTTGGTATCGTTGGAAAGCTTGTGATTTTATCTTCAATTTGAGCTATCATTTGTCAAAAATTGTTGGGTATTTTTTGAGTTATGAATTTATGAAATTTTGGTTGTTTTTATGCAATTAAAAATCAGATTTTCAGTATTTTGCAAAAATATAAGTATTTTCATATTTGATAATTCAAGGGCTAGCTACAGGTTTAATTTCATAAATTTTGAAGGTGTTTTGAGGATATTTTACACCCATAGGCAAGTCACATTTTCCCATAGAAATTTAGATCTGAACTTAATTATTTTTGTATAATTTCTACCACTTGAAATTTTATTTGGGATTTGTGGGATATCCATATAGGTTAAAAATTGTCAATTTTGGGACATTACAAAAGTCTTTTATCATGTTTACTTAAAGGCATTAACATGGCTTCTTTGGCAACTACCATTAAATAGGGTTTGATCAAGCTCATCACCAAAGATAAAGATGAAGACACGATAAATGAATGGAGTCCTATTAACTTACTCAATACTTTGTATAAAATCATTATAATGACACACATATTAAAATAGAATACTGAAGAAATTGTGCAGCCATAACAAACTGATTTTTTGAACAACGTATCTATCTTCGATAATTTGGTTATAACTTGGGAGACCAAAAAATGGGTGCAACAAGCTGCCCCATATCGTCTAATTCTCAAGCTAGATTTTGATTAATAATTTTCTTGCATCCATTATCCTTTCATTCTCAATATGTGAAAACGGTGTAGATTTGAGGCCAAAATATATGATGAAGTTATAATATTATTTATAGATGTTAATACAAGATTGTTTGTCAACATATCTCTTTCCCCTCAATTCCACTTGCAAAAATACATCCTCCATATTTTCCCCTTACCCCATTCTTGTTTTTTTAGTGGTTAATTCCTTGACTATTTCTAATATGTTTCATCCACTAATCTTATTCATGTTATTTCATTGCTAGGATATACCAAAGCCTTAATATTATAGATGATAACATGTTTTTCATCCAAAATTCAGCCAAAGAAGTGTTTCACATTGGATATATTGGAATTTTTTTGTACTATCTCGAAGTCCGAGATGGCCATGTAAAACACTAGGTTCATCATGACCCATCCCAACCCAAATTTTGCATATATCCCTAGTGAATGGTGTGAAGTTAAACATGACACCATATTTAGATAGTTTGGAATCCCATTTGGTACTAAAGTATCACTCAAAGATATGTGGAATTGGTTCATGACCAAAACGAAATTAAAATTTATGAATTGTATTAATGGTTATTATCGAAGTTCACCCATGAATAAGTTTCAAAACAATCCTTATGGAAAGCTATGTTTATATTTCCTCTTGTTGGCTGCCTTCTAAAAAAATGTTATAACCAATTGACACAACTTACTAGGATTTTTCTTTGGGATAAGTGGGGCAACAAATATGGTTTTCCTTCCACATCTTGGATATATTGTATTCAACCAAAATGCAAAGGAGGTTTGGGAATTATTGATCCTTACAATTAGTGTCTCCGCTTTACTACTAAATGGATTTTGTGGGTGCTAGAGGACGATGCTCCTTGTAAGCATTTTCTCTAATTATGCATTCAATCTACTTTTAATTGTCACTCTTAGGACATGGTCAATTGGTTTGATAAGCTCATTATGGCAATTTTATTAAAACTAAAAAGTTTTATCCCTTCAACTCCATTGAGAAGGCTAGGTAAATCACATTGAAAAATATAACATGGTACGACCAATCTCTTAGTCATGGTCTAATACTTTCTACTTCCTCCCATTGGTGGAACCACCAAACCCAAAAACATAGTAAAATTATAGGGACCATTAAAAATTTTCAAGGGAAACACCTCTTTAAAAAATGAATCCAAGTGTTCCAAGGATTATAAGACCTAAGTACATTTAACTAGAAATATGGCGCAAAGTATTCCAAAACTCAATACAATATGTTCCCTTCTTATAGGAAACCAATTCTTGAACTCTAAGAACTTTTTCCTATGAATTCTCTTATTTGTTGTCTATGCCTTGTCATTATAACTTTTTGAAAGATTAGAGATGGCATAACACTTGAAATATTTTATTCTTCCCCTAAAACCCTTTCAATCACCGATTTTCCATGTGTCAACGCTATATGAAGCTACAATTTCAATTGGGTAAGATGGAAAAACTTATCTTACAAATTTGAAAGTCTAAAGTTGATACTCGGTCAAAGTTATTGTGTGGAAATTTATATATATCAAAATCCCTATTAATAACCACCTCAAAATACTTTTGCCTGCAATTCTATCTCTTTTGTGAAAAAAATAAACTCTATCTAACATGCGGCTTTTCGGCTCTTCCCTCATGTAAGCAACTTTTTTCTCTTCCTTTTCTCCACACTTGATACTCTCTTCTCACGAGACTTGGTCATGAAAAAATGCACTTTTTGGTGTATTTCAACTTACTAATGTCCTTAGGGCACGTGTATGGAAGTAATCCTTTGGTCTTTTTAGGTAGGTGCATGGACATGTGGAATAAAAAGGGGGTAAAAAAGGGACACCTTTTTCTTAAAATCAGCGAAACCTGAACTTCATCGAATAATTTGGCATGCCTATGCTCAAAATTTGAAAAAGTGATAAGAATAAGTACCATAGATCTTAGAATATAGTTTCTAAACTACTAATGTTTTTTTAAATGGTTGAGATTAAGAGGGTCAAATGTGGTGCGCACACAAAGTATGTCTATTTTTGTGTCAAAAAGATAAGAACCTATTGTGTGTGCGCCCCCCCATTTTTTGAGTTCTATAAATTTTTCTTCTAAATCCCTTTGGTAGAAAGTTAGATAAGACCATGTACGAGGTCCCATTAATTTTTGTAATTTTTGGATGAATATATAATTTTTTTATTAATTTACAAAACGCACATATCCCGAAAATGAAATATTTGTGTGTGCAACCCCATAACTTTGAAAAAAATCATTTTTTAGTTTTATTTTTTTTAGTGTGTGTAGAATGGAGTTTAAAAAAAAATTGTTTAAAATTTTGGATTAAAAAATTGTAAATTGTGCACCAAAATGTATGCATAGGTTTTTGCAAGAAAACAAGGCACTAGTAAAAGAAATTATGGATGAAAGCCTTAAACTAATCAGATTTTAGAAAGAATTATATCGTCATCAAGGTAAAAATGAGCTTGACATTGTAGTATAATTTATTTTTGAATATTATATTTTAATGCATGAGATATTGGGGTGCACACGTGAAATTTTGATGTTTTTTTATCAAACACGGTTTTAATCACACGAAATAGTCCAAACCTTTGGTTTGGAAATCCAAGGCAAATCCAAGCCTATGGATTGGGAATTTCAAACCCAAAAATATAAAACACGAGTGCGTTATAACCCAAGTGCATTATAACACGCTCATGTTTTAATGTTTTATGTGGTATATGTGTTTGTGGCATGCTTTCCTTTTATTATTATTTATATTTTATTATTTCTTATACTTTAAATTTATTTTAGTAAATATAAGATGTTAGGGTCACTCTACACCTTATAGAACTAGTCTCACAACTCCATCTATGATATTTTAGATTATAGTTTTTAGATTCTAGTCTGGTTAGTACATAGGTATTTTTCAGGATTTCAGCATTCAATCTTTTAGGGTTTAAATTATACAATCGATATCTATTTTGTGAAAGAATATAGTCATTGTTTAGGTTTTAGGGCCATTTGGATTAGTTAGTGACATTTTAGGAGTGTTCGGGAAGATTTACCAAAGGTTTACTCATTGAGGAAATCTTTTCAACAATGCGTTTTCTAGGTGCGAGGGAACAAAAATCTAATGGTGAAATTTAACTTCTTCGGATGATTTTGAGAGCTCCGTAAGGAGTTAGGAGGAAAATAAATAGGAACTAGAAAGATATGTGAATCCTATACATGTTGGTAACATCCATTTTTCTCTAATACTTGAAGGTTTCATGAAGAATTTCAAGATAATGTAGCTACCCCTTTCGGTTCCAGACAAAAATGGCCCTAAATTTGTAAGTACTAAAGATATGATCACCACATAGTGATAGGTTAATATTTGTAAACGTTAAACCCTAAACCCTAAACCTTAAACATTCAACCCATATCCCTAAGCCCTAAGCCCTAAACCTTGAACCATGAGCCCTAAATGCTAAACCATAAACCCTAAACCCTAAACCCTCAACACTGAATCTTAAACCCTAAATCCTAAACAATAAACCCTAAACCTTGAACATTAAACCCTAAACCCTAATCCTTGAATAGTTATGAGCTAATCAAACACCCTCTAGGATAGTTCAAGAAATATATTAAGCATCTAGAGGTGATGTCAGAGAATCTTGGAAGTGTTAGAGGAAATTTAGGAAGATTTAGGAATATGTTTTAGGGATTAGGGTTTAGGGTTTAGGGTTTAGGGTTTAGGGCTCATGGTTTAGGGTTTAGGGTTTAGGATTTAGGGTTTAATGTTTAGTGTTTAGGTCTTATGGTTTAGGGTTTATGGTTTAGGATTTAGGGTTTAGGGTTTATGGTGGTAAAAATAGGGTTTAGGTTTTAGGGTTTATAGTTTATGGCTTATGGCTCAGTGGTCAGGGATTGAAAGAGGGATTCGCGAGAACCGATGTCGAAAAGTGATGCACCACAACGAAGTTGCACTCCAATGGTAACGTCAAGCCAACGCAATATGCAAGATTCGAAACAATGGAAAAAATATTGCAAGTAAGAAGAATGGGTCTACTCATGCTCATAGATCGAAAAATAGGAAGTACAAATAGGGTGTCTTTGTGTAACCCCATGCCTAAACATGGAAAGAACTCAATGACGCCATTGACGCATATGACGTTGACTGACACATATGATACCACTAGAAGAGGAGTTACAATTCCAAATAAGGAATATAACTCCTATGACGCATTGACGCAAATGACAATGTCAGATTCTATGACAGAATCTGACACTTTTCATTTGACTTCCTAAGACCTATGACTCTCGTAAGGTGAGATGACTCACCTAGGTGATGTGGACGATGACTGGACAGTCACACACACCAACACCCCCCCTTCATCGAAGCCAAGAAAGAGGTCAAGGTAAGCCAGAACAGAAAAGAAGACTCCCCTAGACAACTAAGAAAGATGTGTCAATGGGCCCCGCAACTAAAGGCCTGATAAGGTGCCCATGTACAAACAACATCTTTCTAGAAAGAAGAAGAGGAGAAGGAGGACTATATAGCCCGAAGAAGATGGGCGGCTGCAACAAACCTCACCCCAAGAAGAGACCGCAAGTGAAGAAACTTCACCTCAGTGAAGGGCTTGGTGAAAATATCTGCAACTTGATCAGCTGTCTGAACATACTGTATGTCGATGATGTTTTCATGTATCAGCTCCCGTATGAAGTGCATATGAATCTCAATGTGCTTCATTCGTTGATGTTGAACTGGATTTCTACAAATCGAGATAGTGCTCATGTTGTCACAGTAGATAATGGTAGGCCACCGAAAGTGGATGCCAAACTCTGTCATAATACCCTGTAACCAAACAA
This sequence comes from Taxus wallichiana var. yunnanensis, assembly GCA_018340775.1. Classification (NCBI taxonomy): domain Eukaryota; kingdom Viridiplantae; phylum Streptophyta; class Pinopsida; order Cupressales; family Taxaceae; genus Taxus; species Taxus wallichiana. The sequence goes on along the minus strand of CM031239.1, from coordinate 803,464,989 downwards.
CTTCTGTGGCAGCATTAACTGCTCCTCTGTATTATGCTTCTGTCGATGATATGGCAATGGCGTTCTGTTTCTTGCTGGACCAACTGACAGGACCTGAACCAAGAGTGAAACTGTAGCCTGAGGTAGACTTCCGATGATCTAGATCACCGGCCCAATCTGAGTCTGTAAATCCAACCAAGTCAATCTCAGTCCCTCCTAAGTAATGAATACCATCTGTGTGAGTGCCACGAACATAGTGAAGGATCCGCTTTGCTACTTTTAAGTGCAGCTCATGAGGCTCCTGCATAAATCTGGACATGATCCCGATGGCATACGATAGATCTGGCCGAGTGTGAGTAAGGTAGATCAAGCTTCCCACCAACTGTCGATAAAGGGTACCGTCAACCAAGGGGGAAGAGCAATCAGAAACCAACTTAATCCCGGAAAGAAAAGGAGTAGGTGAGGACTTGCAGTCGAGACATGTGAAACCAAGAAAGCAAATCAAGAGAGTACTTAGGCTGCGAGATCATAATTCCTGAGTCAGATTATGAAATTTGGATCCCAAGAAAGTAATGAAGGAATCCTAAGTCAGACATGGAGAACTTGTTGGCCAAGGATATCTTCACAGAATCAATGATAGAGGAAGAGCTACCAGTGATCAACAAGTCATCAACATAGAGAAAAAGAATAAGCATGGAGTCATCCTGTCACAGAATATACACATTTGGGTCAGAGTGACACCGAGTGAACCCTGATGCAAGTAAAAAGGAGTCCATCTTGGCATACCAAGCTCGAGGGGCTTGTTTAAGGCCGTAGAGAGACTTCTTTAATTTACAAACAAGGGATGGATCATGGACATAACCCGGAGGTTGTTCCATATAGATCTCCTCCTCTAGGTCCCCATGAAGGAAGGCACTCTTAATGTCCATCTGGTGGACTTCCCATCTATTAGCGGCAGCGATGGCAAGGGTCAATCGAATGGAAGTCATCTTCACAACCGGAGCAAAGGTTTCTGAGTAATCAACCCCAGCTACCTGGGAGAAACCCTTAGCTACAAGTCGCACTTTATACTTCTCAACTTTTCCATCAGCTCCATACTTTGTTTGATATACCCACCTACACCGAACGATTTTTCTTCCTTTCGGAAGAAGGGTAAGATCCCAAGTGTCATTCTTTATGAGTGAGGAATACTCCTCATCCATGGCAGAATCCCACTCAGGAATCCCAGAAGCTTCGTGGAAGGATGGTGGATCAGAAGTAGAGGTGAAGAAGGAGTGAGGTCCAGTGAAGTCTGAGCGAGTACGTCTCTCATCCAAAGGATCTCCAACTAAATCTCCAGCACTCTGTAAAGTTTTCCTGGCCCAAAGAGGTCCCGACGGCTCAGGCTCCGAGTTGGAAGATTCTTCACTTGAGTGAGAAGGGACATAGTCCTCATCATCACTACTGTCAGAATCAGAAGACTCAGAAGTTTGAGGATCGGGAGGAGCAGGGAGAGGTGGAACTCGCTCAACAACATCATCATCTGAAGAGTCAGAATCTGAATCAGTGGGCAAAAGGACCTCAGTGGAAGTTGAAGTCAAGGATGACTCATCAAACTTCACACTCCTCTCAATATAAAGCTCATGGGTGGTAGGGTTCAACAATCGATATCCCTTCACGCCATCAGGATACCCGACAAAGATACAAGGTTTGGATTGTGGATCCAATGCCTTGCATTTCTTTTTGGGAATCCGAGCCATAGCCTTGGATCTCGAAGACTTGAAAGTGCTCAACATCAGGCTTGTGTCCAAACTAGGCTTCGAAGGGTGTCATCCCTCTTACTGCCTTGTGTGGGACATGGTTCTGAATATAACAAGCACAATTCACTGCTTCAGCCCAATACTGTGGAGGAAGAGATTTCGAGTGAACCATACAAGTAGCCATCTCCTTTAAAGTTCGGTTCTTTCTTTCTACAACTCCATTTTGGGAAGGGCTGTAAGAAACTGTATCGTTGCAAAGCAATCCCCTCAGAAGTGTAGAAATCCTCAAACCTGTTGCTCACATACTCACCTCCATTGTCGGTTCGAAGAACCTTGATAGACCGTTCGCTTGTTTCTCAGCAAGAGCCTTAAAGTTTTGAAAATGCTCAAAAACTTCAGACTTAAGCTTAAGAAAATATACCCAAGTATAATGCGAAAAGTCATCAATGAAGGTTAGTATATATAGAGCTCTAGTAAAAGAAGGAGATGGAAAAGGGCCAGAAACATCACTATGAACAAGATCTAAGGGACGAGTAGCTCTCCAGGATTTTCCCTTGTCAAAGCTTTTTTTCAAGGTGCTTTCCAAGGGTATAACCCTCACAAAGACCCTTAGAAAACTTAACTTGGGGTAGCCCATTGACCATTTCGTTTTGGCTCAATTGTTCAAGGTAATGATAATTTAGATGCCCAAAACACTCATGCCATAACTTGCTAACCTCATTTGCATGAGTGAGCAAGGAATTGGGTATCGAATCAGAAGAGAAGTGGGAAAAGGTATACAACCGTGAACGGTGATCTGCCTTTCCCTCAGCCACAGTGCAGTCAGAGTTAAGCTCACGAATAATCACCGAGTTAGGACCAAATTCCACTCGCATTCCTTCACCAAGGTGGGTGATTTGGTAAACTGATAGGAGATTGGTAGAGAGATTGGGAACACTCAACACTTGGTTAAATGTTCCACCTTCAATCTCTACCGATCCACTACTGGAAACTGACACATGAGTGTCATCACCCAACATGATTTGGGACATGCCACATGGTTCAATGCTAGAGAATTCAACCTCTGAAGAAGCCATGTGGTGCGAGGCACCAGAATCGATAATCCAAGTTGATGATGGAGCTGATCTAGCTACGAGGGCCTTACCTTTCTTCTTTTCATTTTTAGTCTCCTTTGCATTAGAAGACTCACCTTTCTGAGCATTTTGTTTAACGGATTCAGGAACACTTATTTTATTCTTCTCAAGTAAATGAGTTAAGTGATCAATTTGTTTCGAAAACAATGTTGCTCATCATGGCCAGTATTCTTACAATAGGAGCATTTATACTTTTCCTTCTTTGCTTTAGGCTCAGAAGTCGAAGTATGAGTGATGGGCTTAACTGGGGGTTGGTTGGTCTTGGTTTCTTTCTTAGGTTGGTCCTTAGTTTCTTTCTTCTTTTCATTTTTCTTGCCCTTATTCGCCACAAGGGCATGTGACTTGGATTTTAGAGTCCCCATTTGAATGAGTTTGTCTTGTTCTCGAATGAGTTGGGACAAAAAACTGTCAAAGGAGGGCATAGTCCAAGTACTACCCAAGGCGGCTTTCGTGGCGTGAAAAGTTGAAACGAAAACAGAGTATTCAGGACCTAACTTAGAAAGAATCGACAAGATCAATTGAGAGTCTTTCTTATCCACTTTACATTCCTTTAGAAGCATTCTAGTGCGGACAAATTTTGAGAAGAAGGCCTGTAGGTTTTCAAAGTCACTAGGGTTTAACCCTAGTAGTTCGTTCTCCAACTCATGCGCTCTCATGTCATCTTGCTTCCCAAACATATCATCGAGCATTTTCCACGCTTGATTGGGTGTTGAGGAAGTTTCGATGTGGAAGAGCAAGTCGGGAGAGACGGACATACAGATAAGACCTAAGGCTTCATCACAACGGTTGAACCATTTAGATTTTTCGGGTTCATCAGTAGGTTCGGTCTCTAACCCCATGGTAACTTGGTATAACCCTTTACTTCGTAAAACCAATATAATTTTAGATTTCCATTCGAAGAAATTAAAAGGTGTGAGCACTGGTACTTTAGAGATATCCATAATGAAGAGATAGAACCAAGGAATGCAGAAGGAAGGAGAGAGAAAGGAAACAACCACCCCAGAACAAAATTACACCCCCGAGTTTGGCACTTTATAATTCAGTGTGTTGATTACAACCAGATGCGACTGTGTTCCGAGAACCAGTTTGTCACTCACCTTGCAATTAGCGTAATAACGCGCAATGGTGGAGACAACAATCAAGGTTCGTAGGGCACAACAGATCAACACTGCAAGCAAGCACAGAAAGAGAGAAGCAAGAGGGGGAAGAAAGAGATTTGTGAGAAACAATGTCTCACATCACACAAAAGAATCCCTTTGTTATAAGACTGTGGCGGACGCGCTCACAAGTCCACAAAAAAGGAATAGAACAAAGCTCAAGAAAAAATGAGCTGAATTAAGCAATACAAAGACACCCCCGAATGTGGCACTTTATAAAATTAGTGCATTTACAAAATAATGATCCCATCATCTAGAGTGCGAAAAAACATGCAACTTTGACTAAAGAAGTGCTCAAAACCGAGCAACGAGTCAAAAGTTATAGCAAAAACCAATTCCCGCAACTGATGAGGAAAAAGGCAATAAGCCTACAAACGGATTAAAAAAGTGACCTAAATGCATGCAAAGAGTGTCGTATGTATGCTCGTTGGAAATGGCATGGAATTTGAGATAGGGTTTGTTTGTATTGCGAGGGAGGATTAGCCACCTGCCAATCCCGGACCTCACCCTTCGTCTTGACTCGATGGAAGGTTAATAAAACAAGCCAAAAAAACTTACAATGCCAATAAAATGTAATGTTTTTACCTTATACCTTTTAAAAATAATGAAACAACACGTTTTTTAGAAGAGTGATAAGATAAAAGAATGTAACCACGTTTTTTAAGAAAAGGAATTAAAAAATGTATTTTTAGAGAGATATTACTACTAAAAATGGTGAGAAAGCCACGTGGGGATGAAAGGCAGGTAAAAATAGATAATGCAGTGACTGTCCACTGTCAGTAAATGCCAGAACAGTCCAAAAAATGCCAGCTGAAGGAAAAACACCTTACCAGGCCAAAAAAACACCTCAACAGTCCAAAAACACCAGAACAACGTGCAAAAACACAGGAAAGGAGAAAAAACACCTTAGGACAGTTAAAAAACCTGGAACAGTTGAAAATGCAGCCAGGTGATAGAAAAACACCTGGAACAGGTTTAAACGCCTGGAACAAAGGAGAAAACGCAGCCAGGGGAGAAAAATGCCTGAGGACAGGTAAAAAACACACCTGGAAGGGAGAAAACAGTCGAAAGGCCCAAAAACATCTGGAACAGTTGAAAATGCTCAGAACAGAGGAAAAACGTGAGTAGCTTTGCAAAAAACGTGAGAGACAAGGCAAAAACGTGAGAGGTTTTGCAAAAATGTGAGAGGTTTGCAAAAAATGTTTTGAGACAGCAAGGAACCACAGCGATGAGGAAGAAGCTCGGAATAGTCTGAGTATACACCGGTGAAGAAAAAACAACGATCCCAACCAGTAATCACAGGTCCACGCCAAAAAACGAGCTCTTCTTTTACCCTGCAGCTGAATCTGAACACAACCAGCAAGAAATAACCCAGAAACAACAGCCACAAAGATCTAGAAATATCCAAATATGAACTCAGCTGATAAACAAACCAACCAAATACCTTAACTTGCAACTGCTGAAACCTCAATACGAGGTGAGCAATAATTCCAAAATGATAATCGAAAAAAACTTGCACACGAGGAAATGAGAAGAAACCAGAAGTAATAAACAACTGAGAAACGAAGAGTGCACGTTTACCAAAACCAGCTCTGGTACCATGAAAGAGGGATTCGTGAGAACCGATGTCGAAAAGCGATGCACCACAACGAAGTTGCACTCCGATGGTAACGTCAAGCCAACGCAATACACAAGATTCGAAACAATGGAAAGAAGATTGCAAGTAAGAAGAATGGGTCTGCTCATGCTCATAGATCGAAAAATAGGAAGTACAAATAGGGGTGCTGTGTAACCCCATGCCTAAACATGGAAAGAACTCAATGACGCCACTGATGTATATGACGTTGACTGACGCATATGACGCCACTAGAAGAGGAGTTACAATTCCAAATAAGGAATGTAACTCCTATGACGCATTGACGCAAATGACAATGTCAGATTCTATGACAGAATCTGACACTTGTCATTTGACTTCTTAAGACCTATGACTCTCATGAAGGCGAGATGACTCACCCAGGTGATGTGGACGATGACTGGACAGTCACACACACCAACAAGGATCACGGTTTAAAGTTAAGGGTTTAAGGTTTATGGTTTAGGATTTAGGGTTTAGTGTTTGGGATTCAGGCTCAAGGATCAAGGTTTATGGTTTTGTGCTATGGGTTTAAGGGTTACGATTTAGGGTTTAGGGTTTAAGGAACATGATTTAGGGTTTAGGGTTTAAGGCTAAGGGTTTAGGATTTAGGGTTTAGGGGTTAGGGTTTAGGGCTCAGGGTTTAAGGCTTAGGGTTTAGGGATTAGGGTTTAGGGTTGATGGCTTAGGGTTTAAGTTTTAAGGTTTAGGGTTTTGAGTTTAGGGTTTAGGGTTTAGGTTTTAGGGTTTAGGGTTTATGGTTTATGGCTTATGGCTTAGGGTTTAGGATTTAGGGTTTAGGGTTTAGGGTTTAAGGTGATAAAAATAGGGTTTAAGATTTAGGGTTTAGGTTTTGGGGTTCAAGGTTTAGGATTTAGGGTTTATAGATTATAGTTTAGGGCTTAGGTGTAGGATCAGACAATACCTCTCTAGGTGCAGCTCCCCTCTTGAGGATCATATTCATATTCGATGTATCACCGTTAAGAGGGAAAATCCCCTATCAAATCAGTTATTTAATATGATGTGGAAGATGAGTAAAGAAAATGAAAGTTAGAGAATTATATTTCATTGGTAATTAGTGATAAGTTTCAACAAGACTAATATGGATTTTGACTACTGACTCAGGAGGGCATGGCAATATTAGGACCATATTTCCTAGTCTCGTGCCTAGAACCATCATTGAGTTTTCTTGTGTAAAATAAGCGTAGAAATAGAGGTATGACTAAAAAAATAAAGGACTTATCAATCACCTAGTAAATCTTTCTTGTTTAGTTTCGAATGGGAGTCAACCTACAACTTAGTGACCTTCCATTCATTAGTAATTCCTTCTATGATAAACCCATGGATTCTTTCAAAAGTTCCTTAAAAATATAGGGGTAGTCATTAATCCTAATAAAGGGTGTGATGTGATGTGTAAAAATTATATACTCACAATAACCTCTTCTTCCTTTAAAGTTCCTGGTTTGTCCCAGGAATGATGTCTACCCATATCCAAGGATTGAGGACTACTACAGTCTATGGAAGGATTGGACATTCAAGAATAATTGAGTATTTGAATCAGAATGTCATTACATCTGGAAAAACATTCTCAAATGTTGGAGCAATACATCTTGGAAAAACATTGAACCTCAGAAATCCTCTCAAATTTCCAATCTAGGTCCTGGTCTAGATCATGTTCCTAGTCTTGTTTCGTTTTGTTTACGGTTCAGTCGTGGTCATTGGATATGGAAGTTTTATGAAAGGCATCCACACTTGAATAATTATTCCCATTTAGGTTTTTTGTAATGCCAATGGCAGTTGTAGTTCTGTGGAATTTAGTTGGTGGAAGGTGGGGTTGTGCCCTTGTTGGTTTTTTCCCATGGCAACATAAGTATCCTTTCTAGTATTATCGTGAGAGAAATCCCACTACTTGTGTGATAAGTTTAAAATATCCCTTGGCTCTTGGGAACTTATTTTTATCAGGATGCAATCACAAGGCTAGTTTTAGAAGGTATTAATAAAAATAAAATAAATTTTACTGGAATTACTTATGAAATTCATTCCTTCACTTCAAGCTTATCTTTATAAATGCAATTTGGATTTCCAAGTTCTCCATATTTTCCAAATTTGGGTCGAATTGACATTTTGGACCTATGAAGGCATGAATAAAATGACGAGTTCATTTCCTCCAACATTTTTGAAGCGAATTTAAATGAAATGAAATGTGGAATTTGGAGGTGGCATGTGGTAGACATTGATTTTCCTGCCACTGATTTTGAGTGACGAAACTTCTAACATGAACTTTAAACCCTAAACCCTAAGCCCTAAAACATAAACCATAAACTTAAACCCTAAACCCTAAACCCTAGCACCTAAACCCTAAACCATCAACCATCAACCCTTAACCTTGATCCCTAAACCCCGAACCACAACCCTAAACTCTCAACCCTAAACACTAAACCCTAAACCCTAAAACCTCAACCATAAACACTAAACCCTACAGATTAAACCCTAAGCCCTAAGCCCTAAACCTTAAATCCTAAACCTTGAACCATTAATCTTGAACCCTAAACATGAGCCCTCAACCCTAAACCCTTAACCCTAAGCCCTAAACCGTAATCCTAGAACCTTAAACCTTGAACACTAAAAATTGAGCCCTGATCCCTAGACCCTAAACCTTGAGCCTAGAGTATTGATCCCTAAACCCTAAACCCTAAACTGGTAACCCCAAACATCGAACCCTCAACCATAAACCCTAAACCCTGATCCCTAAACCCCAAACCCTAAACTTTAAACCCTAAACACTAAACCCTAAACCCCAAACCCTAAACCTTATTTACCCTAAACCCAAAACCATAAAAATTAAACCATAAATCATAAAACATAAACAATAAACCCTAAATCATGAGCCCTAAGATATTAACCCTAAACCCTAAACCCTAAACCCTAAACCCTAAACCCTAAATCACGAACGTTAAACCCTAAATCCTAAACCTTAAACCCTAAACATTTAGTCTTTAACCCTGATCCCTAAACCATAAATCCTAAACCATAAACCATAAACCCTAAGAACTGAACCCTAAAGCCTGATCCCTAATCCCTAAACCCTGAGCCCTAAGCACTAAACCCTAAACCCTAAACCCTAAACCATGAGCCCTAAATGCTAAACCCTAAACCCTAAATTGAGAATAACAAGTCCAGTGGTATTTTTGGGTCTGACATATTAGGATACCAAGTAAATTTGATCATTTTTACGCTCTTTTGAATAATTCTTTCAGTTGCAAGTTGTCAGGAACAAAGATTTCATTCAAAGAACATAACTTGATATGTCTAGTGCTTGTGTAAGTTGGAAATTTGAGAGGATTTCTGAGGTTCAATTTTATTTTCCAAGATGCATTACTCCCATGTTTGAAATTTTTTCTCTAGATACAATGAAATTTTAATTCAAAAACTCAATGATTCTTAAATGTCCAATCCTTCCATAGACCCCAGTAGTCCTCGATCCTTAGATACAAGGAGACATCATTACTGAGAAAAACTAGGCACTTTCAAGGAAGAAGAGGTTCTTGTGAATATATAGTTTTGACACATCTAAAACTCCTACAAATTTCAATAACCAATCGAAAAGGCCCCTAAAATCTTGAAGGATGATTTGAAATCCTAAAAAAATATGTATGTACTAACAAGATTAGAATATGAAAAACTATCTTCTAAAACGTGACAGATGGAGCTATGAGACTAGTTCCATAAGGTGTAGAGTGACCCTAAAATATTATATTTACTAAAAATATTTAAAGTATAAGTTTTTCATTTATTATTATTTATATTTTATTATAAGAAATAATAAAATATAAATAATAATAAAAGAAAAACTTATACTTAAACATTTATTTTAGTCAATAGAAGCATGCCACAAACACATATACCACACAACACATTGAAATGCAAGTGCGTTATGGCTCGACTTACCAAACCATAACGCACTCGCGTTTATAGACGATCGTGATTTTTTCATCACGTTAAAACACGTCCAAGCCATAACGCGAGCGTGTTATGGCCAAAATGGCCAAGAAGCAGATTTGTGCCCACTTTCTTTCCCCCATCTTTGTGCACTTTCACCTCTTTCTCCCCTCCACTTCAAATTAAAACCCAAATAGTTTACTCATACGCGGCACTCTAAATTAGTAACTTGGATGCCATCCTTCGAGATCATTTTAATTAAAGGTTGAAATAGAAAGAACTATACACCATCTTCAAGCATAACTTTAGATTTTCTAAGCATAGAATTTTGTTTAAAATATTTATATTTCCATTCATTCCACTAGTCAACAAGATACTTCTTATAATATGAAATTTGATGCAAATCTATAATTTGAATGGAAACATATGGTTTCTATGAACCATGAATGTCTAGTTGCGGTGGTGGGTGTTCGAAGGTCTCACCATTATCATGTTTCTTAAAAAGAATGAATGTATAGTTTTTGATGTAAATATTTATTGCACTAATAGTTGTGTGTATACGACCACATGATGTTGTTTTTAATTTTCTCGACTATACTATTCATAAATATGTGATTAGAACATAATGTTATTTTCCCTCTATACTGAGGATCATATTTGAGCCCATCTCAACCTGTTAAGAGGCCTTGAACCCATAATAGAAGGGGAAAGTAAAATTTGGTATCGAAAAAAAAATTGAACATCATTTTCTATTTGACATTGCAAAAATGTAAACATTTATTCAAAGTTACAAAATCGGGGTTGGATTTAAAATTACACGTTAGTGGTCATTATCAATTATAAGAATTATATGTAGTTGAAATATTAGATGTGACATCGCCTATGATGGATTTTACATAAATTTAGCTAGACTCCTTGAAATTTTATAGCAATATATAAATTAGATATACTAAACAGTTAAAAAATAAAATTTCCTTGTTCATCCTTAACATTAGGAAAAAATTATAGCATCCTTATAGCCACTTGATAATTAATGGAATTATGGCACACACTTTAAAATTTTCATATAGCCTACTTATAAATTAAGATAAATAAACTTATAAATTGTAAATAAATTTTATAAATGTATACAAAAAGCACGCACTTAGGTGCATTTCTAGGTCCTAAAAGCATGCTTGCATTGATATGAGTCCTAAGCAAGGAAACTAGTTATTGACATCTATCTTTGGCCTCTTTTATTTGTTTCTAGTCTTCCTTATGTCCTTTTACACACTATTACCTAGTCAATATTTCACTTACTTATCTTTTATGACTCTAAACACCAGTTCCCAACCAAGATGTTAGCACCCAGGCACTCATCCCCTCAGGTGTCGTTGACCCTTTTAGATAATTTACTCACTTCTTTTGGGTATGTTTTATCTTTTGGGATTTTTTTTTTCCAGGTCGGCCTTGATTGTCAATTACAAAATTCAACCAAGAGAGCCATATAAATACAAATCTATGTGACCAAAATAAAGGAGAAGGCTCTACGCATCTATTATCATCACCTAAGGTTGCATCCAAAGAAATTCTAAGAGCATCAAAGGAATCCATCTAGATTTAGTTAAAGGGTCAAGGGACTACATATACATGCATATGAAGGGAAGTTCATTTTTCCATCCACACATCTACTTACATTGGTACATCTAGTTATCGCTCGTTATCACTGCACTTGCATAAGGGATTCTTAGGGAACAATTCTATCACACATGCGAACAACTACATAGAATCGAAATGTGGTTCGGTGCTCAATCATAAGTTCACTCTATCAAGTTACCTCTGGGGTCATTCTAACTCCCTGTATTGTATATTTTCTTTTTGGGATTTGATGTACTTTGAGGGTTTTGTAGGTCATCATTACTTTACATATTACAAGTGAATTCTATAATCATAGTGTGACATACAAGTGGAAAAAAATGACCATTAGTGATAGCCTTTCAACACCAAAGGATTAAGGTTCCAACCATTTTCATAGTCATGGGCACCCAATAGAAGGCTCCATCACCTCGACGCCCTAACCAGTCCAAGCGCCTTAGTCTAGAATCATCTCGAAATCTCTAGAATTTATTGTCCATGGTTACGAAAGTATTCCCTTCCTATTCAATCAGTTTCTCCATTGCACTGCAGTCAAAATCAAGTTTAAATCTGCTATTCCCTTTCATCTCTCTCTTGTACTTAAGGTTTCTTATTTATCTAGCTTATTACTTGTGTCATCTTGTATCTAGTAGTTGTTTATTATAGTTTACATTTTTTACTCTCTAATTAGGATTTTACACATAAATTCTATTTTTAAAATCATTTGGTAAACCCATCATTTGAATTCCGCCGTAGTTTTAGGTTTTTTCCTTATGCATGTTACCCATGGTGGTTGTTTTGGGTCTTTTGAGAAAATTTATCTCCCTCAATATTCTCGTAGGGTTTCTAAATAAATGCTCGAATCTGATAACCCATTTTCCAATTCTTAAAATGTGCCTCTTAAAAACATTAAAACATCTAATAATAAGAAATCATATGATGAGGACACCAACATTGATCAAGAACACCTAGAAAAGGTTCTACTTTTAATCAAGATTTACACTACAGTCCTACACGTTTTCCACATAGTCTCCATGCTTTGATGGCTAATAAACACACTCAATATGCTACTTCAGTACCCCTTGTAGGATCTTCCTCACTGTCATGACCTCCACTCAACCCCTTCATATTCCTACTTCCATTCCCAATACTACCGCTCGACCATTTAACCTAATGCTTCTCTTGCACAACCAGATCTTCGTTAAACACTCCTAATTTAATTTATTTATATTAGGATCTAAAAACTCAAATTTTTCAACTTCAAATATCTACTTCTCGTGCATCTCCATCTCTTGATTCCACCTTACTCCTTCATACTCCTTTTGTACCCGCCATTTCCACTTATGCACTTCCTCCAAACTTCGTCACCCCTAAATTTCCTACCTTAAATCGTCATGGTGAATCTCAAGAGAATATTTGAGCATTTCATGTTACATGTATAGATTATGTGGATGATCATACATTATTAGCTAATTTATTTCCATAAAGTCTCCAAGATTATTCGTGTTGGTTCTACAACCTACATGTCCACTCATTAACATCATTTACGCATTTAGCCAATGCCTTTCTCACACATTTTTCAATAAATATCAGTTCAAAAATATCATATGCTTAACTTGCAAAAATCAAACAAGGACCTAATAAGCATCTAGTAGACTATGTATTATGATATAAGAATAAGATAGCTAATATTTCTAATTTCCTTGTAGATTCTAAACTTCAAGATATTTTTTCCAAATTATCTTACCATTTTTGTAAGAGAGTGTCATCTTTGAGACCTCTCCATCATTTAATCAAATATTTTATACTCTTAAGCTATGTGAGAACAAACTATTATCTATGGGAAAGCTCAAGTACCATGATCAAACTTCATATTTGAATCAGTTTCAAGGAAAATATAATTTCAAGCCATATCCTAATCCCATTGAAAGAAATGCTATTTCTACTCCTAAAAACCTTCGATGGAAACCTCCAAAGTGCACATTTACAAAATTTATTTGTTCTCCACACCTTTTATTACTGCAACTTCTTGAGAGAAATATTTTTATGCTTCCACCACCATTGAATCTTGATACATCTCACCCTAAGGGCCAAAACTATAAACAAAATGATCAATGTGAATATCTTAAATGTGTCAGGAATTCCACTTATTGATGTTTCAAACTACGACATCTCATTTAAGATCTTATTGATAACAATGTAATTAAGATCCTTGAGCCTTCGACATTTACACTAGTTAATGATAACAAAAAGCTCAAAATATTTAATGATCCTCTCCCTAAGCATGACAAGCAAGTTGTTGATTCTTCATCTAATCATACATATCATGTTGTGCCTCCTCCTTCATTGGGGATCTTGATTTTCTATTTTCTCATATTGATGCATCTTCAACACTCATTACATTCTATGATCACGATTTTTATGAAACATTTTCTTCCAATACACTTTGCATATTAATTATTTTATCATATTTTATACTATCAATAACACTATGATAATTTCATCGACTCTTATTTGTGTGTGTTCTCTTGCATTTCTCCTCACTATCAACTACCCACTCTCTCAAATTTCATATCCAATTCCAAAATCCTATGGTTACATAAAACTTCCAATTATAGTTGGTCCTCTCACCATGCTTGTTTCATTCATTGTGGCACCTTCAATCGTAGGCTATGACATGCTCTTTAATTTAACAAAAATAAAATTTTGTATAAACCTTACTATTATAGAGTAACAAAAGTAAACTATGATAAAAGTTTGTAGACATGATATAATACAAGTAATAAGCTAGATAAATACAAAACCCTAAGTGCAAGTGATATAGGAAAGGAATTATTTTATTTATGTCGATGTCGATATCATATGTGAGACTTGAGAAAGCGAGAACTAGGATGAGCGAGAATGTCAAAATTGAGTATAGTAAATTTTAGAGTTGTTGGATGTGCTTGGACTAGGGTACCTAGACTAAGTCAAGGGTTCTAGGAGCTGGAGTCTACTACTAGGTTCCCTTTACTTTGAAAATGGTTAGAACTTGAATCTTATGGTATTGGAAGGTTGTCACTGATAGTTGTTGTTGGTCACTTGTATGTCATTGGATGCTCGCAGAAATCACCTGTAACCTGTAAAGAGATAATGATCTACAAAACCCTCAAACTACATCAAATCCCAAAAAGAAAAGATGAAATATGGGGATTCGGACTAACCTTGGAGGTCACTGACCGAGTGAACTTACAAGTGAGTGTCACATTATATATCAAACTCCATGTAGTTCTTGTGTGTGTGTGATATAATCGTGCCCTAGGAATCCCTTGTGTAAGTGCACTTGATAGTGGGTGATAGCTAGATGTACCAATATAAATAGATGTTTGGATGGAAAAATGAATTTCACTCTTTATGTGCGTATGCATAAAATGTTGTCCCTTATCCTTTGAGTGAGTGTTATATGGATACCTTTGATGCTCTTAGAATTCCTTTGGAAACAACCTTAGGTGGTGATAATAGATGCTTATAGATTGGTCCTTTATTTTGGTTACATAGATTTTTATTTATATAATTACCTTGGTTTAATTTCATTATTGAAAATTGGAAGGTTGACCCATAAGAAAATAAGATGCCCAAAAGATAAAAGAATCCTAAAAAGAGAGAGTAAGATAGAAATAGGTTAGGGGTTCCCAAAGGGGATGAAAGTGTGTGAGTGTTGGCATCTAGAGTCATAAAAGATAAACATGTCAAATGTTGACTAGGATGCAGTGTGTAAAAGACCAAAAAAAAAGTAAAGAGGTCAAATATAGTTGATAATTACTAGTTTTCTTTCGTAGGAATCATATGAATGTAAGTATGTTTTTAAGACCTTGAAATGTACCCAAGTGCATGATTTTATGTCTACATTTTCCCCCACTTTATGTTTTTGAGTGAGTACTCTATAACATAAAGTAGAGAAAGGTGTGTACACTGATAGCCATGCAGAATGTGATGGTGAAAACTTGTCAAGGAGACAAGTGAAAGTGTTAAGTGATAAAAATGAAGCGTGGAAGCTAAGAAATAAAAGTGACCCTCAAGGTGAAGTGTATTATGTTGTATTGTGTTATTTCTATTGTTTTACTTGATGTAGGGATTCTTATTGTTGCATATTAAGGATATACCTACAAAACAAGAGTGAAAGAGTAGTCAAATTCATTTATTATGAAAACTCTATAAAATTTTGTAAATGTGTGGTAAAAGTAGTAACATGAAAGTGTGCACATGATCTGTGAAGAGTTAAAATGATAGAAAATTTTCTAAAGTGTTGTATAAGAATGAGTTCTTTGGGTGATATCATGCGAAGAGTGATTTTTTTGGGAGATATCATGCCAAGAATGAGCTATTAGGGAAATCTCTTGCCAAGTTTGAGTCTTTTAGGTGATCTCATGCCACAAGTAGAAGAGTCTTTGGGAAGAAAGGTATAATGTTACTCTCCTTCCATGACTTCTTTTGGAATAAGAACCACTATAGATGATATTTCATGTTTTTAGTTTTGTATTGTTTACTATTGTTCCATATAGAATATGGATATAGTAGGATATTTCATGCATTCTATATTCGAGGCTAGTGCCTAATCCTATAAAACTAATTTGTAAAGTGATATGAACTATGTTGATCTAAGAAAATCATTATAGCTACCCCTATTCATAGGTGCCCAAGAAAATCCAAAAATGCCCAAGCACTAGTGTTTGTGCTGAAATAACAACCCAAGTTAGATTCTAGGCCATTTATGTAATTGTAACTTTTTTATTCATGTAATGTGCAAGCTTTGTACTAAATATCTAAGTTGTTGTATGGGGTGATTGATTTATCCAATGTATGCCCTCCTACCTTGGGATGTATGTGACATTGCTAGGAGTATATGACCCAAGGAGAGGACTGTTAATGATTTGAAATTATATCCACTGTAGGGGAGGGGATGTGCATGGTAGAAATAAAGGCACAAGAAAACAAAGTGGTTGTGTGTGTGTGTGTGTGTGTGTGTGTGTGTGTGTGTGTGTGTGTGTGTTATTAGAAAAAAGGAAGCATGTCATGGAAAAACATGTCATAGAAAATCAGTAAAACAAATAAGTGTGTATACAAAAAGAGAGATCAAAAAGTGGGTTTCAAACATGGGAAATCACTCACAATGTCACAAGACAATTAGGGCCAAAGTGGCCAAAATAATACAAGCAATGATCAAGCAAGACATAGGAAAATCCCAAAAAGAATAACATATAATGAAAAACAATAGAAAGAAAAGTGTAACAGACAACCATGGTGGAAAATAGTTCTTGCAAGACAAATTTTGCACATGAAGCACCTGTTATCATGTTAGAAATATAAAAAGTATGTCAAAGCATGTGTGTATCAATGGAATAAGTAGTGTTCTAGTAAGAATATGAAGTAGTATAAAATGAAATAATAACACCTGTGATGTGTAAGAGTAGGAATGTAGATTCCCCCAAGAGCCTCGGTGGGATTTGTAAAAGGTATAGTGCTAAGAATAATTGTTGCATGTAAAGATTTGTAGAAAGTATGCATTCACAACTAGAGAACAAGTGAATGTGCATGTGTATATAGAAAAGATAATGACATACTAAATATTTGTCTAACATAGTAAGAAAAGTGTAACATGTGAGTCTAAGAGAACAATAATAAGTGCAACCAAGATATGCAATATGTTGTGAGTGTGAATAGAATGAAATGTAAAGTGAATGTGATACGAGAAGCTTGTTTCCCAAGAGAATGTGGATGAGTATTAGATTAGGTTTATTTATAAATACCCCTTAACAATCAAGAATGAACCATATAACAAGAGAGAATCATTAGGAAATGGTGTGAACTATGCGCTAGAAAGATATGATCAATGAATCATAGACCGTAGGATGTGTGAATGTGGTGAGGTTCATTTCAGATCTATACCCTCATCAATGAGTATGAACCATGGAGGTAGAGTATCTCATAAGGTAATGATGATACAAGTGTATCAATTCGTGTAATGATGCTTAGATTGATGAAGTATGAAGAATGAAACATAATAGCAGAGATGAGAGACACTTGACAATGTTAGAAGGGGGAGAGAAGTAAGCATGATGCCCCCTAAGTGTATGATGATGATCAATCTATCTAACAAAATTTAAGGGCAAGAGTCCTTCACCTGATGTGTGAGGATATAAAGGCATGTGACTATACTATGATATTGGAGATGTATTAGAGTGATAACCTATTAGTGAATGGTAGTTATATGTTGAAGGAGGTGGTGAACACCTATATGAAACAAAATTGAGAGATGATGAATAGTGATGTGAAGTAGACCTAAGAGGTGACGAGCACCTATGTGAAGTAGACCAAGGAGGTGATGCACACTTATGTGAAGTAGACCAAGGTGGTGAAGAAGATGATGAAATACTATGTGAAAGAGCCACCCAAGAAGAGGAATTAGGCCTTTAAGATGAACCAACAAAATGATGCGAGACAAGTAGGTCATGTGCAAATAGGTGAGCTAGGTGCAAAATATGCATTATATTTGAGAGGCCCAGGGGGTCTAGATGCTGCAACTAGGGAAAGAAAAACCTCAAGAGGAGGTAGAGGAAATGGTGTAGATTAAATAACACCTTTGATAGTGACAAATTTCTTATTGTGAATGAATTTAAGACACAAGTGGGTCAAGGAAAATATAGCCTTATTGACACGGATCCAAAGAATACCTAGGAACATGTTGTATCCTTCAATCAAAGGTGCCACATCAAATGGCTCAAGTAAAGTGAGAAGTCCAACTATAATTGAAAGCTTTATGTAACCATAAAAATTTGGAATTGGATATGAAATTTGAGGGAGTGGATAGTTGATATAGCGACAAGGAATGCAAGAGAACACACAAAAATAGAATTTGATTAATTGATCTTGGTATTATTGATAGTATGAGGTCTAATATAAGCATTGATATGTAATGTATTAGAAGAAAATGTAGCATGATAATCATGATCAGAGAAAGTGATGATTGGTGGAGATGCATCAATATGAGAAACTAGAAAATCAAGAGACCTGATGAAGGAAGAGGTGATTTAAAAATTATTTAATTTGTAAAACCCTAATTACATATTGGTGTATGATAAATAAGTACTAAATTACATATCTAACACAAGTAATAAGCTAAAGAAATATAAAACCATAAGTGCAAGAGAGAGAATAGAAAAATAAGTTGATTTCACACTTGATCCCAAAGTATTATGGACTAGAATATTGATTAATTAGATGATAAGACTATTGCAATCACACACAATAAGTCCTATAATCACCAAATGAGCATAAACTAGGGTGTTTGGAATAGGAATGGGCCTCCTTGGTGCTAGGGACATCTGTTAGGCATGTGTAATCACACAGGAGCTCAGAAACTATTTTTTGTTGTGTCACACAAGTTTCAATAACCTTTACTTTTGGTCACATGTATGTCATTGGATGATCCCCAAATTTACATGTAACCTACAAAAAAATTATATCCTGCAAAACACCAAACTACATCAAATCTTAAAAAAGAAAGATACAAATGAGGAGTCATGTTAACTACTGACAGTCACCCAACCGAGTGAACTTAGAGTGAGCACTACACTACCTTTTAGAATCCATATAGTTCTTATGTGTGTTTGATAAAATCATACCCTAGGAATCCCTTCACAAGTGCACATGATAGCAAGTGATAGCTAGATGTACCAATGTAAATAGATGTGTGGATGAAAAAATGAACTTCCCCTCCTATGCGTGTATGAAGAAAATGCAGTCCCTTGTCCCTTAATTGAGTGCTAGATGGATGAATTTATGCTCTTAGAATACCTTTGGATGTAACCTTAGGAGGTGATAATAGATGTTTAAAGTTTGGTCCTTATTTTGGTCACTTGACTTTGTATCTATAAGATTCCCTTTATTGAATTTCACAATTGACAATTGGAAGGCTGAACCATAAGAAAATAAGATGTCAAAAAAGATAAAATATACCCAAAAGAAGCAAGTAAAGTTTAAAAGGGTCAAGGACACCTAGGAGGATAGTGGGCTGGGTGCTAGCGTCTGTTTAGCGTTAGTGTCCAAAGTCATAAAATATTAAATAATAAAGTATAGGCTGGGCTATGGGGTGTAGAAGGACAAATAGAAAATAAGAAACACAGAGACAAAAGGGAAAAGATAGCTTTCAATTTTTATTTTTTCTTGGTTATGAATCTTATGAATAATGGTATGTGATTATGACCTAGAAATGTACCCAATTGCATGATAATAGCTTACTTTTGCGTAACTTAATATTATGACATAAATGATTGAATAATGGATATATTTCAAAGATAACTCTCTCTTGTAGAGGTGGTAATAGACTTTGGAAAAATAAATCTTGAAGCTCAGATTCTACGAGTACATTATACATCTTATCTAAGTTGTTCTTATACCGTAAGACATAATCCACTAGATGTTAATTAGATCATTGCTTAAATTGTGCGAGTTGAGCATAAGATATCTTATTTCTGATATTTATTGAAAAATGCACAAGGAAAACATCAAAAAAATGTGTAAACTATGTTACCAAGTGGACATGTAGGTCATATATCAAACATGTTGTATAATCTTATAGAATTAAAGAAAAATCTTGGCGAGTAAAGTGTGATCATCCGCATAATCTAAGCATGCTACATGAAATTATACGAGATGCTCTTAAGGGTCACCATGGCCTTTGAACGTAGGCATATTAGTGGAAATGAAATTGAGAGGAAGTGGATAGGCAGAAATAGTGGGTGTAAAAGGATTTTTAAGAAGTGAGGCAGAGTCAAGAGATGGAGATGCACGAGAAGTAGCGAGTTGGAGTTGGTGAATTTGAGTGTATAGATAATGATATAAAGAAGTTAAATCGGGAGTATTCAAAGAAGATCTAGGTTGTGTAGTAAAATATTTAGGTTGTATGATGGAAGAGGTAGTAGTAGGAATATGAAGGTGTTAAGTGGAGTCCATGGAAGCCAAGGAAGAAGCGTGACAAGGGTGTCAAAGCAACATCACGAGAGTTTTTAGTAGTAATCGAGCATAAATAATATGTGGAAGATGAGTAGAATTATCACATAAATATTGAAGAATTTTTTTAACTTGTCTAATTGGTATGGATCAATGTTAGTTTCCTCATCATATGAGTACTCACTATCATGTATTTCAATGTTTTTGAGTGGCATTTTTAGAGTTGGCAAAAGAATTAACAGATTTTAGCTATTAATTTAGAAACCCTTCAAGTAGATGGAGGGAGATATAGATGCTCAAAAGACCCAAAATGACTAATACGGGTGGGGCATAAGAATAAAATACCTAGAGAGAAGGTGTGGATTGAGTGATAGATTCACCAAATGATTTAACACAATTATAATTTTATGCTAAACCCTATATTATAATGTAGCAGCAAATGAATAAACAATAAAGTAAAAAAAATCCTAAGTAATAAGCAAGATAAATAAAAATCCCTAAGAGAAAGAGGGAGGAATGAAGACTTATCTGATTTGTAATAAATATTGGGCGTACAAGACTAGAATATTGATGAAACAAAAGTGTAGACTATCAAACTAAGCCCAAAAAATGTAAAAGTGGTAGAATGAGCTGAAGCTGTGGTGCTCGGAATAGGTCAAATGCGCTTGGGAACCATAGACCCTATTGGGAACCCGTGATTTCTTTTATGTCACTTCTATGTCACTTCCCTTCATTGTTGGTCATCTCGTATGTCATATGAAGTCTACAAGATTCGCATGAAACTTTCAAATAAAAAGAGCACCTACAAAACCCCAAAACACATCAAATCCTAAAAAAATATGCAAATGGGGAATTAAACTAACCCTAGAGGTTACGACTAAGTGAACTTATGATCAGGTGCTCCACTACATTTCGGACTCCATGTAAATCTAGGTGTGTGTATAGAATCATTTTCTATTTTTTTGTTGTGCAGATTTACTTGAATAGCAACAAATAGCTATATGTAAAAGATGTAAATAGATGCGTTCATGGACAAATGAACTTCCTCTTATATGAAGTCTATGCGAGAAGAATGTATTCCCTTGTCCTTTGAATTTATGCTAGATGAATGTTTTAATTCTCTTGTAATGGCCTTTGAACGCAACCTTAAGTGGCGATAGTAGATGTTTAGTACTTGGTCCTTTATTATGGTCACATAACTTTATATTTATATGATTACCATATTTTACTTTCATAATTAACCACTAAAAGGATGACCCATAAGAAAATAATATTTCCAACAACTAGAAGAGGCCCGAGAAGATGTGAGTAAGATACAAAAAGTCGGGGTTTCCAAGAGGGGATGAGGTCATTGACATCTGACTAAACATTGTTGTCTAGACTCAAAAAATCTAAAGTATCAAAATTCATAATGGGAAATATGGTGTAAGGCCAAGAAATGAACCAAAAAGAAAGTAAAGATGCCAAAGACAATGGCCAATTAGTACTTTTCTCACTTAGGAATCATAAAAATAGTAGTAGTATGTGTCTAAGACCTAGAAATGTACCCAAAGTGTGTGATTTTGTCTACACTTTGTTCTTTGTAGATTGATGGAAAAAGTGTTCCAAGGAGACAAGTGAAAGTGTGAAATGATAAAAATGAAGCGTGGAAGCTAAGAAAGAGGAAGTGAACCTAGGGCTGAAGTATATGTGTTGTACCATGTTATACCTACTATTTTTGTAGCTTGTGATTGTTGATTATTATTGTGTATTAAGGAAAGGCCTACAAAAGAAGAGAAAAAGAGTAGTCAAATGTTAGGAATTAGTGAACCAATATGTGGAAACAATTCCTCAAATCATAGCATGATAGGAAACTATATACTAGAATTATACTTGTAGAAATATAACAACATAAATGAATAATGCACAAAAGAAGACAAGACAAGATTTAACATGGTTCACCCAATGTGGGCTACGTCCACCAAGAACTTGTTTAGATTTTATTATCAACAAGATTAAAGCAACTCTCACATTCTTCTCTCATTTATAAACTCACAAGAGAATTCCAAAGATGCTAAACCACATCTAAACTACAATTGACACCCAATTGATTAACCTTTATCACTCTTGATCACCTATTGATCACTAAGACCCAAGACCTCTTGAACACTCAAGATATCTTCAAGATACCCTAACATCTCTATTTATAGGATTAAAATCCTTTTAAGAAGTCCTAAATATGACCCTAGAAGTTTGAAAGTCATAACCTTTCAACTTCCCATGGTTGGAAAAAAATGTCACAGCGTTGTGACCAATTAATAGCAAAGTCACAAAAATGTCACAACAACGTCATAAGAGATGACTGAGAATGCTCCTCCAGACTCCAAAATTAACCGTTCGAATTCCAACACTTCAATACTAATTCTAGAAGAACAAAAACAGGCTCCACACCCCAACAATATCCCACTTAGAATCTGCTCCCATGAGAAAATTTCTCAACCATTCATTATCAACCGTGAAGGCCAATCAAAGTTGAACACAACTTCAACTTCTCCCTTATGACCGCCTTGGTCATCATATCTGCAGGATTCTGACTGGTATGAAACTTTTCTAGCTTTAACTTAACTTCTTCCAAATCTTCCCTGATGAAATGATATCTTAGTTGAATGTGCTTCGTCCTAGAGTAGAAAGTGGATTTATTTTCCAATGAATAGATCTTTGACTATCCTTTGTGTAGTCTCCCAACTTCTGCTTATGTTAGGAAATAAGGGATAAAATATGTGGAATAATCCCTCATAGAATCGAAATAGTAGAAACTAATATGCAGAAAATATTACGGATCTCAAATAAAATTACAGAATAAAATAACACAACACAAAGAGATAGTATTTAACATGGTTCACCCAATTTGGGTTACGTCCACAAAGAATCACTTCCTCATATTTTATTACAAGCCACCACTCTCTCAATATAGTACCCAGATTTGTTTGGAGCTATGCTCAAAGCCAAAATCTACAGAATTCACACTGAATTTAAAACACATCTACAATGTTATATTATCCTACCATATGCATAAAACCATATAAGTAGACAACTACTTAAGTAGTTTTACAAAACTGTGGGTATCAAAACCATGGGCAAAAAATTTTCCCATAAACCTATGGGTCAAAAATCCTGCCCATATGAGAATAGCACATTTCCCAATATATTGGGCACGTTTTTAAGGCAAAACTTTTTTTTTTTTCCGGGGCTACACCCCCAACCCTTGGCAAGACAACTATGGAAAGTGTACAATACTATTAGCGTATAGTCTTAAACACTTTCTCACATGAAAATAGGATCCACAACCTAACAATATCCCACTTGGAGACTTGGTTTCCTATGAGAATGCTTCTCAACCCTTCACTAGTTTTCGTGAAGACCAACCAAACTGAACACAACTTCGGTTTGTCCCTTGTGACCACCTTATTCATCAAGTCAGTAGGATTTCGAGTGGTATGAATCTTCTCCGACTTCAAATTCTCTTCCTCCATAGTTGTCCCGATGAAATGTTACCTTAATTGTATATACTTTGTCCTAGAGTGGAAAGTAGAGTTCTTAGCTAGGAGTATAACACTCGACTATTACTATACAAATTTCCTTCCTCCTGCTTATGCCCCTGACTCCTCAAGAAATTGTTGTAACCAAATCATTTATTTTCTTGCCTCTATGATAGCAACATACTCAACCTCTGTGGTTGACAAAGCCACCAACCACGTAGTCATGAAATCCAACTCTTTGTTGTCCCACCTACGGTGTAAAGATAACCTGTCATGCTCCTCCCACTGCCTTGTCTACATCTCCAACCATATCGAATGTACATAACCACACAAAGTGGTGTCGATCCACTATAGCACAATATTGTCCTCATGGTCGCTCTCAAATACCAAAGGATCCACTTTACTTCCTGCTAGTGATCTCTACCTAGATCACTCATAAATCTACTCACCGCTCGCACTTTGCATGGGAAATTTCAAGCCTAGTGCACACCATGGCATACATTAAACTACAAAGCGCTAATGAGTAAGATACCCTTGAAATCTGGTTTCTCTCCAACTCTTTCTTGGGACACTGCTCCTTTGATAACTTGAAATGGCCTACCAAAGGAGTCCCAACCAGTTTAGCATGCCGCATATTAAACCTCTCTAAGACCTTAATGTACTCTTCCTAAGATAAAGTCATATTTCATTCCTTCCTATCCCAAGATATCCTCATACGAAGGATTTGTTTGGCTTCCCCAAAATCCTTCATAGAAAAGGATTCACTTAGCTGCTTCTTGAGTACTTTTATTTCCTTCATGTTTTTACTGCAGCCAACATTTTATCCACATATAGACACGGGATAATATAACTTTTGCCATCCTAAATTTCTTTGTATACACGTAATGGTCAAAATGACATCTAATATAACCTTGCTCCATCATGAATCTATCAAATTTCTTATACCATTGACATGGAGCTTGTTTCAAGCCATACAAGCTCTTCTTTAGTTTGCACACCATCTCCTCTTTACCTTTCATCTATAGCCCTATGGTTCCTACATATATAGTTCCTCCTCCATATCACCATAGAGAAATGTAGTTTTTAAATGCTTGCTCTATGTTCAAGTCTTCTGCTGTAACTATTCCAAGAACAGTTGTAATAGAGGTCATTTTTAGTACGGAGAAAAAAATCTCATCAAAATCTACACCTTTTTTACGTGCGCAAAACCCTTTACTACCAAGGGCCTTGTATTTTTCTTTCCTCCTTCTTCCTCTTTAACTCTAAACACCCACTTGTTCTATAATACTATTTTTCCTTTGGGTAGCTTCACCAAATACCATGTCTAGTTCTCCACGAGAGCTTGATGCTCCTCATCCATGGCTTACTCCCACTTCTTCTGGCATCTACTGCATTGCTTCATCAATGTTCTCGGCTCTCCACTATCGGTGAGTAATGAATAATAAAGAGAAGAGAAAAACATTTAGGTTCTCTTATTACCCTAGAAGACCTCCTCAATATAGGAGTTTGGGGTTCCTGTTGAGGAAGTTCCTGAAATGATTCATGTGTATCTTTTCCATTCGAAGATCCTCTACCATTGCATATTATTTCTTGGATTCTTCCATGTTTTCTATGAATTGCTTATATTGGACTTTCTCATTAAAGACCACATCCCTAGATTGAATGATTTTCTTATCCTTAATACTCCAACATTTATATCCACAATCCTTACCACCATAACCAATGAAAGTACATTTTTTACGATTTAGCGTCTAGCTTGGTCCTATCATCCTTGTCTATATGAACAAGCACCTCATATCCAAAGACTCTAAGAAATGAATAATCAACTTTCTTACCATACCAAGCCTCTTGATGTATGCCTCCATCCAAGGAACTTGAGGGTCCTTTGTTTATGAGGTTCTTATCTCTGCTCACCGCTTACGCCGAGAAAGAAAGAGGTAGTCCTACATGTAACCTCATACTCCTAGCACATTCCGTTATTGTTTTTTCATCCTTTCGACACCCCATTCTACGGTGGAGTTCATGGAACTATCTTTTTCCTGTGGATTCCATTCTTAGAATAGTCATCAAATTCATTGCTATAATACTCCCCTCCATTATCTGACTTGAGACATTTTAGCTTAATACCTATTTCATTTTCTACCAAGGCTTTCCATTTAACAAAAGTGTCAAATACATCAGATTTTTTCTAATACAATAAACCCAAACTTTCCTTATTACATCATCAATAAAAGTAACATAATAACTTGAACCCCAAGAGATGATACAGTGGCCCCACACATAAAAGTGCACCAGCTCTACCTTACTCTCTCTTCTTTTTAGGTCCAACCTTGAGAAACCTTACTCGCTTCTATTTCTATATATTTGGGAAAATCCTTCTTTATGATCTCCATGCCCTTGTGACTCATATGAATGAACCTATAGTGCCACAATGTTGTATTTATTTACGAACCCACAAGATTACAAACATTAGTGCTATAAGTGGTTAAATACAAGGTTCCAACCTTCTTGCATCTTGCCACCACAAGAGCATCCTTGGTAACCTTCCAAGAATCCCCTGTAAATATCATAGTACAACCATCACTTCCTAACTTCCCTGCCGATATCAAATTTCGTCTTAATGTAGGCACATGTCTAACATCCTTCAATAGCCAAGTATTCCCATTCTGCATCTTAACCTGAACATAACCTTTTCCAACTATGCTACAAGGCTCATCATCACCAAGAAAAACATGCCCAAAATCTCCTTGAACATAATCAATAAAATAATGCCTATGTGGAGTAGCATGGAAAGAAGCCCCTGAATCTAAAACCCAAGATTCAGTAATATTGTGCAAAGAAAGAATCAAAGCATCCTAACATACATTACCCGTTGCCACATTTTCCTCCTTGTTTTCTTCCTATTGTTTCTTCTTGTCCCGAAGCTCCCAATAGTCCTTCTTTACATGCCCAGAATTTCCAATGCCAACATACTATCTTGCTTTTGGATTTTGACCTTGCCCAATCCTTTGATTTTCCACGGCTTCCTCTATTCTTCTGTCTCCCTCTAGTTTCCACTATCAAAGAATTCCTTGAAGTAGAAGATTCACCAGAGCTTTTTCTTCACATTTCCTTGCTTAGAATCACCCCTACAACATCCTCAAACTTCAACTTTGAGTTAGTTAGAACCGAGTTGCTTACCGCCATTACCAGGTTATTCCAACTCTCAAGTAAAGAGCATAGAACTAATAAAGCCCTAACTTCTTCATCAAATTCTATTATAACCAAAGCTAGCATATTTACAACCATATTAAAATAATTTAAATGATATGCTATTGAACCATTCTCAGACATCTTCATATTAAACAACTTTTTCATTAAAAATATCTTATTGGAGGCAGAGGGTTTTTCATACAACTTCCCTAATGCATCAATCAGTTTTTTGGTATTATTTTCCTTTGAAATATTAAATAATACTGAAGATGCAAGACACAAACAGATTGTCCCAAGTGCCTTCCTATCCAGAAAATCCCATTCCGCATCCGTCATGCTTGAGGGTTTGTTCACCTTCTTAGATAGCGGAATATAAAGATCCTTCTGATAAAGGTAATTTTCCATCTGCATCTTCCAAAGACTAAAATTATGCCCATCGAATTTATCAACCCTAGATCTTCCATCATCTTCCATAGCTCCCACTCAAGATAAAAATTTCTCTGTGATTCAAAAATTTAGTAAACCAAACCAAGCTCGATACTAATTGTTACGAAATAAGGGATAAAATATGCGTAATAATTCCTCACAAAATCGAAAGCAGTATAAACTAATATGTAGAAAATATTACGGATCTCAAATAAAATTATAGAATAAAATAAAACAACATAAAGAGACAATATTTAACGTGGTTCACCCAATTTGGGCTTCGTCCACCAAGAATCACTTGCTCAAATTTTATTACAAGCCACCACTCTTTCAATACAATACCCAGATCTGTTTGGAGCTATGGTCAACAAACTCTACAGAATTCACACTCGAATTAAAAACACATCTGCAATGTTTTTATTATTATTAAGGGTAAATAGTTTTGAAAGGACTATACCCTATATACAGAAAGGCTCAAAAGCCAGATATCAAAATAGGTAGAAACAACCCAAAAAGAGAAAAACAACCAACACCAAAGGGCTCAACAGCCAGATAAGACAACATAGTAATAAAACAGGATCAAGATGTACAGTGATCCGAAAAGTAGCAGAAGAGACAAAAAACTAACAAGAGACTGGTCATCTCAGCCAAAAAACAACACCAAAACCACCAGTCAACAGCAACTTCACAGCCAGTAAAAACAGAGCACCACTTCACTTGATAGCCTGATCAATCTTGGCTTTGATCATTTGAAGTGAGACAAAGAATGCAATGGCGGTGGCACGGAAGGGTCTTTCAGATCTTCCTGAGCAATTGCAATATCTCTTTTCTCCTTGGAGCCCCAAATGTCCTCAGTAATCCTGCTGAGACTGCAGATACTACGAACGTGTTGTTCGATGAAATTGTAAATACTTTTAAGGGTAGAGAGGATACAGTCATTACGTCCTTTTGTGTTTCCAAGTCTACCATCCAGAGATTGAAGCTTCTTGAAAATCTCAGCAGTGACATCCTCTTCTTCATCATTTTGCAGTTTCCTTTTCCCCTTAGCTTTTTCCATATCTCTAATAACACTCTTAAGCTCTTGAATTTCCTTTTCCATCTTTCCCACTCTGCTCAACAAGTCCTCATCCTTAGGCTCCTCCACCGGATGGCTAATGTGTAGGAGATTCTCGGCAAGCTCCTAGGTCTTTGTGACTTCTAAGAACCCTCTGCGAAGCAGGGACCTTAGTTTTCATCCCCTTCCTTTTCTTGCTAGATGAAGCAATGTCAATCTTCCTTTCGAGCAGGGGAGGAATGGAGGTAGTGGGGGTAGGGGGAGGAATGAAGGTAGAGGGAGGAGCAGAATCCAAGTGGGGATAGGCTGAGCAGTGGCGGTGAATAAGCAGTATTAACCCTTGATGCAGGGGAACTGCCCTAGTATGATTTTGCACTTCCAGAATGGATTTCTCCAGTGAGTTTATCAAGTAATGAGGGAAGTTGATAATGATGTTTCTACGAAATTGATTGAGAAAGATCAAATGTTTTATAGGAATAGTGACAAATCTCCCCTCAAGAGTTACATACCTTACTACCATTCTAGAAATCTCAGCAAATGGCTCGGGAATCAAAGCTAGCTTGATGCCTGCCATAAAAAATTCAAGATCTTCCCCTTCATCCAGGAATTTATTTGTCTCCACCTCTCTGACCACCCTCTTGTTAAAGAATTTGGATCCATCAAGACTGAGTCTAGTGACTTTAGCAATAAGCTCCTCCGTAATCTCAACCTCAATGTTGTTATATTTTACCACGCGATTCCTCCATCCTTGAGAAAATTTAATAGAGATATCTGATAAAAACCTTGGATTTTTTCAATAAAGTTCATAAGACCCCTATTTGAAGATAGTTCCAAAGAACCATATCATCTTTCCAAGCTAGATTATGGGTGGGCTCTATCTTGCAAGGTGGTCCCCCCATTTTTCCAGTGGCTCTGCCCGCAATGGTAAAAATTTTAGAACTATGCGACCCAACCTCAACTCTGTTTTTGAATCTCTCCCAATCGTGCAGAAAGATATAATTATTAGACCTTACTTTGTAATTAGTGACCCACTCCTTAGCATCCGCCCTATGACTAGTAATGATGTCACTCCAGGTCGCACAAATCTTAGGAGATGTCATCATTCTGTACTTAAAAAGCCGCTCCTTTGCATCAAGCATTACAGCCATTAGTGATTACTTGCCAAGTCATGTAGATCATTGATGATGTCTTCATTAACTTGAGTGGGAATAATGTCACCCCTTAGCCAAGTTTGAAAAGTATTATTAACCCCAAAGTTTTCCAAACTATCCACGACCCTATTGCCTTCCCGGTAGGTATGTTTGATTTCAAAATTTTGAAAACTCTTGCAAATATCAGTAGCTTCAACAATAAAATCTCTGATTGACTAGCTGGGGGGTTGTTTTTGGTTCAAGATATTGATGATGTTTAGCGAATCACTCAATTATAATATTTGGAATATTACAATCCCTGGCTAGCCTTATTCCCCAAAGAGCAGCAAGAGCTTCAGAGTAATGGTTAGTTTGCCTTCCCATCTTTCCAGAAAAAGCAACAACAAAACAACCTCTGTGATCTCTAATGACTCCCCCACCTCCAAAATCTCTAGGATTGCCTTTTGAGGCCCCATAAAAATTCAATTTATGCCAAGCATTGGGAGGCTTAATCCATCAGGACAGTGGATCTATCAATACCATTATTATTCTTATTCAAGACAGTGCCAATATTCCAAGCAGCCAAAATGTTCTCTTCTTCCTCAGGGAAAAGTCTATTTTTAGGAGGTTTAAATCTTGCAATGTTGTCCTGCACAACAATGATAATTTCTTTGTAGACTTTGTTACATAACTTTCTAGTATTCCTGAAAATGACATCATTACGAGCCTTCCAAACTTGCCACATGGTGTGAGGTAAAACTAGTTGCCATAATCTCCTCACCACACAATGTTTGTAAGGAGAGTTCCATTGTTCCCAGGCCTAAAGAAAAGTAAGGGGAAAGATCCATTCCTGATTAAAGTTTTTAAATATAAGATGCCAAATTTTGGAAGTATACTTACAATGAAGAAATAAATGTTTAATGTCTTCTGCTTCTTCCTGACACATGCAACATCTATTCGGCATGATAAATCCTTTCCTAATGAGATTTTCATTGGTTAGTATCTTGCCTTTAATGATGAGCCACCAGAAAAAGTTCACTCTAGGGGTTAGCTCTGGCATCCACAGCTTATGCCACTCAGTATCACTTTCAATAGAGGTAAAGAAAGAATTGTAGCCTGATTTAACCGAGTACTCTCCATCAAAAGAATCTTTCCAAATGAGCTCATCCTTATGACTTTGTGGACTGATATGAATTAGGGAGAGTTGATTCTGCATAGATGAAACATCAGACTACACATTCTCCTCCTCAACTTTGAACTGTTTCCATTTTCTTTTGGTTTCATCCACCTCAATATAGCCCTGTACTTTGTGCCCATAATTTCTAATTAAGTTGTCTTTAATGTGGCCATAAGAGGAAATCCAGTTAATATCTGACCATTTATCAGTCCAAAAATTAATGTCTTGACCATCCCCAAGCTTCCAACTACATCTGCAATGTTACATAATCCTACCATATGCATAAAACCATATAAGTAGACAAGCTGCTTAAGCAATTTTACAAAAATGTGGGTATCAAAACCATGGGAAAAAACTATCCAATAAACCTATGGGTCAAAAATACTGCCCATATGAGAAGAGCACATTTCCCAATGTATCGGGCACATTTAAGGCCAAAAAAATTCGGGGGCTATGCCCCAACCCAAACTGAGATAATGTGGAAAGTGTACAGTACTCTTAGTGTATAGTCTTCAACACTTTCTCACATGAAAATAGGCTACACAACCTAACAATCTTTGATTTAGAGACTAGGTTTCCTTTGAGCAAGCTTCTCAACCCTTCACTAGTTTTCATGAAGACCAACCAAAGTTGAACAAAACTTCATTTTTTCCCTTGTGACCACCTTGGTCATCATGTCTATAGGATTCTGATTGGTATGAATCTTCTCCAGCTTCAACTTCTCTTCCTCCAAAGTTATCCTAATAAAATGGTACCTTAACTATATATGCTTTGTCCTAGAGTAGAAAGAAGTGTTCTTAGCTAGGTGTATTGTAATATAACTATCACTATGCAGATTTCCTTCCTCCTGCTTATGCCCCAACTCCTCAAGAAATTGTTATAACCAAATAATTTATTTACTATCCTTGGTGGCAACAACATACTCAACCTCTCGTGGTTGTCGAAAGCCACTATCTTTTATAATCATGAAATCCATCTCACTTTTATCCCACCTATAGTGTAAATATAACATATCATGCTCCTCCTGTTGTCTACATCTCTAGCCATATCTTAATCTACATAAGCACAAAAAGTGGTTTCTGATCCACTATAGCACAAAACATTCCCCATGGTTGCTCTCAAATACCGAAGGATCTACTTTACTACTTGTGAGTGATCTCTACCTAGATCACTCATAAATCTACTCACCGCTCCCATTGCATGGGCAATATCAAGCCTAGTGCACACCATGGCATACATCAAACTGCAAACCACTGATGAGTAAGGTACCTTGGACATCTGGTTTCTCTCCTACTCTATCTTGGGACACTGCTCCTTTGATAACTTGAAATGGCCTACCAAAGGAGTCCCAACCAGTTTAGCATCCTACATATTAAACCTCTCTAAGAACTTCTTAATGTACTCTTCCTAAGATAAAGTCATATTTCATTCCTTTCTATTATGAGATATCCTCATACCAAGGATTTGTTTGTCTGCCCCCAAATCCTTCATAGCAAAGGATTCACTTAGCTACTTCTTGAGTAATTTTATTTCCTTTATGTTTTTAGCTGCAACCAACATGTCATCCACATACAAACACAGGATAATATAACTACCATCTTGAAATTTCTCTGTATACAAGAAATGGTCGAGAATGACATCTAATATAACCTCTCTCCATCATGAAGCTATATAATTTCTTATATCATTGACGTGGAGCTTGTTTCAAGCCATACAAGCTCTTCTTCTATTTGCACACCATCTCCTCTTTACCTTTCACCTCATAGCCCTCTGGTTTCTGCATATATAGTTCCTTCTCTAAATCACCATAGAGAAATGCGGTTTTTACATTAAGCTGCTCTAAGTGTAAGTCTTCTACCTGTAACTATTCCAAGAATAGTTCTAATTGAATTCATTTTTAGTACGGGAGAAAACATCTCATCAAAATCTAAACTTTTTTTTTGTGCAAACCCCTTGACCACCAACTGGGCCTTGTATCCATTCTTGCCTCCTTCTTCCTCTTTGACTCTAAACACCCACTTATTCTGTAATGCTATTTTTCCTTGGGTAGCTTCACCAAATCATGTGTCTAGTTCTCCATGAGAGCCCTGGATCTCCTCATCCATGGCTTGCTCCCACTTCTTCCTCACATCTACTTGCATTGCTTCATCAAAGCTTTCGGCTCTCCACTATCGGTGAGTAATGAATAATAAAGAGAAGGAGAAAAACGTTCGAGTTCTCTTCTTACCCTAGAAGACCTCCTCAATATAGGAGTTTGGGGTTCTTGTTGAGGAAGTTCTGAACCGATTCATGTGTCACTTTTCCATCCAGAAGATCCTATACCACTGCATATTCTTTCTTGGATTCTTCCCTATTTTCCCCTTTGCTACTTATACATGGATTTCTCATTAAAGACCACATCCTGGATTGAATTATTTTCTTGTCCTTAATACTCCAAAATTTATATCCAAATTCATCACCACCATAACCAATGAAAGTACATTTTTCTTATTTATCCTCTAGTTTATTCCTATCATTCTTATCTATATGAAAAAACACCTCACATCCAAAGACTCTAAGAAATGAATAATCAACTTTCTTACCATACAAAGCCTCCTCGAGTATCCTTCCATCAAGGCACTTGAGGGTCCTCCGTTTATCAAGTACAAAATTGTGCTCACTTTCTTCTACCTAGAAAACAAAGAGGTAGTCCTACATATAACCTCATGCTCCTAGCATGTTCCATTATTGTTCTTTTCATCCTTTCGACACCCCATTTGCTACGGAGTTCTTGGAACTATATTTTTTTCTTGCGGATTCCATTCTTAGATTAGTAATCATCAAATTCATTGCTCTGATACTCCCCTCCATTATGTGACTGAGACATTTTAGCTTAAGACATGTTTCATTCTCTACCAAGGCTTTCCATTTAACAAAATTTTCAAATACATCAGATTTGTTTCTAATACAATAAATCCAAACTTTCCTTATTGCATCGTCAATAAAAGTAACATAATAACTTGAACCCCAAGAGATGATACTTGAGCTACCCCCACACATCGAGTGCACCAGCTCTAACTTACTCTCTTTCTTTGTAGGTCAAACCTTGATAAACCTTATTTGATTATGTTTTCCATATATGCAATCCTCACGAACTCCAAACCTATTACGTATATCGAGGAAAATCCTTCTTTATGATCTCCATGCCCTTATGGCTCATATGACCGAGCCTATAGTGCCACAATGTTGTATCTACTTCTGAAGCCACAAGATTACAAACATTAGTGCTATAAGTGGTTAAATACAAGGTTCCAACCTTCTTACCTCTTTCCACAACAAGATCACCCTTGGTAACCTTCCAAGAGTCTACTATAAATATCATAATACAACCATCACTTCCCAACTGCCTGCTTTGATATCAAATTTCATCTTAATGTAGGCACATGTCTGACATCCTTCAATAGCCAAGTATTCTCATTCTCCATCGTAACATGAGCATAACCTTTTCCAACTATGCTATAAGGCTCATCATCACTAAGAAAAACATGCCCAAAATATCCTTGAACATAATCAACAAAATAATGCCTATGTGGAGTAGCATGGAAAGAAGCCCCTGAATCTAAAACCCAAGATTTAGTAATATTGTGCAAAGAAAGAATCAAGGCATCGACATACATTACTGTTGCCACATTTTCCTCCTTAGTTTCTTCTTGTTGTTTCTTCTTTTCCCGAAGGCTCCCAATAATCCTTCTTTACATGCCCAAACTTTCCATGATGCCAGCATACTATCTTGCTTTTGGATTTTGACCTTGCCCGATCCTTTGATTTTCCACATCTTCCTCTATTCTTTTGTCTCCATCTAGTTTCCACTATCAAAGCATTCCTTGAAGTAGAAGATTCACCAGAGCTTTTTCTTCACATTTCCTCTCTTAGAATCACCCCTACAACATCCTCAAACTTGACTTTGAGTTAGTTAGAACTGAGTTGTTTACCGCCATTACAGGCTATTCAACTCTTAGGTAAAGAGCGAAGAACTAATAAATCCCTAACTTCTTCATCAAATTCTATTGTAACTAAAGCTAGCATATTTACAACCATATTAAAATAATTTAAATGATATGCTACTAAACCATTCTCAGACATCTTCATATTAAACAAATTTTTCATTAAAAATATATTATTAGAGGTAGAGGGTTTTTCATACAACTTCCCTAATGCATCCATTAGTTCTTTTGTAGTCTTTTCCATTGAAACATTAAATAATAATGAAGATGCAAGACACAACCAGATTGTCCCAAGTACTTTCCTATCTAGAAAATCCCAATTTGCATCCATCATGCTCGAGGTTTGTTCACCTTCTCAGACAACAGAATATAAAGATCCTTTTGATAAAGGTAATCTTCCATCTACATCTTCCAAAGACCGAAATTCGCTAGTTGAATTTATCAACCCTAGATCTTCCATCATCTTCCATAGCTCCCACTCAAGATACCAATAGCTCCCACTCAAGATAAAAATTTCCCGCAATTCAAAACTTTAGAAAACTAATCCAGGCTCGATACCAATTGTTAGGAAATAAGGGATAAAATATGTGGAATAATCCCTCACAGAATCGCAATAGTAGAAACTAATATGCAGAAAATATTACAGATCTCAAATAAAATTACAGAATAAAATAACACAACACAAAGAGACAGTATTTAACATGGTTCACCCAATTTGGGCTAAGTGCACCAAGAATCACTTGCTCAGATTTTATTACAAGCCACCACTCTCTCAATACAATACCCAGATCTGTTTGGAGCTATGCTCAACAAACTCTACAAAATTCACACCCGAATTCAAAACACATCTGTAATGTTACATTATCCTACCATATGCATAAAACCATATAAGTAGACAAATGCTTAAGCAATTTTACAAAACCGTGGGTATCAAAACCATGGGAAAAAACTATCCCATAAACCTATGGGTAAAAATTCTGCCCATATGATAAGAGCACATTTCCCAATATATCAGGTATGTTTTAAGGCCAAAAAAAATAAATTCAGGGGTTACGCCCCCAAACCCCGACGAGACCACTATGGAAAGTATATAGTACTCTTAGTGTACAGTCTTCAACACTTTCTCACATGAAAATAGGCTCGAAAACCTAACAAATTACAACCCAACTCATCAAGAAATTGTTGTAGCCAAATCATCTCCTTGATTTCCTCGTGGTAGAAACATACTCAACCTCGTGGTTGAAAAATCCACAACCTTTTATAGCCATGAAATCCATCTCACCATTGTATTTCCAACTATAAATAAATATCCTATCATGCTTCTCATGCTATCCAAATCTCCCACCATGTCCGAATCTACATAGCCACGCAATGTAGTGTCTCGATCCACCAAAACACAATGTTTCTCCTATGGTCCATCTCAAATACCGAAGGATCCACTTCACTTCTGCCGGTGTTCTCTACCCGGATCACTCATAAACCTACTCACTTTGCTCCCATCGCATGGGAAATTTCAGGCCTATTGAATACCATAGCTACATCAAGATACTAACCACCATGAGTATAGTACCCTAGACATAGATTCTATCCTCCTCGGTCTTTGGACTTTACTCCTTTGAAAATTTAAAGTGACCTACCAAAGGAGTACCAACCAGTTTATCATTCTAAATACTAAACCTCTCCAAGACCTTCTTTATGTACTCTTCTTGAGATAATACCGACTTCCTCTCCTTCTTGTTCCTATTTATTCTCATACCAAGGATTTGTTTTGCTACCCCCAAATCCTTCATAGCATGTGAAAAGAGTCACCTAGATGCTTCTTGAGTAGCTTTATTTACTCCATGTTCTTACCTACAACAAGCATATCATCCACATATAAGCACATAATAATATAATTACCATCAAGAAAATTTTTAATGTACACACAATGGTCTAAGTGACACGGAGTAACCCTAATCTGCATAAAACTATCAAACTTCTTGTACCATTTCCATGGATCTTTTTTAGGATATACAAGCTCTTCTTTAATTTACACACTAACATCTCCTTCCCTTTGACCTCATAATCTTGTGGTTACTACATATACAATTCATCCTCTAACTCACCATGAAGGAATGCGGTATTCACATCCAAGTGATCTAAGTGCGGGTCTTCTATTGATACTAAACCAAGAATGGTCCTAATAGAAGTCATTTTAACAATAATAGAAAATAATTCATCAAATTCTATACCTTTCTTACGTACAAATCCCTTTACCACCAACCGGGCCTTGTATCTTTTTTACCTCCATCTTTTTCTTTCATTCTATACACGCACTTTTTCCGCAATGCTCTCTTGCCCTCAAGTAGCTCCACTAGATCCCAAGTTTGGTTCTCCATAAGAGATCTATGCTCATCATCCATGGCATGCTTCCACTTCTTCCTCAAAGCACTCTAGATCTCCATTGTCCTTTGAGAAATAAATAATTCAAAGATGGAATAAATCATCCGAGTTCCCTTCGTACCCTAGAAAACCTTCTCACCTCGGGATTTTGGGGTTCCCGATGAGTAGGTTCTGAAGGCTGGATGTGCCGTGATATGTTGCACCGAACCAGACCCTTAGACACCTTACTATCCACAATGTCCTCTAACACTTTGTGTATTCTTTCTTTGATTCCTCTTTTTGTTCTCTGCAACTAATGTTTATACATGACTTTTTCATTAAAGGCAATATCTCTAGACCGAAATATTTTCTTGTCTTTAAGACTCCAAACATGGAAACCAAACTAATCCTCACTATATCCAACAAAGTTACATTTCTCATACTTAGCCTCCAACTTGGTCCTATCATCTTTATCAATGTGAATAAATATCTCACATCTAAATACTCTAAGAAATGAATAATCAATTTTCTTACCAGACCAAGCCTCCTCAGGTATACCTCCATCCTCTATTAATCAAATAAACAAGTGTGCTTACCAATTCCACCCAAAACATGAGTGGCAGCCCTGCATGTAACCTCATGCACCTAGCATGCTCCATGATTGTCCTGTTCATTCTCTCTAACAATCCATTTTCCCGTGGATTATTTGGAACCGATATTTTCCTATGGATCCCATTTACCGAATAATAATCAATAAATTCATTGCTGCAACACTCCCCTCCATTATCCAACATGAGATAAACCAAGTCTTTCCATCTTTTGAAAGTTTCAAACACATCCGATTTATTTCTAATGCAATATACCTAAACTTTTCTAGTTGCATAATCAATTAAAGTGATATAATAACATGAACCACTAATAGATTTTACCTTAGCTAGCCCTCATACATCTCGTATGCACTAAATCAAACTTACCCTCCTTCCTAGTAGATCCAACCCTAAGGAATCTCACCCGCTTTTGTTTCCCATAAACACGGTCCTCACGAAGTTCAAATCTAACTCCTTTAATCTAGGAAACATGTCCTTTATAATCTACATGCCCTTATGACTCAATATGATTGATTCTATGGTGCCACAAAGTTGCGTCTCCATCTACAACAACTAAATTACAATAATCAACATCACTAGTAAAATAAAAGTACCATTTTTATTACCTCTGCAACCACAAGAGCTCCCTTGGTAACCTTCCAAGAATCTGCTATAAAATTGGTCATACAACCATCACTACCTGGCCTAACTGTTGATATCAAGTTACGCCTCAAATTAGGCACATGCGGCGTCTTTAAGTAGCCATGTGTTCGCATTCTACATTTTCACCCTAACACAACCTTTCCCTACTATGCCGCATGGTTCATCATCACCAAGATATACATGTCCAAAATCTTCTTGAACAAAATCGGTAAAGTAATTTCTATGTGGGGTGGCATGGAAAGAAGCCCGTGAATCTAAAACCCAAGTCTCAACAATATTATCTAAAGAAATAATTAACGCATCCTGAAAAACATCACTTGCTACCACATTTACCTCCTTAGTTTCCTCCTTTTTCTTCTTATCTCGAAGATCCCAACAATATTTCTTAGCATGACCAACCTTCCCACAATGGCAACGTTCTAACTTGCTCTTGGACTTTGACCTTCCATGATCATTTGACTTCCAATGGTTACCTTTCCCTCTATTCTTTTGTCTCCCTCTTCTCTCCACCGTCAAAGCCTTTCTAGAAGTGGAAGAATATCCAATGTTCTTCCTTCACATTTCCTCGATTAGGATCACATCTATTACATCCTCAAACTTAAGATTTGATTTATTAGATCTTGAATTACTTACAACCATAACCAAGTTGTCCCACTATCTAGAAAGGAGCACAAAATCAACAAAGCCTTGACCTCATCATAAAATTCAATTTTTACCAACTTTAACATACTCACAACCATATTTAATTCATTTAAATGATCAAAGCAACATAACCATTTTCGGACATCTTCATATTAAATAAATTTTTCATCAACAATATTTTATTAGAGGCGAGAGGGTTTTTCATATAACTTCCCAAATGCACTCATAACACCTTTCGTGGTCTTCTCCTATGATATGTTGAAAGAAATCGAAGATGAGGCATAACTAAATTGCCTTGAGTGCCTTTCTATCTAGCAACTCCCAATCCTCATTTGACATGGTTATAGGTTTCTTTGCTTTTCTAGCCAAAAGAACATGGAGGTCCTTCGATACAAGTAATCCTCCATTTGCATCTTCCACAAACCAAATTTCTACCAATTTAACTTCTCAACCCTCGATCTTCCCTCATCTTCCATAGCTCCCACTCAAGCTAAACATTCACTATGATTTAACACTTCAAAAATAAATAACCAAAGCTACGATACCATTTGTTAGGAATTAGTGATTCAATATGCGAAATAATTCCTCAAACGACAACAATGTAGGAAACTATATAACATAATTATACTTACAAAAATATAACAAGTATAAATGAATAATGCATAAAAGAAGAAAAGAAAAGATTTGACATGGTTCACCCAATGTGGGATACATCTACCAAGAACTTGCTCAGATTTTA
Source organism: Taxus wallichiana var. yunnanensis (assembly GCA_018340775.1). Classification (NCBI taxonomy): domain Eukaryota; kingdom Viridiplantae; phylum Streptophyta; class Pinopsida; order Cupressales; family Taxaceae; genus Taxus; species Taxus wallichiana. The sequence goes on along the minus strand of CM031239.1, from coordinate 803,425,335 downwards.
TTAACAACAAGAGTAAAAAAACTCTCACAATATTTTCTCAGTTATGAAATCACAACAAAATTCCAAATATGTTAAACCACATCTAAAACACAATTGACACCCAATTCCTTAACCTTGATCACTCTTGATCACCTCTTGATCACTAAGACTCAAGACCTCTTGAACACTCGAGATATCCTCAAGATACCCCAACACCTCTATTTATAGGATTAGAATCCTTTTATGAAGTACTAAATCCAACCCTAGAAGTTTGAAATTCATAACCTTTTAACTTCCCATGGCTGGAAAAATTGTCAAGACATTGTGACCAATTAACAACAAATGCATGTCACAACAACGTCACAACAGCACAACTGAGAATGCTCCACGAAGACTTAGAACTTAAGCTGTTCGAACTCCAAAACTTCAATACCGATTCTAGAAGACCAAAAATAGGCTCCACACCCCAACATCAAATTCATGTATTATGAAAACTTAGTAAAATCATGTAAAAGTTGGTAAAAGTGCGTAAAAATGTGTAAAAAGGAAAGTGTGAAGCTGGATCTATGAAGAGTGAAACGGATTAAAAAATTCTGAAATTTTGTAAAAGAGTGAGTTTTTTGGGATATCTCATGCCAAGAGTGGGTTTTTAGGGAAATCTCACACCAAGAACAAGTTTTTGGGTGATCTCATGCCAATTGAGAGTTTTTAGGCGATCTCACATCATGGCGAGAAAAGTGTTGGGGAGAAAGGTTTAATGTTATTCTCCATTTGGGAGTGCTTCCCAAATTTTTACACCATTGCAAATGGTGTTATACGTGTTGAGTTTCATTTTCTTCTAGCTCGATCCAAGTAGAAAAAGGAGATAGAATACATTTTGATTACTTGAGGACTATGCCTATCTTATGAAAAATGCTCTATAGACTACTACCAATTGTATTGATCTAAAAAATAACTCTAACTTCCCACGGTCATAGGCACCCAAGAAATATCGGGACCACCCAGTCCAGTGTACGTGTGTCTGGGTGCTGGTGTCTATGCTAAACCGAGGACCCAAGTCAAAATTTGGGCCATTCTGTAACTGTGAAATTTTTTTATTCTTATTCTTAACTATGTTGTGTCTTTGAAGCTTAAGATTCTATATGGGTGGTGATTCACCAAATATATGCCCCCCTCATTTGGGGTGCATGCGACATCGCTAGGAGGATGTGGCCCAAAGGAGAGGATTGGATGTTGATCTAAAACTAATACCCTACAGGAGGAGGGAATGTGCATGGTAGAAACCAAGGCATATGCAAACAATATGGCTAGAAACATGTGTTAGTAGAAAAATTGACAAGCATGCTATAGAAGAAAATGTAAACAAAAAATAGTACAAATAAAGTAGACCATGAAAAAGGGTTTCAAACATGGGACATTGCTCATAATGTCATAAGACAATTAGGCCGAAGTGGCCAAAATCATACAAGAAATGATCAAGAAAGACATATGGAAACTCTTGCACACAATGGAGAGAAATATCAAGCAAATTATAAGACAACCATGGTGGCAAATAGTTCCAAGATAAATGATGCACATGAATCACCCATTAGCATGTTATGAAGATAAAGAGTTTTTCAAATTATATATAGATACATGGAAATTAGTGTGCTAGTAAGAATATGAAGTAGGATAAAATGAAACAATAGCACATGTAATGTGTATAAAATTAGATTCCCCCAAGAGCCTCAATGGGATTTTAAAGAGGTACAGTGCGAGAATCATTAGTACATGTAATATTATATAGAAATTTTACATTCACAACTAAATAAAAAGTGAATGCATATGTGTATTTAGAAAATATAATGTCATACTAGATATACACATAGCATAGTAAACAAAGTGTAACATGTGAGTATAAGAAAGAAAAAATAATTACAACCAAGATACAGAGTATGATGTGAATGAGTGAGATGGAATGATATGCAATATGAATATGATAAGAGTAGCATTCCCCCAAAGAATATATGTATGAGTATGAAATGAGGTTCATTTATAAAATACCCCTTGATAGTCAATAATGAATCATAGAACAATTGTGCATCATCGAGAAATGGTTTGAAAATATGCGCTAGAAATATAGATCAATGAAGCATAAAGTGTAGAGTATTGAAGATGATAAAAGGATGTACGAGAATAGAATTCTAAAAATATTTATTGTGAAGTAAAGAGTGTGAAATGTGTAGTGTGTGAGGTTCATGAATGTAGTATGCCATCAACAATTAAGTGTGAACCTTAGCACAAGAGTGTGTCATAGGGTAATGACAATACAAATTGTGTGTATCAAGTTGTGTAAGATGCATGAGAAAGACTAGATGTGAAGCATAGAGCGTAATAGTAGAAATGAAAGACACTAGATAATGATAGGAGGAAAGTAAACATGATGACCCCCAAGTGTATGTTGATGATCAAACTATTTGATAAAAGTGAAGGGAAAGGGTCCTCCACTCGATGTATGAGGAGATAAAGGTGTGTGACCATGGTATAAGATCGGTGGTGTATGAGACTGATGCTATATATGTGAATAAGCGTAGATGGAGAACACTTATGTGAAGAATGCGAGGAGGTGGTGAGAACCTATGTGAAGGAGACCTAGGAGGTGATGAGAACCTATGTGAAGGAGACCTAGGAGGTGATAAATTCCTATGTGAAGGGTCCTTAGGATGAGAAGATGGACTAGTAGACTGATGAGGATGATATTTATTTGGATCAGACTACAAGTATTACACAACAATTACGAATAATATTCAATATGCTCCAATATACTTCACACAATACAATAGCCTAATATATAGGCAATAGTTTCCCTAGAATATAGGAAACTGACTATCTCGTGAACCATATTCGTAAGGTGAGTAGAAACCACCTCACAAACAATATAATGCTAATATTATATTATTGTTATTAAGTTGTTTATAACAACTCATAATAACAATAATAATAATTACACAAATATACTAATGGAGCACTAATACATAGGATATTCCTAACACTCCCCCTCAGTGTGAACATGGGGAAAACCTTCCTTTGTACTTGCACCTGCTCATGATCAGGTGATTTTCATAAGATAACCACAAACCTCAAGGTTGGTTTTGCAAACGGTTGACCAAAAACCAAGAATGGTGGTTTTGTAATTGGATTACCACAAACCAAAAAGTAATGGTTTTGTTAATGGATTACCAACAACCAAGAATGGTGGTTTTTCTATTGGTTTACCACAAACCAAAAATGAAGTTTTTCAAGTGGTTTACCTACAACCACATCATAATATGCCAAAAACTATTCACATCCCTCATCACATCTCACTTGTAGGAAATAAAATAGGAAATTCTGTCAAAATGTTTTACTCATGCATACATAGAAAAAAATGACATAATGGAAATGGAAAATTGGGATCATGTTCCCCACTAAACGTGAAATTTCCACTTATTAAACACTGTAAACTAAAGTAAACACACAACTGAAAAAAATTCCACCAAATCATCTATGTTGCCCCATCATTGGCAACTGATGAGAGATCGTTGAATGACCTCCAACCTCCATTTTCCTCCATCCTCTAGTATACGAGTTGCTAACTCAGATGGATGTGATCATGAAGCAAAATTACAACTCGGACGTCAGAATCCACCTTTGGAAATGCGTCCATGAGGAAAATTTGTTTTTTTAGACTTTTACAATGACAATTTTTTTATGGACTCAACTTTAGACGACAACTCACAATTTTGAAAATGACACTTTTGACACAAGTGAGAGGATGCGACTACAAATTTAAAAAGTAATAAAATGAGATTACTTTTTAAATAAAAAAGACTTTGACTATGAAAATTAATACTTTTGAGACTCTTTTGATTTTGACGTAAATACAAAATAGTTTTGTGACTCTATCTCAAATATGATACGGAGAGACAAATAAAATGACTATTGACTCATAACATCTCAATTCTAGCGTACGTCTTGTCATATTTTACAATACATGGCAACTATTCTAACCTATGTTTAACAATTCAAAACAAATTACAATATTTGCTCCCATACACATATAGTGACAATTTTGACTCTTGACATCTTTTTAAATACAACTTACTTTATAGAGGGATCAAGCATCTAAATTGACAAAAAAATTATAACTTATGGCTAAAAAAAGACATCATGAAACAATTAAAACATTTATACCAAATGATTGAAATGCCTCTACAGATTTTTTGTCACCCTTTGTGTTTCTTTTCCTGACATTTCTTTGTTGGCTTCAGTTAGTCTGGGCAATAAACATGGACATCTAGATGTTCTAGATTCAAATGTAGGTGATATAAATTCAAGGTAGGACAATTGTATGTGAACCAGATTGGACGCCTTAGCTAATTCTATCAGCAAAACTTGTTAGACATCGTTGTTCGTGGATTGATCTAAGAGATGAGGATGATGTCTTGGTGGAGACTGCGTACTCAATAATTGTATCCTTTCACATAACGTAAAGTTCTTCAACCAGTTATTACGTTAGACTATAGGTAGAAACAGATTGTATAAGCTTATCGCATATTCCAAACACTTTTTCTCCCACAGTCACAGATCTAGATGAAAAGAATTTATTTGTAAAGCCTTATAATAAATGGTTTGAAGAACCGGTCAATACAAATAATAATCTAGATTTGGGGTGATACAGATTGAAGCAACTATGAAAAATCTAATCTATTATTTTACAGAGAAATATAATCTCATAATGCGGCAAATAAGAAAACTATGGCATGCCCCTATAAAATATTTACTCTTCCATGGTAGATATTAACATTGTTCGATACCAACTATTTATTTGGATCAGACTACAAGTATTCCACAACAATTACAAATGATATTCAATATGTTGCAATATTCTTCACATAATACAATAGCCTAATATATATGCAATAGTTTCCCTAGAATATAGGAAACTGACTATCTCGTGAACCATATTCATAAGGTGAGTAGAAACCACCTCACAAAAAATATAATGTTAATATTTTATTATTTTTATTAAGTTGTTTATAATAACTCATAATAACAATAATAATAATTACACAAATAGACTAATGAAGCACTAATACATAAGATATTCCTAACGGTGAGTAGGTTGTGTGCAAATGAGTGAGCTATGTGTAGAATGTGCATTAGATTTGAGAGTTCCATAAGACCTATATGCTTGTAGATAATGTAATGGAAACCTCAAGAGGAGGCTATAGTCATAGTTTGCATGGCATAACACCCTTGATGCTAATAAATTACTTGTTTTGAATGAATTTGGACATAAGTAACTCATGGAAAAGGTAACCTTAGTGGCACGAAACCAAGGAATACCTAAGAGTATATCATATCCTTTGATTGAAGGTGCCACAATGAATGGCACAAGAATGGTGAGAGGCCCAACTGTAATTGGAAGCTTTACATAACCATATAATTTGGGAATTGGATATGATATTTGAGAGAGAGGATAGTGGATAGCGAGAAATAAGTGCACTAGAACACATAAATATGGGATGATGAATTGATCATATTATTATTGATATTATAAGATATGATGGAAGCATTGATATGAAGTGTATTAGAAAAAAGTGTATCATGAAACTCATTATCAAAGAATGTGATAAGTGGTGGTGATGACTTAGCATGCACAACTATAAAATCAAGAGCCCCGATAAAAGAGAAGAAACAATGTGATATGTATGATTAGGTGAAGATTCAACTTCTTTCTTGACATACTTGGGAAATGGATCATTGAATATTTTTATTTTTTATTTTAATTGATCGCGTAGATTTGAAGGCTCAGAGAGCTCAATTACATTATTTTCAATAAGATCTTGAATAAGATGTCAAAGTTTGAAACATTGATCAATAGAATGATGAATGTATTGACGATAATCACATCTAGTAGTTTTGTTATAATTACATATTTTAGGGAGAGATGGATCCAGATTAAGCTGGATGAGGAAGTGTAAAAAGATTAATCTCAATAATTTGTGTCAATATAGTATGTGGAGCACAAGGAATTTTTTAGAATGTATTATTCAAAGGTTACCATTGAAGCTTTTCGGAGTAGAGATAGCGTTAACATAATATTTTACTTCAATGGGATTAGTATATGGCTTGAAAGTAGATTTTCCATGAAATCAGTTGGAAGATGAATATTGATCATGATAATTAATTATTCCCATTGAGATAAGTTTTCCTTCACTTAAATTAAGAGTATGACATAGATGATCAAATGAAGGAGATGTCTCAAAGATGACACTCTCTTGTAGAGGTGGTAAGATAATTTGGACAAATAGATCTTGAAGTTCCAAATCCGCTAGTACATTAGACATATTAGCTAAGTTGTTCTTATATCGTAATACATAGTTTGCTATATGCTCATTAAATCCTTGTTTGATTTGTGCAAGTGGAGCATAAGATATTTTAGAACCAATGTTTATTAATAAATGTGCTAGAAAAACATTGACTAAATACATAAATGATGTTAATGAACAAACAAGTAGATTGTAGAACTAATGCATAGCATAATCTTGGAGGCTTCTAGGAAAGATATTCTCTAGTAAAGTATGATTATCCATGTAATTTAGATAGGAAACATGAAAAGTGCATAGATGATCTTGAGGGTCACCATGGCCATTGAAGGTTGGAAACTTAAGAGTGACAAATTTGAGAGGAAGTGCATAAGTTGAAATGGTGGGTGCGAAAGGAGTATGGAGGAGAAAGGTGGAATCAAGAGATGTAGATACACGAGAAATAGCTATTTTAAGTTGATGAATTTGAGTTTGCGAGATCTTGATATAAAGCGATTAAATCAGAATTATTTGAAGAAGAGTTAGGTTGTGTATTAAAATCATTAGTTTCACTTATCATAGTTGTAGTAGTGGGAATGGAATTGGTAATATGAAGGGGTGAGTGGAGGACATGACAACCGAGGAGGAGCCTACAAGGGGTACCGAAGTAGCACCTCAAGAGTTTTTAATAGCCATCAAAGCATGGATATATATGGTGATGCATATAATTGTCACACAAATCTTGAAAAAATTGGTAACCTTTAATAGTTGTTCTTGATCAATGTTGGTGTCCTCATTATAGAATTTGTCGCTATCAAACTTTTTAATGTTTTTAAGAGGAACATTTTCATAGTTGGAAAAGGGTTTATCAAATTCATCCATTTATTTTGAAACCCTACGAGAAAGATGGAGGCATCCCAATTTTCTCATAAGACCCCAAACAACCATTACAAGTAACATGCATAAGAAGAAAACCCTAGAAAGAAGGTAGAATTCAAGTGATGGGTTCACCAAATGATTTTAAAAATATTGAATTTGTAAAACCCTTATTGTAGAGTCACTTATGATAAATAAATACTAAATTTTAGATCGACACAAGCAATAAGCTAAAGAAATATAAAACCCTAAGTGAAAGAGAGAGAATAGAAGACTTAGCTGATTTTACACTTAATCCCGAAGTATTCTAGAATGGAAGATTAATGAACATGAGGAGGATATTGTCACAATAACACATAGTAAATCATGGAATCACCAGATGAGCTTGGACTAGGATGCCTGGAACATGACTAGGGTGCCTAGGCATTAGGGGCCTCTATTGGGTGCCTGTGACCATGGAGGAGCTTAAAAACTAGTTTTTGTTGTGTCACATAAGTGTTACTAACATTCAATTTTGGTCACATGTATGTCATTGGATGATCACTGAATTCACTTGTATCCTACAAAACAAATGATATCCTACAAAATGCTAAACTACACTAAATCCTAAAAAGAAAGATGTAAATGGGGATTGGACTTACCCCAAAAGTCACCTAAGCGAGTGAGCTTACAACCGAGCACCGCACTATATTTCAAACTCCATTAATTTATTTTGTGTGTGATAGAATTGTTCCATATGAATCCCTTGTGTAACCACACATGATAATAGGTTATAGATAGATCTACCAATGTAAGTAGATGTGTGGATACAAATATAAACTTCCCTTCGTATGCGTGTATGCAGAAAATGTAGTCTCTTATACCTTGAGTGAGTGTTAGATGGATGTCATGATGCTATTAGAATGCCTTTGGATGTAACCTTAGGTGGTGATAATAGATGCTTAATGTTTGGTCCTTTATTTTGGTCACATAACTTTGTATTTATATGATTCCCTTAGTTTAATTTCACAATTGATAAGTGGAAGACTGAACCATAAGAAAATAATACACCTAAAAGATAAAAGAAACCAAAAAGAAGTGATTAAGGTAAAAAAAAGATCGGAGGCATTCAAGATGATGGGGGTGCCTAAGTGCTAGCATCCTGTTTGGGTGCGGTGTCTGCAGAGTCATTAAAGATAAAACATTAAAGCATTGATTGGGTTGTAGGGTGTATAATTCTAAAAAGAAAATAGAAACATAGATAAAAGGCTAAAGATAGCTGAAAATTGCTAGTTTTCTTGTAGAGGAATCATATGAATAGTGTTATGTGATTAGGACCTAGAAATGCACCTAAGTGTGTGATTTTGTGTCTACGGGAAAAACTACATGATATGTATGATTAGCTACAGAATCAAAAGTTTTTTTTTTCATGCTTGATAAATGGATAATTGAATATTTTGATATTTTTGTTATCATTTATTGGCTTGGATGCTAAAGGATCAAGGAGCTTGATTGCTTCATTATCAATGAAATGTTGAAAGAGATGCCACATTTTGAAAAATTTATCGGTTGAATTCCCAATACAATAATGATAGTCATATCTATCATTTTAGTTATAATTACAGCCCTAAGGGTGAGATGGATCAAGATTTAGTGGTGGCGAAAGACTAATAATATTGCTTTCAAGAATTTTTGGCAATACAAGTCACATAGCACAAGGAAATTTAGTAAATGTTTGCTTTGGAGGCCACCATTAAAGATTTTAGTAGTAACAACATCGTTGAAAAAGGATTTTGCTTCAATGGGCTTAGGAGATGGATTGAATTTTTTTTTTTTAAAACCAATTAGAAAATGAAGCTTGGTCATGATATTTGAGCTTTCCCATATGTTGGTACCCAAATTTAACCTCCTTCAAAGGTTGAGCAGCATCATGGATCAAACAGGACACTCAGAGGTAGATAGAAAATTATTTATGTCATTTTGTAGCTGGGAAGCAATCTAACTGCCTTGTTAACACTCAGGATTTGAGAGGAGTGGGTAGCACCTTAAAAGGATGTGATCTATCCTCACTATTTTAGGTTGTGCCTTTCAACCAAGGTAAGAGAACCTATTTTGTAACCTCTTGTTTGTTGAAGAACAATGAGAAATCCTTCTTTTGCATAAATTTTATAGAGAGGACCTTGGGAAAGTATGATCAACACACCAGATCTGACTCTCACGAGTTTTCACTTCCAGATCATGGAGATACTTTCACAATAAGGCAAAGGTTACTAAAGACATTTGATACCCGATTACATCCGCATGTTTCGTAACCTATATTATGCATTTTTACACACATGACAAACAGGGGTAGTATGGGTAGGATTGGTTGTTATTAAATGAACTTTTGGTGGGAGGTTGGGAAGGGTAAAACTAGATTCACTACATCCTTGAGGAACCTTACAAAATGGAAAGTCGGACTAATGAGAATGCCCTGAGAATAGCTAAAACGTTTCTTCAACTAGAATATGTGCTTTAATGGAGGCCTAGATTAACACTCTTTCACACAATCTCTGAGATTCTATCATGAAGGCTCAAGTTAGAAAACTAAATAAAGCATCAATATTTGAGTCAAATCATGCCTAAGGTACACCCAAAGGCTTACAGACAATCTCTATAAACAGATGAGAGAAAAGTGATTTTAAATCATTTATTCCAATCCCAAATAAACTCTCTTCGAGAAATGGAATTGTAGATGCCACTAAACTATCACAAGGATTGAGGCCTGTGTGATTGAATCATATTTTAATACAAGATTGTAACAAAAACAAGAAAAACTACTTACATACATCTAGAAATAAAACAAACACATTTTTCTCAAGATAACACAGAAAAAATCAAATTTGACTAATTCTATTAGTAGGGGAAAGTTTCATAGAACAATCTCAAAGCTTTTCAATGGTTGTACACTTGTAACCACCTTGACACAATAAAACTTAATACAAAAAGAGATAACCTAGCTTCTCAAATGGATTCTCAAAAGACAGGCTTAGTCAAATTTTCCTCTTGGGAATTTTCTTCGACCTCTAGCACTCTGACCTCCAACTTCCAACCATTTGCACAAAAATTTGTGCCATTTATAGCATTTACAACAGATCATCTTCCTCCTACAAGAAAAAAATGCTTAATGCACCAGTGTTCACCATGATTCTTTCGTGATTCTTAGAATCAAATCATCAAGAATTCTCTAAGTGCTCGAGGGGGTAGATTTCATCAAATGTCTCTCACATTCAACTCCTTACTCTAGTAGCTCACTTTTATTTCAATTTTCCAACCACTTCCACCCCTTATCTCGTCAAATTTTTCCCCTTGTGTGCTCAAGAGAAGAAAAATGGAAAATTTGATCGAGGCACAAAAGTCGAGATCATTTTAATAACGAAAGGCGTCTTCCGAGATCTTCCCACCAAACTTTAGATATCAACATTAACTTCTTTCTATGTTCGGTGTGTAGAAAATACCAAGAAATCATGGAGACTCGCACTTGGACCTATTTCAGAAATGGGGAAAATGAGAATTAGACTCATAGTTGTCATTGATCTTTACTTTGAATCGGGGCCGTCCTAGTGGGAGATTCAAACTTTAGAACAAACTCCGGGGCTTCCTTTGAAGTTTTACAACTTTTTGAAAAAATGGAAAAATTTCACATTTTGCTTCACACCTTTAGGAAACGATCCTAACACGTGTCCAAATTTTATTAGAGCGAAGCTGCTGCATTCTGCCATTTTACTCTATTTTTGGAAAAGTGAAATTTTTCCAAATTTTCCCTGTAGCTCCACCCTTGGGAAAGCAGGCGACACGTGTCCACATGGGATTGGAGTGGGGCCGCACTTCCTTTATTACTTTTGAATATTTTTTCTCAAAAGGAAATCTTTCCAAATTTACCCTGAGGGCCCACACCTCTACCATTGGTAGGGCAAAACATTGACTATTTCCCTCATCGGGGTTGCGGGCCATTTTTAAATTTTAATCCTTAAGGGGAAAAAAATCCAAGTTGCCTCCGATGGTCTACCTCCCCACCTCTTTTACTTTTCAAACTGCCACATGTCACCATGGCACACCTTGAGGCGGTCCTAAAAATTTGATACCTTGAATGAGCATGGGCTTGTCATGTGTCCTATTATGGAGAAGTCATGCTCCAAAGCTTGAAGCTCAGCAGAAGGTGCCACATGTCATGCTCCGAGGCAGTATCTTTTTAGCCATTGAAAAGTCTAAGAAAAATTCAAAGTGAGTGAAGGCCTTCATGTGTCTCCATGGCGTAACTTCAAGATGGTGCCTAAAGCAAAGACCATGAATGAGCACGAGCTCATCACGTGTCCTATTCCACTAAACTACTCCAACTGCATAAAACATTTTCTAAGTGCAGGATAAGCGGCGGAAGCCTCCACATGTCCTCCGACGACCTTTCGCTCTAAGGAAAAACCCAAAACCAGATCTTCAAATGAGCACCATGCCTCCACATGGACACATTTTAAGTTAAGGTTTTCCATGAATTTCTCTAAGTCCCCAGCTGAGCCACGTCCAACCAAAAGGTGCCACGTCCCCTGTAGATACAAGGATGCAAATTTGACTAGGAGAAACACCCGTCAAACCGTAAAATACAGAAAAACAACCATTTGAGCACAGGAATGAATTTTTCGCAAGAAGAAGAAAGTTTAGAAATGTTACTGGGGCTCAAATATGTTCTTCAAGGATACATCCATTCATTTTCTTCAAGTACTTAGGGCAGAAAGAATAAGGAAGAAAAATCCCAACTGCGGAGAACAAAACACATGTGGAAACCCAATTTTTTAGATGAACAAAGAATGCGGGACCCAAATTACAGACCCTTAAGATATTTACAACCCATGAACCAATTAAAAATGGCCACAAGGATCAACCAAGCACAACACAAGGAAGGAGAAAATGAAATAGGTCATAAATTAGTAAAGTTTCAAAGACACAAATGGGGCGACACTATTTTGAGCACCAACACTGGCTCCGACTCGGGGATGGGCACTCCCTTTGAGTGCCACAAGAACAATGGTAGACCAAGTGCCAAGAATATCCATTGGGCAACGAATTCATCTTGAAGAGTAGAGAAAAAGAGCCATCTTCAAAAACAGATAGAGAAACCAACAAAAACAAGTCACCAAGGACTAGAACAAGCAAAAACACAAAATACAGGAAACAAACAAAAAACTATACCTTTGTGCAAAAAAACTCTCTCGATCCGTAAAAGCAATCAAGAAATGATTCAAAACCCTACCATTAACAGGAAACTCGAGTTTTTCACCATCCAAGTCCTTGAGGAAGAAGGTATTCTCCCCAATTCCGATATCAATAGAGTAAGGAGCCATCCATAATGAGTCAAACTTTCCATGCTTTCCCTTATCCTCATGTCTGATATCCCATAGTAGCACAAGATATCCAACATTGAAAGCTCTAGGAGTGACCTTCTTATCAAATAACTTCTTTAGTTTATCTTTGAATTTTACATGCCTCTGGTGGGATGCCCTCCTCTCTTCATCAAGCTCAACAATCTGATTAATGTGAGCATCATAAGGACCTACCTCTTGATCTTCTAGCTATTGCATAAACTGATATGAAGATAGTTTCATATGAAGGGGCAACAAGGCCTGAGTCCCATACACCAACTCAAATGGACTCTTTCTAGTGACCCTCTTGACAAAGTGATCCTATCTCGCCTATACAAAGATATACTTCAACTATTCACCCCACTTTCTCTTGTTCTGCTCCAATGTCCTTCTGATGATCTTCAACAAATTTTTATTACTGGACTCATCTTGTCCATTTCCTTGGGGATTGTAATTGGAGGCATATGTCAAGTTGATTCCATACTCCCTACACATTTCCACCAAAGGTTTAGCTCTAAATCTCATGGCATTATCAGCTACAATCTTGACTAGTACCCCAAACCTGCAGATGATGTTGTTTAGCACAAAATCCATGACAACTTAGTGTGTTTCCTTCTTGGTCGGGATTGCCTCCACCAATTTAGTAAAATAATTAGTTTATATAAGAATTCATCTATAGCTAGCACTTGAAGGGTCTAAAATATCACCAATGAAATACATCCCCATTTCTGAATGGGGCTTCAATTGATATAGGTGAAAAGGGAGGGAGCACAAGCTTTCGGTCTTCCAAAGAAGCATTGGCAACTTTCACATCTTCTAACCAACAAGGTTGTATCCTTAAAAAGAGTTAACCAACCAATAACCAGCCCTTAGGATCTTATGTGATGTGACTCTTGCAGCAAAGTGGCCCCAAAAACTCCTCCATGGAGATCAACAATTATCTTAGGGGCTTCTTCTTGATAATGCACCTTAAGAGGACTCCTCACGGGTTCTTTCAAGATAACCCATAATCATTGATGGCATATTTTTGGGAAGCCAATTAAGGGCTCTCTTCTGGTTCTTACTTAAGTGCTTAGGGAAGCTCAGGTGTATGAGATAAAAGATTACATCTTTATACCACTCAGAATTCATCAACCTTTCAAATACACCTGCCCTTTCTTCTTCTACCTCATTTACCTCAATATTTTGCAAGTTTTTCTAAGCCATAAGCTTAGCCAGGCCCAAACCTCTCACCAAATTTGTGGTTTGGATGTCCATATCATATTCTTGCAATTTGTTCACCCACCTACATCTTTTTCTTGAGATCTCCATCTCTAACAAGATGTCTTTTACCATGGTATGGGGAACATAAGCAACAACCTTTGAACTTATAATATAAGGCACGAAAACCTTTGTTGCTTTTACCAAGGCAAATTCCTACTTTTTCATGATAGTGTACTTCAGCTCGAGACCCCTGCAAGGCCTTACTAAAAAGGAAATTGGCCTCTCAGCCCCTTCATCATCATTTTGCAGCAAGACAGAAGCAATAGTGTTCTCTGAAGCAAAGGAAAACAACTAGAAATGTTTCTTATAATCTGGGGCTGCCAAAATAGGGGCATGCTTCAATGCCTCCTTGATCCCACTAAAAGCTTGGATGACAACATCCTCCCATTTAATGACCTGGTCTTTTTTCAGCATGGAAGTGATTGGAATAGTTAGCTTAGTAAAGTTTGATATGAATCTTCTGATGAAGTTTATCTGCCCAAAGAAGGACTGAATTCCCTTCTTGGTTCTTAGGATTGGGACCTTGCTGATGGCCTCTACTCTTTCTAGATTAATCATCACTCCTTCTTGTGACACTATGTGACCAAGCAATTTTTCCTTCTACACTCCAAAATGGCATTTCATTAGATTGAGTGAGATGCCATATTCTCTACATCTTATTATCATCTTCTCCAATTACAGTAAGTGGTCACTTCTCTTCCTAGAAAATATAGTTACATCATCTTGATAGATTGTAATAAATTCATTGATGTAACCAGCAAAAGCAACATCCATTTCTCTTTAAAAGGTGGCTCCAGCATTCATCAGACCAAAGGGCATCCTAACATAATCATAGGTCCCCCAAGGAGTAGTAAAGGTTGTCTTGATCCTTCCTTATTCCTTCAACACAACTTGGTTATAACCAGAGAAACCATCCAAGGTGGAAAGCAACTCATAACTAGTCACTAACTGCAGCATGTTCTCCATATTTGGAAAAGGATAATTATCCTTCATTGATGCTCTATTTAGATTCCTAAAATCCACACACAGTCGATGTCACCATTCTTCTTTCTGACTAGTAACAGGTTTCCAACCCAAGAGGAATACCTTGTGGGTTGGATAATCCCTCCATCTCTTCACTTCTTCAGTTCCTCTTGCATTTTGAGGGATAAGAGTGGATTGATGGGCCCCTATTTTGCCTAAATGGCTTTACATTAGACACCAAGGGGATCTCATGTTGAAACAGGTCCTCTCTGTATGCCTTTAGTTCATAATAGGTCCAAGCCATGCAATCCTGATACTTTTTCAACAATTTGATGTATGACTACTTTTCCTCCTTGCTGAGATTACTACCTAACCAAATTTTCCTTGGCTTCTCCTTTATGTCAAGATCACGCTCCTTAATATCCCTTGAGACTGCCATACATATATTAACAATGCAGTTAGCATTATCAAAATTGGAATCAAGAGTATCTAGCCCTCTAGGAATGGTATTAGTCTTTAGCTGGATGATGCCCTTGCTAAACAAGGTTTCCTTTCTTACATTGCACAAACCATTGGCTCCCAATCAATACTTTGATCGATAAATTTACCCTTGTTTTGCAGGAATATTCTAATATGAGCATCATCATCAAAAACCGCCAATGCTTGATGTTGTTAGGAACATAAGGTATTTTCAATACTTCAACCTCATATTCACAATATGGGGACATTGTATAATTATCAAACCGAGACCCCAACACCTGCAAGCTTGTCTCTAGAGTCATTGAACTTCCTATCATGATGCACTTTATGTTAAATGAATCAAACATCTCAATGAAGTCCCAAAATTCATACTTATACTATTTCATCTATTGATTCTTTGTGGCATACAAATTTTTGACTTGTTTCACAATTAATTATGCATCTCCTTTAACAATGATGTCCTTGAATCCATATTTCCAAGCAATAGTTAAACCCAACAACAGTGCCTCATATTCATCAATGTTGTTGGTGCATTCAAATTTGAGTCTGAAGGAAAAAACAAATTTTTCCTAGCTAGGAGAAAGTAGAACAGTATGAGCACCATTCCCAAATTTGGAGCAAGCTCCATCAAATAGTAGAGTCTAGGGAGATCTTGTTTGTTCAAGGCATTTACATTCCTCAATCTTGTGCTCCTTCCCATCAGAAAATCCCACAAATTTTTTTACATCAACATTTGTGTATAATACCCGATAGGATGCATTGTTGGGATCCTCAATAAGATGTAGCATTTTATTTTCTCCATACAACCTGATAAGACTTCCCTCAACTAGAATGGTCTCATAAGACATATCCATTTGGACACTCCCACCAAAACTTGTAGCCCATTTTCTTGATAGTAGCATGCCCCACTTGGTCAGGAAGTCAACAATGACAGCATCAAGTTTTAAGTTTTTACCTGGGTAAGATGCAAGTTGCACCACCAAACCCTTCACACATCCCACTACTGGTACTTCTTTGTAGTCCATGGCAGTGCACTTCCCATATGTTGTTGTTACCTTAATATTCAGCTCATTCATGACTTCCAGAGGCATAACATTGCATGATGCTCTTGAGTCAAACATATAGTTATGGAGCAGCCTATCTTTGATGATCAGAGTGGTGAAGAATGGATCTACATTCATCTGAGAGTCTACCAATGATGTTCCCATATAGACCTCAGGTGCTTCATCTAGCTCTTCTAATGCTGGTGGTGCTTTCGATTCTTAAATGATTGGAGGAGTCTCCACGATATTTACATTCCTGCCTAGGGTAGTCTTCTCTTCTTTCAATCCCAAGTATTCAAATGCTCTCTTTTTGTGCTAAGGATTCCTAAGCAACTCAAAATTGGGAAAAATACTTTGATTTGAATCAAAACTTGGGCAATATCATATGGGACATTCTTTGGCAAAGGCAATATTGGAAGGAAAACCAATGCACTCATTAGGTGGTACAAGATTCTTAACACTTGGGCATGAGGAGGGGTATGAATTTTGTTTAGAACTGCAGGATTTTAGCTGGTGCCTCTTTCCTAGGAACCTCTTTAGGTATGTTTGAAAGAAAGGGATATTTTGGCTTGGCTTGAGGCCTTTCCTTTGACAACCTTACTTCTTGTGTTATATTCCCACTCTTGAGAAACAAAAGCATTCATCAAAGAATGTCTATATTCCTCGGATGGGATTCCTCCATCATACTTTTTGATCATTAAACACCTTAAATATTCAAAATCATTATTGGGAAATTGAAAATATTGTACATTATCTAATTCTAAAGTATGAGAGAGAGTAAGAATAGGTACCCTATGAATGCGATCCCAAAAGATGGCGATGTAGTTCTAGCACTTATCACCTCTGTTGATTTTTTCCCTTGTTGTGAGTTGGTGGAACAACCCATCATACAAACATCATCATCATTATTATTATCATCTCCTTATTCTTCACAAGGAGCATGGGGCATGAAACATTTGTCACACCAATCAATGACATCTGTCTCCTCCACCACAACAACTCGGCATGCCCCAAAGGATCACGTACCACTCTATTTTCTCTGTCATCAGATCTTTGATGATTTGTGAACCTATCTAGGCCTTGCTACTTGTGTTCACCTTGTGAGCTCTACCAAATTCCCTTCTCTTCCCGGGCTAGCTTGTATGAAATCTCTTTGACAACCCCTACCAAAGTCTTCACAACTTCTTCCAAATTAATGACCTTGATTATTTGAGGGTATCTCTGGGTTAACCAACTTTACACCCTCCCTTTTGGGAGGATTTCCAATTGCCTTGATATTGTTCTCTATTTGCAAATCCATGGTGAAGGCCTGCCTCAAATTTGTGGGGTTCTTGTCTCTTAAATAATATGCAACCTTTTTATCAAATGCATTAGTATATTTGATCAAACATGACTCATCACAAGGCCTTATTCTAATAGGAAATATTCTTAAGCTCTTATTAAACCTTGTGTTGAAATCATGTCTTGACTCATTAGGGTTCTTCTTGATGTTTTCAAATTTTTTCAAAAGAAACCTAGGCTCGGTTCTATCACCATTGCATTGAATGCATTACTCAAGGTATGGATAAATAACTTGATATGTATATCTTCATGTTCAATCTCAAAATCTTCCATCATATTGATAAAAAGCTTTAGATGTTGATCACTAGTTATAGAATTGTTTCCCTAAAACTTTGGCATTATGTTCCTTACATCTTGAGTCATGTATTTGGGTAACTAGCCATTCCCACAAAATTTATAGGCCCAAAATTGTTTACAAAAAAGGGGGTTTGGGTGGGGGCTAGGCCATGTTTCTTTGAGGAGGTGACCCTAGAGGGGTAACAAATTGATGAGGGCTAATGATCCTTGGAACACGGGAGTATAATTTTCAAAATGGAGATCCCCCAAAGGCCTTGTTTCTTAGAAATCTCTATTAACTTTGAAAAAGACAGTGTAGAGTGTGAAGCAAACCTTTCAAAATCAAATGAAGGACCCTCTCCATATAGAGAGTTTAATTCCACAAAGAGGCTATCTCGATTGATTCACTTGAATGATAGTCTTAAATGATAGGATGATCACTTTCATTAATGGAGATCCCTCTTCTTGTCTCACGATCTCTAATGACTCTCTAGGATTTTCTTCCTTTTGATTTTGCTTTTCTTAGCTCTAGAAACAATGTCCTAGCAACATCCCTAGCAAAGAAAGACCTTCTTCCTTCCATATTTACAAATTTTAGTAACAAATCTGACTTTGACAGAGTTTTAAGACACTGGTACTTATTAAAAATAAGATCAACAGGGAGTCGTCACTAAGGATTTCCACCTTAGTTGTGAAAATGCACTAAATATGATCTGTCAAATTTGTCCATGCTAGAAAGCTGGAAATGGAAAGATTTTGACCTTTCTTTACCTGAGATGTATCAAATAAAAGCTTGTGCACTAGGTGTGAAGGTGAAGGAAATGCACACAACACTTGGAGCATACAAGAAGTGTTTTACGGGTTCTTGATTCGGGCGAGAATCCTGAAAATGGTGCTAGAAGCATGTTAGTACCAAAATTTAACCTCCTTCAAAGGCGAAGGAGCATCATGGATTAGACAGGACACTCAGAGGTAGATAGAAAATTATTTATGTCGTTTTGTAGCCGGGGAAGCAATCTAACTGCCTTGTTAACACTAAGTCTTTGAGAGGAGTGGGTAGCACCTTATAAGGATGTGATCTATCCTCACTATTTTAGGTTGTGCCTTTCAACCAAGGTAAGATAACCTATTTTTAACCTCTTGTTTGTTGAAGAACAATGAGAAATCCTTCTTTTGCATAAATTTCATAGAGAGGACCTTGGGAAAGTATGATCAACACACCAGATCTGACTCTCATGAGTTGTCACTTCCAGATCATGGAGATACTTTCACAACAAGGAAAAGGTTACTAAAGACATTTGAGACCCTGATTGCATCTGCATGTTTTGGTAACAGAGATTATGCATTTGTGTACACACATGACAAACAGGGGTAGGATTGGTTGTTGTTAAATGAATTTTTGGTGGGAGGTTGGGTAGGGTGAAACTAGATTCACCAGATCCTTGAGGAACCTTACAAAATGGAAATTTAGACCAACAGAATGCCATAGAATAGCTAAAATGTTTCTTCAACTAGAATATGTTCTTCAATGGAGGCCGAAATTAGCACTCTTTCACACAATCTCTAAGATTCTATCATGAAGGCTTGAGTTAGAAAACCCAACAAAGCATCAAGATTTGAGTCAAATCATTCCTAAGGTAAACCTAAAGGCTTATAGACAATCTCTGTCAACATATGAGAGAAAAGTGATTTTAAATCATTTATTCCATTCCCAAATGAAAGCTCTTCTGAGAAATGGAATTACAGATGCTACTAAACTATCACAAGGATTGAGGTCTATGTGATTGAATCAGATTTTAATACAATATTGCAACAGAAACAAGAAAATCTACTTGCATACATCCATAAATAAAACAAACACATTTTTCTCAAGACAACACAGAAAAACTCAAATTTGATTAAGTTTATTAGCAGGAGAAATTTTCACAGAAAAATATCAGAGCTTGTCAATGGTTGTACACTTGCAACCACCTTGACACAATAAAACTTAATACAAAAAAAGATAACCTAGCTTCTCAAATGGATTCTCAAAAGATAGGCTTAGTCAAATTTTCCTCTTGGGAATTTTCTTTGACCTCTAGCACTCTGATCTCCAACTTCCAACCATTTGCATGAAAAATTTGTGCCGTTTATAACATTTACAACAGAGCCTCTTCCTCCTAAAAGACAAATTTTTTTAATGTGCTAGTGTTCACCATGATTCTTTTGTGATTCTCATAATAAAATCTGCAAGAAGTCTCCAGGTGCTCGAGGGGGCAGATTTCATCGAATGTCTCCCGCATTCAACTCATTTCTTTGGTAGCTCAGTTTTCCTTCAATTTTCCAACCACTTCCACCCCTAATCTATCAAATCTGGACCCTTGTGTGCTCGAGAGAAGAAAAAAGGAAAATATGATCGAGGCATGAAAGTCGGACCATTTTAATGGTGAAAGACGTCTTCGAGATCTTCCCACCAAAATTCGGATATCAAAATTAACTTCCTTCTCTGCTTGGCATTTAGAAAAAACTAAGAAATCAAAATGAGATTTAGACTCACGAGATGTTGTTGATCTTTACTTTGAATCTGGGTTGTCCACGTGGCGATTCAAACTTTAGAACAGACCCAGGGCTTCCTTTGACTTTTTACAACTTTTTGAAAAAATGGAAAAATTTCACATTTTGCTCCACACCTCCACCCTCAGGAAACGATCCTGACACGTGTCCAAATGTGATTAGAGTGGAAGTGTGGCCAAATCCTACCATTTTACTCTCTTTTTGGGAAAGGGAAAATTTTCCAAATTTTCCCTGCATCTCTGCCCTTGGGAAATGAGCCTGACACGTGTCCACATGGGATTAGAGCAGGGCCGCACTTCCTTTTTCTTGTTGAATATTTTTCTCAAAATAAAACATTTCCAAATTTCTCTCGAGAGCCTACACCTCCGCCATTGACCGGGGAAAAACATTGAGTATTTCCCTCATCGGGCTTGCGAGCCATTTTGAAATTTTAATCCTTAAGGGGCAAAAAATCCAAGTTACCTCTGATGGTCTGCCTCCCCACCTTTTGACTTTTCAAACTTCCATGTGTCACCATGGCACACCATGAGGTGGTCCGAAAAATTTGATACTGAGCGAGTGCGGGATCACCACATGTCTGTTCACGAAGTCTATCCCGAATCTTGAAGCTCAATGGAAGGTGCCACATGTCATGCTCTAAGGTATTCTCTTTTTGGCCGTTGAAAAGTCTAAGAAAAATGTAAAGTGAGTGAAGGCCTCCACATGTCTCCATGGCACAACTTCAAGAGGGTTCCCAAAGTAAAGACCACGAATGAGCGTGAGCTCACCACTTGTCTTTTTCGCTAAACTACTCTAAGCGCATAAAAATTTGTCTAATTCCAAGCCAAGTAGCAAAAGCCTCCACATGTCCTCCCAACACTTGCTCCAAGGCAAAACCCAAAACCAGATCTTCAAATGAGCACCGTGCCTCCATGTGGACACATTTTGAGTTAAGGCTTTCCATGAATTTTCTAAGTCCCCAATTGAGCGACATCAACCAAAAGGTGCCATGTCCCTGTAGATACAAGGATGCAAATTTGTGAGGAGAAACACCCATCAAACCGTAAATTACATAAAAAGCGACCATTTGAGCCTTGGAATAAAATTTTCTTTAAGGATAGAAAGTTTAGAAATGTTATAGGGCTCAAATACATTCTTGAGGATACATCCATTCATTTTCTTCAAGTACTTGGGGCGAGAAATGATAAAGAAGAAAAATTCAGGCCATGGAGAACAGAACACATAGGGAACTCAAGTTTTAAGATGAGCAGAGAGAATGGGGACCCAAATTACAAACCCTTAAGAGATTTACAACCCAGGATCCAATTAAAAATGGCCAAAAGGATCAACCAGGCACAACATGGGGAAGGATAAAATGACAGAGGTCATAAATTAGTAAATTTTCATTAGCGAGAAATGGGGTGAGACTATTTTGAGCACCAACACCATAGATAATAGTTTTCTTTCACGTAACTTAAGAGTTTTCCATACTTGATCAAATTATAGAGACGTCTCAAAAGATGACACTCTCTTGAAATGGCAAGAAAAGACTTTGGACAATAAGATATTAAAATTCAAAGTCCATGAGTACATTATACATCTTAGCTAAGTTGTTCTTATATTGTATCACATAATCTACTAGATGCTCATTAGATCCTTGTTTAATATGTGCAAGTTGAGCACAGGATATCTTAGAATTAATATTGATTAAAAATTCATGAGAAAAGAATTGGTTAAATGCGTAAATTATGTTACCAAATGGACAAGTATATTGTAAAACAAATGCATAGCATAATCTTGGAGGCTTATAGGAAAGAGATTTGCTAATAAAGTATGATCATCCACATAATCTAGACATGCCACATGAAAATATTTGAGATGCTCTTGAGGGTCACCATGGCCATTGAAGGTAGGAAGCTTAGGGGTGATGAAGTTTGGAGGAAGTGCATAAGTGGAAATGGTGGATACGAAAGGAGTATGAAGGAGTAAGGTGGAATCAAGAGATGGAGATGCATGAGAATTATTTATTTGAAGTTGACGAATTTGATTTTCATATCTTAATATAAACAATTGAAATCGGGAGTGTTTCACAAAGAGTTGGTTTGTGCAATAGAAACATTAGGTTGAATTATCGGATTGGAAGTAGTGGGAATGGAAGTAAGAATATTAAGGGGTTGAGTGGAGGCCATGATAGCCAAGGAAGAACCTAAAAGGGGTATATAATCATCTTGAGAGTTTTTATCAACCATAAAATCATAGAGAATATGTAGAAGATGTGTAGGATTGTCACACAAAACTTGTTGGAAATTAGTAAGCTTATCTAGTTGTTCTTGATCAATACTGGCTTCCTCATCATAGGATTTCTCACTATCAAATGTTTTAATGTTTTCAATAGGAATTTTTGAGAGTTATGTTGTCAAAATTTCACCCCCCAGGGTAAATTTCGATAACATACATCGAGTTTTGCAGATTCAAGCATGTAGATTGAGCGGGAAAAATCATAAAAAATGACTAAGTTCTAGTCCTTACAATAGTAGGGGCGTGTGGGATAGAAAGACGTGGATCGGCCGAAAAGCCTCCAGATGGCCCGTGAAGCAAAGGGACATCTGGGGCGAAAATCTGTGGCGGGCGCGAGAAGCCGATCCGGCCGAAAGAGGAAGAAAAGCGACTAAGCTCTTGGCCGAGGGACGTTTGGGACAAGAGTACGCGAAATACGCGAACCCAGTCGGATCGGCCGAAATGATAACAAAGCAGATACGGAAGCAATTGGGACATTTGGGCCGTGATGACGCGAACCGGCTTTGTTCGCCGAAATAGAGAAAGTTTGTCTTTGGGACATCGGGACGAAGGGACGCCGGGATGCGGATCGCGAAGGATCGAAAGCCAATCAAACAACGCCACGTGTCATCGGCCAAATGAGGGACGAGGAAGCCCATTTCGGGTGGATTGGAAGTTTTTGGCCCAAGCAGTTTGGGACATCCGAGACATAAAGACGCGAAGGGCGCGAAGGAGCCGAAAGGGCCGAGAACCAACCAGATCACGACACGTGTCGCAGGGGAAAGAGTCCAAAGGTCAAAGGGTGAATTTTGAGGGGTCAGCCCGAGCCAATCAAAAGAGGACATGTGTCCTATGGAACAGGGAATGTGGAGCTTGGGAAGGAGTTAGAGAATTTGGCATGAGTTTTGGCCGAAAAGCTAAAAGCCAAGGTCTGCCCCGCGCCCCTGTCGGCCAATCAATGCATGCCACGTGTCCAAGTTTAAGGGGCCCACAAGGAAATTTCAAAAGAAAGCCCACCGAAAGGTAGAGGAGAGAGAATCATGTGACCAATCAATGCGTGCCACGTGTCATCCAGGTGGCAGAGCGCGGGAAAGATTTCAAAACACGTTTTCGCTGTTTTGTGCCCTAAAACTTCAGACCTCCATAACTTTCGATCCAGAGCTCAGATTTGCACGTTCTTTATATCAACGGAAAGCTTATGAAATTCTCTACATGATTCTAGGATCAATCTCGAATTTTGGTGCAGTCTAGAGAGAGAAAATTGAGAAACGTCTATGGCGCGTAGTAATGGCGGAGCGGCGTTTAACAACCGATTTAATGCACATGGGTCGCATTCTTCTTGGCATGGATGGCCTAAGGCGGCGTTTCAACAACCAAATTAATGCGAGAATGGGTCGCATTCTCCTCCAAATCGGTCAAAGATGGTAGGGTATGGGTTGGTAAGGTATCCCATGCCGTTTTAATGCATCTGCTTGATAATGAGGAATAGGCTTACACATTTTCCCACGTTTTGTCCCCCACAGGCTCGACCCATGCAATGTAAAAGCAGATTTGGCTCGTGGGACATAACAAGTTGTTCATATTTTCTACTCTGCCCTCCCTTCTTTTCTTCTCTAGGGTTGAAAATGGAGTTCGAACCTCCTCCCTTGCTCTGTAATGGTGTTTTTGCCTTTTACTATTGAAATGATGTTCTGTGCAAACTTCTGGAGCAACAAAACGTGTTTTGTGATGCATCTGTCCATCCTTGCTCGTTTTTGCTTGTTCTCTTCTTGCCTCTCTTTATTGTAGGTATTTGTGCATGTTTGAATGTTCATTGCAGGTTTGGAGCTGTGTTCATGGAGTTTTGGGACATTTTCTGTGTGAAATCTATCCTTGGGCCTGTGATGCATCTGTCCATCCTTCCCATTGCTCACCTCTCTTTGTCCCATGGTAGTTTTGATAGATGTCCAACATTCTCCTTCTCTGGTGTATCACCGTTTTAGTGTAGGCTTTTGTTCTTTTCTTTTTCTCTCTCTCTCTCTCTCTCTCTCTCTCTCTCTCTCTCCTTGGCATGGTTAGATTAGGATTAGATTAGCTTGCTGCCTTTGGAATAGCTTGTGGCGGGTAGTTTAGGAGCAGAACCAGCCTTCTCTGGAGATTCCTCTCTCGAGTTTCACAAGTCCCACACTTGGAGAGAGGTTTCCATGTTGTGCAATCACACTTGGATGCGAGTGATCAACCTAGAAGCCCGATCGCATCCGGGGTGCCTTTGTGATTTTGCCCAATAGTTTTGGCACGCCGGTGGGACCTTAGAGGTCTTTCACTTTATCTTTGTGAGTTGGTGTGTTCTGTTGAAGATTTCATCCTTTAGAGGCATATTTAAAATCACATCGGTGACTCCATCGATCAAGCAACCCATTCTCTGAGTTGCAGACCCGTTTCCATTCATTTCCATCCATCTTTCTTTCCATCTCTTTCATTCTTTTCCATTCCATGAAGTTGTGCAACCATGACTTCATTTCCATCATGGAACTCACATTTCCAACAACAGCAGTATATCACACCTCCAACACGTTTTACAAATCCTCCAGATCAGCATGCATACTCATATGAACAGCAGTGCCAAAGTCAGTTTGGCTATGGAGCTTTCCAAGAGCAGGAGTATGCATATAACGAAGACCATCAGATGCAAGATGCTGGTCTATTGGAGAAAATCCAAAAAATGGAGGTGGGGATGGTGCAGTCCAGGGCTCAAGCACAAATGAAAGCATTTGGAATCGGTTGTGGAGCACCCTGTCCATGGGTGGGACCTTTTCCAAGGCATTACAGCCCTCAAGAGAAGCTGGACTTCATGATTGCAACACTACCATCGCTTACAAAGTGGATCGAAGGAATAGAGGTGTATGAGAGAAGTATTCAGCAACCTTGTCAACGGGTAAGCACACCATCTCATGCCTTTCTGTTTCCTCTTTCCCATTCTATTTCATTCCAGCAGTGTCAAGTTTCAAACCCCCATCTGCTGTCCCAAATGTTGAATCCATGTCTCCACCTCTCAGTCTTCCATCTCATCTCGATTCTTCTTTCCTTTTCCCTTCCAAACAGTCATTCCCTCCACAAGAGCTAACAGAAACACCCCCTCCTCCAAAGAAACAAGAGGTTTCACTGCCTCCACCACCACAAAAATTTGTAAAATCGGTTGAGTTTCAACCCATTCCTCCTTTTGCATTCCCAATTCCATGTGGGGAAGAAGAAATTGAAAAAATCAGTCATCAAGGACAGCAAGAGGAAGAGCCAGGAAAAGAAGAAATGATTAAGAGCTTAGTAAGTTTGGCTCTTAAGTTTGGAATTGAAAAGATTCCTTTGCTGGTAAAGCCTACAGAAGAGGCTAAGGTTGAACAAATGGTGGTTAAAACTGATTTTGTGGCAGCAGAAGAAGAGCAAAAGGAAGAAAGCTCTGAAGAAGATCTTGCAGCCCCTACTTGTCCTCTAGAGCAGCAGATTGAAGAGTTTGACTTAAAAAACTTCATGCTGGAGGAAGAGTTATATCAAGAGCAAGATTGCCTTCGATTAATAGAGGAGGAGAAGCTGCTCCAAATCCAAAAGAAGAGCAGCACATTCTAGTGTGGAGGAGAAAAGTGTAGATCCAAGAGCTTTGAGCACAAAGCAGGCTACAGGAGAACCTTCAGTTCTTCTTTCTACTTCACCTCTCTCAAGTTCTAGTACTGAAGAGGAGTTTGATCTCTCAAACTCAATGCTGGAGGGTGAAGACAACCATGGTGATCAAGTTGCAGATCAAGAGAACACCATGGGAGAGATTGAACATTTGCGCAGCAGACGGTCATGAGGCGGTTTATAGCATCGAGATTTGGAGGACTGTTTTGATGGAGAAGAACCGGTTGAGTTTCCACCATTCTCTCTTTCATCATCCACATTCCAAACACCAGAGCCTGCTGTCATGAAGGAGAGCATTCATTTGCAGCAGCCCGCATCTTATAGCAGCTCTTTGGAATCAAAATTGGAAGATTTTAATCTTCCATGTTCTTCATTGGAGGAAGAGAAAGGACAGAAGAATCCCACCATTTCTTTCACATCATCCATTCAGGAGGGTCTACAAGAAGACTCCATTTTTGGAGTTGAAAATCAGAGCTATGGGCATATCAAACGGATCAGACCTTGCCCAATCAGGTATTTGGCTTCATTGGAGCCAAAGGAGAAGTCACAACCAGTCATGCTTGCTTCTGAGCATGAGGATGAGCTACAAAGTACCAAGGATCAGCTGTCATACCTCTTCAATCCAAATGCAGAGAAACTAAAAGAGGTATTGGATTTGTTTTCAGCTGATACCTTGATGATTTGGGTGGAATACCAGCTTCTTGTTGATTTTCCACTCATCCTAACAGCCATGATCAGCTCCAAATCAATTACATGGCTGCCACTTTTGAGAAAGGGAAGCTATTTCTCACAACCAATTGCAAGGTTTGTTTAGCTTGCTTTTGCTTCCAATTAGAATAGAGTAGGTAGGTTTGCTTTCAGCAGAAGAAGTGCTTGTGCACACTGCATGTTCCATTTGGAGCATGTATGATTTTCATTGCACATATTTTTGGTGTTGCTGGTTTTGCTGCACGCGCGATTCATTTGATGGCTTTTGGTGAGGTCAACTCCAGGTTCAATGGGTTTCAAGTGGCTCAGAGGGAGGTTTTCAAAGTTTAGATTAGTTGCAGGTTACAACTCATGACTCCATGCCCAATGGATGCTTCAAGCAACTGGTAACTTCATCTAGCAGGCAGATGACCCCACTGAGTCACCAAATTGTTGTCAAAATTTCACCCCGTGGTAAATTTTGATAACATGCATCGAAGTTTTGCGATTCCAAGCATGTAGATTGAGCCAGGAAAAATCATAAAAAATGACTAAGTCCTAGTCCTTGCAACAGTAGGGGCGTGTGGGACGAAAGACGCGGATCAGCGAAAAGCTCTCAAAGCGGCTGTGAAGCAAAGGGACATCGGGGCGAAATACGCGGTGGCGCGAGAAGCCGATCCGGTCGAAAGAGGAAGAAAAACGACTAAGCCTTGGCGGGGACGATTCGGGACAAGAGTACGTGAAGTACGCGGCGCCGGATCGGATGAAATGAGAACAAACGATCCGGAAGCAATTGGGAAATTTGGGCCGTGATGAGCGTGAACCGCTGGTTCGCCCAAAGCAGAAGAAAGTTTAGAGGACATCCGGGACGAAGGGACGTGCGGGACACGGATCGCTGAAGGAGCCGAAAGCCAATCAAACAACGCCACATGTCATCAGCCAAATGAGGGAAGAGGAAGCCCATTTTGGGCGGATCGGAAGTTTTTGGCCCAAGCAATTTGGGACATCCGGGACATAAAGACGCGAAGGGCACGAAGGAGCCGAAAGGGCCGAGAACCCAACGAGATCACGACACGTGTCGCGGGGAAAGAGTCCAAAGGTCAAAGGGTGAATTTTGAGGGGTCAGCCCGAGCCAATCAAAAGAGGACACGTGTCCTATGGAACAGGGAATGCGGAGCTCGGGAAGGAGTTAGAGAATTTGGCATGAGTTTTGGCCGAAAAGCTAAAAGCCAAGGTCTGCCCCGCGCCCCTGTCGGCCAATCAATGCATGCCACGTGTCCAAGTTTAAGGGGCCCACAAGGAAATTTCAAAAGAAAGCCCCAAAAGGTAGAGGAGAGAGAATCACGTGACCAATCAATGCGTGCCACGTGTCATCCAGGTGGCAGAGCGCGGGAAAGATTTCAAAACACGTTTTCACCTGTTTTGTGCCCTAAAACTTCAGACCTCCATAACTTTCGATCCAGAGCTCGGATTTGCACGTTCTTTATATCAACGGAAAGCTTATGAAATTCTCTACATGATTCTAGGATCAATCTCGAATTTTGGTGCAGTCTGGAGAGAGAAAATTGAGAAACGTCTATGGCGCGTAGTAATGGCCGGAAGCGACGTTTCAACAACCAGTTTAATGCACATGGGTCGCATTCTTCTTCAGCATGGCCGGAAGCGACGTTTCAACAACCAAATTAATGCAGAATGGGTCGCATTCTCCTCAAAATTGGTCAAATATGGTAGGGTATGGGTTGGTAAGGTATCCCATGCCATTTTAATGCATCTGTAGTCAATGAGGAATAGGCTTACACGTTTTCCCACGTTTCTGTCCCCTGGGCTCGACCCATGCAATGTAAAAGCCAGATTTGGCTCGTGACATAACAAGTTGTTCATATTTTCTACTCTGCCCTCCCTTCTTTTCTTCTCTAGGGTTGAAAATGGAGTTCGAACCTCCTCCCTTGCTCTGTAATGGTGTTTTTGCCTTTTACTATTGAAATGATGTTCTGTGCAAACTTCTGGAGCAACAAAACATGTTTTGTGATGCATCTGTCCATCCTTGCTTGTTTTTGCTTGTTCTCTGCTTGCCTCTCTTTATTGTAGGTATTTGTGCATGTTTGAATGTTCATTGCAGGTTTGGAGTTGTGTTCATGGAGTTTTGGGACATTTTCTGTGTGAAATCTATCCTTGGGCCTGTGATGCATCTGTCCATCCTTCCCATTGCTCACCTCTCTTTGTCCCATGGCAGTTTTGATAGATGTCCAACATTCTCCTTCTCTCGGTGTATCACCGTTTTAGTGTAGGCTTTTGTTCTTTTTCTCTCTCTCTCTCTCTCTCTCTCTCTCTCTCTGTCTCCTTGGCATGGTTAGATTAGGATTAGATTAGCTTTTGCACCTGGAATAGCTTGTGGTAGGTAGTTTAGGAGCAGGAACCAGCCTTCTCTGGAGATTCCTCTCTTAGTTTAACAAGTCCCACGCTTGGGAGAGGTTTCCATGTTGTGCAATCACCTTTGGATGCCTGAGTGATCAACCTAGAAACCTGATCTCGCATCCGGGGGTCTTTGTGATTTTGCCCAACGGTTTTGGCATGCCCGGTGGGACATTAGAGGTCTTTCACTTTATCTTTGATAGGTTGGTGTGTTCCTGTTGAAGATTTCAGCCTTTAGAGGCATATTCAAAAACACATCTGGCGACTCCATCTGATCAGCAACCCATTTCTCTGAGTTGCAGACCCGTTTCCATTCATTTCCATCCATCTTTCTTTCCATCTCTTTCATTCTTTTCCATTCCATGAAGTTGTGCAACCATGACATTATTTCCATCCTGGAACTCACATTTCCAACAACAGTAGTATATCACACCTCCAACACGTTTTACAGATCCTCCAGATCAGCATACATACTCATATGAACAGCGGTGCAAAGTCGGTTTGGCTATGGAGCTTTCAAGAGCGAGGAGTGTGCATATAACGAAGACCATCGGATGCAAGATGATGGTCTATTGAGAAAATCCAAAAATGGAGGTGGGGATGGTGCGTCAAGGGGTCAAGCACAAATGAAAGCATTTGGAATCGGTTGTGGAGCACCCTATCCATGGGTGGGACCTTTTCCAAGGCATTACTGACCCTCAAGAGAATTTGGACTTCATGATTGCAACACCGCCATCGCTTACAAAGTGGATCGAAGGAATAGAGGTGTATGAGAGAAGTATTCAAAGCAACCTTGTCAATGGGTAAGCACACCATCTCATGCCTTTCTATTTCCTCTTTCCCAATCTATTTCATTCCAGCGCTAAAGTGTCAAGTTTCAAACCCCCATCTGCTGTCCCAAATGTTGAATCCATGTCTCCACCTCTCGAGTCTTCCATCTCATCTCGATTCTTCTTTCCTTTTCCCTTCCAAACAGTCATTCCCTCCACAAGAGCTAATGAAACACCCCTCCTCCAAAGAAACAAGAGGTTTCACTTTGCCTCCACCACCACAAAAATTTGTAAAATCGGTTGAGTTTCAACCCATTCCTCCTTTTGCATTCCCAATTCCATGTGGGGAAGAAGAAATTGAAAAAATCAGTCATCAAGGATAGTAAGAGGAAGAGCCGGGAAAGAAGAAATGATTAAGAGCTTAGTAAGTTTGGCTCTTAAGTTTGGAATTGAAAAGATTCCTTTCTTTGGTAAAGCCTACGAAGAGGCTAAGGTTGAACAAATGTGGTTAAAATTGATTTTGTGGCAGCGAAGAAGAGCAAAAGGAAGAAAGCTCGAAGAAGATCTTGCAGCCCCTACTTGTCCTCTAGAGCAGCAGATTGAAGAGTTTGACTTAAAAACTTCATGCTGGAGGAAGAGTTATATCAAGAGCAAGATTGCCTTCGAGTAATAGAGGAGGGAGAAGCTGCTCCAAATCCAAAAGAAGAGGAGCACATTCTAGTTGTGGAGGAGAAAAGTGCAGATCCAAGAGCTTTGAGCACAAAGCAGGCTACAGGAGAACCTTCAGTTCTTCTTTCTACTTCACCTCTCTCAAGTTCTAGTACTGAAGAGGAGTTTGATCTCTCAAACTCAATTTTGGAGGGTGAAGGAAACCATGGTGATCAAGTTGCAGATCAAGAGAACACCATGGGAGAGATTGAACATTTGCAGCAGGACAGTCATGAGGCAGTTTATCTGTCAGATTTGGAGGACTGTTTTGATGGAGAAGAACCGGTTGAGTTTCCACCATTCTCTCTTTCATCATCCACATTCCAAACACCAGAGCCTCTTTTGTCATGAAGGAGAGCATTCATTTGTAGCAGCCTGCATCTTATAGCAGCTCTTTGGAATCAAAATTGGAAGATTTTAATCTTCCATGTTCTTCATTTCGAGGAAGAGAAAGGACAGAAGAATCCCACCACTTCTTTCACATCATCCATTCAGGAGGGTCTACAAGAAGACTCCATTTTTGGAGTTGAAAATCAGAGCTATGGGCATATCAAACGGATCAGACCTTGCCCAATCAGGTATTTGGCTTCATTGGAGCCAAAGGAGAAGTCACAACCAGTCATGCTTGCTTCTGAGCATGAGGATGAGCTACAAAGTACCAAGGATCAGCTGTCATACCTCTTCAATCCAAATGTAGAGCAACTAAAAGAGGTATTGGATTCGTTTTCAGCTGATACCTTGATGATTTGGGTGGAATACCAGCTTCTTGTTGATTTTCCACTCATCCTAACAGCCATGATCAGCTCCAAATCAATTGCATGGCTGCCAATTTTGAAGAAAGGAAGCTATTTCTCACAACCAATTTGCAGGGTTTGTTTAGCTTGCTTTTGCTTCCAATTAGAATAGAGTAGGTAGGTTTGCTTTCAGCTGAAGAAGTGCTTGTGCACACTCTGCATGTTCCATTTGGAGCATGTATGATTTTGATTGTACATATTTTTGGTGTTGCTGGTTTTGCTCTGCGCACGATTCATTTGATGGCTTTTGGTGAGGTCAACTCCGGAGTTCAATGGGTTTCAAGTGGCTCGAGAGGAGGTTTTCAAAGTTCGAGATCGATTGCGAGTTACAACTCATGACTCCATGCCCAATGGATGCTTGAGCAATGGTAACTTCATCTAGCAGTAGATGACCCCCCTTGAGTCGCCAATGGCTGTTGTCAAAATTTCACCCCGAGGTAAATTTCGATAACATGCATCGAGTTTTGCGAGTTCAAGCATGTAGATTGAGCCGGGAAAAATCATAAAAATGACTAAGTCCTAGTCCTTGCAACTGTAGGGACGTGTGGGACGAGAAAAGATGTGGATTGGCGAAAAGCCTCGGTGGCTGTGAAGCAAAGGACATACGGATAGAAGTACGCGGTGGGCGCGAGAAGCCGATCCGGTCGAAAGAGGAAGAAAAATGACTAACTGCTGAGCGGGATAGTTCGGGACAAGAGTACGCGAAGTTTGTGAGCTGGCCGGATCGGCCGAAATGAGAACAAACAGTCTGGAAGCAATTGGGACATTTGGGCCGTGATGACGCGAACCGGCCGGTTCGCCTCGGCCTCAAAGCAGAAAGTTCGCTTGGGACATCGGCACGAAGGGACGCGGGACGCGGATCGCCGAAGGAGCCGAAAGCCAATCAAACAACGCCACGTGTCATTGGCCAAATGAGGGATGAGGAAGCCCATTTCGGGCGGATCGGAAGTTTTTGGCCCAAGCAGTTTGGGACATCCAGGGACATAAAGACGCGAAGGGCGCGAAGGAGCCGAAAGGGCCGAGAACCAACCAGATCACGACACGTGTCACAGGGGAAAGAGTCCAAAGGTCAAAGGGTGAATTTTGAGGGGTCATCCCGAGCCAATCAAAAGAGGACATGTGTCCTATGGAACAGGGAATGCGGAGCTCGGGAAGGAGTTAGAGAATTTGGCATGAGTTTTGGCCGAAAAGCTAAAAGCCAAGGTCTGCCCCGCGCCCCTGTCGGCCAATCAATGCATGCCACGTGTCCAAGTTTAAGGGGCCCACAAGGAAATTTCAAAAGAAAGCCCACCGAAAGGCAGAGGAGAGAGAATCACGTGACCAATCAATGCGTGCCACATGTCATCCAGGTGGCAGAGCACGGGAAAGATTTCAAAACACGTTTTCACCTGTTTTGTGCCCTAAAACTTCAGACCTCCATAACTTTCGATCCATAGCTCAGATTTGCATGTTCTTTATATCAACGGAAAGCTTATGAAATTATCTACATGATTCTAGGATTAATCTCGAATTTTGGTGTATTCTAGAGAGAGAAAATTTAGAAACGTCTCTGGCGCGTAGTAATGGCCGGAAGCGACGTTTCAACAACCAGTTTAATGCACATGGGTCGCATTCTTCTTTAGCATGGCGAAAGTGACGTTTCAACAACCAAATTAATGTAGAATGGGTTGTATTCTCCTCCAAATCGGTCAAAGATGGTAGGGTATGGGTTGGTAAGGTATCCCATGCCGTTTTAATGCATCTGCAGTCAATGAGGAATAGGCTTACACGTTTTCCACGTTTTGTCCCAGGCTCGACCCATGTAATGTAAAAGCGATTTGGCTCATGGGACATAACAAGTTGTTCATATTTTCTACTCTCGCCCTCCCTTCTTTTCTTCTCTAGGGTTTGAAATGGAGTTCGAACCTCCTCCCTTGCTCTGTAATGGTGTTTTTGCCTTTTAGTATTGAAATGATGTTTTGTGTAAACTTATGGAGCAACAAAACGTGTTTTGTGATGCATCTGTCCATCCTTGCTTGTTTTTGCTTGTTCACTTCTTGCCTCTCTCCATTGCAGGTATTTTTGCATGTTTGAATGTTCATTGCGGAGTTTGGAGAGTGTGTTCATGGAGTTTTGGGACATTTTCTCGTGTGAAATCTATCCTTGGGCTCGTGATGCATCTCGTCCATCCTTCCCATTGCTCACCTCTCTTTGTCCCATGGCAGTTTTGATAGATGTCCAACATTCTCCTCTCTCGGTGTATCACCGTTTTAGTGTAGGCTTTTGTTCTTTTTTCCTCTCTTCTCTCTCTCTCTCTCTCTCTCTCTCTCTCTCTCTGTCTCCTTGGCATGGTTAGATTAGGATTAGATTAGCTTGCCTGCCTTTGGAATAGCTTGTGGCATGTAGTTTAGGAGCAGGAACCAACCTTCTCTGGAGATTCCTCTCTCAGTTTCACAAGTCCCACGCTTGGAGAGAGGTTTTCATGTTGTGCAATCACACCTTTGGATGCTGAGTGATCAACCAGAAGCCCGATCTCGCATCCAGGGGTGCTTTGTGATTTTGCCCAAACAAGTTAGAAATGGGTTTATCAAATTCATCCATTGATTTATAAACCCTATGGGAAGATGGAGGGAACTTAATTTGCTTAAAAGACCTAAAATGATCACTTTGTGTAATAGGCATAAGAAGAAAACCCTAGAAAGAAGGTGGACTTAAAGTGATGGGTTCACAAATGATTTAACAAAAATAGAATTTTTTAAACCCTAATATTGCAGAGTAATGAATGTAAACTATGATAAACAACTACTAGATACAAGATGACACAAACAATAAGCTAGATAAATACAAAACCCTAAGTACAAGAGAGAGAGAGAGAGAGAGAGAGAGGAAAGGAGTTATCTAATTTATGCTTGATGTTGCGACTATGCAAATTGGAGAAAGCTGTGAAACATGAAGGGAATATTTTTGCAACTAAGTATAATAAATTTTGGAGGTTTTAGATGTTCCTAGAATGGGTTAGGGAAACCTCAAGGATGGAGTTTCTATTGGGCACCCGTGATTTGTGAAAATGGTTGGAACTTGAATCTTCTAGAGTCAAAAACTTGTCATTGATAGTTGTTGTTGGTTCACCTTTGTATGTTGGATGTGTTGGTGCTTGAAATGATCTCACCCCATTGTCTTGAACATGCCTTCAAAACTTTTACATTGTTTTGTTTGTCCATGTGAAAATGTGATTTTAAACATTACGGTCATGCTAAATCCATTTGAAAATCCAATGTTTAGTATGTTATGCCTTGAGCATCATTCTAGACATGTTGTTCTTGAAGATCCCTGCAAAAATTTGATCGTGAATCAGTTGTAAACCATGAAAAATGCCTTTTTGCATCATTCCCCTGGTTGTGTTGTAAATTTAATGTTTGTCTCTGTCACCCAATAATACGTGGCATTTTGCGGTTTGTTGTATGGCGGATTTAAGTTGCAAGGTTACAATAACCGTATAATATTAAAAATTTACTAACTTGGCCCCAAGGCCCGATGAATATTCCTTCAAATATTTTAATTTAAGAATTATAAAAAACATAAATTGATTCCACCTCCTATGAGATACATATGTCACAAGTTAATTAAATGTGGGGATCAGGCCCTAATTATATTTCTTGACACTAAGGTGATAAAGTATAAAAGTGTAAAGAAGCTCCCAAGACCCACCAAGGACACGTGGCACTTTCTCATGCAAAGAGTGGGGAAGCGGGTCATTAGAGAAAATTACTAATTTTGAGTTCAATTGAGAAAGAGAAAAAATAGTCAGAAATAACCTCCACTCTGTCCTTTGTTAGGATGAAACCACGTGTCAAACATGGGATGAAATTCAAGGGTGGGCAAGTCATTCAAATAGAAAAACATGTCTACATTTAAAACATGATGCAAAAGTGCAAAAAAATTCCTCGATCCTGCATTGCATAAGGATATTCCATGTGGATGGCTCATATTTAAAATTAGGAAAATTGAAATGGAGGGCCATGATGCAACACATCAACTTTGTCACCATTAATGCATCTTCATAAAAATCAAGGAGGAATTTTAAGTCTTCAAATGCATTGATCATTTTTCCATCATTTTTTGAGATTTGGATGCCATTGTTAGTAGAATTTCTTGAGGAACAACATTAAAATTGATCATAGAACAGGAATAGAGAACCAAAGGTTGAAAATCCTTCGAACTAGAGTCAATGTGCATGGATATTCACAAGAAAATCAGTAAGAACTAAGATACTCCCGTACACTTATTCATTTGAAAGGAAATTCTAGGTAAAACTAGGGCTTTAAAGATGAATACCATGCCATCGGGTTTTCCTATTACTTCCAGAATCACTAGTAATCTAGAAAAATCATGGATATAGATTTGATGAATGCCAACTTGGATGAATTCTTGCAAATATTCAATAGCCAAAACAATAGTGAGTTAATAGAAGTGATTCAGGAAAGTAAAATTTCTTTATCTAGTGTTATTTCACCCCTCAGTACACCGCCCATAACTCGTAAGACTTTGTGCCATGAATTATGATGAAGATAAAAGGGAAGTCTTTGGATGGAAGTGGCGAAGCGCTATTAAATTTGACACCGCATGACCATCGGGATAATGCTAAAATTTCCTATGATTAGAAATCTAATAACACTAGGTATCGAATTATCTCTACAAGATTATGAAGCTAAGAAAAAGGAATATGCCTGGATTATAAATACCAAATGGCTTTTAACAGAGAATAAAGCAATCACTCAAATCATTAAAAAATTGTTAGGCACAATTCATTGAGGAAGCAGAACATGTGATTTTATTGTTGATTCGAATGGTTGGATTAGAAACAACAAATGAATTCAAGGAGTGGATGTGCACTTATATGTGGATAGTTTTAGAGAAGAAGGGGAACATTTGGTGGGAAAAATTCATTGTAGAAGCACTTCATGACCACATGATAAATCTGACAAAGAGAAAAAAATATAGATGGGTGACAACGGAGAACTAGAATTTTACATGATGACCTACTTGATTTATAATATTATAGGCCATAGGTGATTCACCGGCCTTCTCCCACATGCTGACTTTAAAAAATGCTAAATACATAAGATCTTCCCTCAATTACAGTTGGATAATTGGAAAGAGAATTTTATATTTGTTAATGATGCCTTCTTTTCAAAAATCATATGATTATTCAGGCCGGAATGGGAACATTACGGGATTTCGAGAAGGATAGACAAGTAATCATGGAGTATGGATATTATTTCATCTAGTATAGGAATTTTACATACATCAGGGTTAGTGGATTTGAAGGCCAACCATGTAAGCTTCCCAAATATTTAGATGACAAAATGGCCTTGTTTGAATTGGAAAGACAGGTTGACACCAGTTCATAAACTAATTTCCAAAAAACACAAGAAAAACATCAAGGTTCCCCATCAATATTGGAAGGTACTCCTACCCTTCAATTATAAAATATAGATTAATATAAAATGAGATGAAAAGGTTTGAGGAAAGGACCAAATATGACATCAAGTGGGTATTCAACAATCTGCAAACACTTTTGAACATGAACCTCAATTTGAGGACTATTGGATGAATCACAGAGATGAGGAGGAGGTCAGGCTAAGAGACTTCTCAGGAATGAACCTCAACCAAATTATAGACTTCAAGATTGTTGTTATCCCTTAAGGAGTTATGAATGATCCATAAATTTTGATTCAATAGAATCTTGATCAAAAGATGGAGGGACAACCGATGGTTCCCTTCAATTGGAATGAAGAGGAGCCGATGATGCGTATTCCTGAATAACATATTTAATGAGAATAAAATTGAATTGTCTATCCTATAAAAACATTAATTTATAAATTCAAAGCACAAGAATTTCTAATAAGTTCAGGGATTTGTGAGAATTGAAAGATGACCTTCCTCTCGTGAAATAAGGAGCAGAAAGAATGGATCCCTTAGGAGGAAAATCTCCTCAATCACCTACAAAAATTCCTACTTCAAAACTTGTACATGAATGGACTTCTTCTACAAGTGGGACTGTTACTTCTATGTCTTCTCTAAAGCACAAAATTGAAGAAATGCTCTTAAAATCAATGCAAAATGCTACTATCACTTTTATAGTTCCACTACAATAAAAAATAAAGGTTATGGCTACTCATAGGACTCCTCCAGATGTTATGCCTAAACCCCAAAGTGTTGATAAGTTAATTATTGCAGCCATAAAAAGTGGCCATGCACAACCTAAGCCACATGGTGAAGAAAAGAGAGAAGCACCAGACCTTAATAAGTTTTAAAGGGCACATAAGAGACACAAAATTTTGTATGAGCCAATTCTAGTAAGTGAAAGTGTTCATACACACAAGAAACATAAGGAGAAGGATGTAGTGATTGAACCCCCAGAACATGAAAGAATTGATGTTTCCCACGTATAACATGTAACATCAGTGCCTTCATTTTCATCTTTGTCTTTAGAGGGAGTAAAAATTGGAAGTACTCAAGAAAAAACAATTCAAGGTAATGTCGTATCTGATCCAAATTACATAGTGATGTCTTGAATCAAGGTATGAAAAAGTATGAATCCATGTCACTTGAAAGTATCGAGTGTAACTTCATTTGAGCAATTTCAAAGTCGAGTAAAGAGTTAGGTAGAGAAATTGGATGTTGATACTGGTGAGGAATTTCCCACATTAGATGCATTTGACATGTTTATTGATTAACCAATAGTAAAGAATGTAAGTGATCTTGTAATGAGTGAAGAAGTATAAAAAACTACTCATGTGCCAACTACTGAAGTTAAGGTTTAGTCATCAAAAATATTTTATGTAGACCAAGCGGTCATAGAATAAAACAAACTAGAAGTACCTAGTGGAAAAAGTGTAAGTAGAGAGGTGTCAGATGAGAAGGATCCCTCCCATGAAGTCAAGGCCGCTAATAATAGTGAACCATCTCAAACTGAAAAATATGCAGATGAAAAGATAACAAAGGTTTCACATGGTGCAACTATTGATGATAAGATTGTTGATATTGTGGATATACAAGATTTGGGTAAAGTTAAGGAACCAATAATTGAAAGCCAACCCACCATGTTTCAACATGAGGTGTTAAAAGAACACAAAGAAGATAATGTGTTAGTTTAGCAGCCTCTAAAAGAGTTAAAAATCATAAAAGGAAAGGGAATTCCTACAAGAGAATTATCAACTCAAGA
Organism: Taxus wallichiana var. yunnanensis; assembly: GCA_018340775.1. NCBI lineage: Eukaryota > Viridiplantae > Streptophyta > Pinopsida > Cupressales > Taxaceae > Taxus > Taxus wallichiana. The sequence goes on along the minus strand of CM031239.1, from coordinate 803,386,375 downwards.
AACTCCCAAGGAAAATGTTGAGGTTAATATTGCATCAGCTGAAAAAATAAAGAAAGAACAAATTATAATCACTAATGTAATTCTGAAGGATATTGGCTAGCCCAAAACTCAAGATCAAGAAGGAAAACAATCAGGGGAAGTGTCAGTAAATAATGAGAACAAATAGATAACTATGGGATCTAAATAGGAAAAGAAAGAACAATCATCAGTCCTAGATTTACAAGAGGTGTCCAATCATTTGGTGATTGTCCCCAAGAAATCCCAACAAGAATTGCAGGAAACAAAAGTCGGGACCACTCTTACAAAAGGATGGATAGGAGAGATGATCTCAAAAGAAGAAGAGGAAATTGTCCTGTGAAGGATATATATGTCACAACTCTAGACTTTCTAAAACCAAGTAAGAATTTTCAAAATGGCTAGAGTTCTCACCAAAATCATCTTGATCCACTAGGATCTAAAATTTTTGAAGTGGAAATCCCTCATGATGGAAAAATAAGAGAAAATATAACAGCCTGTGACTATAATGTCCAACTTATTTCCTTAGGAAATCCTTCAAGAGACCAATTTAAATAGGGAGTATCAGAGGCAGTAAGTGACTTTTTGCAAAAGGTGGATGAGGATAGAATAAATAAGAAACAATTGAAAGAACAAGTCAAAGCTTTGAGTTCTAGTCTATAAAAATTAATTAGGTAGTCCAATCAAACTCAAGAAAGTACCTCTGCTAATACCCTTGAAGGAATGGAAAATATTGATAAGGTTATTAAGAAATTTCATGTTGTGGACACATGGGTTGAGAAGTTGAAAAAAAAGGGAAAATAAGTAATTGAAGAAGCTAGGAAAAAGTATGAAGAGCTCAAGAATAGGCTTAATGAAATTGATGACCTAATTGAGCAGTGTGATAATGAAATATTCTACTTTGAAGGAATTTTTCCCAAGTTAAACCGTATAACTCAACTCAATGATGAATTGGTTGAAAAAGAAGGGATTGTGCCTCATGCATTCAGGGGAACTCAACATGCTATGGAGGATTTAACAGGAGTTAGGGTGGAAGTTTTGAATGGAATCATAGAATCCAACAGGAAATGGGTTGATGATACCTTAGATGCTATTGATTTTAAACTTGAAGATATAGTTTTTGAAAAATCCAAGAGAAGCTATGGTGATCTAAAGGCTGAATTTTTGTTTAGTTCTTTTGAGAAAAGAATTCAAAAAGATGAATTTTCCTATGAAGTTATTAAAGCAATGAGGAAAATTGAGACCAAAATTGTAGAGTTAAGAGCTAGGCCATTGGAATACAAGCAAAAAATGGGCCACTGTGTGAATGCAATAGCAAGATAGACATTGATTTTCCAACACCATACAGGGCCAAATGAAGAAGAAATCAATGATCTCTTTTGAAGGTATGATGCATATGTTGCAAGGATTCCGAAGAAGAAGAAGAAGTTGAAGAAGAAAATTATGTAGACATGAAAGATGATGAACAAACTTAGGCTTCTCATTCTTAAATTTTTATCTTCTTTTCATATTTCATTTATAACTAATGTTTAATTTGACATTATTGCTTCATGAAGGATGGATAGTAATTTTAAAAACTTGTTATTATTTAATATAAATTGTAATTTGATACAGTGCTTTTGATTTTTATATTTCTTGGATGAACTTTTGTGTCCATTATAAAAGAATATAAACTAATGAGATGTTTTTACTTTCTATATTTTGAAAAAGACAAAATGCGGATCGATAGGGGCTCCAACCCATGAAAATAAAGATAACATATATCCTCAAGAGTTTTATCACAAAAGGGGATAATAACAAGAAACTTAAGGCATCAAACACCACAAACTCCTTTACAAAATTTGTTTAGTAAAGAGGAATTTTCTTCACTAATTTTTTTCCTAGGACCATTTTCATATATCTCAGTAGCTCCATTTGAACAAAAATAATGTCTCCTTCTAGTGTGCGAGACACACCCATTTGCTAAAGGTAATCCATACTATAAAATGGACTATCTAACAGGATAAGAAATTATGACCACTTCTTATAACAAGAGGCCCATTCACTCATATCCAAACCACCTTTAGAAAATTCCCTTTTCCCTCCTGGTTTTGGCGAGGAAGAAGTTGGTTGAGAAGCTTGAATCTGGAAGTGCAACCACAACTGACCCTAGAATAACTAGTAAGCGAGAAGGTTTGGAGGGAATAACTGGAGAAGAAGGCATGGAGGTAGTAATTGGAGCAGAAGGCTCGGAGTTAGAATCACCCTTATGTTTTTCACAAAAGGAAATAATGGTTCAAGAACTAGTGGGGGTGTACTCACTAGTTGTTTTGACTCCAAGATAGAAACAAGCTTCTCCAATGCATTCAATTAGTGATAGAGGGAAGGCACTATGTCTAATGAAATCTCTCCATCAAGCACATATGAATCCAGAGGGATTTATTTCACAATAAATGCCTCATTGTAGATGAATGGGAATACATGTTTTCCAATACTTGATACATTAGGCCTTCTCACAAGCCAAAATTTCCTCAGTGACTCGGGAGTTCTCTAAAGTTCAAGCCTAAACAAGTGAAATTACATCATCTAAAAGGCAGAGAACATGGGACTTATCTTGACAAGTCTCCTAATTAATGCATCTCAAACATCTGGAGGTTTCAATATCCCGATGTAATCCTTGGGGTGAGTAATTTCAAGAAACATTCTAAAAAATGCATCATCCAGGACATGATAAATAAAATATAGTTAGCAAGTCGTCACAGGATATTTCTTTGAAAATAGATGCTACTAGTTCCCCCACCATGATACAAATTAATTTCTTTAAAGTGCCTATACAAAAAAGAAGAAAGTATGAAATGATGAAGTAAATGGTGTGTTTTTATAGGAAATTCGAGGTAAGCGAGTTGAGCTAGGTGAAATCATGGTAAAATTGCTTCAGAGATCCCAATAAGATATTTGCATGAGGAAAATAAAGGTTAAATGAATTGAAATTTGAGAAGAAAATGGTGATTGATCCATTTTGAAAAGAACCATGTGTGATAACTAACCCAGAAAGGCATGAAAATAAATACACAACATCCAAGATGGATTCTTGAAAATAAAATGAGAGCATCTATCAAATCAAATCACCTGGAGGTGCTCAAAAATCATCAAAAGTGGATATCCAGTCACCAAGTGAAAAAGAATAATTAAATAAATGACCAAAAGCAATGACATGGTATCCCAGGACATACGTAAACAGAGCAAAAATGTGAAAGGCTCATAGTTCTCGCATGTGGTGGCAACATTTGAAGAGGCATCTTCATGATAATAATATAGACTAAAATATATGTTGTAGAGAAGAATATTCCCTTGAATATTCATGTTTTGGGGGAATTGGAAAGAAAATGAGTGAATAAAATTGTATAAATGTGATGATAATACTCTTGCAAAAAGGGGGTTAAAATTTTCTAAGATATTTTCGAAGAGAAAGGAAAACTGCGAGAAAAAATAATTTCCCAAGAACTCCTCTGATAAACTTGTTACTTTATTTCAGCCTTCAAATTAAATTATGTCAATATGATTGCAAGTGTACAACCATTGAAAAACACTGAGACTGTAGATCTACTTTCCCTTGCACGATAAATTTGATGATCCTTTAATTAATTGTGTTAGTCATGAACATTTGTGTATCTCGTTTTCAAGATGATATACTTTAAAATAGTTATTCATGCTCCCATTACAATCTTATTTTAGAGATCCTTTAAGTCCCAAAGAATTTTATCATTCTATTAGAATTCTGGATATTGCAATTACGTGCTTTGTTGAGAAGAGATTTCATTTCATATGTGTAATAAATTTTATTAAAGTCATTATGTCGCCACTTTGTTAAATGTTTCTTTTAAGGCTTTGAGTGTTTCTTAAGTGTGATAAATTGTGAATCTTTGATGTTTTATTAAGTATTCAAAGCATGATCTTTTATGTTTGAATACTTAAATATTGTGTGAAACCGTGCATTCTTGGGCTTCCATAAGTGTACATCTTTTGGTTGAAGGTTCATTGTGAGCTATTTGAGGTGTATTTTTCTTGCACTTGGTAGATCTCCCAACATTTATTAAAAGTTCCTTAAAATATGGTATAAGCAACTTTATCCTGCTTAATTCCCGAACAATTACAACCAAAACTAACTAACCTACCGAAATAACCATGCTTGCCTCATTAAATCCAAAAATATGGTAAAACAAGTTAGTTCCATACTATCTTTAGTAATCTGAGGTTTGTTTAGAAGACATCTACACTTTCTAGAAGTGACAACTCCTGAGAGTTAGCCTTTGTTGAATTAACCGTGTATTCCCAGAGATTTTTTTAATTACTCTAAAGAGGAGTGCCAAATATTGTTGATACATCCACCCCACTCACAATTACAGACTACAAAATGGGTCCTCTCACCCTAGCTAAAGGTAGAGCCTAAAGTAGGAGGGTAGGTCATACCCTCAAAGCATAGTGGTACCTGACTCCTTCAAGATCAAGTGATAAAGAGATGATGAGATCCTTCCCAAACTACAAAATGGGATAATTCTAGATCTATCATCCTTTAAGAATCCTTCTCATTTTGTTGATGTTGCTCGGCCACAAAGGAGGACCAATTTTTGTACCAACACTACTTTGGCATCGTTGTTGAGGAAATTTGTGCAAATACATACAAATGTTGACCTCTGGTAATGATTCATACATGTTTAGATGTAAATACGTGGTCTAAACATCATCCTTTGTTAAGATTTTTGAAAATTAAGTAAGATCAGAAGTTATTTGCATGATATTTCCTAGTTTAAGCAAACTTTGCACTAAATTTTCTTGGCTAAGGATAAATATTGACAAAGGATGCTCAGATTTGTCAAGATTTATAGAAATTGAGTATTGATTTACAATTGACAAGTCATTTACAATGTTTTACACATCTAAGGTGTAAATCCTTAGTGGTGACTCCATATTTTGTTCAGAATTTTTGGTAAATACCAATGTCTTAAGCTTTGATAATTGAAATTTGTTGTTGATATTTGCAAATATGGAAGGAAGAAGGTCCTTCTTTAACAAATATCCTACTAGAAGACTATTTCTAGAGCTTGGAAGAACAAACCCAAATAAGAAACAAGTCTAGAAATCTTTGGGGATCAAAGGTTAGGAGAGAAGGTAGTGTCAATCATGGAAAGTGATCAACCTATAATAGAGGATTATTCTACATCTTCTAGATAGTTCAGAATTAGGTAGTCCTTGTGTAAATCTAAACACTCCAACTGGTGAAGGGACATCATTTGTAACTAGAATAGGTATTCCTCACCTCCCTCCTTTATCACTTAAAACTAATAGGATTTTTGTGAGACCGAGTCATTGAAGGATACTTACTTTGAAGATCATACACCTTTGTCTCAAATAACTCATGTCCCACACCATTTTAAACCTCATCACCTCCTCAGAATAACATGTCTCATCCTCCCCCTAGACCTCCCTTTGTTTTCAATGTGTTTGGACCAATATATTTTAGAGACATGGTGGGATATCCTAATGTTGTACCACAAGATGTAAGAAATAGGTTACCCAAATTTCAAGGAAATAATTCCATCACTTGTGATCAACACTTAATGCTATTTATTAATATGATGGAGGATTTTTAAATTGAAGATGAAGATGTATATGTAAATCTATTAATTCACACTCTTGAAGAAGATGCACGTGAGTGTATAAAGCTTTACCATACAACTCAATTGATTCAAGGATTGAGATGAATAATTCCTTCGTATTTCAAGTATGGGGATAAGACTGACCTTAGGTTCCTCTTATATGAGTTTGAGAATATAAAAAAGAATCCCAATGAGCCTTTTCAAGACTTCAATACCATATTCAATAAGACTTTGGCTAGATTGCCCATAATTTTGAGGCCTAGTGATGAGTCTTGCCTAATTAAATATTTTGATGCTTTTGACAAGAAAGTTTCTTATTATTTGAGGGATAAGAACCATAGACCTTTAAAGCGAGACCTTAACCATGGCCTTACAAATTGAAACAATATTAAGGCAGCTAGAAAACCTCCTAAGTGGGAGGGTATCAAATTGATTAATCTTGAGAAACCCTAGTCGTAAAGCGGTGGATCTAGAAGAAGTTATGAAGACTTTGGAATCGGTACTTGAAGAAATATCTTATAAGCTTTCCATATAAGAAAAATGAATAAGACGGATCTCTCAAGGCTAGTACCAACCGCAAGGCCAAAATAGATTTGGAAATCATCCTAGAGGTGATCATAGATCAGATGAGAGGAAAAGGGCCCATGGGATTGGGAAATAAACATCCAAAACCAAGGGAAAATAAGTTGGTCCCCAATCCTTTTCTTTTGTTAGGGTTTCCATAGTGGAATAAAACCATGTTATTGATTGGTGTGACAAGTGTCTCTTGCCACAGCCCCCTATGATCTAAATAAGGAATTTGAAGATTCAGATAATGATGAAACTTATGGTGATGTATGCATGATGGAGTGCCCTGATAATCCACAATAAGGTGCCACTTCAACTAAGCTAATAAGTGTCGGAGCCTATAGAAAAGTTTTGGGATTACATTCACTAGGTATCTCCTCTTGCTCCTAATGATGATATTGAAGTTGATATGGTGTAAGATTTTGATTTAACTAATCATAAATTTGAATATTTGAGAGATCTAATGATTAATAAGTATGATGGGGGAATTCCTTTTGAGGAAGACAGACAACTTTTGATGAATGTAGTGGTTACTCAAGAAAAGGAGTACAATCTTAGAAGTAGATTTGTCAAAGGGGGAGGGCCACAAGCCAAGCCAAAAACTCCACTTCTCACTAATATCCCAAAGGATCCCCCTAAAAGGATACACCTAAGCAAAGGCCCAGTCACTCCAAATAAAACTTATACCCCAACTCATGCCCAAGCTATAAAGAGTCTCATACCACAAGAAGGGGCAGTAACTCTCCCTCCCAATACAATCTTACCCAAATACATCCCCTATGATATAGCCCAGATGTTGAGTCAAATCAAATTCATTGTTCCTATTGTTGAATTGCTTAGGATTCTTGAGCATAGAAAGATGGAATTTGAGTATTTGGGGTTCAAAGAAGAGGTAATACCCCAAGAAAGAATTTGAATAATGTGGATATTCCCCTATCATTATAGAACTAGAAGTGGGACAAGCATTGGAAGACTTAGAAGAATCACCTGAGGTATATCTAGGTACTTCTCATGTTGAATCTCAACTTGATGTTGATCCTTTCTATAATACTTTAATCATCAAGGATAGATTAGTGCACAACTACATTTTTGATTTAGGGGCATCAACTAATGTGATGCCTCTTGAGGTAATGAATAAATTGAATATCAAAGTGATAACAAATTTTAGAAAGTGCACCACTATGGATTCAAGTGAGGTGTTGGTGATTATGTATGTTAAAGGATTGGTAGTGCAATTTTTAGCTTACATGAGAAATTTTTTAACCATGAATGTAGTTATTGTGGATTTTCCTACCAAGTGGGGAATGTTATTGTCAAGAAAGTGGGATGCTAGTGTGGGTGGGAGTGTACAGATGGACATGTCATATGCAACCATACCAGTAGAGGGAAGCCTTGTTAAATTATATGGTGAGAAAAATATGCTACATCTAATTGAAGACCCTAACAATGCTTCTTATGAAGTATTATATACAGATGTAGATGTTGATAATTTTGTGGGCTATACATATTTTAAGGAGCATAGCATTGATAGGTATAAATTTCCGAGGAAATTGAATTTCCCTAGATTTTTATTTTTGATGGAGTTTGTTTTAAATTTTGGAATGGTATTGGTATTGTCCTTGTGTCTCCGAACCAAGAGGCTTTCAATTTTTCCTTTAAACTCATATTTGAGTGCACTAACAACATTGTATAATATGAAGTACTAGTTTTGGGTTTAAGGATTGCTTGGAGGTATGGTATCAAGGAAATTATTGTTAAAGAAGATTCATAAATGGTAGTCAAACAAGTTAGGAAATTATTGTGCAATCAAGAATGAAAGAATGAAATAATATAAGCATGTAGTTTGGGACTTTATTGAAATGTTTGAATCTTTCAACATAGTATACCATGACAGAAATCAGAATGTTGTTGCAGATAGGTTAGTAGTATTGGGATCCATATTTGAAAATTGTACAATGTCTCCTTATTGTGAATATGATATAGAAGTGTTTTCAAGACCATCTGTCCCTGAAAATGTCAGACATTGGTAGGTTTTGAAGATGATGCCCAAGTTTAGAGGTTCTTATAGAACAAAAGAGAGTTTACAAACCAAAATATGGACTAGGAACCAATGGTTTGTGTTTGTAATGATAAGGAGACCCTGTTCGGTAAAGATATTATTCAGCTGAAAACCAATACCATTCCAAGAGGTTTGGTTTCTTTAGAGTCAAATTTTGACAATGTTGATAGGATTGTTAATAGACATATGTCATCCTCAAGAGATGTGGAAGAGCACAACTTGGGGACTGAGGAAAAACCTAGAAAAATATGGCTAGGTAGTAACCTGAGTAAAGAAGAAAAATAGTCTTATGTCCAAATTTGTTAAAAAAGTACCAGGACTACTTGGCATGGTCATATTCAGAATTAAAGGCATATAGGGAAGACCTTTTCCAACATGAGATACCATTAGAACCTAATGCCAGGACATTTAGGAAAAAGAAAAGGCCAATCAATCCACTCCTTTCCCTCAAAATGTAAAAAGAGTTAAAATTTTTAAGGGATGGAGGCATCATACCACTAACAATATATTCTTCATGGGTGGAAAACCTAGTGCCAATTCGAAAGAAAAATGGAGATATAAGGTTGTGTGTGGACTTTAGAAATTTGAATAAGGCCTCAATCAAAGACAACTATCCATTTCCTAATATGGATAACAAAGCTGCAATTTGGTTAGATCAGCAGGATTATCTACTCTAGATGGATTTTAGGGTATAACCAAGTGGTAGTAAAGCAATAAAAAGAATTAAAACTACTTTCACCAATCCAAGGGGTACCTATATATATATGTTAGAATTTCATTTGGCACGATGAATGTTGGAGCTACATTTCAAAGATATATGGATGTATCATTCTCAATTTACATCAACGATTTTATTGCTATGTATAAGGATAATGTGATAATGTTCTCAAGAAAGAGGAATGATCACTTACAATATGTGGAAAATATGTTGTTGAGATGTAGAGAATATGGCATCTCATTGAATCCTAAAAATTAAAATTTTGGGGTTCAAAAGGAAAAGTTTTGGGGCACATTGTGTCAAATGAAGGGGTCATGATTGATCCTAAAAGAGTAGAAGTTATTGGTAAAGTTCCTATTCTTGAAAATAAGAAAGGAATTTAGTCCTTCTTTGGTCGGATAAACCGCATCAGGATTCATTCCATTTTTTCAAAAATGACTATCCCCATCACAAGTATGCTAAATAAGGATCAAATTATCAAATGGGAAGATGGAGTTGTCCAAGATTTCACAGGAATCAAGGAAGCACTAAATAATACCCATGTCTTAATAGCCCCAGATTACAAAAAGATTTTCAATTTTTTCTTTTGCATATGTATTATTGTAGAAGGATGAGGAAGGAAATGAAAGGCCAATTGATTTTTCAGTAAAGCATTACAGGGGGATGAGTTGAAATACACCATCATGGAGAAGAAGGCCTTTGCCTTGGTTAGAGAAACAAATATTTTCAAGCCATATATCTTAAGTTCCAAGATTATAGCTTATGTTCCCCATACCATGGTCAAGGACATCTTATCAGAAATGGAAATCTCAAGTAAAATATGTTGATGGGTGAACAAATTGCAAGAATATGACATGGATATTTAGACCACTAAGTTGGTTAGAGGTCTAGGCTTGGAAAATATAATGGAAGAAAAAAATTTGTAAGTGATATAAGTAAATGAAGTTGAGGAGGGAAATATGAATGTTCATGAGAAATTAGTCAAATCTGTATGGTACAAAGACATCATATTTTACCTTAGGAATTTGGAGTTTCTTGGACATTTAGATAAGAATCAAATAAGTAAACTCAACTTATCCTCCCAAAAATACATCATCACTTATTATGGGTTGGCATTTAATAATCCTAAAGGGGTTCTCCTAAAATGTATTACTGAAGATGAAGCCCCAAAGTAATTATAGATTTTAATGCGGGAGTATGTGGGGGTCATTTTACTAGAAGGGTAACTACCCATAAGATCTTGAGGGTAGGTTATTGGTGGCCCACACTCTTTAAATATATAACCTTGTTAGTAAGAAAATGTGAAAGTTTTCAAATATTTTCAGGAAGAATGAAGGCTTCAGTGCTCTCCCTTTACAACTAGTGTCAATTGAAGCCCCTTTTAAACAATGGGGTATGGATTTTGTTGGAGAGATTTCAGATCCTTCAAGTACAGGCCACAGATGGATATTTGTGGCCACTGATTACTTCACCAAGTGGGTTGAGGCTATCCCTACTAAGAAAGCAACTCATCAGATTGTTATGGATTTTATCCTAAATCATATAATTTGTAGGTTTGGAGTACCTACCAAAATAGTTTTTGATAATGTCATGAGCTTTCGAGCCAAACCATTAGTGGCCATGTGTCAAGAATATGGGATAAGCCTGACATATGCATCTAACTACAACCCTCAAGGAAATGGACAGCTGAATTAAGAAAATAAAAATTTGTTGAAGATAATTAGAAGGAACCTTGACGTTAATAAAAGAAGATGGGGTGATTAGTTGAAGTTATTTGTTTAGGCGGATAGAATAAGCTGCTTAGAAGAGCCACTAGAAAGAGCCCATTTGAACTAGTCTATGGAGTCCAGGCCCTTCTTCCCTTACACATGTAATTATCTTCTTACCATTTCATGCAACAACTTGAGGATGAATAAGTCAGCTCTTATGATGCAAGGATAAATCAAATTGTTGAGTTAGATGAGGAAATAAGAGAATCCCACTAAAAACATCTAAAATTCAGGAGAAGCTCAAAAGGTTATTTGACAAGAAGGTAACTCCTAGAAATTTTAGTGTTGGGGATCTTGTATTATTATGGGATAGTAGACATGAGGATAAGGGAAAACATGGAAAATTTGATGCATTATGGATGGGCCCTTATTCCATTGATATCAGAATTGGTGAACACACTTTCTTCTTGAAGGATCTAGATGGAGAATTACTTGAGTTTCCTATTAATGGAAGGCACCTGAAACATTTTCTTGACTGATTTCAAAGAAAGGTATGAATCAATGTACAATGTATAGTATTTTTACTTTTCTTTTTCTTTTTGTACATGTTTTTGTTTTTGTGGTCTACAATGACCAGTTGCCCTGGTTCTCGGTATGTTTTGAGAGATGTGTTATTATCACTTGACCTAGTGTGTATTTTACTTGACTCCATAACCCAATGGACTTTGGCACTTGGTATGTAATGTGTGTACTTTGTATGGTTCTTATGGCACCCACAAGGGGTTCCCATCCCCGATTCAAAGAAAGTGTTGGTGCTAGAAATGATCTCACCCCTTTGTCTTGAACACACCTTCAAAAAAAATTATGTTGTTTAGTTTGTCCATGTGAAAATATGAGTTCAAATGTTACATTCATGATAAATCCATCTGAAAATACCATGTTTAAGATTTTATGCCTCTTTTTCAATTGAGGATTGTGATAAACATGTTGTTCTTGAATATCCCTACAAAAATGATCGTGAGTCGGTTCTAAACCATGAAAAATGCCTTTGTATATCATTCCCAGTGGTCGTGTTGTAAATTTCATGTTTGTCTCCATCGTCCGATGATACATGGAATTTTCTGTTGGTTACGGTATGGCATATTTAAGTTGCAAAGTTACAACAATTGTATAATATTAACAATTTGCTAATTTCTCCCCAAGGCCTAAAAAATATTCCTTCGATTATTCACAATCAAAAATTACAAAACATAAATTGATTCCACCTCGAGGAGATATATATGTCACAAGTTGATTAAATGCATGGGGATTAGGCCGTAATTGTATTTCTTGACTCTAAGGTGATAAATTATATAGTGTAAAGAAGCTCCCGAGACCCACCAAGGACACGTGGTGCTTTCTCATGCAAAGAGCGGGGAAACGGGTCATCAAAGAAAATTGGTAAATTTGAGTTAAATTGAGAAAGAGAACAAATAGTCAGAAATAACCTGCAGCTCCACCAGTATTAGGATGCAACCACGTGTAAAACTTGGGATGGAAGTCAAGGGTAGGTGAGTGGCTAAAATAGCTAAACATGTATGGATTTAAAACAATATGTAAAAGTGTAAAAGTTTCCCCGAGCCCACATTACATAAGGATATTCCACTTGGATGGCTTGTATTTAAAATTGGGAAAATCAAAATGAAGGGCCATGATGCAACACATTAATGACTTCTACCATTAATGTATCTTCACACAAATCAAGGAGGAATTTTGAATTCTTGAACGCATTGAGATTTTTTCCATCATTTGTTGAGATCTGGATGCCATTGTTACCAAAATTTCTTGAGGAACAATGTGAAATTGAGTTCGCGGAACACGAATAGAGAACCAAAGTTTGAAAATCCTTTGAACTAGAGTAGAATTTCACGTATATTCACTAGAAAATGGGTAAGAACTAATATACTCATGTAATCTTATCATTCACAAGGAAATTTAAATTAAAACTAGGGCATTAAAGATGAAGACCATGTTGTTGGATTTTTCTGTTACTTCCAAAATTACTAGTAATCTAGACAAAATCGCAGATCCATATTCGATGAATGCCGACCTGGATGAATTCTTGCAAGGAGTCAATAGCCCAAAAAATATTGAATTAATGGAAGTGATTCAAACAAGTAATATTGCTTTAGCTGGTGCTATTTCACCATCAGTACACTTTCGGAACTCGTAAAACCCTGTGCCATGAATTATGATCTAGAGAAGAGGGAAGTACTACATGATGTGGTGAAATGGTATTAACTGACACCGTAGCTATCGAATAATGTTAAAATTGCATGTGATTAGAAATCCAATAACCCTAGGTATCGACTTAGCCCTACAAGATTATGAAACTAAGAAAAAGGAATATGCCCGGATTATAAATACCAAATGGATTTTAACAGAGAAGAAAGAAAACACTTGAATCTTTAAAAGACTTGTTATGACACAATTCATTGAGTACACATAAGATTTGATTGTATTGTTCGAGTTGAATGCCTAAATTAGAGACAATGAATGAATTTAAGGAGTGGATGTGCACCTATATGTGGATAGTTTTGGAGAATAAGGGGACCATTTGTTGGGAAACATTCATTGTAGAAGCACTTCATGATCGCATGATAGCACTGACAGTAAAAATACAGATGGGTGATAGTGGAGAACTAGAATTTTACATGATGACCTACTTGATTTATAATATTGCAGGCCATAAGTGATTCCCTGGCCTTCTCACACATGTTGACTTTAAAAATGCTAAATACATACGATCTTCCCTCAATTACAATTGGGTAATTGGAAAGAAAATGTGATATTAGTTAATGATGCCTTATTTGCACCAATCATATGCTTATTCAGGCCAGAATGGGAACATTACAGGATTTCTGAGGAGGCTAGACAAGTAATCATGGAGTATGGATGTTATTTCATTTAGTACAAGAATTTTACATACATCAAGGTTAGTGGATTTGAAGGCCAACCATGTAAGCTACCCAAATATTTAGATGAAAAAATGGCCTTGTGTGAATTGGCAAGACAGTTGACACCAATTCATAAACTAATTTCTGGAAAACACAAGACAAACATCAAGTTCCCCATCAAGATTGGAAGGTACTCCTTCCCTTCAATTATAAAATCTAGATTAATGGAAGATGAGATAAAAAGGTTTGAAGCAAGGACCAACTATGGAATCAGGTGGGTATTCAACAATCTTGCAAACACTTTTGAACATGAGCCTAAATTTGAGGACTATTGGATAAATTGTAGAGATGAGGAGGTCAGGCTAAGATACTTCTTAAGAATGACCCTCACCCAAATTATAGACTTCAAGATTTATGTTATCCCTGATGAAGTTGTGGATGATCCAAATATTGTGAGTCAATACTATCTTGATCAAAAGGTGGAGGGACAACCAATGGTCCCCTTGAATTGGAATGAAGAGGAGTCAGATGACTCATATGCCCAAATAACTGATGTAATGAGAAGAAAATTGAATTGGTTAGCCCAGAAAAAAATTGATTTATCAATTCAAAGCACAAGAATTCTTAGTAAGTTTAAGGATTTTCAAAAATTGAAAGATGACCTTCCTCTCCCGAAAGAAGGAGCGACATAATGGATTCCTTAGGAGAAAAATCTCCTCGGTTGCCTTCAAAAAGGCCTACTTCAGGACTTGTAGATGAATGGACTTCTGCTACCAGTGGGACTGGTAGTTCTATGTTTTCTCTAAAACAAAAAAATGAATAAATTCTCCTAAAATAAATGCAAAATGCTACTATCACTTTTGCAGTTCCACTACAATCAAAAGGAAAGGGTATGGCTACTCATAGGACTCCTCCAGATGTTTTTTTAAAACCCCAAAGTGCTGATAAGTTAATGAGTGGGGCCATAGCAAGTGGCCATGCACAACCTAAGCCACATGGTGAAGAAAAGAGAGCAACACTAGACCTTAAGAATTTTGAAAGGGCACACAAGAGACACAAAATTGTGTATGAGCCAATTCTGGTAAGAGAAGGTGCTCATACACACAAGAAACATAAGCACTTGGATGTAGTGATTGATCCCCCAGAACATGAATGAACTGATGTCTCCTAAGTACAACATGTAGCATCCGTGCCATCATTTTAGTCTTTGTCCTCGAGGGAGTAAAAATTGGAAGTATTCAAGAACAAACAATTCAAGGTAATGTCTTATTTGATCCAGTAGATAGTGATGTCTTGAATCAAAGTGTGAAAAATTCTAAAACCATGTCACTTGAAAGTGTTAGTGTACCTTCATTTGAGAAAATGTAAGAGTGAGATAGAGATAGTGGATGTTGATACTGGTGAGGAGTTTCCCACATTAGATGCATTTGACATGTTTATTAATGAAGAAATAGTAAAGAATGTAAGTGATCTTCAAATGATTGAAGAATTAGAAAAACTACTCATGTGCCAACTACTAATGTTAAGGTTTAGTCATGAGAAATGTTTTGGTAGACCAAGCGAGTTATAGAATCAAACAAACCAGAAGTACCTCATGGAAAAATTGTAAATACAGAGGTATCGGATGAAAAGGATCCCTCCCATGAAGTTAAGGCCACTAATAATAGTGAACCATCTCAAACAGAAAATCTTTAGATGAAAAAATAAGCAGAGGTTGCACAAGATACGAGTTGTTGATGATAATATTGTTGATGGTGTGGATGTAAAAGTTTTGGATAAAGTTAAGGAACCAATAATTGAAATCCAAACCACCATGTTTCAACATGAGGTGTCAAGCCCGAACATAAATAAGTTAACATGTCAGTTCAGCAACATTCAAAAGAGTTGGTAATCATGGAAGGAAAGGGAATGCCTGTAAGAGAAGTATAAACTCAAGAAACTCCCAAGGAAAAGGATGAGGTTAATATTGCATCAGCTGAAAAAATAAAGAAAGAATATATTGTAATCACTAATGTAATTATGAAGGAGACTAGCCAGCCCTAAACTCAAGATCAAGAAGGAAAACACTTAGGGGAAGTGCTAGTATAGAGTGACAATAAAGAGATAAATGTGGGGGCTAAATAGAAAAAGAAGGTAGAATAATCACTCTAATAGGTACAAGAGGTGTCCAATCATTTGGTGATTTTCCCAAGAAATACCAACAAGAATTACGAGAAAACAAAAATTGGGAACACTCTTACAAAACGATGGATAGGAGAGAAAATCCCAAAAGAAGAAGAGGAAAGTTTCCTTGTGAATGCTATGGATCTCACAACTATATCTTTTCCAAAAATAGTAAGAACCTCCAAATAGGCTAGAGTTCTCACCAAAACTCATACTGATCAACTAGGATCTATAGCTTTAGAAGCGGCAATCCCTCATAAGGGAAAAACAATGAAAATATAACAACCAGTGACTATAATTGATCTAGAGGATCCTCATAGAGAAACACCGATCTAAGATCTTCTCAAAAAAATTTACATTCATTTTTAAAGCGTGGAGAAAAATTATACGATTCCGACGACATCTTGTTTGTAGGAAACGGAGCTCATTTGCAAAAGTTATAGCCCACTGAAATTTTTGGGCAACTGGCAAAATTTGGAGTGTTGTGCAGGTTGGACGTGTGCACGCTCGCCAAGTGTTTCGATTATATTGCGACACGTGGATGAATTGTGTGACGTACTAAAAAAATGGGTTTTGGAACGCCAGTCTTGGACACTCGTTCTCGGACAAATGGACCCGCTATTTATTGGTGGGGCCCTCAGCCAGGTTCGACACACTCGATTATGGAGGGGTGCCTTGGCCTCCTTCTCATTTAATCATTAAACCAACTTGTGTATATAAACTCTTATATTTGCCTTTGCGCCATGCATGTGGGACATTTAGGCATGCATTATTTAAATTATCCACGCCTAATATCTATTTCCAATTTCCACGCATTATATATTTCCAAATTTCCACGCATTATCTATTCCATTTTCCACGCATTAGTCTACACTATTCACGCATTAAACTGTACCACGCATATTTGATGGGATTGTTTTGGCACCTAAAAAACTCAACAATGCGCCATCCCCAAGAAATGCGCCCCATACAATGCGCCTCCACACAAGAATAAAGGTGGCTCTTTAGCCAATGTAAAACCGCCCTCCATGCATTTTTAAATGCATTCCTTTTTTCACGCCCCCACAATGTGGGATAAAACTCTAAAAATGCGCCTAAGGAGAAGGAGGAGATGTGGAGGGGATTGGAACATTTGACCTCCCATCCAAAAGTATAGGCACCTAACCAATGCGCCAGCTGTTTGGAAACAATATAAAAGGAGGTTTATCATATTTGTATAGTATTCGAGACTGTGTGAAATTATTGTAATGCTCATAACTTGAGCTAGGAGTGGAATTTGGAGGAGATGTAAAAAGCAACCCCTGTTATTTTTCGGCGTGAGAGGAAGACTGTGAGAAGGTCATAATTTTGTATAATTCTTTGTAAAGAATTATTTTTAAGGTTTTAATAGATCGGTCCCATTCAACCGGACCCGGAGACGTAGGCCTCAAGCGTCGAACTCCGTTATCAATTCTTGCATCACATTGCTGGTGAATCCTCTTCATTTCTTTCAATATTTGCATAGTACTTGTAGTTTTTATTCTTTTATTAAAAATACAAAAAGAAATAATGCTCAAATTTTACATCGAAAATCAACACAAAGCAAGAAAAATGTGTGTGCACAATTGCTAGTTAAATTTGGTTTTCAGATCATTGGTATCAGAGCTGGTTTTGACTGATTTTTGGTTCAGTTTAATGTGTTTTGGATTGCAAGTTGTGTGTTGGATGTTAACAAGGTCTCGATCTAAGAAGGGTGAAGGAGAATTAGTTGAAGGAGATCCCAAAATTGGTACCAGACGATCTCGAAGTCCTACAATGGCGGATCGAGAGGAAGTGGAACAAAACTTTCACAATCATTCCAACAAGATGAAGGAAATGGTGGAAGAAATGTACCAAGATAGGAAAGGGAAAAGGGACTAGAGAAGGTAAGAAAGAAGAAAGCTCTAGTTCTGACATTCCAAAAAGAGACTCTTTAAAATCTGATTTTCTTTCATTAAAGTTAGATATCAAGTTTGAATTGCCTATGTATACTGGAGAGCTAAATGCAGAGAAGTTGGATAACTGGGTCAAGCAAATAGAAGTATATTGTAGGGTTTAGAGAATTGTTGATGATGAAGCAAAGATTCATCTGGCAACTCTTCGGATGGGTGGAACAACACTCATTTGGTGGGAGAGTAAGCTTCAGGAAGTGGAAGAAAACAAAGGTATAGAAATCACTTCTTGGTCTGAATTTGTTTCAAATCTTAGGAAATAATTTTATCCTCTTGGTTATAAGCAACAAGCTATGATGGATTGGCAAACATTAAGACAAACTAAGGGACAAAGTGTTCAAGAATACACACAAGAATTTAGGAAAAGGGCTCTAATTCTGGGAATTTCCCTAAACACAGAAGAAACACTGCTCAAATATTGGTGTGGATTGCATAGTTATCTAAGGCATATTATACTTGTTTTAGGTCCTACTAATCTTGATGCAGTATGTGTTCAAGCAACCCATCTAGAAGCACAAGGAAAATGACAAAGGAGTCCTCTTTCTCTTCTTTTAATTAGAAGAACAAGCAATCGAAGGAAAAGGTTCGAAAGAACAAGGAAAAGGAAAGGGTAAGCATAAAACAAACTCTCATGTTAAGAAGGAAGATGAAAAACCATTATGTAATTATTGTAAAAAAACCATGATGAGTCTAAATGTTGGAAATTACATCTTGAAAAGAAGCCTAAATGGATGGTTAAGAAAGGAAAAGAAAAGAAAACAAACACTGTAGTGCATGATCTTGGTTCTGATTTAGGTGATGAAACCAAAATCACAGCTATGGGTTTACAAGGTAAATCAACTCTTTCAATTTCCAACAATAGCACTACAGATGTTGCATCTTCTTCTAGTAAACAAACTATACCTGATGATAAGAAAAGAAATGAGCTTTTCCACATTAGAGTAATTTCAAAGCATACGAAAATTGATACTCTTTTTGATAGTGGATCTCAAGCTAATCTAATTTCTGAGGAGGTTGTTAAGAAACTAGGACTCAAAACTAAACCACATCCCAAGCCTTATTCTTTGGGTTGGGTTTGTGATGATGCAAAACTGCAGGTAAGTAAAACTTGTACTTTGATTTGCCATTACAGGAAAGTTTATTGATGAGGTTGAATTGGATGTAGTCCTGTTGATGCAAAATCACAGCACCCCTGGACGCACATCAGGCTTCTAGGTTGATGTTCAGGCATCCAGTGTGATTGCACAACATTGAATCCTTCCTCCAAGTGTGGGACTTGAAAATGAGAAAGGATTCTCCAGTAAAAGGCTGGTTCCTATTCCTCTGTTCAGATGCACCAATAAAACGCAGAGGTTCACCCAAAACTAACCTAACTACCAAGGAGACAGGGAGAGAGAAATGCGTATAATAAAACCTAAACTATGGAGGTGATGCACCGAGGAATGAAGAACATAAGCTTTGCAACATAAACACAGACCATATAGATGCAATACCACATCATACACAGGTAACCGAAATGCAATGAGAGGTCAGAATGACAACAATGAATACATGAGAGGATTTAAATTCAATCACAGACATATATATTGCTCAAAGGATCGATTCAGATACATTGCAATGGCCAAGAGGCACAATGACATTACAGTCCATGTGGGAGGCTTGGAAACTCCACGAATTCTCTTGCAAGCAGGAGAGAAGGGAGGGGTCGCAAAACAGAAATGTCCAACCGTTAGAAAGAAGCCCCTCTTTACAATTTATAGGAAGAATGAGAGAGAAAAGAGAGAGGAATGCGAAATCTGCCCCAACCACCTCCAGAATGCATTTAACTCATCTCATCATGGCGAAGCGGCGGATCTGGCGAAGCGGCGGCGCCCAGCTGGAAGCGGCAGTGGCTGCTCGCTGATCCACTGCATTAAAAATGTTCGTTGACGCATTACTTTTGTTTGTTATTCACGCCAGAGGTGTTTCTTGATTTTCATCCTCCAAACTGAACCAAAATACAAGATTGGCCTTGGAAACGTGTAGAGAATTTTACCAGCTTTCCATTGGTATAAAGAACGTGCAAATCCGAGCTCTGGATCAAAAGTTATGGCAATCTGAAGATTTAGGGCACGGAACAGGCGAAAACGGCTTTTTGAATTCTTTCCCGCGCTCTGCCGCCTGGATGACACGTGGCGTACTCTGATTGGTTGAATAATTCTCTCTCCTCTACCTTTTGGCGGGCTTTCCTTTGAAATTTCCTCGTGGGCCCCTAAATGAGACACGTGGCAAGATCCTATTGATTCGGCTCGGTGCTCGAAAACTCGCCCTTTGACTTTTCTGACCTGTACTCTATGAGGACACTTGGCAGTTTCTGATTGGTCCTCGGCTCCTTCGCGCATTTCACGTTCATTTGTCCCAGATGTCCCATTTGATTTTGGACCCTCTGGACTCATTTCGGCCGGACCGGCCGGTTCGGGTCTATTTGACCCGCTTGTCCCAAACCGTTTAGGACAAAAACCTCCGATCCGCCCGAAATGGGCTTCCTTGTCCCTCATTTGGCCGATGACACGTGGCGCAAATTCATTGGCTTTCAGCTTTTTCGGTGATCCGCGTCCCGCGCGTCCCTTTGTCCCAGTTGCCTTGTGCTCTTTGTGCTGATTTCGGGCGAACCGGCCGGTTCGCGCCTTTCTGGCCCGCTTGTCCCACAGGCGTCCGTCTCAGCAGTTAGTCAATTTTTTCCCTCTTTCGGCAGGATCGGCTTTTCGCGCCCGCCGCGTACTTTTGTCCCAAATGTCCCATTTGGCACTTGGACCGCCTGGAGGCTTTTCGGCCGATCCGCGCATTTCTGTCCCAAATGTCCCGATTGCTCCTTGGACTAGGACTTAGCCGATTTTCACGATTTTTCCTGGATTGACCTATTTGCCTTTCTGCAACCTCTTTTTGCATTTTCTCAGAGCTTGCTCTTTTCCTCTCAGACAGGGAACTTAGAAAATATTTGAGGGGACTCTAGCAACATGATTTTTGGCCCCAAATCAATCAATTTTCCTGGGACTTGAATATTCTGATGCATGTTATCAAAATTACCCGGGGGGTGAAATTTTGACAACAGTTCCTTTGGATATTTGTGCGGTGGTTTTGGGAAGTCCTTATTTGTATGATCGTAAAGCAATTTTCTATAGGGAAGAAAATAAATATTTACTTGTAAAGGATGGATTTGAGTTTATTATTCGAGCTCACCGTGAAAAGAATAATCTATCCTTAGTAGCTCGAGTTAAATGAAAAGGCTTGTAAACTCAAGCAAAAGTTTTGTGCTCATGGTGGTCAAAGCCAAGGAAAAATAAAATGAGATGGCTTTTGAGACTTGCGATCTAAAACATAAGGATGAATTGGTAAAAATTGTTTCTCATTTTGATGATGTTTTTCAGGATCCACAAGGTCTACCTCCCAAAAGAGGGGTTCAACATGAGATACAGTTGCTTCAGGATGCACCTCTTCCCAATATCGGAATGTACAGGTTGTCAGTAGTAGAGAACGAGGAAATCAAGAGACAGGTAATGGAACTTTTGGCTCAAGGTATAATTCATCCAAGTACATCCCCATGTGGTTCACCAATTATATTGGTTCCTAAGAAGGATGGCACTTGGCGAATGTGTGTTGATTTCCGTGCTTTAAACAAGATTACTATAAAGAATCGTTACCCTCTTCCTAGAATAGATGATTTACTGGATCAATTAAGGAATGCAATTTATTTCACTAAGTTAGACTTAAGAAGTGGTTATCACCAAGTAAGAATTGTAGAAGGTGATGTTTGGAAAACTACTTTTAAAATGAAACATGGATTGTTTGAATGGTTAGTGATGCCTTTTGGTTTGTGCAATGCACCAAGCAACATTCATGAGAGTTATGAATGAAATATTTAGACCATTCATTGATAATTTCGTTATTGTCTACTTAGATGATATTCTTATTTTCAGTAAATCATGGGATGAACATATTAAACACATCCATAAAGTCTTAGATGCACTAAGGAAAGAGAAATTGTATTTGAAGATGTCAAAATGTGAATTTGGAAAAACATATTTAATTTACTTGGGGTATATTGTAGGAAATGGAGAATTGAAAATTGATCCTGCAAAAATAGAGGTTATTGTGAAATGGCCTAGACCCACAAATGTGATGGAAGTTAGAAGTTTTCTAGGTGCTTCAAGATCTTGGAGGAAATTTATTGCTAACTTCTCATATATTGCATCTCCTTTGCATGCTTTGACAAGTATTAAACAGGTCTTTCAGTGGGGAGGAAAACAACAAAAAGCATTTGATACACTGAAAGAGAAGATAAGTACCGCTCCGATCTTGGCACTTCGGATTTACAACATTCATTTGAGATTGAGACGGATGCTAGTGACTATGCAATGGGGGCAATTTTGATGCAGAACAAACGACCAGTGTGTTACCATTCAGAAACCTTTACAAGTGCGGTAAGAAACTATCCAACTTATGATAAAGAGTTGTATGCTTTGGTTCAAAGTGTTAAAAAATGGAAGCATTATTTAATGGGAAAAGAAACAATTATCCATACTGACCATCAACCACTTCAATATTTACAAACACAAACCAAATTGCAGCAGTCTAGACATTTCAGGTGGATGGGATTTTTGCAACAATTTCATCTTGTAATCAGGTATAAAAAAGGTATTCAAAACAAGGTTGCCGACATGTTATCCAGACCACCAGTGGTAGTAGCATCTATCCTTTTACAACATAGTTCTTTGGCTCATGTTAGTTACAAGGAACAATATGCAAATGATGTTGATTTTAGAGAAGTGTATGAGGATCTAGTAAGTGGGAAACAAGTAGGAGAAAAAGATTATCATTTGCATGAAGGATTGTTATATCATTCTAGAAAACTTTGTATTCCAGAAAATGAGTGTGTGCATATGATTAGGGAAGCACATACTTCTCTTATTTCAGGGCATTTTGGTGTTAGTAAGACAGTTGCACATTTACAAAAATATTGCTATTGGCCTAGAATGCATGAACATGTAAACCGATATATTAAGGGATGTGTTCTTTGTGCCATAAGCAAGCCAAGTAATAGGAAATTAGGACTTTACACTCCTCTTCCTATTCCAACACGGCCTTGGGAAAGTGTTTCCATGGACTTTGTAGGAGGCTTGCCCATGACACAGAAAAAACATGATTACTTATATGTGGTAGTGGACAGATTTAGCAAAATGTGTGTGTTGGTTCCATGTACTAAACAAATAGCTGGTGAGGGAACTACACATTTATTCTTTCAGTTTGTTTGGGTTCATTTTGGTTTACCTACTTCAATCATATCTGATTGGGATTCTAGATTTCTTCGGGAATTTTGGTCAACATTGTGGGGGTTAATGGACACAAAAGCGAAAAAAGAGCACTGCTTTTCATCCAAAGGTGATGGTCAAACAGAGGTTGTAAACACACGGTGGTACAATTACTTAGGGGATATAGTAACAAACATCCTAAATTGTGGGATGAACATATTTATTATGTGTAACATGCTTATAATTGTGCCTTACATTCTTCTACTTTGAAGTCTCCATTTGAGACTTGTTATGGATATCTGCCTAATTCTCCATTAGATATATATTATGGACATGAAACTGTTGTTAATGGTGCAAGTGATTCTGACAAGGCTAAAAGATTTGTGCAGAGAATACAACAGGTTCATCAGTATGTCCATGAACAATTGGAGAAAAGCCAGGCTAAGTACAAAGCTAGGCATGATAAACATAGAACTGATCACAAGTTCAAAGTTGGTGATTCAGTTTGGCTTCACATCAGCAAAGAAAGACTGACAGGTGAAGGTAAAAAATTGAAACCTATACGGTATGGTCCGTTCCAAATATTGGAAAAAATTGGTAACAACGCTTTTCGGTTAGATTTACCTCCATATATGCAAATCTACTCAGTTGTAAATGTTGAGAATTTAAGATTGTATGAACCGCCTATGATTGTTGATCATGATGATTCTAACATTATGCCTTCCATTGATGATTTTGCTCCTGAGTATCTTGATGAGTTGCAGGAAGACATCATTTTGGATAGGAAAATAAGAACTTCGCGAAGGGGTGATATTGAGTATCTTCGTGTTGGGTTCAAAGGCATGCATCCGAACAAGGCAAAATGGATGGAAACCAGAAAGGTGAGGGAGAAATACCCTCACCTATTCACCAATTAGGTTGACTTTTGGGGTCCAAAAGTTTCTCAGTGGGGAGGAATGATCCAGAGGATCCTCACAGAGAAACACTAATCTAAGATCTTCTCAAAAATTGTTGCAGTCATTTTTAAAGCGTGGAGAAAAATTATACGATTCCGATGACATCTTGTTTGCAGGAAACAAAGCTCATTTGCAAAAGTTATAGCCCGCTGAAATTTTTGGGCAACTGGCAAAATTTGGAGTGTTGTGCAGGTTGGACGTGTGCACGCTCGCCAAGTGTTTCGATTATATTGCGACACGTGGATGAATTGTGTGACGTACTAAAAAAATGGGTTTTGGAATGCCAGTCTTGGACACTCGTTCTCGGACAAATGGACCCCGCTATTTACTGGTGGGGCCCTCAGCCAGGTTCGACACACTCGATTATGGAGGGGTGCCTTGGCCTCCTTCTCATTTAATCATTAAACCAACTTGTGTATATAAACTCTTATATTTGCCTTTGCGCCATGCATGTGGGACATTTAGGCATGCATTATTTAAATTATCCACGCCTAATATCTATTTCCAATTTCCACGCATTATATATTTCTAACTGTCCACGCATTATCTATTTCATTTTCCACGCATTAGTCTACACTATTCACGCATTAAACTGTACCACACATATTTGATGGGATTGTTTTGGTGCCTAAAACTCAACAATGCGCCATCCCCAAGAAATGTGCCCCATACAATGCGCCTCCACACAAGAATAAAGGTGGCTCTTTAGCCAATGTAAAACCACCCTCCATGCATTTTTAAATGCATTCCTTTTTTCACGCCCCCACAATGTGGGATAAAACTCTAAAAATACGCCTAAGGAGAAGGAGGAGATGTGGAGGGGATTGGAACAGCTGACCTCCCATCCAAAAGTATAGGTGCCTAACCAATGCGCCAGCTATTTGGAAACAATATAAAAGGAGGTTTATCATATTTGTATAGTATTCGGGACTGTGTGAAATTATTGTAATGCTCATAACTTGAGCTAGGAGTGGAATTTGGAGGAGATGTAAAAAGAAACCCCTATTATTTTCGACAGAGGAAGACTGTGAGAAGGTCAGAATTTTGTAGAATTCTTTGTAAAGAATTATTTTCAAGATTTTAATAGATCGGTCCCATTCAACCGGACCCGGAGACGTAGGCCTCAAGCGCCGAACTCCGTTATCAATTCTTGCATCACATTGCTGGTGAATCCTCTTCATTTCTTTCAATATTTGCACAATACTTGCAGTTTTTATTCTTTTATTAAAAATACAAAAATAAATAATGCTCAAATTTTACATCGAAAATCAACACAAAGCAAGAAAAATGTGTGTGCACAATTGCTAGTTAAATTTGGTTTTCAGATCAATAATGTCCAACTTATTCCCTTAGGAAAGCCTTCAAGAGACCAATTGAAATAAGGAGTATCAAAGGTGATAAGTGACTTGTTGCAAAATGTGGACGAGGATGGGATAAATAAGAAACAATTGAAAGAACAAGTCAAAGCTTTAAGTTCGGTTTATAATAATTAATTGGGCGATCTAGTCAAAATCAAGCAAGTACCTCTGCCAATACCCTTGAAGGAATGGAAAAGATTGATAAGGATATTAATAAAGGTTATGTTTTGGACACATGGGTTGAGAAGTTGAAAAAGGGGAAAAGAAGTAATTGAAGAAGATAGGAGAAAGTATGAAGAGCTCAAGAATATGCTTAATGAAATTGATGACCTAATTGAGCAAAGTGTGATAATGAAATATTCTACTTTGAAGGAATTTTTCCCAAGTTAAACCATATAAATCAACTCAGTGATGAATTGATTAAAAAGAAGGGATTGTTCCTCAAGAATTCAAGGGAACTCAACATGCTATGGAGGAGTTAGCATGTGTCAGGGTGGAAGTTTTGAATAGAATCAAAGAAAAGATAGAAGCCAAGAGGAAATGGGTTGATGATACCTTAGATGTTATTGATTTTAAAATTAGAGATATCATTTTTGACAAATCCAAAAGAAGTTATAGTGATCTAAAGGCTGAATTTTTTTTTAGTTCTTTTGAGAAAAGAATTCAGAAAGATGAATTTTCCAATAAAGTTATTAAATCAATGAGGAAATTTGATACCAAAATTGTAGAGTTAAGATCTAGACCATTGGAATACAAGCAGAAAATGGGAAACTATGTGAATGCAATAGCAAGACAAACATTGATTTTCCAACACCATACAGGGCTAGATGAAGAAGAAATCAATGAGCTCTTTTGAAGGTATGATGCATATGTGGCAAGGATGACAAAAGAAGAAGAAGTTGAAGAATAAAAGGATGTAGACATGAAAGATGATGAACAAACTTAGACTTTTCATTCTTAAAAATTTATATTATTTTCATACTTCATTTGTAATTGATGTTTCATTTGACACTATTTCTTCATGAAGGATGAATAGTACTTTTAAAAACTTGTTATTCTCTAATATAGATTGTAATTTGATACAATGCATTAGATTTTTATATTACTTGGATGAAATTTTATGTCCATTATAAAAGCATATAAACTAATGAAATGTTTTTACTTTCTATATTTTGAAAAATATAAAATGGGGATCTATAGGGGCCCTAGCCCATGAAAATAAAGATTACATATATCCTCAAGAGTTGTATCACAAAAATAGGGACAATAACAAGAAACTTTAGGCATCTAATACCACAAAATCCTTTACAAAATCCTCTCTACAAAGAGGAATTTTCTTCACTAATTTGTTTTTCCTAGGCCCATGTTCATTTGTCCCTAGTTCCATTTGAAAAAAAATAATGTCTCCTGCTAGTGTGCGAGACATGCCCATTTACAAAAGGTCATCCGTACTTAGAAAAGGGATGATCTAACATGCTAAGTAATTTTGTCAAACTTCTTGTTAAAAGAGACCCATTCACTCATATCCAAACCAAATTTAGAAAATTCCATTTTCCCTTTGGTTTTGGTAGAAGAATTTGGTTGAGAAGCTTAAATTGGAAGTGCAACCACAATTGACCCTGGAACTTCTAGAATAGAAGGCACAGAGGTAGACACTAGAGCAAAAGCCATGTAGGTAGTAATTGAAACAAAAGGCCCGGAGCTACACTCACCCTTATGTTTTTCACAAAAGGAAATGAATGCTTAGGAGCTAGAGGGGGTGTACTCACTGGATATTTTTCCTTTAATATTGAAACATGCTTCTCCAATGCATTCAATTGGTGATAGAGGCAACGAATTGTGTCCAAAAAAATCTCTCCATTAAGTACATATGACTCCAGAGGGATTTATTTCACAACAAATTCCTCATTACAAATGAATGGGCATACATGATTTAAAATATTTTATACATCAAGCATGCTCACAAGTAAAAATTTCCTCAATCACTCAAGATTTCTCTAAAGTTCAAGCTTGAACAAGTTAAATTACATCATTTGAAAGGTAGAGAACATTAGACTTGTCTTGACAACTCTCCAAACTAATGCTGATTGAAGAGCTAGAGGTTTCAAGGTCCCTGTGTAATCCTTAGGGTTAGTAATTTCAAAAATCATCCTCACAAATGCTTCATTCAGACTTGATAAATCAAATATGGAATGCAAGTCTTCACGGGATATTTCTTTCAAACTAGGCACTACTGGTTCCCGCCATGATACAAATGAATTTGTTTAAAGTTCCTAGACACAAAATAATAAAGTATAAAATGGTGCATTTTTATACAAAATTCGAGGCAAGCGAGATAATCTAGGTGCAATCATGTAAAAATCACTTCAAAGATACCAATAAGTTATATGCATGAGGAAAATAAAGGTTAAATGAATTGGCATTTGAGCAGAAAACGGTGATTGATCTGATTTGATAAGAACAATGCATGATAACTAACCAAGAAAGGAATGAAAATAAATACAAAACATCTCATACGGATTCTTGAAAAGAAAATGAGAGCATCTCAGTAAAATAAAAACACTTGGAGGTTCATGAAAATCATAAAAAGTGCATATCCAGTCACCAAGTGAAAAAGAATAATTAAATAAATGACCAAAAGTGATGACATGGCATCCCAATCATATGTAAATAGAGAAAAAATGTGAAAGGCTCGTAGTTCTCACACCTAGAAACATTTGATGAGGCATCTTCATGAGAATAACATAGACTAAATTATATGCTATAGAGGAGAATATTACCTTGAAGATTCATGTTTTTGGGAGGGAAATTTGAAATAAAACGAGTGAAGAAAATTGTATAAATACAATGAGAGTACTCTCGCAAAAGGGGGATTAAATTTTTTTGAGATGTTTTCAAGAGAAAGGAAAACTAAGAGAAAAACCAATTTCCCAAGAACTCATCTGAGAAACCTGTTACTTTCTTTGAGCCTTCAAATTAAATCATGTCAAGATGGTTGCAAGTGTACAACCATTGACAAGCACTGAGACTGTAGATCTACTTTCCCTTGCTGATAAATTTGATGAGCCTTGAATTAATTGTGTTAATCATGAGCATTGTTGTATCTGCTGTCAAGATGATATACTTTAAAATATTTATTCATGCTCCCATTGCAATATTATTTTAGAGATCCTTTAAGTCACACAAAAATTTATCATTCTGGTAGCATTCTAGAAATTACAATTACATTGTTGAGAAGAGCTTTCATTTCATTTGTGTAATAAACAATTTTAAAGTCATTATGTCTCCACTTTGTTAAATGTTGCTTGTAATCCTTTGAGTGTATCTTAGGTGTGATAAATTGTGAATCTTTGATGTTTTATTAAGTCTTTAGCATGAGCTTTTGTGTTTGAATCCTTAAAGATTGTGTGAAACCATGCATTCTTGGGCTTCCATGAGTGTACATCTTCTGGTTAAAGGTTCATTATGAGCTATTTGAGGTGTATTTGTCTTGCACTTGGTAGATCTCCCAACATTTGTTAAAAGTTCCTTGAAATATGGTATAATCAACTTTATCCTGCTTAATTCCCCAAATCAAATACAACCAAAACTAACTAATCCTACCAAAACTACCCATGCTTTCCTCATTAAATCCAAAAATATGCTAAAGCAATTTGGTTCCATACTGTCTTTAGTAGTATGAGCTTTGTTTAGAAGACATTTGCATTGTCTAGAAGTGACAACTTGTGAGAGTTAGCCTTTGCTGAATTGACCATGTCTTCCCGAGTTTTTTTTTCAATTACTCTACAAATGAGTGCCAAATATTGCTGATACATCCACCCTAGTCACAATTACACACTACTGGTGCTCCTCTCACCCTTGCTAAAGACAGATCCTAAAGTAGGAGGGTAGGTCATAGCCTCAAAGTGGTGCTACTTGACTCCTTCAAGCTCAAGTGATAAAGAGATGATGAGATCCTTCCCGGCTACAAAATGACACAAATATAGATTTATCATCCTTTAATCATCCTTCTCATTATGTTGAAGTTACTTGGACACAAAGGGAGGACCTATTTGGGTATAAACAAGATGATTGTTGAATTCTTACGTAACCTACAAAGAGATAATGACCTATAAAACCCTCAAACTACATCAAATACCAAAAATAAAAGATGCAATATGGGGATTCTAAATGACCGGGATGTCACCCAAATGAGTGATCTTACAACCAAGCACTGCAATACATCTCATACTTTATGTAGTTATTGTGTGTGTCTCGATAAAATCATTCCTAGGAAGCCCTTGTGTAAGTGCACTTGATAACGAGTGATAGCTAGATGTACCAATGTAAATAGATGTGTGGATGGTAAAATGAACTTCCCTTCCTATGCATGTATACAAAAAAATGTAGTCCCTTGCCCCTTGATTGAGTTCCGGATGGATGTCTTTGATGCTCTTATAACTCCCTTGGATGCAGCCTTAGGTGGTGATAATATATGCTTAGATCTTGGTCCTTTATTTTGGTCACACAACTTTGTATTTATACGATTCCCTTGGTTGAATTTCATAATTGAGAACTAGAAGGAAAATCCAAAAGAAAATAATATTCCCAAAAGCTAAATTAATCCTAAAAAGAGTAAGGTGGAAATTTTTTTAGGATCACCCAAAGGAGAAGAGGGCACTGGGCACTAGCATCCTTGGTTGGTGCTATTGTCCAGAGTCATAAAAGATAAGAAAATAAAATGCCACTGGGTTGTTGGGTGTAAGAGACAAAAAAAGAAGACAAAAAACAAATCAAAGAGGCCAAATATAGTTGTCAATTACTATTTTATTTTCATAGGAATCATATGAATGCAAGTATTCTTTTAAGACCTAGAAATGTACCTAAGTGTGTGATTTTGTGTCTACACTCTTAGGTATTACTTGGCTCTGTGCCAATAAGGCTATATTTTCCATGACCCACTTATGTCTCAAATTCATTCATAATAAGCAAGTTTTCACTCTTAAAGGTGTTCCACCATCCACTCCATTACCTCAACCTCCTCTTAAGGATGTACTTCCACTAGGCTGCTAAAGCATCAGGCCCCCTAGGCCTCTCAAATCTAAGGCACATTCTTCCACTAGTTCTCCCATTTCAACATGACCTACTTATTCTCTTCAGTCCAGTAGTACATCTTCTCAAATTAAGTCCCCTACTTGGAAAGACCCTTCACATAGGATTCCATCACCTTCTTCACCTTCCGAGTCTCCTCCACATAGGTTCTCATCGGGTCCTAGGTCTACTTCACACAAGTTCTCCTCACCTCCTAGGCATAATTAACATAGGTTTCCTCACATCCTAGGTCTACTTCACATTACTATTCATCACCTCAAAATTCTACTTCATATAGGAATTCACCATCTCCTTGAGAATGCGTGTCTCATTCACCAATAGTTTTTCACTCTCATACATCTCGATATCGGAGTTGTTAGGTTGTGGAGCCTATTTTCATGTGAGAAATTATTAAAGACTATACACTAAGAGTATTGTACACTTTCCACAATTGTCTTTCCGGGGTTGAGATAATTGTGCCCCTGAAAAAAATAATTTGGCCTTAAAATGAGCCTGATATACCGAGAAACGTGCTTTTCTCATATGGGCAGGATTTTTGACTCATAGGTTTATGGGATGGTTTTGGCCCATGGTTTTGATACCCACGATTTTGTAAAACCACTTAAGTAGTTGTCTATTTATATGGTTTTGTCCATATGGTAGGTATTATGTAACATTGCAGATGTGTTTTGAATTCAGCTATGAATTTCAGAGATTTTGTTGAGCATAGCTCCAAATAGATTTGGGTATTGATCTTGAGAGAGTGGTGGCTTGTAATAAAATCTAAGCAAGTGATTCTTAGTGGACGTAGCCCAAATTGGGTGAACCACATTAAATATTGTCTCTTTGTGTTGTGTTATTTTATTCTACACTTTTATTTGAGATCTGTAATATTTTGTGCATATTAGTTTCTACTGTTGCTATTCTATGAGGGATTATCCCACATATTTTATCCCTTATTTCCTAACAATTGGTATCAGATCCTGGTTTGGTTTGTTGAAGTGTTGAATCACAGGAAAATTTTTATCTTGAGTGGGAGCTATGGAAGATGATGGAAGATCTAGGGTTGATAAATTCAACGGGTAGAATTTCAATCTTTGGAAGATGCAGATGGAAGATTACCTTTATCAAAAGGATATTTATATTCCACTATCTGAGAAGGTGAACAAACCCTCAAGCATGATGGATGCGGAATGGGATTTGATAGATAGGAAGGAACTTGGGAAAATCCATCTGTGTCTTGCATCTTTGGTATTATTTAATGTTTCAAAGGAAAAGATTACAAAATAACTAATGGATGCATTAGGAAGTTATATGAAAACCCCTCTCGCCTCTAATAAGATTTTTTTAATGATTTTTTTTTTTAATATGAAGATGTCCGAGAATAGTTCAATAGTAGATCATTTAAATGATTTTAATATGGTTGCAAATATGTTAGCTTGATTTACAATAGAATTTGATGAAGAAGTTAGGGATTTATTAGTTCTCGTGCTCTTTACCGAGAGAGGTTGAATAGCACAGTAATGGCGGTAAGCAACTCGGTTCTAGCTAACTCAAAGTTTAAGTTTGAGGATGTTGTAGGGGTGATTCTAACCAAGGAAATGTGAAGAAAAGATCCGGTGAATCTTCTACTTCAAGTGAATGCTTTGACAAAGTGGAAACTAGAGGGAGAGAAGAATAGAGGAATTCGTGGAAAATCAAAGGATAGGCAAGGTCAAAATCCAAAAGTAAGATATTATGCTAGCACTGTGGAAAGTTTGGGAATGCAAAGAAGGACTATTGGGAGCTTCAGGACAAGAAGAAACAACAGGAAGAAAATAAGGAGGCAAATGTGGCAACGGGTAATGTATGTTAGGATGATTTGATTCTTTCTTTGCACAATATTATTGAATCTTAGGTTTTAAATTCAGGGGCTTCTTTCCATGCTACTCCAATAGGCATTATTTTGTTAATTATATTTAAGGGGATTTTGGGCATGTTTTTCTTGGTGATGATGAGCCTTGCAAGTATATTTGGAAAAGGATCTATTCGGGTTAAGATGCAGAATGGGAATATATGGCTATTGAAGGATGTCAGACATGTGCCTACTTTAAAACAAAATATGATATCGGTAGGCTAGTTGGGAAGTGATGGCTGTATTATGATATTTACAATGGACTCTTAGAAGGTTACCAAGGGTGTTCTTGTGGTGGCAATAGGTAAGAAGGTTGGAACCTTGTATTTAACCACTTATAGCACTAATGTTTGTAATCTTGTGGATTTGTATGTAGATAGAACATTGTTGCACTATAGCTTGGTCATATGAGCCATAAGGGCATAGAGATCATAAAGAAGGATATGCATGGATATACGAAATAGGTTTGGAGTTCTATGAGGACTGCATACATGGGAAACAAAAGTGAGTAAGGTTTCTCAAGGTTGGACCTACAAAGAAAGAGAGTAAGTTAGAGTGTGCACTCTAATGTGTGGGGACCGGTTCAAGTATCATCTCTTAGGGGTTCAAGTTATTATGTTACTTTTATTGATGTTGCAACAAGGAAAGTTTGTGTTTATTGTATTATAAACAAATATGGTGTGTTTGACACTTTTGTTAAATGGAAATCCTTGGTAGAGAATAAAACAAGTCCTAAGCTAAACTGTCTCAAAGTCGATAATGGAGGAAAAATTACAGCAATGAATTTGATGATTCTTGTTCCAATAATGGAATCCACAAGCAAAAGATGGTTCCAGAACTCCACGAGAAAAATGGGGTGTCGAAAGGATGAACATAACAACAATGGAATGTGATAGGAGTATGAGGTTACATGCATGACTAACTCTTTCTTTTTGGCCAAAAGCGGTGAGCATAGTTGTGTACTAGATAAACAGAGGAACCTCAAGTGCCTTGGATGGAGGCATACCCGAGAAGGCTTAATATGGTAAGAAATTTGATTATTCATTTGTGAGTCTTTGGATGTGAGGTGTTTGTCCATATAGACAAGGATGATAGGACCAAGCTAGAGGCTAAATTAAAAATGTACTTTCATTGGTTATGGTGGTGATGACTTTGGATATAAATGTTGGAGTATTAAGGACAAGAAAATCATTTGATCTAGGGATGTGGTCTTTAATGAGAAAGTCATGTATAAACAGCAGTTGTAGAAAAATAGGGAAGAATCCAAGAAAGCATATGCAACAGTAGAGGATCTTCTGGATGGGAAAGTGACACATGAATCAGTTCAAGAACCTCCTCAATAGGAACCCCAAACTCCTATATTGAGGAGGTCTTCTAGGGTAAGAAGAGAACCTAAACTTTTTCATCCTCTTTATTATTTATTACTCACTTATACTAGAGAGCTAGAGAGCTTTGATGAAGCAATGTAGGTAGATGCCAGGAAGAAGTGGAAGAAAGCCATGGATGAGGAGCATCAGGCTCTCATGGAGAACCAGAGATGAGAGTTGGTAAAGCTACCCGAAGGAAAAAGAGCATTACAGAACAAGTGGGTGTTGATTAAAAGAGGAAGAAGGAGGAAAGAAAAGATACAAGGACCAGTTGGTGGTTAAGGGGTTTGCAGTAAAAAAGTATAGATTTTGATGATATTTTTTCTCCCGTAGTAAAAATGACTTCTATTAGAATTGTTCTTGGAATTGTTGTAGTAGAAGACTTGCACTTAGAGCAGCTTGATCTAAAGACCGCATCTCTCCATGGTGATTTGGAGGAGGAACTATATATGCAAAAACAAAGGGCTATGAGGTCAAAGGTAAGGAGGAGATGGTGTGAAAACTAAAGAAGAGATTGTATAGCTTCAAACAAGCTCCACGTTAATGGTATAAGAAATTTGATAGCTTTATGATGGAGCAAGGTTATATTAGATGTCATTCGACCATATGTGTGTATACAAATAAATTTGAGGATGGAAGTTATATTATCCTTTGTTTGTATGTGGATGACATGTTGGTTGCAGGTAAAAACATGTAGGAAATAAAAGTACTCAAAAAGCAGCTAAATGAATCCTTTGCTATGAAGGATTTGGGGGCGGCCAAACAAATCCTTGGTATGAGGATATCTCGGGATAGGAAGGAATGGAATATGAATTTATCTTAGGAAGAGTACATTAAGATATTCTTGGAGAGGTTTAATATGTAGGATGCTAAACCGGTTGGGACTCCTTTGGTAGGCCATTTCAAGTTATCAAAGGAGCAATGTCCTAAGACAGAGCAGGACAAAAACCAGTTGTCCAAGGTACCTTACTCATCAACAGTTGGCAGTTTGATGTATGTCATAGTGTGCACTAGGCTTGATATTGCCCATGCAATGGGAGCGGTGAGTATATTTATGAGTGATCCAAGCAGAGATCACTGGTATGCAGTAAAGTGGATCCTTCGGCATTTGAGAGGACCATGGGGACGCTTTTTTGCTACGGTGGATCGACACCACTATGTGTGGTTATGTAGATTTAGATATGGATGGAGATGTAGATATGAGAAGGAGCACAAAAGTTTATGTTTACATTGTAGGTGGGACAGCAGTGAGCTAGATTTCATGACTATAAAAGCTGGTGGATTTGTCAACCACAGAGGCTAAGTATGTTGCTACCACAGAGGAAAGAAAAGAAATGATTTGGTTACAACAATTGCTTGAGGAGTTGGGGCATAAGCAAGAGGAAGTAAAGTTGCATAGTGATAGTCAGAGTGCTATACACCTAGCTAAGAAATCTACTTTCCACTCTAGGATGAAGCATATATAGTTATGGTACCATTTCATCAAAAAAATTTGGAGGAAGAGAAGTTGAAGTGGAGAATATTCATACCAGTTAGAATCCTATAGACATGATGACCAAGGTGGTCACAAGGGAAAAAATGAAGTTGTGTTCATCTTTGGTTGGTCTTCACGGAAACTAGTGAAGGGTGAGAAGCTTGCTCAGAGGAAAAATAGTCTCTAAGTGGGAGATTGTTAGGTTGTGGAGATTTTTTTCATGTGAGAAAGTGTTGAAGACTGTACACTAAGATTATTGTACACTTTCCACAGTTTTCTCACCGAGGTTTGGACAACTGTGCCCCTGAAAAAAAAATGGCCTTAAAACGTGCTCAATATACCAGGAAACATGGTTGTCTCATATGGGCGGGATTTTTGACTCATAGGTTTATGGGATGGTTTTGGCACATGGTTTTGATACCCATAGTTTTGTAAAATTGCTTAAGAAGTTGTCTATTTATATGGTTTTGTGCATATGGTAGGTATTATGTAACATTGAAGATGTGTTTTGAATTTGGCTGCGAATTTTGTAGAGTTTGTTGAGCATATATCCAAATAGATCCGAGTATTGTATTGAGAGAGCGGTGGCTTGTAATAAAAGATGATCAAGTGATTATTTGTGGATGTAGCCCAAATTGGGTGAACAATATTAAATATTGTCTCT
The DNA here is from genome assembly GCA_018340775.1 of Taxus wallichiana var. yunnanensis. Taxonomy (NCBI): domain Eukaryota; kingdom Viridiplantae; phylum Streptophyta; class Pinopsida; order Cupressales; family Taxaceae; genus Taxus; species Taxus wallichiana. The sequence continues at coordinate 803,350,531 of CM031239.1, read as the reverse complement.
TTGTGTCGTGTTATATTATTCTACACTTTTATTTGAGATCTGTAATATTTTTACGCATATTAGTTTCTACTATTGCGATTCGTGAGGGATTATTCTTCATATTTTATCCCTTATTTCCTAACAAGAAAATGGTCACATGCCTTTCTCTCCTCACACCAAGTAGAGGAACCTTTACCTTCACTTTTGTTAGATATATGTATCATCATCATACACTTAAGGGGAATCATCCTCACTTTTCTCCCCCTTATAATTGTTGATGTGTAATCACAACACCCCCGAATGTATGCAACTCCATAGGTTGAAACCTGTCAAGATGATTACATAACATGGATCTTTTCCCAAAGTGTGGGACTTTGCAATTAGGAAATCTCTTTGGATAAAGTTCGGTTCTTATTCCTCTATTTTAATGCACACATCCAAATTTCATAAGATCTAATATAAAATATATTCTAACTTACCAAGGAGACAGGGTTAAGAAGATTACAAGAAAATAAACCTAAACTAACAGAGGTGATACACTAAAAGGAATTTTGAACACCTATTTTTCCATTAAACACAAACCATTAAAAATTTAATACAACCACCATGCACAGATAACCAGGATTGCAATGAGAGATCAAGAAGATGCAATGAATATAAGAGAGGGTTGAAATTCATCCACAAACTTTTATTATTGCTCCACAAATTGATATAGTGCATTATAATGGCCAAGAGGCACAAACTTGCATTACAGTTTTGATGGGAGGTTTGAACTCCACAAATTCACTTACAGACAAGAGAAGAAGGGAGGGTGCAAAGAAAAATTATCCAACATTATAAAAATTCCCCTCCTTATAATATATAGGAAGAATGAGAGAAAGGAGAGAGAATAATTCTTATTTTTGCTTCAGCTACCCAAAAATACATTGAAATCACCTAAAACAATGATGGGTTCCATCACGAAACCCATACCTACATGTACTATGCCTTGTTTGGAAAGAAAGGAAGCCCATACTCCATCAATGTGGTAGGTGATAAACCTAGAACATCCTCTAGAATGGCAAACTATATTTCATCATTGTGTAGAGGAGACTGTGAGATTTCCAAAAAGTCCTTTCTTGTGCAAATCCGAGCTCCTAATCAAAAGTTATGGTCATCTGAAGATTCGGGTGCCATACTGCATTAATGGTGAGTGGTTGACCTTCTCCTTTTGGAGTCACGAAATTGCATGCAACCTCGAAATCTGAAATTACAGTAACTTCAGACCTTTCCATTTTAGAGATCGGGTTACTATTCATCCGCTTGATCTACTTGAGAGTTATGAAACTATGAACCCCAAATCTTCAAAACCTCGAAGTCTGAAATTCAGACCTTGGATTTCACACATTTTGCCTTTTAGAACCATCACACTGTTCATTGTTCAAATTTCCTTGATAGTTCTAAAAATTTGAAACCCAAACCTCGAAATGAGAACCTCCAAAAGTCTGAAATCGATACCTCTACGAAATTCTAAATATTCCTATCGCATTGACCAACCAAGTTTTACCTCCAAAATATGAACCCTTTCGGACTTGGACTTTCAGCTTTTTCAAGGGCTTTGGCTCACGTTTTTCTATTTTTCTTGGAAAAGACTCAAACTCCAAATTTTGCATTTTCCTTTCTGGCCCGAGGCACTATTCACCTACTCGCACTCATCGAGATCTCTCGAAACTCCGAAACCCACAATTCCAAAATTGAGACTTCAATTTTTGATTTTTCCTTTATTTTTTTACCCCTCTTTGGCTTTGAGATGCTGAATTCTTGAAGTCCGAAAACTTTGGATTATGCCTCCATTCATTTCTCTCAAGCTCGATATCCTTCGACATTCCCTTGGCCATTCATTTTCTAACCTTGCATTTTCAATTTTCGAGCCCGCCTGCACTCGACTATCCAATCTCAAAATGTAGGATCCCATGTTTGAGTGAATCCCTCCATTTTATCCTATGCAAGGTTGTGTTGATCAATTTTTCCTTAGGGGAAAAATTGGATAGCAATAATATTATCAAGTGTCTCTCATTTATGTTATTATGCTCCATGCTTCCTAATTCATCTTTCTATTACACTCCATCACATTGGTCTCATTTGTCAATAGGTTGTCACTTTCATACATCTATGATATTAGAGAATGGTCACATGCCCTTATCTCCTCACACATTAGGTGGAGGACCCTTTCCCTTCACTTTTGTTGGATATCTTCATCATCATCATACACTTTGGGGGCATCATTCTTACTTGTTACTCCCCTTCTAACATCGTCAGTGTATCTCATTTTCGCTATAACGCTCCATGCTTCATACTTCATCTTTGATACTTCTCATTTTTGCTATTATGTTCCATGCTTCATACTTCACACTATAGATATACTCCACATAGGTGCTCATCACCTCCAACGTATAATTCACATATGTTTTCATCACCTCCTAGGTCTACTTGACATCATTTTTCATCACCTCTTAGGTATTCTTCATATAGGTGTTCACAAACTCCTTCAAAACATACGTATCATTCACTAATAGGTCATGTACTCTCATACATATCCGATATCGAGCATGGCCAAATGCCTTTATCTACTCACACATCGGGTGGAGCACCCTTGTTTTTCACTTTTTTGGATATCTTGATCATCATCGTACACTTGGGGGCATCATGCTTACTTCTCCCCACCCTTCTAACATTGTTAGGTGTCTCTCATTTCTACTTTTAGGCTCTATGCTTCATACTTCATCTTTCTAAGAATCATTACACAACTTGATACACTTTGTATCGTCATTACCATATAACACACTCTTGTTCTATGGTTCATTCTTGATTATTGAGGGGTCTTTTATAAATGAACTTCATCTTATACAAACTCATAAACATCTATTGGGGAGAACGTTACTCCTTTGACATTCACATTGCATACCATTCCATCTCAATCACTCAAAACATATTGCATATATTAGTTGTAGTTACTCTCTATTGTTTATAATCATATGTTTCACTTAGCTTATTATGTTAGATGGATATCTAGTATGTCAATATTTTTTATATACACATACACGTTCACTTGGTATTTAGTTGTGGATGCAGACTTCCTATGGAGATTTACATGTAGTAATGATGTTTAGAATTGTACCTCTTACCAATACCATTGAGGCTCTTGGGGTATATACTTTTCTACTCTTACATATCACATGTGTTATTGTTTCATTATCTACTACTTCTTATTCTTCTTAGCACACTATATTCCATGGATCTACACACGCTTTGTCATACTCTTTCTCTTTGTAATATGCGACAAATGCTTGGTGCAACATTATCTTTATAGGAACTATTTGCCACCATGGTTGTCTATAACATTTTTTTTATATTTCTTTCCATTGTATGATATTGTTTGTAGGATTTTCCCTATGTCTTGTTTATTCATTGTTTGTTTTTGTTGGTTGCTTCGGCCCTAATTGTCTTGTGACATTGTGAGTGATGTCCCATGTATGAAACTCGCTTTTATCATTCTCTCTCTTGTATGCACATTTTCTTGTTACACTAATTTTCTATGACATCCTTACTTCTTTTTATACTAACAAATTTATCTATCCATGTTGTTTGCATGTGCCTTAGTTTCCACCATGAACATTCACTTTCCCACTATAGGGTACACATTTTAGACCAAGATTTGGTCCTCTCTTTGGTCCGAATTCTCCTAAAGAACATCACATGCACCCCAAACGAGAGGGGTATACATAAGGTGAATTATTCACCCCATACAGAGGTACAACAAAATTCAAGTACAAGGAGAATAGGTTATAGTTACTGTAAATGGCTTAGAATCTTACTTGGGTCATCATTTCAATGCAAACATTAGTTCCCGAGTGCTCTTGACCTATCTCAAGTGCCTATGTCTTATGGGTAGATACAAAGAATTTTTCGGATCATCACAATCCACAAAAGTATACAAATTAGTTTTCATAGTACAAGCATAGTCTTCCAAAGCAATCACAATGCATTCTTTCTCCATTTTCCACACGGAGCAAATATGGAACTAATACGACACAACTCAAAAATAAACATGGATCACACCATCTAGAATGGTATATAAATTGTGGAATAAGTATTGCAAGGAGAGTAACACTAGACATCTCTCCACAAAACTCTTCTATCGTGGCATGAGATCACCCAAAAAAATTCTCTTGGCATGAGATCGCCTAAAAAAATCATTCTTAGCATGAGATTTCCCACAAAAATCACTCTTGGCGTGAGATTTCCCAAAAATCTCATTATTAGCATGAGATCTCCCAAAACACTCACTTTTGGCATGAGATCGCAAAAACTCGATCTCCTACAACATTTAAGGACAGTTTCTATCCTTTTCACATTTCATGATGAGGTTCACACTTTCGTTTTACTACTTTTTACACAATCTTAGATACTTTTGCAAATTTTTCATAATACATGACTTTGACTACTCTTTCACTCTTATTTTACAGGTCCATCATTAATACACAACAATAAATAACCCTACATCAAGCAAAACAATAGGTATAACATGGTAGAACATAATACACTTCACCCCTAGGGTCACTTCCTCTTTCTTAGCTTTTGCACTTCATTTTTATCACTTCACACTTTCTCTTATCTCCTCGAAACGCTATCACCACAACATTCTACATTACTAGGTACACATCTTCGATCTACTTTATTTTATCGAGTGTTTGCATGTGTTGTTTTTAAACTAATGCTAAATGTGAGTAAAAGACTAACATCTAAATAGTCTTAATTAGCAAGAATCAAACAACATATTAAGCACTATCATTATAAGAATTGAACAACAAGTTAAATGCTAAACATTCATTAATACAAAAATTTGAACCTTAACAATGTTTAAACATCTAAAAATCCTCTATTCTCTAACAACATATAAATGAAGGAACCTAGGTAGGCTCCATGGCTATCAAAAATGGTTGTCCTTAATGTTCCAAGAACCTAGGAATGAGGGCTTGTCAAAGTTGGGCTACAAGACCCTTTTGACACCTCCCATATGACCTAAGCACTTAAGAAAGAGGCTTAACTCTTCAAGATGATGAACTCTCAAGAAAACAAAAAGCAAGCTCTTAGTCTATTTTGCTATATGCTTTGCATTTGCTTTCTCAAGGAGTTTAGGTGTAGGTATAAAGGTAGAAGGAGGGCTCCTTATATAGCCCAATGGATAAAGGAAACACTTCATCCCTTTGCATGTGGGATAAAGGTAAAACATGATTAGGAATGGATAAGGTTGCTTTATAAAAGGTAACCTTACTTTAGAAGGGTTTAATTTATGCTTAACAAGTCATGGGAGTTGGGGGGTGTTTTAATTAATCAAAGGTGATTAACTAATAGGTAGATGTAAGCTTATAAAAGCTAATTAGAGGAATATTAGTACGATTTAGGCTATTAGAAGGGGATTTTAAATCAATTGAATATTGATTTATTTGTTAAATGGAAGGGAAAGCTAATTAATTAATAATAATTAATTAGTCTAGATAGAATGGGTGATTAATTAATGTAAAGTCGTTAATCGGGATGTTAGTTAGATAGGTGACTTAATCAATTAGTGTATTGTAATTAATTAACGATACAATAAGAAGGAATATGAGTGCTTTTGATGATATGTTGTTGATTTTCTAGAAAAGGAGATAATTAGCGCAATTTAAGTATTTAAATTGCTTAGGCGTAATTATGGGTGTCTACATTTGCCCCTCTTTGGGGTGGCATAAGTGATGCCACTTCAAAGGTAGTACATGGAAGAAATTTTGAAGGGATAGAAGAAAAATTAGTAGGAGGGAGAGATGCCCCCTCGAGTGTCGATGGGGTGATGAAGGAAGGTGATTGGCGATCGAAAAAGGTGAGAGATAGATAGAAGGATGGGAAGGGGCATGATGTCCCGGTAAGTTGGAAGATTAAGGATGAGAGGAAAGCAATGTAGAAGAAATATGGAGGAGGGGAGAGAAGAGCTTAGCCTCTAGCCGCTATGTATTGGAACAATTTCTTGTCATCATATTGCCATAAGAGCTACGTCATCGGTCCTTATGAAAAATATAAGCATACGGAAAAGGTAGAATGACATGAAAAGCCATACTATGAACAATTTTCCATTTCTGAAAATACCAACTCCACGCAACATACAACAATGCAATGCAATATGAGAAGGAAACAAGCTCATCTAACAGGGAAAACAAGTACGAACGCACATACCTAACCCAACAACGGTCAAGACAGTTGTAAAAATGTTTTGTTATCGGTGCTGAAGAGATCCAAAAGTTCGTGATTGACGATAAGGGCTAAAAATGATGCCCGAGCAAGGATACAAGAAAGGGAAATGATAATGGACACGGGGTCCAAGAAAAGTGTTGTGCACAACAAAATAGCACCAAGTAACAAATGTGCCCCAGTACAGATGAAGCAAGTAGCTAGCTTTGTGAGTGGTTGTGAATCCGTGATCTGTGAGTCGTATTAATCAGGGAAGATGTGAGACAAACCAGCAAAATATGGAGAAAATACCATGTGCAAGACACAAGTTTCAGCCGTAATAAGCAAGTTACCATTTTTGTAGGTTTTTTTATTTTTAGGATTTTGTGAAAAATTTTGTCCTATTTTATGGATTTTTGACATATATATTGTTTTTATTTTCTTTTCCAAAATGTGGTGGATAGTAGAAGAAAATAGAAGAAATAGGACAAAGGGGCCTAGGTGCAACAAAAAGTGCCCTAGGTGGAAGAAAGAAGAAACAAGTGACAAAAATGTCCTTGTTTAGTGGAAAAATTAATTTAAAAATAATTATTTTTAAAAAAAAATTATGATAGTGTGGATTAGAAGAAAAATCACCCAGGAACAATAAAATTATCCGAGGGAAAAGAAAGGGGTATCAGATAGCAAAAAATGCCCTAATACGGTGAAAAATAAGAGAAAAATAATTATTCCACGGTGAACAAAGGAGAAAACGGTGATCAAAACGGGCCTCTAGGCCCTCCCGACAGTGAAAAACGGGTTAATATACCCCACTTGGGGGTAAAAACATCGCGACCAATTCATTTTAACCGAGCCGTTTAGAATTTTTTTTTTACTATGAGGCTCTGATAGTGACGAGGACAATGGTGATCACATGAGACTAAGTGAGGCATGCAAATGCAAATGCGAGGGTACCCGAGTAGATGCGAGACGATGGCCCCTTCGTGAGTATCAAACCCTTGCTCATTAATTGTTTTCATTAATGCCCAAATTTAGCTTTTAACGCTAGGAGTTGCGTCGGTGTGTAGGTGCTGATGTCAATTCAGTGGGCAAGGGCATCGGTTTGGGGGTGCAGGCATCCCATTGGGCGCGCACATGCCATAACACACACACATGCACATGTAGGCATGAGTTTCACACACCCACGCACATGCGCACACACCACACATGTGCGCGCACATACGCACATACCTAAAAGGGGGCGCACACGTGAAAAGCATGGCACACACATGAAAGGGAGGGTGCACACACTTAGGGGGGCACGCATGCAAGTGTAGGTATAGAAACAATGATGTAAGCATCAAATGTGTGGCGCAGATGCCAAAAGGGCGTGTCAATGCCTGAATGAGGGCACAAGCACCTAGAAGACAAGCGTGCACATGCGCATATGCCAAAAAGGAGGCGCACATGCCTAAAAGGGCGCGCAGCATCCCAGACGGTGGAGGATAGATAGAAAAATGTCAAAAAGATGACACTTAGAAGAAATTTTAGGATGTTTGGGTTAACCCTAAAATGATAGATAGATTTTTAGAAGAAATGATAGTAACTAACAAGTGATTTGATATTTTGTAGACATGATTGTTAGTTTTATAGATGCGGGAGTGCCACTCCCTGGATAGCAGAGCTAGAGGGTAGTATGCGCGGCAAGACCGGTGCGCCATGGCGATACTTCTCAAGGCGGTGGGGCTAGGCCCGTGTCTCAGATGCCCTCCATTACATTGGACCATGGCCTCACTGATCGCGCTTAAATTTGAGTGATGGAATAAAGCAAGAGTCAAGTGTTTCAGATTGCCCACAGGGGAGATGACTGTGACCCTCGAGGATGTATGTCGGATCCTTCGCGTGCCGATTATAGGCACCTTGATTGAGTACGGCTCGAGATGCGGGGATGATCGTGAGCATCATGATGTGATATTTTTGATGTAGATGACATACCGCATGACGGTATGACCATAGCTCTTCACGAGTGCATTTTCGACCCCACACTACATGGGGGCCTCTCTACATCATGTCTCTTATCAGTGGGTTTTACTCACTGATAAGACAGGGACGTCATTCCCGAGAGGACTATTATATTTGGTTCATGGAATTTTTAGTGGTGAGAGATACTATTGGGGACAGTGCATGTTGGCCCACTTATATTGGGATTTACATTTGATTACCTATCACAGTCAAAAGACCATGGGTCCGGCCTCCTTACCATAGATTTGATCATGAGACCATATTGCCATCGGACACCCTGTGGGCACCTTGTGTGTCCGAGACCCAGAGGAGCCATCTTACACGGCATGGGTAGTAGCAGGTGGTGATGCACGCAGCCACCTTGGCAGCCTATTCAGATATAGGCTAGAGTTTGATGAGTATCCAACTATAGATATTATATGACGGCCCTATAGACATTTCCAAAGGTGGCAAAGGATTCCATAGAGCTCAGTGTGTGCTTAATAGAGAACTACATCATCGCAGCTATAGATATATTATAGAGTTGTATCAAGTTAATAGATACCAACGGCGAGTGGTACGGGGTCCCACGTCCAGATATATGGTATGCGCAAAAATTTCAGAGAGGCATACCATGGGGCCCCGCATACCGGTGGCCTGAGCTAGGGTGAGTTTTACATAGGTGGTCCCACAGGCATGGGACCCAAAGATGGCGAGTGTGGGACCCGAGGACTACAGCAGACTATGCAACATGGTACGCCACTGTGTTACCCCGACGTCTCACTATTTTGGAGGAGGCTTGGGTAGCAGGTGCTTGCCCCCTAATAGAGATCTGGCATTGTTCCAAGAGGAGAGATAGAGCAGTGGGGCCGGATCTTGAGGATCCTTTTGATGGAATTCCACATGATGGGCAAGGTGCCACACAAGCACAGGGACCGAGGCCACAAGGCCCAGTACAGGCACCAATTTAGCCTCCTAGAGTGAGGGTCCTAGAGCAGGGCCAGTCATCCAGAGTGCCCCAAGGACCAGTCCTGGTGGTATAGACAACCACACAATTAGTGACACAGATAGCCATAGTACAACAACAGCTACAATAGGCTTTAGCTGAGAGAGATATAACTAGAGTAGAGAGGGATGAGGCCCGAGGCTGGTGTGTGACCGCTACAACGGAGCGTGATGAGGCCTGGACCCATATTGTTACATTACTTTCGTGAGTGAGATCGGGCTTGGGCCAGAGGCTGGCCTGAGAGATGATAGAGCAGCATGATAGAGTCAAATTCGAGAGACGGCAGCACACGGGGCCCAAATATTGAGCCTTCTACATCAGTCCCAAACTCAGGTGTAGATGGTCGTTGCTCAGAGGGATCACGTATATACACGGTCACAGGCCTTCTTGCACAGAGGGATCAAACACGAGCCATGGTGCAAATCACATCAGAGAGAGATATCAAGAGGCCGCCTCCTCGAGACAAGCTGAGGCTGATTTAGGTAGAGTCACAGCAAGCGCGATGTTTCCTTCAAGAAGCCCTCACCTCTTGAGATGCTAACTTGATCTGTGATTCCACAAGGCTTGGCAGCGAGGCATTATTTTATAGGACTTCCTACTTCAAGGTAGTTCCCCCAAAGCAGTGAGTAGTACTCCCTTGACAGTCAGAGATGAGCATGACAAGCTCTAGGTCATAGAGATCAGGCCACTCAACGAGATCAGTGAGGCAGCCTATGCTAGAGCAGTTGGCTGGGTAGGGGCTATCTATTTAGTTTAGTGGCCCACCTAGTGCAGTTCCTTCTCAAGAACCGTTGTTTCATCGACCAAGTGACAGACCTGGGATCCCCGATGAGGGAAAGAGCTGTGGTTGAGCTCTACATTATTTTGATTGTACAGATATGTTGTATACATGCCTCTTATGAAGGCTGATTTTGATGTATAGCTTTGTATAGCACTATTTTGATGATGCCTCGCGATGAAGGCTTGATTCTTTCTTATGCATGCCCCTTTTTGATGCCACATTGTATCAATGATGTATTTCTCTTTGAGTATAGATCCAGATAGTTTATACATATATATGGACATGTTGATGTATCATCTTTGTACGCCTCAACTGAAGGCATTTTTGATATAGAGTAGTTTTGATACATGCCTCTGATGAAGGCTTTTATTTTGTTATATGTACCATTCTTTTGTATGCCTCAGATGAAGGCTTTTATGATGCACTATCGTGATGTATATCCATTTTTTTACATAGATATACCATACATGTATGATTTAGATATTTGTATATGACACATGCATATATATGAGATGGACACTGGTTTATTTATTTCTCAATGATGCATTTTGATTTAATGTGATATGTATATGTATTGATGATGCCATTGATGTATCGCATGTGTTTTTATTTCCAGATGATGTGATCTTGTAGAATGTGTCAAATGTGCTTTGTTTATGAGATGTTCCATACTTGGTGGATGGGATGATATGATGATAAGGGTGCGGGGGGGATAGATTTTGATATTTGTGATCCCTCTTGCCCCCATTTGATGATACGATATGTGATGATTACCTTAGCATTCATGTATGATGTATACTTAGATTTTTCTTGATTTATGATGTTAGATGTGATGATAATGATGGTAATGTAATGTTGTGATAACAAAACAATGCACATGTAATAAACACAATCAAATGCTAACAAAGAACACAATGAAGTAACATAACAATGCACCATGATTCACTAGCATGCAAACATACCTTATATATGCATAAGAAAGAATAAATCTAATCTAAGCAAGAAAAGATGAATCCTAACAAAGTATTCCCAAGCAACAAACAACCCAAAAGAAAAACATAAAACAACTATACAAGCAACAAGCAAAGCAAGAAACAAGACAATGCAAGTAAATGTAAGTAAATGTTTTTGTAAGATTTGTTTTCATGCAACAATTTTCTATTGTTTTTGGTGTTTTGAAACAATTTTCTATTGTTTAGGTTTTTGTGAAACAATTTTCTATTGTTTTCTTTATATTGTTTTTTAACGGTTTTCGTGAGTTATGCATGTGTAACCAAGAAAGCGTGGATGCCCTCAAAGATTAAAAGGGGAGTATACAAAGGCGAAGCCACATGCTTATGAACAAGAAGGTGAAGTCATTGAATTTCCCCCAATGTAAGATGAGGAATAACAAAAGACCACCCCCACGGTGCATTTAATAAAAGAAGGAAAAGCCGGATCAAGGCCTGATAGGACAGGGCTCACAAGGAATCTCGAAGGCAGAACTAGGGCCAGGCCAAGGAAAACTACCCTCAAGATGTAGGATGCTTGTGAACAAAGAATCCTCCCAAGGTGCAGGAAACCGGTTTTCACCCAAGGACTTATCCAAAGTGCCATAATTACGTGGTTTTCACTTGTGGATGACCTGTTTTCTCTTTTTCTTTTTCTCCTTTTTGATTTTTTTGTATTTTTGATCATTTTACCATGTTTTTGAGTTTTTTGCCTTTTTGACCTTTCATGCCATGTTTAAGCATAGAACCGCTTAAGATGCATGGCATTCATAGGCTCGCAGAGCTCATCACCATTGGGGTGAGCAAGTTTGTATGACCCTATGCCATATTTGGCGACTATAACATAGGGTCCCAACTAATGTGGTTCGAACTTCCCTTTCTTTTCTCGTTCCACTCTTGTGTTGAATTGGTTTTCCTTCATGACTAAATCAACAACCCCAAACCGATGAGGGATGACTCTATTGTTGTAGTTTCTAGAGACTCTATTCAGATACACTTTCAGGTGATTAAGATCACGAATGCATCTCTCATCTAGGAGCTCCAATTCAACCAACCTTGCTACCCGGCAATCCTCATCTTTATCCAAATAGTCCCTAAGAGAAATTCTCAAGGAAGAAAGTTTGATCTCTAAGGGGATGATAGATTCTATCCTAAACACTAGAGAATATGGTGTCACACTCATAGGAGTGTGAATGGAGGTTTTGTAAGCCCAGAGGGTTGGATGGATTTGTAAGTGCCAATTACAACCTGTTTTGCTGACCATCTTCTCCATTATCCTCACCAAAGTCTTGTTTGTGGCTTCAACTTGTCCATTACCTTGAGGGTAATATGGCATGGACCATTTTAACTTGATTTGGAACCATTGACAAAGAGCTTTTACAGTCTTATTATTAAATGACTTCCTATTATCTATAATGATGGCGTGGTAATGCCATATTGACATATGATATGATTCATGATAAATTTAGAAATCTCGGCTCTGTTACATAGGTTAAAGGGACAACCTCCACCCATTTTGTAAAGTATTCCGTAGCCATGATGATATGTGTATGACCATCAAATGAGGTAGGAGTAAGTTTTCCTATCAAGTCAAGTCTCCACTTAGAGAATGGTCATGGGGTAGTGATAGTTTGCAGTGGTTGTGATGGAGCATGGATGAAGTTTCCATACTTTTGGAAAAGTACACATTTCCTGACATAATTGCAACAATCGGTTTCCATGGTAGGCCAATAATAGCCTGCTCTCAACAATTTCTTAGCTAAGACCATTCCGTTTATATGTGCTTCACACACCCCTTCATGTACTTCTTTGATTTCTTGTATTGACTCCGGCCACGGCTAGACAACGTAATGATTCCCATCATAGCCACAATGATAAAGTGTACCTCCTAAAAGGGTGTAATGGGAGATTTGGTGAATCAGGATTTGCTTTTCGGAATGGGAGATATCAGGAGGGAGAGTGTTGTTCTTGAGATAGGAAAATATGGGTTTGTACCACGTGGAATTAGGACCAACAACATCACAAGCCAGACAAGATTTTGGCATATCATACGTGGGTTGGCATAAATTTTCTACAAAGAATGGCATGTCATTATTCCCTGGTGGAATACGAAGCATAGAACCCATTATTGCCATGACATTTGCCGATCTGTTCTACGCTCTTGGGATTTTCTCAAATGTAATGTGCACGAAGTACTCCTTTAGAGTTTTGACCAACTTCTTATAAGGTATGAGCTTGTCATCCTTAACCTTATATTCATCATTAACCTATTTGATAATTAACTGAGAATCACCTACAACCTTGACATGATGAATATTCCACTTGATAGCTAGCTTCATCCCTACAATAAGTGCCTCATACTCTGTAATATTGTTTGTGCAAGGGAAGCCTAGGTGAAAATCCTGTGGTATAGGGTCGCCAGAAGGAGTAATGAGGACTACCCCTGCACCTGAACCATGAAATGTAAAGGACCCATCAAAATGTATCTGCCATATGAAATATTCTTCGATGTAGAGCAAGGAGGCATCTGGCAGATCCAGATTCAAAGGTTCGGTGCCTTTACAAAGGTGCTTCCTAGCTGGTCAGCAAGTACTTGTCCTTTAACCGATTTCTAATGTACAAATTCTATGTCAAACTCACTGAGTAGAATGATCCAATTAGCCATTCTACCTATGAGGGTGGGTCTAGATAGTAAGTACTTAAGTGGGTCAACATTGGATATTATCTTGGTTTTGGTATTCAATAGGTAATGGTGAAGTTTTTGAAAAGTAAAAACAATAGCCAAGCAAGCTTTTTCAATTTGAGGATAGTTGAGCTCATAGGCGATGAGGGTGTGACTGAGATAATACACCACTTTTTCCTTATGACCAAGGTCATATTGGGTGAGCAGTGCACCGATAGAAAATTACGTAGCGTAAAATATAGAGCAAGAGCAGTTCTCAAGAGCTGGAGGCATGAGGACAGTGGATTAGCCAAGTATTGTTTAAGCAAAGTAAAGTCTTGTTATTTCTCGTCAGTCCCAGGATGAAAGTGACATCCTTTTTAAGTAAATGGGTGAATGAGTGGCACTTATCCACAAGTTCGGGAGATAAAGTGGTGAATGGCTTGAATTTTCCCCTATAAGTCGTGCGCAATTGCTTGATATTCTTAGGTGGAGGCATTTCAAGAATAATGCATACACTTTAGCGTGGTCTACCTCAATACTTCATCTTGATACAATGAAGCCCAATACTTTTTCTCGATAAAGCACCGAAGACACACTTCATTGAATCCGGCTGACCTTGTACACTCGTAGGTGCTCAAAGATGCGCTGCAAAATAATAGGGTGATCCTCTCTTGTTTTAGACTTTCCAAGGATGTCATCCACGTAGTCCTCCATGATATCATGAATAATATCATGAAAAATTACTGTCATTGCCCGCTGATAAGTAGCTCCCGCATTTTGGAGGCCAAATGGCATCACATGATAATAGAAGGTGCCCCAAGGTGTCGTGAAATCCATCTTGTGCTGGTCTTCTTCAGCTATCTTGATTTGGCTTTATCTTGAAAATCCATCCATGAGAGATAGCATCTCGTACCTTTGTTGAGTCGAAAATCATGTTAATATTTGGTAGTGGAAAATCATCTTTAGGGCAAGCCTTATTAATGTCTCTAAAATCTGTGTAGATTCAGATACCAACAGGCTTTTTCTGGACAGGAACAATGTTTGATATCCATTCAGAATAATCAATAGGCCGGATGAATCCTACCACAAGCAATCTTTCCAACTCTTCTTTAACTAGTAAGGCCACTCTTGGGTGGATCTTTCAGAGTTTTTGTTTGATAGGATTAGCGTCTGCATGCACAACTAGGTTGTGCATGACCAAAGTTGGATCTAAGTCAGGCTTTTCTTTATAAAACCATGTGAACATGTCTATAAACTCTCGCTACAAAGATAGTGAATGTTTTTGTTCTCTAGCCGAGAGTGATGCTCCCAATTTAACTATCTTGGGATCTTCTTCTGTACCAATATTCACATCAATGGTTTCTTCAACTAATAATTTTGATAAGTCCTCCATACGCGTAGGATCAGGAGGGAGGTTGAGATCTTTGTCCAAGTATGTCTCCACGATATTTTCATCCTTGGCGTGGTCAGTTTGTTTGTCCTTTGATTTTTTTATTTATTTTTCGGCTAATGCCTCAAAGAGGTTTTCACTGTGTGACTTGGACTTTGATTTTTTCCGAGGCTTTATGTTGGAACTTTTCCTTCACTTTTCTTTAAGTTTTGTTGACCACGAAGCTCAGCCTCCTCACCGAAGTAGGTGTAGGTATCCAAATCAATAAAGAAACCCTTCTTGTGATCTCCAATGGGAATTGTATCCCTTATGCCCATGAACTCTATGATAGCTTCATCATTCTCGAATAAATCTAGTGACATGTGACATTGTTGGTCCCATTCAATAAGGGAAGGTTACACAAAATCAAGGGTTGGTTCCATGGCGATTATGGTTAGGACAACGTTTTTAGGAATAGGTTTGTGGAGGCAAGATCCTCATATTGGCTATAATGGGAATCAGATATTTGTCTACATAGTGAGAGCTATCCTCACGTTCAGAACAAGTAGCATCTTGATCATTGGGGTGTGCTCCATAAGGGAAAATCCCAATGCCGTATCTTTATGTTTTGAAATGCAGAAGAGGCATTGGTTCTATCTATCCTTGTTCATTTCTTCCACATCCTAGGCCCTTGTAGCCCATGGAGTACATCATTTCTTGGATTTCTCATATTCGGGGGTTTGATAATAGGATGGCTGAGTATCCTCTGGGACCCAATTTGTAGGTGGATCAAGTAATTTTTCCTCAACTAACAAGCCTCTAGGTAAGAATGACCCAATAGTGTGTTCATTTCTAGGTCTTCTAAAGTGATAGTTGGGTCGACCTCTAGTCTTGGGTGACAATGAGAGGTCTGAAACCAAGAGCGCTTGTTGTACATTGTATTCTCTATAGCCATATTCAAGGATTTTCATCTCCCATGAATCAAAAGGAGATGTTGATGTAGACGCCCCATGGGCACAAGAAATGAGAGAATCTGAATCTACTCGGGATTCCATGGCTTCAGATTGGAGAGGGATAGCTATATCAGCAGAGGGACATGCATATGTGCCCTTACGTGTAAAAATGTTGAGAGCTCTGTAGTGAGCAAATGGCTCTGAATCTCCTTGTATGGTAATGGTGTGTCCCTCATGCTTCAATTTAATGCACTAATGAAACATCAATGGCATGGTCTGCATGGCATGAATCCATGGTCACCTAGAAGCATGTTATATGGAAGTTCCAATTCTAGGACATGAAACTTTTTCTGATGGAACATGGGACCCACCTCCATGGGCAACATGATTGTGCCCGTTGATTCCCTTTCCGCGTTGTCGTATGCGATGATAGTGATGATATTGGACTCAAGATCTGTCTCAGTATGTCCTAGTTGTTTAATCAACTTGAGTGTACAAATGTTCAACCCAGATCCGTTATCCACAAGCACCCATTTGATCTTCTTGCAGGTGACAACTACCTCAATATATAAAGGAAGATTATGTGTTGGATTCTCAGTAGGGATCTCCCTATGGTTGAAGGCAATATGTTCATTTGGTATGATGTTTGGCCCCTAATCCTATGACATGTGCCAAAGACTCTATCTTTATTTTTGAAAAGAAACTTGTCTAATAAAGTAGGGTCAAAATTGAATTCTGTGTGTGGGGATTCTAATTCATTTCCACTATGATCAACCATATCTTCTATCTCTTTTTCCGTAGAAAATAGAGGTCCTAGATCATGTCCAATGAAGGGGTTTGACTCTTGTTTGTTAGAAGCTTCCCAAGCTTTCACTTATTGTTCCTCGTATGTATGTTTCTTGAGTCCTAATCATGTTTTAGGAGCCATGTTTTTGTGATAGTTTCACTAGGTAAGTTGTAAATGTGTTCAAAACTTTGTGACTACACCTAAGTGAAATGCTAGATGTATTGTCAAGAATATGAATGAATTAACAATGTGAGAATACCAATGTGATAGAGTGATAAATCACTAGTGACATAAATGTTTGGTATCTAAACCTGCCAAATGAAGTACCTCTTAGACTACATTTCAAAAATTAGTTTCATGTCGCAAGATAATTAACAAGATGTTCTTACTTATGCTAAGTTCATGAAAAATGAACAAAATGTAAGTAAATACAAAAGTCAATGTGACCTCCTAAAAGATATACTAGGAGCGAGCTCAAACTATATTAATACCTATATCTCAAAAGTGCCAATTACAATTTGTGAATGACACAACAATATCACCAAGATATGTTAACCAACTTTGCGAGAAAGTAAGGTATTGATATCAAGATGCTATTGATATAACACGTACAAATGGTAACACCCACAACTCTTCTAAATCAAGGTAATAATAGAATCGAACTAAAGAGATCAAAGTATAGCTAGGAATAGTTAAAAATGTGTGCATCGTAACCTCACAATATAGATATTTATGTCGATTTTACAAGAAACAAGACGTAAATATCAAAATTGTAGTGATACGATACAAACAAGATAACCCTTCTAAGGAAGTTCAATGTGATGAACCATGCCTAACTACAATGACGATATTGACATGGGAATCAAGATCACAATGGTCATCAATGATATGAATACGTCTTCGCACACTTTAGACGTTTAACATACCCAACCATAAACATGGATGGGTGTAAACAGACAAAAAAGTGGCAGAAACAATCGATTGGTAACACAAAGGTAGTCACTCTCCTTCTGATCAACAAAGTGTCAAAGGAATGTGAAGGAAGTAAATAAAAAATGGGATGAAAAATGTTGGCTTCACTTGGCAGAGTTTCGCCTCACCCTAAGGCAAGTAAAAACTAAGCGAAAGTAATGCGTCACACGTTTCACAATAAAAAGATGGTTCACAACTCAACACTATTTTAGAATGGTCAAAGTGGGATCTTGGCCAAAGTATATTTTCCTAGGTGGTTCTCTCATCCTAGGTGTTACAAAGATTATCCACGAGCGGGACGATTTACCCAAATAGTCCCGACTATCTTAGGAGTATCTCAACTTTTCCCCCTTCAAGCATAGTGGGCATTAAATGCATCCATCGTGTACTTAAAAGGGTCGTGTAGGGACAACTTGTAACTCTATCTCACAAAGGAATCACTAGTCAGATAGGTAGTGCGGATCAGTTCCCGTTTCATCCATAAGGTTTCCTCTAGTGTGGACTACTTTGGGGTTCCTGGAACCACCCCCATTGTTGTAGCTTAAGGTGTTATGCCAAAGGGGTTATGTTCCAGTTGAGTGGAGAGGGACATACCCTTTTCTGAAACCTGCAATACAATGTTTTGAATATGTTGTTTGTTTTATATTTTTTAATTAGGTGTGGTTTGCTTGAACACTGTTTGTGCAACTCCGTATAACAACAATATTAGTAGTTTTTTTGACTTTTGTTTTGATTCCTTTGTTTCTCGACAAGCGATGGCATTTTGGTCCTGTACGAAGATTTTTAGTAGTTTTCCATCAAAAGAGAAGGCACCATTTCTGATTCTCCAAATCATCTAAGGACGCAAGAGAAGAGCATACGTGATGTCCTCAAAATCCAAAAAGATATCAAATGGAAAAACACTTTAATTCAACTATGCCAAGTTAACCAATTCCAACTCAAATATTCCTAACAACCTCAAAGCATCAAAAGGACTTAAGAATTGTTTTTGATTCCCAAGATCACCCCAAGGGACACAAGGGAAGAGCATACGTGATCTTATTCCTAAATGTAAAAATCCATCTAATCAAGTACAAACATGTAAAAACAACCTGCAAAGATAAGTATATGATTAGATAAAACCTGCAAGAATGTTAGAACCTTAACACATTAATTTCAAAAATACAAAAGGACACCTGCGCCCCTTTTTTAGCGTCTACGCACGGGTTAGGGCATATACACCAATTTGTGATTTTCTGAATTATAGTGCACTGCGCCACCCGAGAGGCATGTGCGCCACAAAAATAATGTATGCGTTAATCGCATGCTTTTTGATTACCATGCACTTGCGCCACTGAGAGATGCGTGTGCACCACAAAAATAATGTATACGCTACCTTTGAGAAAACAGATGGGAAATCGGATGCCAGTAACGCTTGCGCTTATCAGAAAACGTGTGCGCCACTTTGGAAAAGCGTGTGCACCAACACTTTATAAAATAGTCCCAGATTCCGACTGAACATCCGCATCACCAAAAATGTGTCTGTGCCACTAAAATAGCGTGTGCGCTCTGGTTAGGGTGTACGTGCTAATCTGACAGGTTTTAAAATGTAGTGAAGGTATAATACAAAACGATGTCTGCGCCCAGGTTAGTGCATTTGCGTGCTGGTTAGGGAGTGTGTGCGGGGTTAGCGCGCATGCACTGTGGTCAGAACAGAGAACCGAGGTTTTGACAAAGGCGCCCGCACCACCGAGAGGCGTGTGCACCACAAAATCGTAGGCTCGTGCTCATAAAATGTGCTTGTGCCACACCTACAACTAAAATATGGCAAAAACATAAGAAAACTCACAATATCTCAAATTTTGACAAGTTAGTTTAAAAATGACAACAACCCATTAAAATGATGGCTATGAACAAGAAGTTACACATATCAAATTAGCAAAAATCCAAGAAAATGGACATTAATTACTACATGTGCATATCAAAAGTTAGCCAAAATAATGAAACTTAAACTAAAATGCCATGGGACTAAGTGTCCCACCAGGCATGCCAAATGTGTGCATGTGTTGTTTTTAAACTAATGCTAAATGTGAGTAAAAGACTAACACCTAAATAGTCTTAATTAGCAAGAATCAAACAACATATTAAGCACCATCATGATAAGAATTGAACAAGGGTTAAATGCTAAACATTCATTAATACAAAACTTTGAACCTTAACAATGTTTAAACATCTAAAAATCCTCTATTCTCTAACAACATATAAATGAAGGAACCTAGGTACGCTCCATGGCTATAAAAATGGTTGTCCTTAATGTTCCAAGAACATAGAAATGAGGCCTTGTCAAAGTTGGACTACAAGACCCTTTTGACACCTCCCATATGACCTAAGCACTTAAGAAAGAGGCTTAACTCTTCAAGATGATGAACTCTCAAGATAACAAAAAGCAAGCTCTAGTCTATTTTGCTATATGCTTTGCATTTGCTTTCTCAAGGAGTTTAGGTATAGGTATAAAGGTAGAAGGAGGGCTCTTATATAGCCCAATGGATAAAGGACACACTTCATCCCTTCGCATGTGGGATAAAGGTAAAACATGATTAGAAATGGATAAGGTTGCTTTATAAAAGGTAGCCTTACTTTAGAAGGGTTTAATTTATGCTTAACAAGTCATGGAAGTTGGGGGGTGTTTTAATTAATCAAAGATGATTAACTAATAGGTAGATGTAAGATTATAGAAGCTAATTAGAGGAATATTAGTACGATTTAGGCTATTAGAAGGGGATTAAATCAATTAAATATTGATTTATTGGTTAAATGAAAGGGAAAGTTAATTAATTAATAATAATTAATTAGTCTAGATAAAAGGGGTGATTAATTAACGGAAGGTCGTTAATCAGGATGTTAGTTGGATATGCGACTTAATCAATTAGCGTATTGTAATTAATTAATGACAATAAGAGGGAATATGAGCGCTTTTGATGATATGTCGTCGATTTGCTAGAAAGGAGATAATTAGCGTAATTTAAGTATTTAAATTGCTTGGGTGTAATTATGGGTGTCTACATCGAGTATTCACTCAAAAACATAATGTGGGGAAAATATAGACACAAAATCACGCACTTGGGTACATTTATAGGTCCTAAAATCATACTTGTATTCATATGATTCCTAAGCGAGAAAACTAGTAATTGACAACTATCTTTGGCCTCTTTACTTTGTTTCTTGTCTTCTTTCTAGTCTTTTACACCCTATTGCTCAGTTGGTATTTCACTTGCTTATCTTTTATGACTCGGACACCGGCACCCAACCAAGACGTTAGTGCTCGGTACCCCCATCCCTCTCGTGTTCACTCGACCCTTTTATATCTTACTAACTTCTTTTGGGTCTCTTTTATCTTTTGGGTATCTTATTTTCTTATGGTCAACCTTCTAATTGTCAATTATGAAATTCAACCAAGGGAATCATATAAATACAAAGCTATTTGACCAAAATAAAAGACTAAGCTCTAAACATCTATTATCATCACACGAGGTTACATCTAAAGGCATTTTAAGAGCATTAAAGGCATCCATCTAGATTTCAATCAAGGGGTAGGAACTCGCATTCTCGTATACATGCATAGGAAGGGAAGTTCATTTTTCCATCCACACATCTAATTACATTGGCACATCTAACTATCTCCTACTATCACATGCACTTGCATAAGGGCTTCCTAGGGCACGATTTATTCACACATGCACAAGAACTACATGGAGTCTGAGATGTAATGCAATGCTCGGCCATAAGTTTACTTAGTCTGGTGACCATTGGGGTTAGTTCCATTCCCCATATTACATATTTTATTTTTGGGATTTGACGTAATTTGACATTTTGTAATTCATCATCTCTTTCACTTACGTGAAGAATTTTGCGATGATAGTACGACATACTGTGTGACCAACAATGATCATTAGTGATAACCTGGAAACACCGGAAGATTGTGTTCGGCTATTTTTGCGATCATAGGCGCCAATAGTAGACTCCAAAGGCCCAAGAGCCCTCGACCCAATCCAAGTACCCTAATCCATGCTCTTCTACAAGCTCCAGAATTTATTGTGCATAGTTGCGATAGTATGCCCTTCCCGATTCTCGGTTTCTCTAGTTTACATAGTTCCGACATCATGCATAAATCAGGTATGTCCTTTCCTCTCTCTTTTGCACTTAGGGTTTCGTATTTATCTAACTTATTGCTTGTGTCATCTTGTATCTAGTAGTTGTTTATTATAGTTTACATATGTTACTATACGCAATTAGGATTTAACATATAAATTCTATTTTTTTAAATCAATAAATTAAGTGCAATAGCCTTGTAAATTTCAAGGAATTATTTTTAATTTACCTCTTAAAATCATGTAGTGTGACAATCAAGAATGGACATATAGCAGCTTATAAGCATTTGGGGATTTAAGTCCTGAAATTCCTCATCCATAAGCGGTCTCGAATATTTATGTCAAACAATTTCACCAATTAAGGTGACATATTTTTAAAACATTGCATTCGCATATAGGGAAAGGACCCCATCTCCGAGCAGGGCCCTTTGACCGAGACTATTTTGGCACAAATAAATATTCTTATACACAGTTCACCAAATACTCAACCAAAAAAGTACATAAAACTGTACATGATTTCCTTTTTCTTTGGCAATTTTAAGATGTGCAAATGTTCTAATTTTTAAACATAAATAAATGTCATTCCCTACAACTTGAGGGTCACATTTAAAGTTTAGAAACTCCCACATGAATATAATAATATCATCTCCATTACTATTCTGACCCCATTTACATTGTTGATGGGCTTCAACATGTACAAATATTATTATTTTTTGCACAATTATACATCCATTCCTTATCAATACACATATCCTTGAGCAAACATTGTTCATCTATATTTATCCAACCTCCACTGCCTTTTCTACAATTAATAGGGGTACCTGCAAACATAAAAAAATCATTAAGACTCACCATTTACAAGAAAAAGTCACCATTTATTATAGATTTTTAGCAGATTTCAAAAATCAACATTCAATAAAACAACTGTAATTCGAATTTTTTAAAATAAAAATGATACATTTCCCTCCCAAATTCCCAATTCCCACCAAAATCTCTCACATCCACTTTAATACCTATCCATTGATCAAGAAGAGTTTTAAATCCAATGGCTCAAATTTCATTATTTCTCAATCAATCCGTGCCAACCCCTCTCAGCCAATAGAAAACAATGCCAGATTACCAAAAGATAAATTCAAAGCAATGAAATCTATAAATTGAGATGAGTCGTATGCATTTGTTACTTTCTTGCTGCCCTTTTTCATGTTCAATTTTCTTGCTACACAGATACAGACTCACTCTTTTCCACCATCATTTTTCTTGCTGCACAAATACAACTGCACAGATACAGTCAGCATCTCTACCATCATCAATTTTCTTGCTGCACAAATACAACTGCAGAGATAGAGAAGAACATTTTTCCAGCATCAAATTTCTTGTTGCACAGATACAACTGCACAGCTACAGAAGAACAGAGAACTTCCAGGACTGATTTTCTTGCTCCACAAATACAAAATAGTAAAATATTTCAGAAATTTCCAGGTGCAATAGTTGTTCACCTTTTGTATTAAGCACTATTTTTAAAAATTGTCTCTTATTTTCTCCAAACATTTTTAGATCTCACATTTAACCATTAAATTTGTTATGAACATTAGGAAGTTTGAATATGTAGATAGTTTACAAACATCATTAAATTTGCAAGAATGAACAACTTCATTATTGCAAATTCATGTTGTTTATACTATATCTACAAATTAAAACTCACTCGTGTGCATAATTAATTTAATGTTCACTTGTGTTTCTCTTTGCCGTAAACAGATAAAATCCAGAAATAGCGATTTCTTTGATTTTCTGAAATAGCCATATTGCTTTTCCAATATTCAAAATAAAAATTTATTTATTTTCTGAACTAGCCACATCTTTTTGCAGCCTCTAAAATTCTACATATAGTATTAGATGTAAACATTCATACGGTGTTAAATTTACCTCCATATACATAGTGCATCCAAATTTGCTAAATAGTCTCGGTCAAAGGCCCCTGCATATGTTACACAGCCACGTAGACTGCTAACTAGGATTCCAAATCAGCAAGCTGGATTTGTCAATGTTTTATGAATCTTAAAATGTATCATTCAAACCTGTTCACATTTTGTATGGCACGTGGAAATAGAATTACATGCATACTATTAGAAATGACCCAATATAAATATCAGACCCATCACCGTTGTTTTTAAAATGGTATGACAACACGTATTTTAGTGGGAAGCCGCGCATTTTGTGACAGTAAATGTACAGTGGTTGCTATTAAAGCGGTGACAGGTGGATTAATATCTCCACCGACTCACCATAGTTTTCCATCACCGTCCCTGTAATGGTGCATTCAACCCCCATAAACTGTGCATTCAATCCCCATTAACTGTGCATTCACTCGTAGTTTTCATTGCAATGCAGGCAGGTCCAGTTTTCTACAGCGGTTATTTTTGTCAAAGTTCCTTGTATTTCACAATGGCACGTGCAAAGCAGACATCCAAAGGACCAGTGAGAAGGTTGAGAAGCAACTTGCAAAGAAGGGCAAAGTTTACAAATCTGTCTTTTGATGAAGATAAAATTGCTGGGACACAAGCTCAAAAAACCAAAACTTCCAACAGAAAGAATAATCCTTCAAGAGCCAAATCACAAGATTCAGGCATGGATAACGCTGCTCAATTACAACCTCAGAAAAATATGTCTTCCACTCGAAGGAGCAATTCATCAAAAGGAAAAGAACAATTTGTGGATGAGAATATCAGAATTACAGATGAACCTGAATTCAACACTAGTATGAACCCAAATGTTGAAGTAACTGGAGGGTCTTCTATAACAAAGAAAGTATACATAAGAGGACAATGGACAGAAGCAGACATGAAGGCTGCCATGAGGGACGTGGAGGAGAATGGAATGTCAACAAGAAAAGCAGCATCTAAGTGGGGTATCCCTGCCACAAACGTGACTGATTGGTTGTATGGAAAAAGAACCACTAAGAGGCTGGGACCTCCAACAGTTCTGACAGAGAATGAAGAGCAGGAAATTGTGACATGGTGCAAAGATATGGCTGAACTTGGCCATGGTCTTGAAGTCATTCACTTAAAGGCCTATGTAGCTCATATATGTCAAAGCAGACCAAATCCATTCAATGATGGTCTACCAGGAAAATCATGGTGGTATGGGTTCCGTAGGCGCCATCCCGATTTGACAATAAGAACTGCGGAGGGCCTTGATAGAGATAGAGCAGTCATGTTACGACCAAGAATCGTTGCTGCTTTCTATGATAACTTGCAAAAAATGTATACAACAAATCAATATGGGCCCAATAAAATATGGAATTGTGATGAAACTGGTGTACAAGCAGGAAGGAATTGTGGCATGCGTGTGATTGCTAAATTAGGTTGTAGAAGTGTTCCACACATTATGTCAAAAAGTAGAGAATGGATTACTGTATTATGTTGTGTTAATGCAGCAGGACAAAGCATTCCTGGATTTTATCTTTTTAAGGCAAAGAGACAACTTAAAAACTATATAGCTGGATGTGAACCTGGAGCATGCATGGCAGCGCAACCACATGCGTGGATGACAAAGGAGCTGTTTTTGAATTGGCTGCATCATTTTGCAAGATCTGTGCCTGGCGGAGTTTCACCAACAAATAGGCATCTTCTAATATTTGATGGTCATGGCAGCCATGTAGCTTTTGGCACAATCCAAGAAGCTAGAAATCTAGGAATTGACCTTGTGACTTTGCCAGCTCATACCAGTCACAAACTTCAGCCATTAGATGTTAGTGTTTTCTCTCCATTCAAGAACTACTTCAAATCAATGAGGTCCAAATGGATGGCAAAGAACTCAGGTCTTGAAATCAGGAGGACAGAATTGGCAACACTTAGCAGTCAAGCTTTCCAACTCGCACTTACTCCTAAAAACATCAAAGCAGGTTTTCATAGGACAGGTATATGGCCACTTGATCGTAATGTTGTTTCTAATGATATGAGGCCAAGTGAAGCCTTTCATGTTGAAGAAGACGAGGTGGCAGCTGTTGAAAACATATTGAGGATGGCAGGAATAGAAGATGGAGATGTAGAACGATGTTTAGAAGAAATTAGGAATAATGTGTCAGATAATGAGGATGCACAAAAACAAAGGAAGTGCATGTTGAGGCAGAATTTTTTGGCATGCCTAAAGATTTAAATCAGCCACATACAATCAATGAAGAAGATGATCATGTTAGTTCAACAACTCATGTGAGCCAAACACAAGAAGCCACAGATGTTGATGATAGCTTGACTTTGCCAACACAGCTCAGCCCACCTCAATGGGTTAAAGAAGGGGCCATAAATCTCAACATGCAAATTGATTTCAACAATGAGGAAGTTTCTCTTTCAATGCCATCCCCTCCCCCGCCTCTTCCAAGTGAGGTGGTACACTATTATGCTGATAATTTGGAGTGGGAGGCACGTGATACATCCCAATTAGATGCCCCAAATTTATCCACACAACATATGGATAAAGGTAACTTCGAAGTTGCTGATTTCATAGCCACACAAGACACTGAAGAGGTGGTTTGCACCCAAAATGACAACCAATCAGTAAGTAAATTCTTAAAGCTACCAATTGAGAGGGTTCACAACAACCCTGTGCGGCTAAGTGATGGTGCAATTAGAATTGGTAGGCAATCCCAAATACTTACCTCTGATGAATACTTGCATTTACTTCAAGATCAAGAAGCAAGAAAAAGAGAAATTGAAGATTTGAAGGCAAAGAGAAGGGAGCAGGCAGAAGAAAGGAAAGCCCACATGTTGGTAGAAAAAGAAAAGAAGGGGCAACTTAAAATTGAAAGAGAATTGAAAAGGCAGAAAAAAGAAGAAGATAAGTTGCAGCGAAAAAATGAGGAGTTGAAAAGGGAACAAGCCAGACTGTCAAAAGAACATGATAAAAGGATGAAGGAATGGCAACAAGCACAGAAGGAGCCTGATCGACAAAATAGACGTTTGAGTAGTCCCTCTAATCCCCTTCCTGATCAGCATCACATTTTGTTGGACATGTATAACACATTCATGCCTGCTTTTTCTTCCATTATCAATAACCAATCCAGTTGCCCATCTTCTCCTTCAAACAAAGAGACATTTTCAGGAAAATTAGAGCAAGCAATGTTTGGTCAAATTGGCCAACTTTCAAGAACTTTGACAGATGTTCCAGGTAAGCCTGCTACTATGCTACCTCATGTTCTCCAATCTATGAATGCTAGCACATCAGACAGTCATGAGGAAGAGCAGCCTCAAGCATTTCCAGGATTTTGGTCCAGCGGTTGAGTTTGGCTTTATAAATTTTGTCCAATATTACAAAGAAATAGAAAAAATCTACCCATTTAGTAAGTTTTGGCTGATTTTGTCGAATATGTATATATGATTTTGATAAATGTTAGACCGACTTTAATCCTTTGGAAGTCGGATTTAATGTAAATTTTTGTAAGTCTATCGAAATGAATATAAAATAATATATTATTTCTTGTGTGTGAAGTCAGGACTATCCATATATGTATTTTTTATGTTGTCTCCCATTTTATGGGTCCTTGCCAGCATTTGTAAACATAATTAACGCATGCAAATAAAATATACCATATAAAACTGGAATACAACTCAATCATCTCACAGACAAACAATTGTAGACAAAAGATTTTGGATTAAGATAAACAGATCATTGCCTTAGTAAGGTCACAGATGACCTTACCTGTCCAATAAAATTGTGGTCTTCTCATTGGCGCTACCTCCCCATGAGGATATGCATGATGACATATCAGTAAATGTTGTCTTGCAATAGGAACCCTGCAAATGAACAACTGTCTGAGACACTGTTTTTGAAAACACAGAAAATAAAGTGGTAATTATCTTTGACGACTGCACACATAAAGTTCGTTCTTCAAGGAGTGAGGGAGAGACCTGAAAGGTGAACAAGAAACATAATCCAATCCAGCCTCTGCAAAGAAAGCCACAGACGAAGGTTCCCCTCCATGCTCTCCACATATTCCTACCTGTAAATCCATGCAAATATTCATCAAGAACCTGATATTCCACAGGAATAATTATTTCAATTCAATCGTTTCAAATTACATATATAGCTGTCTGCATTAAGTGTTGGTTTGAATACAATATTCTAGGGATAAATTCCTTTGTTGACAGTATATTAGTAGAAAATAATGGAAAGAAAAGGACTGGAACGTTCAATAGTTTAAAACATGATAAAAAGGCAAATAATATTTCACCTCGAAGGGGTCATTCTGAATAATCCCATGAGATAAATAAGATGGCAGAACTATTGTTCGGCATATTAATACCCCTACGACTTGGCATAATCTAACTCACAATACGGGGTTTTGCAGGCTCAGAATGTACAAAACCTCCTCAAAACTGAGTCTGAACAAATTTGCAGGCTCAAGTTATTTCCCTCAATCTGCCCAAAGTTTCTCACTTACAGGATATTTAGCCAAATCGGCTCAAATTATAGCACTAAATACGCAAAGTTTTACAGGCTCGGGATTTTTCGCTCAATCAGCTCAGAGTACTATAACCGCAAGCTTTTCACAGGCTCAGGTTTTCCCTCTATCTCCTCAAATTTTACTTCTAATGACGAAATTTTCTCACAAGTTCAGGTTTTTTCTCCTCAATCTCCTCCGATTTAAGTACTAAAACCGCAAATTGTTTCACAGGCTCGGTTTTCCCCCTCAATGCCCTCACATTTCACTTCTAAAGATGCAGTTTTCTCACAGACTCAGGCCGTTTTCCTCAATCTCGTCAAAATTTACTACTAAAATGCAAAATTTTCACAGGCTCGTTTGGGAGGATGAGCACCACCGGACGCGCTTGATCTTCCTCCTCCGCTCGCCCTTCTCAGCTGGGGCGTCGCTGTTATTTTCCCTGCTCCAGTTGCTTAGAAATCACGATTTCATGAACAGTAACTTCGGCTTGAATGCGCAGTGAATGGGGAATACTTGCACAGTTAATGGGAGGGCGATGGAAAATTAAGGGGAGTCGGTGGAGATATTAATCACTGTCACACATTAATACCAAGCACTGTAAATTCATTGCCAGATCAAACACGCGGCTTCCCAATACGTTACGTGTTGTCAGGTGAATAAAATAGTGGCGGTGATGGGTCTGATATTTATATTGGGTCGAATTTAATAGCATGCATGGAATTCTATTTCCACGTGTCATACAAATTGTGAACAGGTTTCAAAGATACATTTTAAGATTCATAAAACGTTGACGAATCCAGCGTGCTGATTTGGAGTCCTAGTTGTCAATCTACGTGGCTGTATAACAGGGGCAACTTATGGTGCTCGGAGATGGGGTCCTTTCCCTATCCTTTATTTTTCATCATGAAATTTATATCATTTTCAGAATCCTCTTATCTATTCACCATAAAAGTTCATCAAGTGCAAGTTGTTTTAAAACGCGTAAAGTTTTAAGTAGGTGAAATGGATAAATTAGTGTAATGAATTGTGAAGTTTTATACTCCACGTAAGCGTGTGGAGATGAAATCAATTTTTTAATTTTGTTTACTAAACTTTATATAAAAAACAAAATGCATCACAACAAACATACTACGTGAGCCGTGGTGAATGGTGATGGTAGTGAGAAAATGAAAATCATACATTCAATGCATCAAAAAAGCCATAATGACTAGATTTGACGTGGAAAATAGTACTATGCCTACTAAAGAGGAAGCAAGATATCATGCAACCAAAGTTCATTAATGAGTGGGAAGCTCCAGGGCTGGGACTGTCCAGGACATAATTGGATTCAACATCAAAATTGTGCAGGATATAAATCTCTCATCACTTAAATAAACTATAACCAAAGTACACATTGTAAGTGATTGAAAGCCAATGCCATGTAAGGATTCATCATTCAGCTGGAAGTTGTGAAATTGGATATGAAATGTCTTTAATTATTTAGACGAGAAAAGGAAGGGGGAAGGTTTTATGGGAGGACAACGTAATGATATTGAGTGTTATCTTTTAATGTTTATTGTTGCACATTTCTGGAAGCTTCCTGATATATTCAAACCCATATTTTTGGTAGAAGTGGAAGAGCCTTCTATAAAATGTTGTAGAAATAGTAAGTTTCCTTCCAATGGTGGAGTAAATCACAAGGACAATGGTTACCCTATTTTTTAACGAGTCCGAGTTGGAGCACAAGTAAAGTAGAGCTCGCGGGAAGTTGTAAGAGGACCAAGCTTCAAACTGTTAAAGCTGAGTTGAGCAAGTCAATTGTGTTTGAGGCGAGAGAAACATGTTCCATATTTTTTTTCTTATATTTCAAGATTATTACAATTGTTTCGTTGTTTTTCACTTTCTATTATTTACGAAATACGAAAATTAATGTTACTCTTTCTATTTACAAGATTTTTATGGGTGATCACAAATACAATTAAAGATTTTTTATAATACTTTTTGTGATAATTTAAGTGTGTAATTTTTTCTCAGAAAATGTTCGTGTATTGTTTATAATGTCACTGGTATAGCTATTAAAGACAAGTATAATTGAAGGAAAAATTATTTAATTCTCTATTACTAATGTTTTGGGGGGAAATGTCTATTTTTTATGGAGGAATTAGTAAGCTTGGTCCAAATACCACTCTTCACAAAACTATGGAAGCTACCTCAAATTAATTCTCTCCATCCATGGATTATTACTTGTTCTTATTTGATAATTTTATAGGATGTTTTAATTCCTTTTCTATACCAATTTCTCTAAATTAGTGATTAATTATGATCCTTATGAAAAATATAAATTACAATAATATACGTAGATTGTATTTATTTATTTGACGGTGAATTATTATTAACCAAAAGATTAAGAGGGGCGTCCACTTAATTTATTGCCCAGGGCGATCCTAACCTTTAATTTGTCTTTGTCTCAAAAGATAATAACCCCTTACATACCTATTCCTAACTTGCAGTAAAGTGATCCCTTATTTAAGAATATGTTCCTAACTATTAGGTTGTGTGTACTAAATTTACTAATGTCATATGAAGTGTAAATAGATATATTGAAATAAGAGTCTTCAAGAAGTCACATGGATCTTGTAGGGTCTCTTGTTTGCATGTCATATCCCGACCTTTTCGGGCGTTGCGGTATAGTACTTTTCTTGTCAATTTCTAAGGTTTCTCACCCTCTAAGCTCATCCATATAGTGCCCCCTCCACTTAGAGCATGGCTAATGATGTCAAGGTCGTAGATGGTGGAACTACGAGTAATGGCGCCACCACGGAAACATCCCGAAAATTCATCCATAACGTATTTCATGAGGTAATGTTTCTCCTCCTAATGTTATATTACCAGTTTCTGAATTTAATGTTGTGTGCCAACGACTTGAGCGATTCTTCCTTATCGATTATTTTGTGGGTCGCATCCCTTCAAAAGCATGCTTGATCCTAGGTTAACTCATCTGGGCCGCATGTGGCATCAAATTGCAAAGGGTCCAACACATGACCAAAGGATTCTTCCTTTTCTACTTCTCTAACCCTTTGCATGCCCCTTATATCCTTTACCATTCGGATACTGTTATACTCACAACTCCCTATTAGTTCTTTCCCCTGGACTAAGGACTTTGTATTTCCAGTATGTGGCCCTTAAAGTCCCGGTCTAGGTAGAGTTCCTTAGGTTGTCGCTACCATGCGTGTATTTTATTCATAAAATCCCCTCCTCTATTAGGCGATTTTTTGCATAGAAACCCAATGTTTTTACAATGCTTGGCCACAATAATGGGTTTGCATTGAAGTTGACTCTCACAAGAAGTGAAAGAATTCATGAAGATCCAAATGGGTAACACTCAAAGTATTCTCAAGTGAATTCTTTACATCAACCTACCCAACACATTCTTTTTGCTATAAGGCATCTAAACAAAAATCAAGGAGTGCCTCGCTTTATGTTCCACACAACCACCTAAAGCCCAAGGTGGCTTCTAAATCTGTTAAACCCATGCAAGAAGAAGGGTGGAAAACTATCATAGGACGGAAAAGAAAGAACAAGTCGGTTCAAGCCAAGGTGACCTACAACAATGACTCTAAAGACCAAATTGTTAAGGAAAATACTTCTCCACAGCGCTCCTTAGAGCCGGTCTCTAATGACTCTCCGGTCCCCTTACCCAAGTTCTCTAGCACACCCTAATGAGGTCATGGTTCTCATGGAACCATGAAACTCGTATGTTTGTGGAGCCTATTTTCATGTTAGAGTGTGGTACACCTTCTATGTGTTACACTCGGGTATTTTTATGGCGAGTCCCACTCACGGTGAGCGGGTCGAGGGATTTGGGGGGTGAAGCCCCCGATGGAAGGGAGCTTGGGGCGAAGCCCAAGCAAATTTTCATGGGTGGTTTATTAAACCATGGGTAATGGGTAACCGTTATGGGCTATTTTGGGCCCATGGTTTTTGGTACCCATTGTTTTGATACCCATGGTTTTTTGCCCATGGTTTTGATACCCACGGTTTTGTAAAGCGCTTAAGTAGTTGTCTATTTATATGGTCTTATGCATATGATAGATATACAAGCAAATGTATTCCAAATGTGCTTTGAATTCGGGTGTGAATTCTGTAGAGTTTGTTGAGCATAGCTCCAAACGGATCTGGGTATTGTATTGAAAGAGTGGAGGCTTGTAATAAAATATGAGCAAGTGATTCTTGGTGGACGTAGCCCAAATTGGGTGAACCACGTTAAATCTTGTCTCTTTGTGTTGTGCTATTTATTCTGCACTTTTATTTGAGATCTGTAATATTTTCTTCATATTAGTTTCTACTGTTGCGATTTTGTAAGGGATTATTCCGCATATTTTATCTCTTATTTCCTAATAGAAACTCCATCTGGAACTCCTCAACATCTCTGAATTCACAATTTTTTTGACAACTGGTTCACGTGGGCCCATCCAAAAGGGCTTGAAGTCCCTCTCAATACCCCATGGAATGTTAGGAGCATATTTCATCTCGTAATGTAGATTCAATAGAGGAGGAGTATAACATTGAATATGTTGGATGAAGGAAAGTCGAGCTATAGGATTTTTGAAGCATAATAATGCTCAATTCCTACAAAATAAATTTAATGCCTTAGATGGCTTTGATCTTGACATTATGGCCCTTGACCCACATTTTTCATGAATTGCATGTCATGGAATGTGAAGGGTCTTACAAAATCCAATCGTAAGTAAATTTTTCATGATGCTTGCCAAAAATTTCCAACCTGGACGTTTGGTGTCTTTAGGAAGTTAAAATTGTAGGTTTTCAATTGTCAATGGTTTGCAAATCCATTTGACATGATAGCTTGGTTTTAACCAGTAATCATGCTAGTGGTCATCGAGAGATTAATTTCTTTTTACCCTAAATGGCATTCGTTCTTTATAGATCATGACATATGCCCCACCGATTGAGCCATATGTGCCCTCTTTAATGTTGAAAGATGCCCTTTTGGCTTCATCAACATTTATGCTTCTATTGATGTGGCAGAAAGGGTTGATCTTTAGCGATGGATTGCCAATGAAATCCATTATTCGAATGGGTCATTTGCGATCACTTCAATATGGTTGAGTTACCCACTAATAAGCATGGTCACTAACCTCTATGATGGACAATGGCGAAAGGGAGGCATAGATTTATATGTGTAATAAATTTGAGTTTTTTGACCCTAATGCCTTGCATAGGCTTACCTCGAAACATGGTTCACTTGATCCAATCCTCGAGTTGAATCGGATCAGGTTCTCAACAGTTTGACAAGGCCATGTTGTACTCTCAATATTTTTATGTATGGAAACATTTATTCCTTGTCTGTGGAAGTGATTCCAGATTTCATCCTTTCGACCACTTCCTATTAGATTTTGTATCAATTGGCTAGATAAGAAGGATTTTAACCATAAAGGCCAATTTTTTCTCAACACGATCTTAATGGAACATGGCCCCACTTTGAATCATATCATGCGAGTTTGGAACTTAACACCCCAACCATGTCACCTACAAAATTACCATCCACTTATGTTCTCTAACTGGACTAAATAGTGGGAGGATGCAATGAATAAGACAACCGTATTATTTAGAATCTATGGTCGATGGATAACAAACATTTGACATCGCTCATACTCTGCTACCTCACCCATTCTCATCGGAGAAGTGGTAGTTTTGAGGAAAATTACTTCTTATAGGTTTTGTAACTTGGTGGAAGAACTTTATCATAATTAAAATTGTGGAAAACTATAATGCTGGGGCGTGTAAATATATGCCCGCCTACATTGGCTTAAGGTTGGGGATATAATTTTGAAGGAATTTTTTCTTTCCCTCAAATCCAAACATTCCTTTTAGTAAATCTGATCCATATGTGATGGGGCTCTCATCTCATGGATCCCCAACTCATGTTGTAAGCCTTTGTCAATCATTACAAGAAAGTCTTCCAAGCCCAAGCACCCTCAATGGAGTGGAAAAATACCTTGGAATAATTCTTGGACATAGTGCCATGCAAGATCTCTTCGGAAAAAAATTCATGTGATCACATGCTCTCTCTCGAATACTTACATAAAGCATCATGCAAATGGCCAATGAAAAGGCCATGAGCTGCGATGGCTTTCCCTGCAAATTTTACAAGATGTTGTGGGAAATGGTTGGCCCCAACATTTTCAAGTTTACATTGAATGTTTTCATGCTTGATCACTTGGCCCCTTTATTAACAAAGGGAACATCAAATTCATTCCCAAGCCCGGAGATCCCAATGTGATAGTAAATTGGCATCTCATACCTTTCTCAATGTGTCTTATAAAGTTATTATCAAAGTTCTTGCCATTTGATTACACCACATTTATCATGTCATTGTCTGACCAGAGAAATTGGTTTTATTCAAGGGTGTTATATCCTCGACAATGTCATTGTGGTCTGAGAATGTATGGAATGGGTGCACAAATCCAATCAATAATTCCTCTTCATTAAAATTGACTTGAAAAAGCGTATGACCAGATAGAGTGGCCTTTCATCATGTACCATGCTCTAATCCATGGGCTTTGGTACTAATTCAATTCATTATGTTAAGAAGTTTTTGTTCTTACTTCCACTCACATCAGCATTAATGGCCACAACTCGACCCTTTTGGTCTTTTCAGATCCATTTGGCAAGGATGTTTGTTGGTTCCCTCCTGTATGTCCTTGCGGTGGAAGGTTTTGGTTATCTATTAGCTAAAGCGAAATCCCGAGGGGGCTTGTTAGGGGATTTATGCTTCCTCCTTCCAATAGATCTCAAGCGCTTAATGGCCATTTCATGGATGACTCCATCCTTACGCTTATTAAAGAAGAATCTAACATTAGTAATGATATTCAATTCTTGAAAATTTTCTGTTTAGCATCGGTTCCTCCATTCAATCACATAATACTCAATGCTATGCATAAACAGTCCTTCCTCCCTCCACCCCCTTGGATCAATGATTGCAATCTGGAATCTAGTAGGCCATGTGAAATATTTAAATTTCTTCATATTCCCTTTGATTTTTAAGCTTTGCATGCATATCTTTGGTAGTATGTGTTAGTGCTCAAAATAGTCTCACCCTAATTTGCCTCTGAAAATTTATTGATTTACAACCTCTGTCATTTTCCCTTCCCCGTGTTGTGCCTGATTAATCTTTATGGCCATTTTTAATTTGTTCCTAGGTTATAAATCACTTAAGAGTCTGTATTTTGAGTCTCTTGTGCTTTGTTCCTTCAAAAACTTGGGTTCCCCCATGTTTTCTATTCTCCACGGTCGGGATTTGTCCTCCTTGTCATCTTTGTGCTAAATTATTGAAGAAAACGAATGGATGTATCCCTGAAGAATGTATTTGAGCCCTGTAACATTTCTAAACATTTTTTCCTTAAAGAAAATTTCATACCCTAGCTCAAATAATTGTTTTTCTATTTTTTATGGTTTGACGGGTGTTTCTCCTGGTCAAATTTACATCCTAGCATCGGCAGGGGATGTGGCACCTTTTGGTTGGACGCGGCTCAGTTGGGTACTTATAAAAATTCATAAAAATCCTCAGCTCAAAATGTGTCCACGTGGAGGCACAACGCTCATTTGAAGATCTACTTTTGGGTTTTGCCTTGGAGTAGCGCCGGGAGGACATGTGGAAGCTTCCGCTACTTGGCCCGAACTTAGACAAATTTTATGCAGTTGCAAGCAGTTTGGAACCATATTGAAGTTGCGCCATGGAGACACATGGAGGAACCGTGCATATTCAGAGGACCGGCCCTTGAGTTTCATTCTAAAGAAGCTGCCAGGATGACAGGTGGAGGGATCCACTCACTTTGCATTTTACTTAGACTATTTCAATGGCCAAAAGGAGACTACCTTAGAGTATGACTCATGGTGCCTTTCGTTGAGCTTCAAACTTTCGGGCAAATCTTGCCAGAATAGGACATGTGGCGAGCCCGTGCTCGTTCAAGGTATCAAATTTTTGGGGCCACCTCAAGGTACGCTATGGTGACACATGGCATTTTGAAAATTCAAAAAGGCGGGGAGGCGGACAATCAAAGGCAACTTGGATTTTTGCCTCCTTAAGGATTAAAATTTTAAAATGGCCCACAAGACCGATGAGGGAAAAGGTCAATGTTTTTCCCCGATCAATGGCGAAGGAGTGGGCTCTTGGGTGAAATTTGGAAAAAATTACTTTGTGGAAAAAGAGTCACAAGTAAAAAGGGACGTGCGGGTCCACTCAAATCACATTTGGACACGTGTTAGGCTTGTTCCCAAGGGCGGAGTTGCGGGGAAAATTTGGAAAATTTTCCCTTTTCCAAAAAGAGAGTAAAATGACAAAATTTGAGCGTGGTTCCATTCTAATCATATTTGGACACGTGTCAGGCTCATATCCCAAGGGTGGAGGTGTGGAGCAAAATGGAATTTTTCCATTTTTCCAAAAAGGTTGTAAAAAGTCAAGGGAAGCCCTCGGGTCTGTTCTAAAGCTCGAATCTCCCACGTGGATGGCTCAAATTCAAAGTAAAGATCAACAGCTACTGTGAGTCTAAATTTTATTTTCCCCCCTTTTCTCTGAAACACGTATGGAGGTGTGAGTCTCCATGATTTCTTGGTCTTTTCTACATGCCAAGTAGAGAAGGAAGTTAATGTTGATATCTTAATTTTGGTGGAAAGATCTGGAGGACGTCTTTTGCCATTAAAATGGTCTGACTTTCATGCCCGATCGGATTTTCCATTTTTCTCTCCCGAGCACACAAGGGCAAGATTGGATAGATTAGGGGCGGAAGTAGTTGGAAAATTGAAGGAAGAGTGATCTACCAAAGCAAGGAGTTGAATGTGGGAGGCATTTGATGAAATTTACCCCCTCGAGCACATGGAGACTTTTTGTAGATCTGATTCTGTGAATCATGAAATAATCATGGTAAGCACTGGTGCATTAAACATCTTTGTATTTTAGGAGGAGGAGGATTTGATGTAAATTATATAAATGACACAAATTTTTAGTGTAAAAATGGGGATTTGTTGGAGTGTGAGGGGTCTGGACTGATTTTTCTAATCGAAAGGTTGATAGAGTCCATCCCTTTTGAGAAACCACTCAAGAATATTGTATATCTCTTTTGTATTAAAATATGATCATGTCAAGGTGGTTGCAAGTGTACAACCATTGAAAGCTTTGAGACTATTCTAGAAAAATTCCCCTGTTGATAGATTTAATCAAATTCGAGTTATTTATGTGTTGTCTTGAGAAAAATGTGTTAATTTTACTTTTGAATGTATGCAAATAGTTTATCTTGTTTTTGTTGCAATCTTGTATCAAAATCTAATTCAATCACACAGGCCTCAACCCTTGTGACAGGTTTAGTGGGCATCTGTAATTCAAATCACATATTGACAGAGATTTTCGTAAGCCTTTGGGTGTACCTTAGGCGTGGTTTGACTCAAAATTGGATGCTTTATTGGGTTTTCTAACTCGAGCCTTCTTGATAGAGTCTCGAGAGATTGTGTGAAAGAGTGTTAATCCAAGCCTCCATTGAAGCACATATTCTAGTTGAAGAAACATTTTAGCTATTATGTGACATTCTGTTGGTCTGAATTTCCATTTTGTAAGGTTCCTCAAGGATTTGATGAATCTAGTTTCACCTTGCCCCACCTCCCACCAAAAAATTCATTCAAAAACAACCAATCCTACCCATACTACCCATGTTTGTCATGTGTGTACACAAATGCACAATCCTCATCACCTAAACATGCAGAAGCAAGTAGGGTCTCTAATGTCTTTAGTAACCTTTACCTTGTTGTGAAAGTATCTCCATGATCTGGAAGTGACAACTCATGAGAGTCGAGATCCGGTGTGTTGATCATATTTTCCCAAGGTCTTCTCTACAATTATTATGAAAAATAAAGGTACCTGTGTCTCCTTTCATACAAGATAGGTTACAAAATAGGTTCTCTTACCTTGGTTGAAAGGCACAACCTAAAATAGTAAGGATGAGATCACATCCTTTTAAGGTGTTATGCATCTCTCTACAAATCCAAGTGACAAAGGACAGTTAGATTTATCCCCACTACAAAATGACATATATTTGTGATCTAGTTACGTCTAAGCCCCCTGTTGAATCTATGTTGCTTGTTGGATTGAAAAGGAGAACAAATTTGGATACCAACATCGTGCACTTGTTTCGGGGACATTGTGATTACAGTTCATTTTCAAACCCTGTAAAACATTCCTTGTATGCTCTAAAGTGCTAGAAATCTATTTTAAATATTATCCTATGTTTGGTCCTGTATGAAGTTTCAAGTTACAAGTGTTGTATGCAACTTTTCCAGTCTCTACAAGTTTTACACTGGTATTCACTGATAAATCTTGGTAAAGGAAGGTCAGAGCTTTCATCTCCAGTTTATAAGTGCTGACAGAGCATATTTTAGTGCATTTACACAACTAAGGTGGAAATCCTTAGTGGCAACTCCCTGATTGATTTGATTTTGATAAGGATCGGTGTCTTAAATCTCTTTCAAGTAAAATTTGTTACTGATATTGGCAAAGCTTGAAGGAAGAAGATATTTCTTTGTTATAGATCCTACTAGGGCATTGTTTCTGCGTTAAGAAGAGAAAAATCAGAAGTAAGCAAATCTTGGAGAGTTGTTGGAGATCAGCAGACAAGAAGAGGGATCTCCATTGATGAAAGTGAATGGCCTATCATTAAAGACTGCCATTCAAGTGACTCTAAATTAGGTAGCCTCTTTGTGGAATTGAATTCTCTAACCTGGAGAGGGGCCTTCATTTGATTTTGAAAGGTTTGTTTCACACTCTGCTCCTATCTTTTCAAAAGTTAATAGGGATTTCCAAGAAGCTAGGCCTTAAGGGGGTATCCATTTTGAAAATTATACTCTTGTGTTCTAAGAACCCTCTGCGCCCATCAATTTTTTACCCCTCTAGGATCACCTCCTCGAATCCATATGGCTCAACCCAGGCCTCCATTTTCGTAAACACCTTTGGACCTATAAATTTTGTGGGAATGGCTGGTTACCCAAATGCAGTACCTCAAGATGTAAGGAACAGGCTACCAAAATTCTAGGGAAACAATGCTATAACTGGTGACCAGCATCTGAAGCTCTTTCTCAATATGATGGAAGAATTTGAAATTGAGCATGAGGATGTATACATCAAATTGTTTTTCCACACTTTAGAAGAGGATTCCAGGGACTGGTATAAAGCATTACCAGATAACTCTATTGATTCTTGGGCTGAAATGAACAATGCATTCAAATTACAATATGGTGATAGGACTGACCCTAGGTTTCTTCTATCAGAGTTTGAAAACATCAAGAAGAACCCCAATGAGTCAGTACATGACTTCAATACAAGGTTTAATAAAACTTTGAGGAGATTTCCTATCAGGATAAGGCCTTGTGATGAGTCATGTTTGATCAAATATACTGATGCATTTGATAAAAAGGTTGCATATTACTTAAGAGACAAGAACCCCACAAATTTGAGGCAAGCCTTCACCATGGCTCTACAAATAGAGAACAACATTAAGGAAATTGGGAAGCCTCCAAAGAGGGAAGGTGTAAATCTGGTTAACCAAAAAAACCTCAAACAAGCAAGGCTATTGATTTAGAAGAAGTTGTGAAAACTTTGGCTAGGGGCTGTCAAGGAGATCTCCTACAAGCTAGCCCGAGATGAGAAAGGAGTTGGGCAGAGTTCACAAGGAAAACACAAGCAAAAAGGCCAAGATATATTCAAAAATCATCAAATAATTGATGATAGAGGTAAGGGACCTGTTGGGTTTGGAAATAGGCAGCCCCAAGGTAGAGAAAATAGAATGGTGCCTGATCCTTTGGCTACCAAAGTTGTTGTGGTGGAGGAGACAGATGTCATTGATTGGTGTGACAAATTTTTCATGCCTCATTATCCTTGTGAAGAAGATCAACAAGAAGAAGAAGAAGCGATGATGACAATGATGATGATGTTTGCATGATGGAATGTTCTACCACTCACAACAAGGGGCAACCTCAACTGAGATGATAAGTGCTAGAACTACTACCAATTTTTGGGATTGCATTCATAGGGTACATATTCTTCTCCCTTCTCATAATTTAGAAGTAGATAATGTACAAGATTTTGAACTGCCCAATAATGAATTTGAATATTTAAGGGCTTTAATGATAAAAAAGTATGATGGAGGAATCCCATCTAAGGAAGATAGACAATTGTTGATGAATGTTGTTGTGGCCCAAGAGAAGGAATATAAAAAAATAAGTAAGGCTATCAAAGGAGCAGGACCTCAACTCAATCCTAAAGCTCCCTTACTTTCAAACATTCCTAAATAGGCTCCTAGGAAAGATGCATCTGCTAAAAGCCCTACGAGTCCCAAATAAAAATCATACCCCCTCCTCATGACCAAGTTGTCGGAAGTCTTGTACCACCTAGTGAATGTGTTGGCTTTCCTTCCAATACTACCTTGCCAAAAAATGTCCCATATGATATTGCTTAAGTGTTGAGTCAAATCAAAGTCTTTGTCCCAATTGTTGAGTTGCTTAGGATTCCTGAGCACAAAAAGAGAGCATTTGAATACTTGGGGTTGAAAGAAGAGAAACCTTCCCTAGGCAGAAATATAAACATTGTGGAGACTCCTCCAATCATTGAGGAACTAGAACCACTACTAGCATCAGAAGAGCTAGATGAACCACCTGAGGTTTATTTGGGGACATCCTTGGTGGAATCTCAGATGAATGTGGATCCATTCTTCACCACTCTGATTATCAAGGATAGACTGCTCCATAACTGTATGTTTGACTCAGGGGCATCATGTAATGTCATGCCTTTGGAGGTCATGAATGAGCTAAACATCAAAGTAACATCAGCATATGGGAAGTGCACTGCCATGGACTCCAGAGAAGTTCCAGTAGTGGGATGTGTAAAAGGTTTAGTGGTGCAGCTTGCAGCTTACCCAAGTAAAAATTTAAAACTTGATGTTGTCATTGTTGATTGCCTAGCCAAGTGGGGCATGCTACTATCAATAAAATGGGCTACAAGTGTTAGTGGGAGTGTCCAAATGGATATGTCTTATGCTACCATTCTAGTTGAGGGAAGCCTTGTTAGGTTGTATGGGGAAAAGAAAATGTTGCATCTTATTGAGGATCCCAACAATGCTTCCTATGAGGTATTGTACATAAGTGTTGATGCAAACAACTTTGTGGGATTTGCTGATGGAAAGGAGCACAAGATTGAGGAATGCAAATGCCTTGAACAAATAGGCTCTTTATGGACTCTATTGTTTGATGAAGTTTTCTCCAAACTTGGGAATGTTGTTGGTGTTGTTCTACTTTCTCCTGGTTAGGAGAGATTTGTTTTCTCCTTCAAACTCAACTTTGAGTAGACCAACATCATTGCTGAGTATGAGTCATTGTTGTTGGGTTTAAGAATTTATTTCAAATATGGTGTCAGGGACATCATTATCAAAGGAGACTTAGAACTAATTGTAAAACAAGTCAGAAAATAGTATGCCACAAAGAAACAATGAATGAAGCAATACAAGCATGCAGTTTGGGACTTCATTGAGATGT
Source organism: Taxus wallichiana var. yunnanensis (assembly GCA_018340775.1). Taxonomy (NCBI): domain Eukaryota; kingdom Viridiplantae; phylum Streptophyta; class Pinopsida; order Cupressales; family Taxaceae; genus Taxus; species Taxus wallichiana. The sequence goes on along the minus strand of CM031239.1, from coordinate 803,308,672 downwards.
TCGATTCATTTAACATACTATATAATGATAAAACTTTCAATGACTTGGAAGACAAGCTTGCAGTGTTGGGGTCTTGTTTTGACAATTGCACAATGTCCCCATATTGTGAATATGAGGTTGAGGTATTGAAAAGACCTTCTATACCTGATAACATCAAGCATTGGCAAGTTTTTGATGATGATACTTAGATCAGAAGATTCCTGTAAAACAAGGGAGAATTTGTTGATCAAAGTATTGATTGGGGAGGCGAGTGGTTTGTACAATGAAGGAAAAGAAACCTTGTTTGGAAAGGATATCATCTAGTTGAAAACTAACACCATTCCTAGAGGGTTGGTTGCTCTTGAGTCCAATTTTGATAATTTTGATTGTATTATTAATAGATGCATGACAGCCTCAAGGGATATTGAGGAGCATGATCTTGGTGCGAGAGGGGAAGCCAAGGAAAATTTGGTTAGGCAGCAATCTCAAAGCAAGGAGGAGAAATAGTTTACATCCAGTTATTAAAAAATACCAAGATTGTATGGCTTGGACATATTCTGAACTAAAACCATACAAAGAGGACTGTTTTAGCATGAGATCCCCTTGGTGTCTAATGCAAAGCCATTTAGGTAAAGACAAAGGCCCATCAATCCACTCTTATCCCTCAAAATGTAAGAGGAACTAAAGAAGCTAAGAGGTAGAGGGATTATCCAGCCCATAAGGTATTCCTCTTGGGTTACAAACCTACTGCCAAGAAGAAAGAAAAATGGTGACATCAAGTCGTGTGTGGATTTGGGAATCTAAATAAAGCATCAATGAAGTATAATTATCCTTTACCAAATATGGAGAACATGCTGCATTTAGTGACTGGTTCTCGAGTTCTTTTCCACCTTAGATGGTTTCTTTGGTTATAATCATGTTGTGGTGAAGGAATCTAAAAGGATCAAGACAACCTTCACTACTCCTTGGGGACCTATGTTTATGTCGGGATGTCCTTTGGTCCGATGAATGCTAGAGCCACCTTTTAGATAGCAATGGATGTTACTTTTGCTGGTTATATCAATAAATTTATCATGGTCTATCAAGATGATGTAACTATATTTTCTAGGAAGAGAAGTGACCACTTTTTGCACTTGGAGAAGATGTTGATAAGATGTAGAGAATATGGCATCTCACTTAATCCAAAGAAATGCCATTTTGGAGTGCAGAAGGAAAAGTTGCTTGGTCACATAGTGTCACAAGAAGGAGTGATGATTGATCTAGAAAGAGTAGAGGCCATCAGCAAGGTCCCAATCCCAAAGACTAAGAAAGGAATTCAGTCTTTTTTTGGGAAAATAAATTTCATTAGAAGATTCATATCAAACTTTACTGAGCTGACCATTCCAATTACTTCCATGATGAAGAAGGATTTGGGTCATCAAATGGGAGGAGGCTGCCATCCAAACATTCAATGGAATCAAAGAGGCATTGAAGCATGCCCCTGTTTTGGTAGCCCTAGATTATAAGAAAGCTTTCTAGCTATTTTCCTTTGCTTCATAAAACAATATTGCTTCAGTCCTGTTGCAAAAAGATAATAAAGGGGTGAGAGGCCAATTGCATTTTTCAGTAAGGCATTGTAAGGGGAAAAAATAAAGTACACTATCATTGAATATCGACATTTTCCTTCGTAAAGGCAACAAAGGTTTTAGGCCTTATATTCTAAGTTCAAAGGTTGTTGCTTATGTTCCCCATACTATAGTGAAGGACATCTTGTCAGAGATGGAGGCCTCAAGAAAAAGATGCAGGTGGGTGAACAAATTGCAAGAATATGATATGGACATCTAAACCAAAAATTTGGTGAGAGGTTTGGGGTTGGCTAAACTTATGGCTGAGAGTAACTTGCAAACTGTTGAGGTGAATGAGGTGGAATAAGAAAGGGCAGGTGTATTTCAAACATTAACAAATTCTGAGTGGTATAAAGATGTAATCTTTTATCTCAGACATTTGAGCTGCCCTGAGCATTTAAGTAAGAACCAAAAAAGAGCTCTTAAGTTGGCTTCCCAGAAATATGTCATCGCTGATTATGGGTTAGCTTGGAAGAACCCAAAGGGAGTCCTCTTAAGGTGCATTACTGAAGAATAAGCCCCCAAGATAATTGTTGACCTCCATGGAGGATTTTGTGGGGGGAACTTTTCTCCAAGAGTCACAGTACAGAAGATCCTGAGGGATGGTTATTGGTGGCCAACTCTTTTCAAGGATGCAACCATGTTGGTTAGAAGATGTGAGAGTTGTCAGTGTTTCTCTAGAAGGATAAAAGCTTCGGGCTCCCTTCCTTTGTAGCTTGTATCAATTGAAGCTCCATTCAAGCATTGGGGAATGGATTTTATTAGTGAGATTTCAAACCCTTCAAGTGCTGGCCACAAACTAATTCTTATAGCAATTGATTATTTTACTAAATGGGTGAAGGCAATCCCCACCAAGAAGGCAACACACCAAGTTGTCATGGACTTTGTGTTGAACAACATCATCTGTAGGTTTGGGATACCAGTCAAGATTGTAGCTGATAATGCCATGAGATTCAGAGCTAAACCTTTGGTGGTAATGTGCAAAGAGTATGGGATCAACTTGACATATGCATCCAATTACAAACCTAAAGGAAATGGAAAAGCTAAGTCCAGTAATTAAAATTTGTTGAAGATCATCAGAAGAACATTGGAGCAGAACAAGAGAAAGTGGGGTGAACAGTTGAAGTTTGCTATTTGGGCAGATAGGATCACTATCAAGAGGGTCACTGGAAAGAGTCCATTTGAGTTGGTGTATGGGACTCAGGCCATGCTTCCCCTTCATATGTAATTATCTTCTTATTAGTTCATCTAGCAGCTAGAAGATCAAGAGGTAGGTCCTTATGATGCTCATATTAATCAAATTGTTGAGCTTGATGAAGAGAGGAGGGCATCCCACCAGAGGCGTATAAAGTTCTGAGAGAAATTACAGAAGTTATTTGACAAGAAGGTCACTACTAGAGCCTTCAATGTTGGAGATCTTGTGTTGTTATGGGATACTGAGACATGAGGATAAGGGAAAGTATGGCAAGTTTTACTCATTATAGATGGGCCCTTACTCTATTGATATCGAATTGGGAAGCATACCTTCTTCCTTAAGGATTTAGATGGTGAATTGCTCGAGTTACCTATTAATGACAGACATTTAAAGTATTTCCTAGATTGATCCCCTTGAATCAAGGCACAAATATTATGTGTAGTGTATAGTTTGTTGTTTGGTCCCTATGTTTGTGTTTTTGCTCGTTACGGTCCTCGGTGACCTAATTTTAATGGTTTCTCTGTCTGTTTTTTAAAATGGCTCTGTTTATGTGCTTTGAAATTTGACTCCATTACCCAATGGATATTGTTGGCACTTGGTCTACTTTTATTCTTGTGGCACTCACAAGGAGTGTCCATCCCCGAGTCAAAGTTGATGTTAGTGCTCAAAATAGTCTCGCCCCAATTTGCCTCTGAAAATTTATTGATTTATGACCTCTATCATTTTCCCCTTCCCCATGTTGTGCCTGGTTTATGGCCATTTTTAATCTGTTCTGGGTTGTAAATCACTTAAGAGTCTATATTTTGAGTCTCTTGTGCTCTGTTCAACGGACAAGTTTAGCTATATTAAACAATTAAAATTATATGACTTAGTTTTTTTAATTTTTTTATAAGATTATAGTCCGTTTGCCCGCATTTTGGATGACCAAATCTTGTTATTTTTTTCCTTTGGTGAAATGTTAGATGTAGTTGTCTATCTTGGGATGGATTTTATTTTGTATTTTTTTAGCAATATTTTTTTAATGATTTTTTCCATGAAAGTGGTCTGAAAATATTTAGAAAACGGAGTGCTTTCCGTTTTCCCACCATAACTATATCAAAAAATATCGAAATCAAATATTTTTTTTAACATTGTATAGAATTTGTCCATGCTTGGGATGGTATAAGTTTTATCACATTTTGATAAGCGAAACAAAATTACAGTCTTAAACATAGACATGAACATTCACGGGAAAAAATGTCTTAAAGACCTATTGTTAGTAAAAAATTATAAAATGATATTTATCTTATTCTATTCACTTTAAAATCAATATTTCTACTGAAGCTAACAATCTCCCCTACGTGATGGCACCATTTTTGTGAAATGTTTTCAATTTTTAGCATGGTTCAAGTCTTTGGAAGAGCAGATTTGAGGTTTTTTGACCTTTTACACTTCATAATGACTTTCCATAGCTTTGGTTGGGGAAAAACAAAGATTTCCCGAGGCTTAGGTTTGGCAGATAGATATGGGATCACGGTTTATAAAGCGCGATGCAGTTTTTAACACAAACCGCGAGCGCACTTTATAAAGCGCGATCACGGTTTATAAAGCGCACTCGCGGTTCATAAATCATATTTACACACATCCCAATGTCGAATTACCATGTGATTTTTACTCTCTGACCTTACCATACGAATTACTGTGAAATTATGTCTTTTTTACATGTTTTTCTTATCACCAAAAGCAAAACATCATGGGAGACAAGAAACGAAGTCAAAAAAGGAAGTCATTAAGTAAAAAACACCAAACAAATTAGAGGCCAACAAAATTCAAAATGCTAAGAAAATGCAGAAATCTTCGTGAATCAAGAAGAGGTTCATCTTCAACCCCAACTATTGTAAGCAATGAAGAACTAGGTAATGTTTCTACTATCAATGTTGAAGTTGAATTAAATACTTGTGATGAAGATGTTTTTACTATCAATGTTGAAGAAGAATTAAATACTCATGATGTAGCAAATGTTGAAATTGAAGGAGATAATGAAAATGTGAATAAGGAAATTCATGTTGAAACTGTAGACAAGCAAAATTTGACAAAAACACCTCTAGGATTTACGTAAGAAACCTAATTTTTTTATTGAAATTGATGAATTTTTTTTGAAACCAATGTCGAAAACTTTACGAACGACAAATCGAGAAGAAAAGCCTTTGAAATTTGGGATAATCATTTTGAAATTTTAAATGATTCCCAAAGATGTCAATTGTTGGTTAGTTTGATGAAATTGATTAAAATGAGACCTACATTAAACACCTTAGGATTGACAACATCTAATATACATGGTCAAACCTCTACAATTGTTGAAAACCTTCATGATGCATATCACATTGTTGGTGTCAAGAGATGCACTAGGGATAGTAATATTGTGCGTCGTGTACTTGCTACTAGTGTTGTAAGTGAATCAATAAAAAAACAATGTTTGATTATGCAAACAAGTTGAATGTTGCAAGTTAATCGAAAAACTCTAATGAAAGCAATTGAAAGATGTAATATCCTTCAATCACTCAATAACATCGATTTTTGGGCATTTTCTGCTAGAGCACCATGTAAGGACAAAAATAATAATTACGATGCTATAAGAGAAGTTATTAAATTTTGGCATGATAACACTAGAGTTTCACCTAATACAAGAGATGTTATAAAATAGAGAGTTGGTTCTACTAATCGTGAACCACATCCAAAGCATTTCTTAGATATGACTCAAACTCAATTTTTTCGTAAGTTTGAACAAGAGAATCTAGAAATTAAAATTAGTCAACGTTTTTGAAATGTTGAAACCATTCTATGTGAAAATCAACCACGCTCGCACCACTTGTTGTTGTAGGCTAACATGTTGAATTTGTGATGCATTATGCTAAATTTTTACGTATTCATTCTAATTTTCATTCTGAAACTATGTTATAGAATGTGGTGTTCAAGTTCCATCAATATCTTCCAAGGATTTCATTCCTACTATATTTTGTGAAAAAAAGTTGGACAATTTTTTTATAGTCAGGATTGTTTAGATGGAAGTTGTAGTACATGCGGCGGATTACCTAAATTGGAAAGTTACATCCATGAGAAAATTGAAGGTACAATAGGACATAATTTAGTTGAGTTTGATAAATATAAATCAGTTGCATACCAGTTGAAAGATGGAAAAGAGTCTAAACGGTGTGAGCTAGTTACAGAACAAATGCTTGTTTTCTAATTTTTGAGAAAATTTAAGGATGAAATTGTTTATGAGTATGTTAGGCATACACATAGAGCTCGATGGTTGGATGAACAGTTCAAGCTATGCAAGGACACATTTCCTATTGGTACTATTGTTTTAGTGGTCGATTTTGAGAATTACACATTGCAACCACAAATGGAGGTTCAATCGCAATATTACAACTCAATACAAGTTGTCATTTTTGTGCATATAGCATTTCTACATTCTCTGACAGTACAGAGAATGATCAATTTTTTAAGAGAGTACCACTTTTATATCAGTGATGATCGTACTCATTCTACTCTTGAATTTGTGCAAGGGTGTTTCGGTTATTTTATGGAAACTTGTCTGATAGGGACATCCACTTCAAACAACATTATATATGGTCAGATAATTACACATCTCAGTTTAAGAATGCATGAATGTTTTATTGGATGAGTAGAATGCACGTCAAGATGGGTGTGCAACATATTTGGAGTTTCACTAAGGTTGGACATGGAAAAGGAGAGCATGACGGTGCAGGGGCATGTGTGAAAAGAGATCTTGCAAGAGAAGAGTTGAAGTAAAAAGATGGTGCTAAATTAAAAGATGCAAAGAGCATAGTGGAATGGTGTATTGACAACATGGCCCGAGGTTCTCAAGAAAATTCCATAGTTCGCAGATATTTTTGGTTGATAGAGGAACAACAAATTGCTAACTACGAGGATTGTATGACACTCACTGGGTCAGTGATATGCACTCATTTTGTAGCTCAAACGCTACTTCGTGGGCCGTATGGACAAGAAAGTTGACATGTTTTTGTGCATCTTGTATCGAATTTGTCACTGTTGAGTGTGATTCACAAGAATGGGTGGATGGATGGATTTGTAGGCCTCTAACTTTGCTTCTAGTTATCAACCTCCACAAAGCATTACGACTTGTTTCTGTAGATGAAGTTGCAACATCCAAGGACTTTGATGAAATTTTGATTTTGGTGCGACAAGGTATTTATGGTTATTTATTTAATTTTTGTATTGAGTTATGTCCATTGAAATTTTAATATGTAATTTAAATTTGAGTTATTAACCTTTTTTTTTGTAGGACATGTGTTTTAGTAATTGCGACAGAAGACAATGAAGAAGGAACAGACTATTTCTTATGTCGTTGCATCGAGGAAAGAAAGAAGTTGACTTCTCCTATTATAGATGGTGAAGATATTGAGTATCCTACAGGGTTAGTGGTAGTTATTGGAACTTGGATTTGACGGTATCCATTAAAAAACTCCTCTGTTTGGGTGTTTGAAGACTTTGAGACACATAGGAAAATACTCTTATATTTGCATCTAGTTCTAGCGACAAATATTCAGCTGTATAGATATCGAGGAAGGCCTAATAACAAGATTCTTTGGAAGGTTCGAGAGTCAGATCATGAAGCAATCTTGTCTGCTATTCAGAGTAGATCCGATCCTGATGGTTCATTGGAATGAATTTACAATGCTCATGTCTAGTATATATAATTTCTTTGATATATATATATATATAAATTTGTTAGTTTAAAGATCTAGATTTAAGTTTGAATATATTTTATTTTAAATTTGTGTATTTTGTATATATAGATAGTATATGGTTTTGATTTGAAACTTAAATTTCTTTGACTAACACTTTTATGTTTAGGTTAGTGGTGCCAGAAAAGCTTCCACCTTCATGTGGTTGGCACTGTTAGTAGAGAATTTTAAATTCTCGAAGCTAAGAGAAGCTTTCATTGTTTGAAAAAGTTGTAAATTTTGAAAAAGTTGTAAATTTTGAAAATGTTGTAAATTTTGAAAAAGTTGTAAATTTTGAAAACGACTAAATTTTGAAAAGTGTTTACAAGACCATACCTAGGCGTGTGAAAAATCGATGCGGGAAAAAAAAAATGTAAAAGAGGCTATTGTAAAGGGTCCCTACATCAAGGTATCCAATCAAACAAGACGTCTTTAGTGTAGGTGCCATGAGTCGAGTAGTCACCGTCGAAGTTGAGCGATATTTTGGTCTCGGGGCTCTTAAGGGACTATGCCCGAAGAATGAAGTACCCGGAAGCAACGACCTTGTTGCGCACCAAAACACTACCTCCTCTAGCGTTCACCTGGCCCTGGACATATATTGGTTTGGTTCCTGACCCACCATTTGCAAAATATAGCGTTTTGACCTTACTGGCTGGCTCCATTGCACTATTTCACGTGTTTGCAAACAATAGGGCATAGGAGCGAGCACCGATATGAGAAGGAAAAAACTAAGAGATAATATTGTAGAGGTCTCTACACCTGAGGTGTCGGATCAGATGAGGCATCTCTAGGTTCCACGGAGTCGAGTAGTCACCGTCGAAGTTGAAGCGATATTTTGGTCTCAGGGCTCTTAAGGGACTATGCCCGAACAAAGTAGCCCGGAAGCAACGACCTTGTCACGCACAAAACAAAACACCACCTCCTCTAGCATTCACCTAGCCACCCAGACGTGTCGGCATAGTCGGTTTGGTGCTATGACCCCCTTGTTTCCAAAATATAGCGTTTATAACCTTCTGTTTGGCTGGCTCTAGCTGCACACTATTTCGCGCATTTGCAAACAATAGGGCAGCGAGAGCACCGATATGAGAAGGAAAAAAACTGAGAGATGCTATTGTAGAGGGTCCCTACACTAAGGTTTTGGATTAGATGAGGCATCTCTAGGTGCCATGGAGTCTGAGTAGTCACCGTCGAAGTTGAACGATATTTTGGTCTCAGGGCTCTTAAGGGACTACGCCGAACGAAGTAGCCGGAAGCAATGACCTTGTCGTGCACCAAAACACCACCTCCTCTAGCATTCACCTAGCCACCCAAATGTCTTGGCGTAGTTGGTTTTGTGCCATGACCCACCATTTGCAAAATATAGCGTTTGACAACCTTACATTGGCTCATTTCTGCGCTATTTCACGCGCTTACAAACAATAGGGCAGCGAGAGCACCGATATGAGAAGGAAAAAAGTGATAGATGCTATTGTAGAGGGTCCCTACACTTTGAGGTGTTAGATAGACAAGGCATCTCTAGGTGCCACGAGTCGAGTAGTCACTGTCGAAGTTGAAGCGATATTTTGGTCTCGGGGCTCTTAAGGGACTACGCCGAACAAAGTAGCCGGAAGCAAATGACCTTGTCATGCGCTTTGAAAAACCACCTCCTCTAGTGTTCACTAGCCACTCAGATGTTTCAATGTAGTCGGTTTGGTGCCACGACCCACCGTTTGTAAAATATAGCGTTTGACAACCTTACACTGGCTCCAACTGCACTATTTCACGCGTTTGCAAACAATAGGGCAGCAAGAGCACCGATATGAGAAGGAAAAAACTAAGAGAGGATATTTTAGAGGGTCCCTATGCTGAGGTTTTGGATTAGATGAGGCATCTCTAGGTGCCACGGAGTCTGAGTAGTCACTTGTCGAAGTTGAACGATATTTTGGTCTCAGGGCTCTTAAGGGACTACACCCGAACGAAGTAGCAGAAGCAACGACCTTGTCACGCACCAAAAAACCACCTCCTCTAGCATTCACCTAGCCACCCGGATGTGTCGGCATAGTTGGTTTGGTGCCATGACCCACTATTTGCAAAATATAGCGTTTGACAACCTTATATTGGCTCCAACTGCACTATTTGCGCGTTTGCAAACAATAGGGCAGCGAGAACACCGATATGAGAAGGAAAAAAAAATAGAGAGATGCTATTGTAGAGGGTCCTCTACACCGAGGTTTTGGATTAGGACGAGGCATCTCTAGGTGCCACGGAGTCGAGTAGTCACCGTCGAAGTTGAAGCGATATTTTGGTCTCGGGGCTCTTAAGGGACTACGCCCAAATGAAGTAGCCTAGAAGCAATGACCTTGTCGCGCACAAACACCACCTCCTCTAGCATTCACCTAGCCACCCAAATGTCTTGGTATAGTTGGTTTGGTGCCATGACCCACCGTTTGCAAAATATAGCGTTTGATAACCTTATATTGGCTCCAACTGCACTATTTCGCGCGTTTACAAACAATAGGTCAGCGAGAGCACCGATATGAAGGAAAAAACTGAGAGAGGCTATTATAGAGGGTCCCTACACTGAGGTGTCAGATTAGATGAGGCATCTCTAGGTGCCATGAAGTCTGAGTAGTCACCGTCGAAGTTGAACGATATTTTGGTCTCAGGGCTCTTAAGGGACTACGCCCAGCAGAACGAAGTAGCCCGAAAGCAACGACCTTATCGCGCACCAAAACACCACCTCCTCTAGCATTCACCTAGCCACCTAGATGTGCCGGCGTAGTCGGTTTGGTGCCACGACGTCTGAGGCATGACTTCTCACTCCTCACCTCTGTTCATTTCCTAGGACTCAAAACATTCAATGTCACTTGTTTACCTTCCATCTCTCTTGTTCTCTTTGGACTTGCCTCTATCCTCTTAGGTGCTTCATCACTATCCTTGCTTTTCTCTCTTGAGCTATGTTGTTGTGGTGATCTCTCTCCATCCTCTGTTGCCCCAGCTATGTGCTTACATGCTCATTATTTTTGCATTGTAATAGGATTCTTCATCACAGATCACTACACAGAATTAGGAGTATAAGTAAATCATCAAACAATTAAGGGAACACATGTGAGGACCTTTTATTCATAAGTGCCATCATTGATTGCATGAGATTAATCATCTCTGCCTCAAATTGAAGCAATGTCTCCCATCTAAAACTTCAACCCCCCAGTCCATCAAGCAAGATCAAGCATTCATACTGCAAAGAAGGACATGTGACCATTGGGTGAGCATGATCCTTGAAAAAGGGAATGATCTATTTCCTGAGATTATCTCTTTGTTTAGATTGTTCTTGGTCATATATTTGAAAATCAATAGGAATAGAGTTGAGATCAAGAAAGAGAAATTCCATTGGGAAAATAATCTCCCATTTGCGAGTGAGATGAATAATTTTGATTCTCATTCCTTGGTGAGCTCAGGTGTGTTTTCATCTGACTCAGAGAACTTGTATGACATTTTGTCCCATACCATCACCTAGAGGTTTGATGCTCTAAAAGAAGCCATTTCTGATTTTGAATCCCATGAGGAGAATGTATCAAATTTTTGGAAGATCTTGGCACAAGAATGCATGAGCTTGGTACTCCTCTCAGGGAGAATAATTCCACATGAAGAATCTTCAGGATTCAAATTTTAAGAATTGGTTCAGGAAAATATTTGTGACCCTTTCCTTCAATAGTGATACTTTAGAAGCCCTTGTAGAGATCATAGGTTATATCTCTAGAATCCTATGAAGAGTTATGAAAAATATTTTAGTCAATGTGGAAATATCAATGCCATTCCTGAGAATTGACTCAACACATTGGAGCATGTGAACATCTTGGAAGATGAGAAAGTTTCATTTGTAGTTTCCAGATTCAACAAGATGGTCTATGGAAAAGCCTCATCATTCAAGATCTTCCGCGGAGGAAGACATGAGTTGATTCTTCATTAGAGGAGGATTCTTCATGTGATGGGTGGAACCTAAGAATACTAATAAGGGCTTACTGTCAAATTTTTACCCTTTTCAACTTGGGACATCAGAATGCACCACCACATGAAATCTCTCCCTTTCGTCACTTAAGGCTTGTAACATTCTCACTAGGTATGATTCCTCAGCACCCCAACTTGATTATGTTGCCCCCTCTCATGAATACTTAACCCCTTCACACATTATCACCCCTTTAAGTCCCTTTGTCCCTTAATAAATGTGGTAAGGGAAATGGGGAAAACCAAAACCCATTTAGAAACTTTTAACCCTACCCTGTCATGCCATGTAACCCGGGTTAATCCAGAATGGTCAAGGATGAGTTAGAAGGTGAGTTAGCTAGGTTAATGTTAAGAGGTGAGTATAAACATACACTTAGCCATTTTTTTAATCCCTTTTTAATATTTCCTTTTCCTTCATTTCTGCTAGTATTTAGTTATGCTACTAAATTTTCAAGAAACCCTATTGCAAAAATCACATTTTTGCTCATATCTCCTTCATTTTTGCTCCATTTCCCCTGCAATTTTGCCCGTAACTTCTACTCATGAACTCCTTGAAGATGATCTAAAAATATTTTCCATTGGTACCCTAAATTTTTATAGCATCCCATTTAAAATTTCAGAGAAAAAACTTGCCTTTTTAGATCCTTGCAATTCTGGAGATCGAAAACACTTGAAATTTGAAGCAGGAAACCATATGAAAATACCTAATCTAATGAAAAAATTTCATCTCAATCCAAATACAAGAAGACATGATTAAATATTTATTATTAAATTGGCATATGAGCCTTACTAAAAATAATAAGTTTTGATAACAAAGAAAAAAATTTGAAACCTCTGTGTAATCTTCAATTCTAGAAATATGAAAATTGTAAAACTTGAAAATCGGGAAAATTGTAAAATCTTCAATGTTGCACCATAAGTAACATTAAATATTCATATAGTTCAAGATGAACTCTACCTCGCTTATTTCTATCAATGTTCACATTAGTTGATATGCAACAGATTGAGTGTTAGCTTTAAAAAAAAAGTAATTGTACGTATTGCCCTTTTGTAGTTCACCTAGCATGGTTTTGCTTAATGGAATAGGTTTGCTTAACAATTGTACCATGTAGTGCTCTGGGACATGGTTTTTTAATTTTAAATCAAACATACATATCTAGAACTAATTTAAATGGTTATGAAAACATACATAGAAGGATATCATACATGCAATGAAATCAAATCAAACATATAGTTCAGTAATATCGTTATGAAAACCAACACACATGGATATATAAGAATCAAACAAAGTGTGCTCAGATGCACGTCTCTGAAAATATATGTAAGTTCATAACATGTGTACATCTCGAACTAAGTGTGTCATAATGTATATAGGACCACATGCGGTTGCAAAAGGCTATATATATATAATGGACTATATGAAGAAACATGTTCACTAGGACCAGATGGCATATATATATATATATCTATGTACATCCAGGTGGACTATGAATCTACTCATGAAACATCTTCCCTCTCTTTGCCCTGCTAGAAGTAGCACGTCCATGACCTGGGGATGTAGTGGAGGGAGATGCCACTATGGATTTCATCCGTGTGGTCTAGGCAGGTGTCTCTAAGCATGCTGCTGACCTAACTTGCACATTCATAAACAACAAGTTTTTAACACCCAAAATTTTAAAATACATTCAAAATTTAGAAACTTGTACAATTTAGTTAAAATGCATGTGAAATCTTACCATGATATCATGATCCCTATCAATTTTTGTTGACGCATCGCGGGGACAACAATAGACTCATGAGGGTAAGCTACATACAAATAATTAATTTTCAAATTAAATATTTCACATACATACAAAATTTGATATTGTAGATTTAAGTAATAAGAAATAATGAACCTCAAAATTTAACAAATTTGAAAAATTGTACCTCAGTTAGTGGATCTGCAGATGCTATGGAGTATCTACAGTAACCTCCACGGTCTGCATATATGGAGGAGTCTCTCTAGAGTCATAAGCTATACAAAAACATGTACAAATCAATATTAAAATCTACATATTTATGCACCACATATGAGAGGTCAAAGCATGTAATCCACGTGAACTTCCAGTAATTAGAAACAAAGTGTAAAGAGATTTACTAACTGCGTAAAACTCATGTGAGGCGTGCCAGTAGCCTCAGTTCCCAGAGTAGATGATGACCCACCAGGCTCTGTGTATAAAAGACAAACATATTAATATGTACAACATACACGTGAAACATTATAATAATAATCTAGTGCAATCAAATGAAATTAAAAATGTAAGTTTGTACAACTTGAAACTTACGTTTGAAACACGCCCAGTTGCATAGTAGCTAGCATGTCGATGCGATGTTTCCTTCACTGGCTCTTGCTATTTAAAATAAAATAAAAAATTAGTTTTTACATGTATGTACATGACGTACAATCAAATATATATATATATATATAAATCTCAAACATCTCAAACATGTGAATTAAACTATGTATATATATATATATATATATTATTTATATTTATTTGAAATTTACCTGTGAAAGACCAATATCAGTGGCACCAGTTCCAAAAACATTCCCCAACATCTCATCTATAGAAAAGAAATCTGTGAACCAGCAAATGATGTCTCACCCGCAGTGCATGGCACCACATGATCCATAGTGGTGTGGTGCGCTAGAAGAACTAGCACCTCCACCAACATCACCAGATGCAATCTGGTCACTATGCTAGGTCAAAGTGTCAGTGAGCTCCCTAATGCATGCAGTGTATCAATCTCCACAACCTCCTTCACTATAGGAGGGATAACTGAAGGCAAGTGGGGTTTTGGGGCATGGGGGATCCTAGGTTGACCTATGCGTGCACTAGGTCTACTCTGTGCAGAGCCACCTCCTCGACCAAAAAAGTCAGAAAAGTCAAAATAATTCGGGACCTCATTAAGCACGAACTCGCAATATAATTTCTTCAAAAAATAAAGAGGAACCTCATTGTTGTTGCATGGTGGATAATAAAAAACCATCCACCATCGGTCCCAAAAATTGTTTTTGATTCGGTCATCGTGGCACCAATGGATTGGGAACCGTTTGCAAGTAACTGCGGGGGGGGCATTGGTTCTAGGGTCGGTAAATAATGCACAAATGAGGTCTTTTCCAATTTTTTTGTCTTTTACGGCCGCATGGGATAGTTTATCCACATACCACCACCTATAATCACCTCTAAAGGTATTCCATCTATGTATTTGGTTGGTTGTGGAGTCGACTTCGCCAATCAATGTTTGCAATGTATTGGCTAAAGTCATGCGGGATGGATTTGTGGCATGATTTTGTCTTATAGTCTGAATAAGGTTCTCAATGACAATTTTATTTTCTTGGATTCTTCCAATGATATTATCTTGTGTTCTCTTGGCTCAGTGGGGACAGAAGGAGCCACAGGAGGCGGATCTATGTTTGGAGGAGGGTTTTGAGGAATGTTCGGTGGGTTTTGAGGAATGTTTTGATGGTTTGCATGATTTTGAGCTTGCTGACCAATTGATAAAACAAGAAAATTGTATACATAAACAAACATTTCAAAAAACCCATGAAAATGCAAAAAAAAACCTAAAATGCAAAAAAAAAAACCTAAAATGCAAAAAAAAATGATTAAAATCGGGGGCTTACCTCCTCGTCTTGGCGGCATGGTTGAATCTATCATGATCCAGAAGTCCGATGAGCAATTTTGAGGTGGTATTCAAAGCTCGAGTGAAAAACGTCTAGGAGAAATCGCGGTTTGAAATGAAAAATGGGCTTGAACTTGAAATTCGGTGAACCACTGGTGTATATAAACCACGATGTTCCCCGAATTTAGGGTTTTTTTGTCTGCTGCTGTCCACCAACTTCGTGCACTTACCCAAAAATTCATAAAAATCCTCAACTCAAAATGTGTCCACGTGGAGGACATGACGCTCATTTGAAGATCTGCTTTTGGGTTTTGCCTTGGAGTAGCAGGGAGGACACGTGGAAGCTTCCGCTACTTGGCACGAACTTAGACAATTTTTTATGTAGTTGGAAGTAGTTTGGCAGAATAGGACACGTGGTGAGCTTGCGCTCATTCGGGTGGTCTCCACTTTGGGCACCATCTCGAAGTTGCGCCATGGAGACATCTACGGAGGAACCGTGCATGTTCGAGGACCGACCCTTGAGTTTCATTCAAAGAAGCGCTAGGGTCGACACGTGGAGGGCTCCACTCACTTTGCATTTTACTTAGACTTTTCAATGGCCAAAAGGAGACTGCCTTGAGTATGACACATGACACCTTCCGCTGAGCTTCAAGCATTCAGGAAAACCTTGCCGGAAAAGGACACGTGGTGATCTGCGCTCGTTCAAGGTATCAAATTTTTGGGGCCACCTCAAGGTGCGCCATGGTGACACATGGCAGTTTAAAAAGTCAAAAAGGTGGGGAGGTGGATAGTAAGAGGCAACTTGGATTTTTACCTCCTTAAGGATTAAAATTTTAAAATGGCCCACAAGCCCGATGAGGGAAAAGGTCAATGTTTTTCCCGGTCAATGGTGGAGGTGTGGGCTCTGGGGAAATTTGGAAAAATTTCCTTTTGAGAAAAAAGAGTCAAAAGTAAAAGGGAAGCGTGTGTCTCCTCAAATTACATTTGGACACATGTCAGGTTCGTTCCCAAGGGAAAAGCTATGGGGAAAATTTGGAAAATTTTCCCTTTTCCAAAAAGAGAGTAAAATGGCAAAATTTGAGCGCGGTTCCATTCCAATCATATTTGGACACGTGTCAAGCTTGTATCCCGAGGGCGGAGGTGCGGAGCAAAATGGATTTTTTTCCATTTTTCAAAAAGGTTGTAAAAAGTCAAGGGAAGCCCCTGAGTTTGTTCTAAAGCTCGAATCTGCCACGTGGATGGCTCAAATTCAAAGTAAAGATCAACGGTTCTATGCGAGTCTAAATCTGATTTTCCCCCTTTTCTCTGAAACACGTTTTGAGGTGCGAGTCTCCATGATTTCTTGGTCTTTTCTAGATGCCAAGCAGAGAAGGATGTTAATGTTGATATATGAAGTTTGGTGGGAAGATCTAGAGGATGTCTTTCGCCATTAAAATGGTCTAACTTTCGTGCTCGATTGGATTTTCCGTTTTTCTCTCCTAAGTATGCAAGGGGCCAAATTTGACAGATTAGGGGTGGAAGTGGTTGGCAAATTGAAGGAAGAGTGATCTACTAGAGCAAGGAGTTGAATGCAGGAGGCATTCGATGAAATCTACCCACTCGAGCACTTGGAGACTTTTTGTAGATCTGATTCTATGAATCACGAAAGAATCATGACAAGCATTGATGCGTTAAACATCTTTGTCTTTTTGGAGGAGGAGGCTCATTGTAAATGCTATAAATGAAAAAAACATGCAAAAAGGGGGAGTTGTTGGAGTGTGAGGGGTCTGGAATAATTTTTCTAATCGAAAGCTTGATAGAGCCCATCCCTTTTGAGAAACCACTTAAGAAGCTTGTATATCTCTTTTGTATTAAAATCTGATCATGTCAAGGTGGTTGTAAGTGTATAGCCATTGACAAGCTCTGAGACTGTTCTAGAAACTTTCCCCTGCTGATAGATTTAATCAAATTCGAGTTATTTTTGTGTTGTCTTGAGGAAAATATGTTAGTTTTACTTTTAAATGTATGCAAATAGGTTTTCTTCTTTCTATTGCAATCTTGTATCAAAATTTGATTCAATCACACAGGCCTCAATCCTTGTGACAGTTTAGTGGAATCTGCAATTCCATTTCTTAGAAGAGCTTTCATTTGGGATTGGAATAAACGATTTGAAATAACTTTTCTCTCATCTGTTGATGATATTTTACGTAAGCCTTTGGGTGTACCTTAGGCGTGGTTTGACTCAAATCTGGATGCTTTGTTGGGTTTTCTAACTTGATCCTTCGTGATAGAGTCTCGCAGAGAATGTGTGAAAGAGTGCTAATCCTGGCCTCCATTGAAGCACATATTCTAGTTGAAGAAACATTTTATCTATTCTTTGACATTCTGTTGGTTTGACTTTCCATTTTGTAAGGTTCCTCAAGGATTTGGTGAATCTAGTTTCACCCTGCCCCACCTCCCACCAAAAATTCATTCAAAAACAACCAATCCTACCCATACTACCCTGTTTTTCATTTGTGTACACAAATGGACAATCCTCATCACCTAAACATGCGGAAAGCGGGGTCTCTAATGTCTTTAGTAACCTTTGCCTTGTTGTGAAAGTATCTCCATGATCTGGAAGTGACAACTCGTGAGAGTCAGATCCGGTGTGTTGATCATATTTTCCCCAAGGTCTTCTCTACAAAACTTATGCAAAAAAAAGGTACATGTGTCTCCTTTCATACAACATAGGTTACAAAATAGGTTCTCTTACCTTGGTTGAAAGGCACAACCTAAAATAGTTAGGATCAGATCACATCCTTTTAAGGTGTTATCCATCTCTCCACAAATCCAAGTAACAAAGGGATAGTTAGATTTCTCCCCGGCTACAAAACAACATGTATTTGTGATCTAGCTACCTCTAAGCCCCTGTTGAATCTGTGTTGTTGCTTGGATTGAAAAGGAGAACAAATTTGGATACCAACAAAGTATGTCTATTGACGGGTGGATCGAAAGTTAGAATACAAGTTTATTAATCCTCTACCTCTAGGAGGAAAATTCTATATTTTCTCCAAAATGTTGGAAACTACACATGTTTACTACTCCTATTGGGTGCCCTAAAAAAAATCTGTGCAAAAATTAGAAAGATTGCTCAAAGATTTCCTCTTGACCATTTCCTCTTCTAGAAAAGGTTTCCATAGAGTTGTATGGGAGACTTGCTATCTTCCAAGAGATTTTAGAGGCCTAGGTCTCATTTACATTTTACATCAAGGTCAAGCTCTCTGCGCCAAATGGATAATTCGTAGCATGGAAGGAGATGAAACATGGAAGGTTATCTTTGTGAAATGACATTTATGAAGGTTCCACATATGGTTGTTCTACTTGGAAAGTAATTGGCTTTGCAAAATTTCTCATTGCCCCGTTCTATCAAAGTGGTTGGCACTTTTGTGCTCAAACGCATTTGGAAAGCTTGAGACCTTATCAAACAATGGATTTAGTGGAAGGGAAATGGTTTTTGTGACGGAATTTTGATCAATCATCACTCCTTGTTGTGGTCTCCTGTCATTCAATTCTAGGATCGATGTCTTACGAAGTTTCTTGGATTCCTATGTTGTGCCATTTTAGGTGAGGGATTCACACTATCCAAGACCTTTTCTGCAAGTGTACTCAGTATTGGCATCCCGGTATGAGCTCAAGGCTCAATTTAAGTGGCACTACCTTAACGAGTTGTCATCAATGACATTATTTCCTTTTTGCCAAATTACATGATCCATAAGGTTTTGTTCTCCCATCTCTTCCTTGGTGGATAGACTAGAAGTGGTTCGTGGACACCCCTTTCCGGAGTTACTTAGCCGACCAAGGATATGTCTGGATTTCACCTCACTTTCCTATGGTGGAAAATCTTAATTCACATTGGGGGTTACATTCCTCTCCATCCAACTGGAGAAGGATATTCGATCTTATTTTGGTCTGCTAATGTTGAACCTAAAATTGCTAACTTTCAGTGGTGCATCCTCCACTGGGATCTTCTTATTGGTGCCCCACTGGTTCATCTTAGTGTTATGGCTCCCGATTGTCCCTTCGTTGTCACTCGGAAACTATTTCACATCTTTTTTACGGTATTTTCGTAAAACACGGAAGGCATAGAATTAGATTCATTATTTCTTCCTTCCCTTCCATCCTGAATGCTTCACCTACCAAGTATATTCTCCTAGGAGACAATCCCGGATGCCTCACAAGTTTTCACAACTTTGCGGTCCTACAAAGGGAAAATTCTCTCTTGGATTTGGAAAGAAAGGAATTCTTGTTTATTTTTTGAAGTTGAAGGTGACCAGCAATTCTCTATTTATAAAAAGTTTGTGGATATCGCGAATGTATTGTTGAACATCCAAGTGCAAGCGAAAAAGGTTGCACTTGAGGTGGAGCATCTCCAAACTCTCCTTTGCATCGGGCGATGCCCCTTTCAATGTATCCCATGAGCACCATCCCCCTCTTTCCTCTCCCTGCCCTAGTGGTGTGAACATTCATCCTTAAGGTGGCGATCGACATGAGCGGCTCACAATGTCGCTCATTCGGTTAGGGCCCGTTGGTCCTGCTTGTAATCGAGCTTTGCGGAGGAGCTGCTCTCCTCGCTTTCAGCTTACCACATGGGTTGGGACGCCCTCCTCTGCCTAGTCATCTTGGTTGGGGCTCGTTGGCTACCCTCGAGCCACACACTTATGATGCTTGGAGCCTTCAACCCCTTCCTGAAAAATTTCCTAGGATGGATCTCTCCATCTTGCCCACTCGGGTTGATGTTGAGGACATCGAAGAAGGAAGCCAACTTAGCTTTGGATGGGACGTGCTAGATAGTGGCAAGGACCTGCTAAGCACCGGGCGACATGATGAAGATGTGCCCTGTTGGTCAACAATTTGCAGTGGCGACTTAATTTCCTTTACTTATTTGGTTAGCGTTATTTTGTAATCAAATGTATTCCTAGGGTTTTTGTTAAATTCCTAGTTTAGACTTGTAACTTTAGGGTGTGCTTCCATATCGTTCATTTGTTGTATGAATAATATTGTTGGTTGACTATATTCCCTTCATGTTGAAATTTTGGCCGGCCCTTCAAATTAGATCCCTGCCTCTATATTCTTTATATATATTTCTTTATTTTACGCCGAAGTTGTTTCTATTTGAAACGAAGCCTCTTAGCTCTAAAAGATATGGAGAAATTAATGGCGCAGACTATTAACCCATACATGTGTCAAAATCTCAATGGTGGGAAGCGCTCCACATGTAGGAAATGGTGGCAGGACTTCTGCCAGGTCTGATCCTTAGTAGTTTCCTATTAGATAAAATTAAACCAACGCTCAACGGTAGAATATCTTGGTCAATAAGAATTATGCCGAACACTGCAGCGCACAATTACAATCAGATATATTTGACCATGAAATAATGCACACGCTATAACTCTTACAATCAGATATATTTGACCGTGTAACCAACAAAATCTTTCAATACTTCAAATTTAATATGTTATCGAATCCTCAAGATGAAAACATTTCTGAAATGTATGAGAACTATAAACGTTATCTTGTCACGAGATTTCCCTTCATTCCTGTAAAAATGTCTAAGTTGCCCGCTTTTCTGCAGTATTAAAATTTTGGA
Organism: Taxus wallichiana var. yunnanensis; assembly: GCA_018340775.1. NCBI lineage: Eukaryota > Viridiplantae > Streptophyta > Pinopsida > Cupressales > Taxaceae > Taxus > Taxus wallichiana. The sequence continues at coordinate 803,287,885 of CM031239.1, read as the reverse complement.
TCTCTAAAAGCTTTTGACACTTTTAAGGATGGTTTATTTTTATGTATGTGATTTTATCCTACTTGCTTGAGTTTTGTACTAAATTTGATTTTATTCCATTTGCACTTATTTTGTGGAAAATGAGTTACTACAATCAAATTTAGGTAGCTGTTCGACCTCTTCCTGCACAAGGTATTTCTCGGTCTTGAATTTAGGTTTCTCTTGTTTGGAACTATGTGGTTTTGGACCAATGTTACAAACGAAGTTTCTTTCATTTGTGAATTATGTTACTACTTTCCCATCATTAATATAATGATTGTGACATAAATATGTTAGAAAAGAGTTATCTTCCTAATTGGATGCATCTGCCTTTATTAACATGCTCACAAATATATTTTCTTCATAGTGTTGTTAAAACATGTTGTAGATGGAGTGGTAAATCCTATATTTTTTTATGTTGACTTTATTCTTGTCCCAACGATCATAATTTTTTTCCTTTTTTCCCATGTGAACAGGGTATCCACAAGCATATCCTCCTCCACCACAGGGATATCCTCCAGCTGGGTATCCACAACAGGGTTACCCTCCTCAAGGAGGACCATCGCATGAGAGACAATCTAGAGCTTATGATAGTTTTTAGAAGGGATTGAGAGTTCTCAACATATATAAGATAAATTATTAATTCAATTCAAAGGTAGGACTATAGTGCTTCTTCTTTTGACTATTCTTTTCATGCTGGGGTGTGTTACCTGATTTTTTTAATTTGTGATAGTCCATTCAAGCTCCAACCAAATCATTCCTTGCAATACAAGTGGTCTAATGGTTTCAAATACAATATGATCATAAACCATATGCAATGATTTGGATAGAATTCAAATTGACCTTCAAAATTAAAAAAATTCTTCAAATGCCTTTTTCCAAAACATTTAGTTGCTTCCCTGAGAAACATGATATTGAAGGAATGACTGGAGTACAAAATACTCTACTTGTGTGCAGTAATATATTTTTAAATCATTCTTATTGCAAGTCTAGGTACTTATTTTCTGTGTTAGTTTTGTGTAGTTGTGCTGCCCCATGTTGTTACTGCTTATTGGATACATGCTTTGAAACTGGGACACCCATTTACAAGGCCTCTAGATCTACTCGAGATGATGTAATTGAATTCAAGGATGTATCATTGTGTGGATTGAAACTCATTCACTATATTCGTAATACTTTAGCCTCTTCTTAGGGCCTATAATATAACCGTATTCATTTTATGAAATATTGTGTTTGCTCCTCTTGTAAGGATTGTAGAAGTCTGGTTATTCAGTATAATATATTTCCAATTGATGTTTAGTAAACAAGTGTTAAATTCAAGAGATTGCCTTTCTATCATAAATTTTGTTACAATTTTCTTATTAAGATTCCAGTAAGGCAATGCCAGGCAACACAACCACTGCCCCTATCTAAAATTTTATTTTAATCTGTTTGGTCTATATTAAAATTATGTTAAATTTTAATACTCTATTTTTGTTAAATTTTAATACTCTATTTTTTTAGAGGGGCATTCGTCACTCTTTTTTTTCATTTATAGAATTTGGTCACTTTGGACAATTGCAAAAAATAGAAATGTTGCATCTTAGTTTGCAACATATCCTTTTTACAAACATGGTTTCTCAATTGGAACAATTGGATTAAATTAGAACTTTTATAGAAATTTTCAGGTAAAAATCAACTTTACTCTGCCCCATTGAAGAATACATTTGTTTTATTAATTTTCAGACTCCATAACTAGATTTTCCTTTGTAATGGAGGAAAACTACACCTATAATAAACTATTCGGTTTGAAAGTCCCATCATTACTTCAAATCGAACATACAGGCCACCACCATCATTCCCTAAATAAGATTGGTTTTCAACAAGCTTTATATTCATATGTATGGTGTCCACCTTGAAGTGACTTCAATTTGTTGTTTGATCATATTTTATAAATTGTGATTTGGCTTTTCAATCCCTCACTCCTAAGTTCTATGAATGGACTTTGAATTTAACAACTAATTTAGTGCAAACCAAAATTATATTCTCGAACTAAAAATGAGATGGTATTACATATTTATTAAAATGTAAAATGATAGTTTAGTTCATCTCCAAAATCGCTTACTCACTTCACCTTTAGATGTCTCTTGAGATTATATAACAAGACAAATTCTTACTCTTAGGATTAATAATATATTATGTATGATAATATTACATCTCCCCATAAATTGTATGGATTATACCGAGACCAAACACACATATGAATTTTTTAAATTTCATTCTTGCAAGTTCTTTTGTTAAGATATCTCGTTTGTTGCTATTTAGTTAATTAATGTAGCAATTTGGTGTTATCGTCTTTCACATAATGTTGAATCAAATAATATTTTGTGTTTATGTACACTAATAAATATTTTTGTATTTGAATACCACAAGCAAGTACTAATCAATGGTGTTCTTTATGAATAAATAATTGTTTTTCTACATGTAAATCCATTGTCACAAATGAATAAATCAAATTTGTACACTAATAAATAGTTTGTATTCTCCTACCACTAATGAATGATGTTACTATGAATAAATAATTATTTTTCAACATGTAGATCCATTGTCACAAATGAATGAATCAATCCATAGTAGCTACTATTATTTGTTTGTAATAAAATTGAATTCAAATTTATACTTAATAAAATACATATTAAGTACAATTATTAACAATGTAATACTTTGAATAAATCCTTCTATATACCTATTGACCTCTCACAAGCACCTATGGCAACAATTGTAATACTATTTTACCTAGTAGAGTTTAATTAGATTGACCGGAATAAAGAATTTAATTGTCACTCTTTCATCAACTCAACTAAGCTTTCGGTTCCTTGATTGCCTCCCAGAAATAACACAAGCTCAAAAATATACTTGTCATTTCGTATCTACTACATGGATATTGAAATTATATTATTTTATCTCCTGTCCAACAAAGTAAAATGACTATCTTAACCGGATTTGACACATTTCAAATAGTAAAACACAATAAATTGAAATGAGATAGGTATTTTGTAAACATTTGCACAAGATTTTGGGCAACAAAAAAACATATATACTTGGATGGAAAACTTAATCAATTGCGTAAAAGAATGTAATTAATCTCTCTTACACATTGGTAATTCTTTTCTTAATCAACTACGACATGGATTCAGTGCTGAAATTTGACGCTCATTTTGAACGATTTTTGTTTTGCTTGACCGTATTTGACTCTTTTAAAAAGTAATAAATCGTCGATGATTGACATGAGCATGTAGGTTTTCTTATTTTCCACAAGCCCACGTAAAGTTTTTGTGTACTAGGCATGTAAGGTTTTTCATAAAATTAGTGATGTTATTTGCATTGTATGCCTTCATCTATCGCTAGTGTTTCCTTTGGCTTGGCATGTCCTGAAACATAATCCTAATTTATATTAATTTATATTAAGACATAGATAGTGAACAAAAATATTTTGTTATTTTACTAGGTTTAACCTCGGCTATGGAAACACCTTCTTAACTAAATCTAAAGTATTTTATTATGATGAAATCTTTGTTCCTGTCTATATATTTTACTTATGATTAGTTAAATAACTCGGTTGCAAACCGCCTTCTTATGAAAGATAAAAGGCGTACACCTGCGATCTACTCAAAAGTTGGATGTCGTTATTTTGGCACGCACAAAAAATAAATTGGTAAACATTTCCAGTGAATTATCTTTTAAGCATCAAAGAAAAAAGATGTCACAATATTTTGTAATGTCCCCTTTCCTACGCCAAAAGGCCCAAGGGCCAAGTTGAGTCCAAACCATGGTCATACCCAAGGGGCTGTAGACACTGGGAGCTTTTGAGAACGGGCCCCGTGATTCTAATTTCCAAGTTTTGGCGTTTGGGGGTCACTTTTTGACCATGACGACTCAAAAAAGGAAAAAGTAACTTTAGTTACTTTTTTTTTATCGGCCCCTCCATGGAATGAAATGTGCCTAGGGTTATTAGGGTTCGTTTGCAAGGAGAAGTATATAAGGAGCCGGGAGAGAAAGGAAAGACACTTTTTGTCGCATACATATAGAGCTTGAACCAGATTTAATAAGAAAAATACACCGGAAATAGAATAATAGAATTTGAATTCATTCGGGATAAATTACACTAGAGAGATTACATACATATATAGCTAAATGACATCCTTAAAGTAAGGAGTCAACTTCTATCCCTCATATCTCTCATGATCACTCAAACATCCCACAAATCTCTCCCAATACCTATTCTCACTCAACAAACCTAGAATCTCTCTAAGAGATCTCTACGAGTTGTCACCAACTCATTATTTGCACAATAATAATAATGTTCACAATATTAAAATATTGCTAACATTCACTCCCCTATTGTTAACATTATTATTTCCACACATACACTCCCCTAATGTGAACAATGTAGAGAAAAACATTCACACGTCTTCTACAGCTTGCCTGCCTCTGCATGCTCATGATCTTGGTATGTTGAACCTCTGTTCACCAAATACGAACCCCTGTTCGACAATAACGGACCTCTGTCCTAGGTACGAGCCCCTGCTCATGAACCTCTGTTCATCCTCTTCAAGAAAAACATGATGCTGCTTTTTCTTGTGCTTTTATCTTTCTACTATCACATATTTACATCAGGAGGTTATAAAAGGAAATACAATTCTGAACAGGAATGTGACATCTGTTCTTATTATAAAACACACAAACTGAAATAAATTGGTCACCAAATCAGTACTGCGGCCTCATCGATGGTGCCTGACGAGAGGTCGCTGATCAACCTCCTTCCTCCGTTGCCTCCAGCCTCCATCTTTCGCTACTTACTTAGCATAAAGTATAGTCGAGGACGATACGCGTTCCCTGTCGCGATACAGGGCGGGGTCGAGGGGCGGAGCCCCCGCAGCTAGAATGGTTTTCATTTGTGTTTTCTCTTAAAAATTGAGTGTCGGATTACACCGAAAATGCACTCATTTGTCCTTTTTTTTTTTTTTTTATTTTTTTAACAATTTTTTGACTCTTACAAACAACATGACTTTTACAACAACAATACTTGACTTGACACAAGTGACACTTAACAACACAAAAAAATATGAATTTTGTTTGACTCTATCACAATCATTACAATGACTCACTATTATGGAAAGATACTTATAAAGACTTAAACGAGACAAATGATATATTTTTATTTTTTTAAAAAAACAATCAACTAAACAATGTATAAATGACTATTAATACTCAAAAACATATTCAAAAGACTTTTGACTGCAAAACATAGATTTTGTAGGATACCACATTCAACTCACATTAACCAAGAACAAATCAAAGAAGGCTTAAAACGTGGCATGTGAACGACACGATCTATGAAGATTACGACAAGTAACAAATTTCTCAAACCTATTTATAATGCCAATACCATGCAATAGAACCTTGACCAGAATTCGCACGTACAAGAGGGCTTGAAGGATAAAAGTAAAACAGATTTCCCTGACCGCTTTGAAGGAACGTGGTGCATTGCTTTAGATGAATCAACTTGCACTGGAAATGTAGAAAATCACACAGCTGAGTATGATACACAGGCCCTGGTTTGGAATGGGCGGAGATCATATCACTGACATTGAATGAAAAAATTATCACCGTTGCTGCTATGTACTGCCTGAGCGCTTAAATATTTCCCACGTCAAACAAAAATATCATACGTTGATGTGGATAACTCAGATTTTGAAGTCCCTGATGCATGGATCAACACACAGAAGTGAAGACATGCATGAATATAAAAACTGAACACGTGGTTGACTGGTGGAGGTATGCGCCCAGCACAAATTGCCTTGCCTGAATGATCCAGATCTCGCCACAGGTCTCACCTCCCGAAATATCTGCAACTTAGCTTTTTATACGAGCTGTGGCCACTTTGACTACTTCTCGGGCAGGGTAGAAATGCTAAAAACCAATAGTGGATGCCACCTCCAATTCACCTTTGATCTAGCTATATACGCCTTATGTGAGTGGAAGAGATCTAGAATAGAGCGGTGAAATTGTTTAAAGCAATAATGAAAGAAAACACATATTTTAAAGAATATTTATTCAGAAAACAATGTAGCATGAATCTATTCCACCAAATTCTTGTAGCCAGCGATTCAATGAGTGGGAAATGTGAATTCCCAAACCAAAAATGATCTGAATGCAAATCCGGCTTTGAGTAATGCAGCTGAGTTCGATGGCAAACATATGTGAAATTAATCACAATATTCTTGTATACGATGGAACATAGATCTTCACGAGTCCTCTGCACATAAATTTGGGACAATATTACAAGCTACAGAATTATCCCTCAGCATTATTACTCCTCCATCACGAGAACATGATGAAAACTGCTCTCCCAAACCTGCTCTGATACCAAATATAGAGCTTGAACCAGATTTAATAAGAAAAATACACCGGAAATAGAATAATAGAATTTGAATTCATTCGGGATAAATTACACTAGAGAGATTACATACATATATAGGTAAATGACATCCTTAAAGTAAGGAGTCAACTTCTATCCCTCATATCTCTCTCATGATCACTCAGCATCCCACAAATCTCTCCCAATACCTATTCTCACTCAACAAACCTACAATCTCTTTAAGAGATCTCTACGAGTTGTCACCAACTCATTATTTGCACAATAATAATAATGTTCACAATATTAAAATATTGCTAACAATACATTTTATCCTCCTTCATGTGCAATGTTGTTTGTGCATTTACAACTTGTGGAGTGAAATCCCATAGGGACCCTAGCTTCGGTGAGAGAGACTGTCCCTAGCTAGCAAGGCATTCTTTAGTAGTGAGAGATCTACCCTAGTCTGTCATTTTGGAGCCGCTTTCAGGGTTGTGCTACAGAGATATTATCAAAGGGTTCAGAGGAAGGGTTTGAGGATTTTTGGGGGCATTTGGGGAAGATAACTAGAGGGGTTCCAGATCAGATTCACAGCAGCCATTTGGGCAGGGCGTGGCAGCACGTTGAAGGCATCTTCATCAATTTCCAACCCTTTTCCCAGCTAGGTGACTTGTAGCCTTTATTTGGGGGTTTTCAGTCGGCCATTTTCAGATCTGAAGGTGGAAATATTATTTCCTATATCTGTTAATGTTATTTCCAAAGACCCTTAATTTTTGCTCTTGTATTTAGAGAGTTACGAACCTCTGAAGTTTTCCAACCGCCTAGGGCATTCTATAATTTTCTTGGCAGCAATATATTATTCCAAAAGATCCAAAAATGTTTTTCTAGTGTTTATTATTATTATTGCAAGCTTCCCTCAAAATTTCATGCACTTTGGGAAAATATTTTGTGAGTTATCAATTAAATACCATTCATTGTCCTAGTTAGTCATTTTCTGTAAAAATAAGAAAATTTACTTTCTCTGATCTTCATATAATTTGTGTATTTTAAGTGATATCCCACAAGGGATATTTCATATTTTCAATTCTCCTCCCTCCATATTCTTCTTTGTTTCCCTCCTCACAATCTTATTTCCGCCATGTCTAACTCCTTCAACACATCCCCTTCAACGTTTTCTATCACACATTGAATGTGGGATTGCTAGTGTCTAATCCAACAAATTGAAAAAATCATTAGAAAGTTCAGCTTCCACGGATCCCGCTAAATGTCTTTAGGAAGGTTCTCGCGGCCTCAAGAGTCTCATCAAAACTCGAAAGTCTATGAAGACTAGCTTTGAACACGAAGACATTAGGGGAAGGGACCCCATAACCGAAAGAGGGGTCCAATGATTGAGAGTGGTTTAGCTATTTTTGGAATCTTTGGTAGAAACTTTTTGCTCATAAATTAAATGGCCGACATAAATATGTTCAATTTTTCTGAGTTATTGTGAAATTTATTATGTATTGTTATTTCAATATTGAAGTGTAAATATATGACATTCTCACCAAATAAAGATCACATCTGCAAATTAATACATTACATATTAATATCAAGAGGTTATTTCAACATCAACTCTTTGGTGCCATTTAAGTTTTTAAGGCTCAACATGTACAATGTTAAACAATTATTTGTGCGATAATAAATATATTTGCTTTCAATACTAAATTCACTTGCTTACATCATATTATATTTTTATGTACATACATCTATCTTAGTAACAAATTTAAAAGGCTCATCAAAGTCCAACTATTTATATTGATTTTGACAAATTCAAATCCATATCTACAATTTATTCATCCAAAATCTCCCGACCTCAATGTCATCTTCTATATTAAATGCAAGCACACCCGAAAACAAGAAAAGTGTTGTAAGGCTCACTATTTACAAAAAAATCACAATTAATGAAGGATTGAACAAGATTTCAAAATATAATTAATAATTTCACAATCAAAGTGATGTATTTCCCACTCCATCTCCACTTAACTCTCTCACCCAATAGAATTTGAGTGCATGGATCAACTAAAATGTCAAATATAACAAATAAATTGTTTTATTTACTTTACCAATCCATGTCAAACTCCCTCAGCCAATAGAAATGAAGCACACGGATCAAACATGGATCCAAATTTCTCACTAAAATCTATAAATAGTAGAGTTGAGTCAAATACTTCTTTCCCATTCAAAAAAATATTTCAGTTTGATTTACATTTTGTTGTGCAAAAACTAAAACTTACTTATTCTTCTTGTGAGTTTACATCTTCTTATCTTCTTTTGTCTGAAAAGGTGCTAACTAGCCAGGGGCAATCTCTTCCATGCTGTGCAAAAGCTGCTAACTAGCCAAGTGCAATATCTTCCATTTCCTATTTATTTACATCTTGGTAATCTTGTTCAATCCTTCATTAATTATATTGTATAGAAGTTTATATTGTATAGATAGATTACCATTAAAATTGTTATGAACAATAATGGTTGATTTAAATAGTTTACAAGCAGCTCATTATTATTCGTAACAATTTTAATGATAAAATCACTAAATATACAGTGAATCCTATGTTTTTTCAATTGATCATCTGTCATTATTCATAACCTGCTCTTTCATGGAAATAAAATATGTACTGCAGATCTGTTAAAAATATACTGCAGTTTTGCTAGAAATTTACTGTAAGTTTTGCTTCAAATATACATGCATTTAAATAGTGTAACGGTGAAACTGTAATTTCAAGCCATTATTGGATTGGCAGAAGCATTTCAGAAAACTTGAAACTATAATTTCTGGCCATTATTGGATTAAATTAAGCTTTATAAATTTAATGCTTTATAAATGCTTATTTCGTTGGGATATGGTGCGCAGTAAATATTGTCAGCTGTGATCAATGTCACCTATCGCCGATCACATGGGAATGCATTCATTCTCGCTTGGTGTTTAATTGTGTGAATCGACGACACTAGGTTTAGGTTCTTCATCGTTTGTATCATTTTGCATGCATGAAAAAACTTCGCACGAAGGTAAATCGATCACAAAAATATGGACTAGGGAAGGGACCCCATAACCGAGCACTCTAAGTTTGAGGGTGTATATAGACGTATAAGTTCGATTAAGCCTTCGAAAAACCATCTATCGAATAGAAGAAGAAGTTAAAAACATAAATATGTGAAATTTATAACTTGTTCATACCTAATGTGCATTGTGGAAAATAACATATACATAATGTGAAAAAATGTAACATTTGAACTAGTGACCGATAACTGTCCAATTTTAGAACCACTTGTTATCAATTTAATGCTTTATAAATGCTTATTTCGTTGGGATATGGTGCGCAATAAATATTGTCAGCTGTGATCAATGTCACCTATCGCCGATCACATGGGAATGCATTCATTCTCGCCAGGTGTTTAATTGTGTTTAATTGTGTGGCAGAACTACTTGTGTTGGGACAGGCGATCAGCACGTGTTGGGGCAGATTTCATAATGGCTCGTGCAAAGCAGCCTGCCAACAGACCAGTTAGAAAAACGAGGAGTAAGCTGCAGAGGGGGGCGAAGTTCACAAATATCTCTTCTGATGAGGATAACATAGTCGACAAACAACCTCAAAAAACCACCACAGCGAATCCAAGGAAGAATCAGTCAAGAGCCAAAGCACAAAATTTTGCCTTCATCAATGCAGCGAATATACATAAGAAAAGAACAGCTTCCAATAAAATGAGGCATCCGCCAAAAGGCAAAGAATTTTCTTTTCATGAGAATATCACAGCTGCCCAAGATCCTGAAATCAACCTTACTAATCCAACTGTGGAAGTAACTGGAAGTACTGCTATAACAAAGAAAGTATACATAAGAGGGCAATGGACAGAAGCTGACATGAAAGCAGCCTTAAGGGACGTGGAAGAAAATGGAATGTCCACGCGGCAAGCAGCAACTAAGTGGGGAATCCCTAGTACAAATGTGACTGATTGGTTGTATGGAAAAAGAACCAGTAAGAGGAAGGGACCTCCAACTGTTTTAACAGATGAAGAAGAGAAAGAAATTGTTACCTGGTGCCAAGATATGGCTGAACTTGGCCATGGTCTTGAAGTCATTCACCTAAAGGCCTATGTAGCGCACATGTGCCAATGCAGACCAAACCCATTCAAAGATGGCCTGCCAGGAAAGTCATGGTGGTATGGTTTTCGAAGATGTCATCCTGACTTGACAATAAGAACTGCAGAAGGCCTTGACCGAGATAGAGCAGTCATGTTAAGGCCAAGAATTGTTCTTTTGCTTTTTATGATAACTTGAAAAATGTATGCTTGCAAATCGGTATGGGCCAGGACAAAATATGGGCTGTGATGGCGGGTGTTCAAGCGGGCGGGAATTGTGGCATGCGTGTCATTGCTAAGTTGGGATGTAGAAGTGTTCCACATATTATGTCAAAAAGTAGGGAATGGATTACCATATTATGTTGTGTTAATGCAGCAGGACAAAGCATTCCTGGATTTTATCTTTTCAAAGCAAAGAGACAACTGAAGAACTATATAGCTGGATGTGAACCTGGAGCATGCATGGCAGCCCAACCACATGCTTGGATGACAAAAGAGTTGTTTATGAATTGGTTACATCATTTTGCAAGATCAGTTCCAGGTGGGGTTTCACCAAAAAATAGGCATCTTCTCATATTTGATGGTCATGGCAGCCATGTAGCTTTAGGCACAATCCAAGAGGCTAGAAATTTAGGCATTGACCTTCTGACTCTACCAGCACATACTAGCCATAAGCTTGACCATTAGATGTTAGTGTGTTCTCTCCATTCAAGAACTACTTTAAAGCAATCGAGTCTAGATGGATGGCAAGGAACCCAGGTCTTGAAATAAGGAGGACAGAATTGGCAAAACTTGGCAGTCAAGCTTTCCAACTTGCACTTACACCTGAAAATATCAAGGCAGGTTTTCGAAGGACAGGTATATGGCCACTAGATCAAAATGCTCTTTCCAATGATATGAGGCCAAGTGAGGCCTTTGATGTTGAAGAAGATGAGGTGGCAGCTGTTGAAAACATATTGAGGATGGCGGGAGTGGAAGATGCAGATGTGCAACGTTGTTTAGAAGAACTTGCAAAAAATGTGGTAGGTAATGAGGAAAACCAAAAAACAAGGGAAGAGCATGTTGAGTCTACATGTTTTGGCATGCCTTCAGATTTTCACCTTAGTTCAGCAACTCATGTGAGCCAAACACAAGAAGCTACAGATATTGATGATAGCATGAGCTTACCAACACAATTCAGTGCACCTGAATGGATTAAAGAAGGGGCTGCTAACCTGGGCATGCAAATTGATTTCAACAATGAGGAAGTTTCAACTTCTATGCCATCTCCTCCCTCACCTCTTCCAAGCGAGGTGGTGCACTATTATGCTAACACATCGGAGTGGGGAGATCATGATGCAAATGGTTTAGATACAGGAAATTTTGAAGCTGATGACTTTTTAGCCAGTCAAGAGAACCAAGAGGTGATCTACAACCAAGATGGGAACAACCAAGCATATAAACCAGTAAGCAAATTCTTAAAACTGCCAATTGAGAAGGTTCACACCCATGTACGGCTAAATGACGATGCAATTAGAATTGGAAGGCAATCTCAAATACTTACCTCTGATGACTACTTGCATTTACTTCAAGAACAAGAGACAAGAAAAAAAGAAATTGAAGATTTGAAGGCAAGGAAAAGGGAGCAGGCAAATGAAAGGAAAGCACAAAGGTTAATAGAAAAAGAAAAGAAGGGGCAACTTAAAATTGAAAGAGAACTGAAAAGGCAGAAAAAGGAAGAGGCACAGTTACAACGAAAAAAGGAGAATGAGTTGAAAAAGGAGCAGGCCAAAATCTCCAAAGAGCATGATAAACGGATGAAGGAATGGCAACAACGACAAAAGGATTCTGACCGACAAAATAGGCGATTGAGTAGTCCCTCAAATCCCCTACCTGATCAACATCATATTTTGTTGAGCATGTATAACACATTCATGCCTGCTTTTTCTTCCATTTTTAAAAACCAATCTAGCTGCCCATCTTCTCCTACAAGCAATGTTACAAATTCTGGAATTTTAGATCAAGTGTTGTTTAGTCAGACTGGCCAACTTTCAGAAGCTAATGCAAATGTTCAGGGTACACCTCCTACCATGCTACCTACTGCAATTCAATCTGTGAATGCTACCACATCAGAGAATCACAACGAAGTGCAACCTCCACCATTTCCAGGATTTTGGCCAAACTATTAAGTGAAAAGTTGTACAAATTTTGGTTTACATAACCTTCTTAGTAAGCATTAGTAAATTTTGTCGAGCTTGTAAATTTTGTCGAGCAGGCTGAAGTAGATATTGATAAATGTTATATATGTAATCGAATGCCTTAGCAGCAGGCTGAAGTAGATATTGATAAATGTTATATATGTAATCGCATGCCTTAGCAGCAGGCTGAAGTAGATATTGATAAATGTTATATATGTAATCGAATGCCTTAGCAGCAGGCTGAAGTAGATATTGATAAATGTTATATATGTAATCGAATGCCTTAGCAGCAGGCTGAAGTAGATGTTGATAAATGTTATATATGTAATCGAATGCCTTAGCAGCAGGCTGAAGTAGATATTGATAAATGTTATATATGTAAAACTTTTGGAACCCATCTTTACTGTAATTTTCTGGAGTAATGTATCTAATATTTTGAAATGGAAAACAATATGCTGTAATGGTATGTCAAAGAACTCGAGTTTATGCCATTCAATCTAACAATTGCACATAATATCAATAGGGGAAGGGACCCCATAACCGAGCACTCTAAGTTTGAGGGTGTGTATAGACATGTAAGTGCCTGATTAAGCCTTCGAAAAACCATCAATCGGATAGACAAGGAATTTAAAAACATAAATATGTGAAATTTATAACTTGTTCATACCTAATGTGCATTGTGCATTGTGAAATTACTACGCATTCAACCATACGCCACACCATTAAGCACACTGGCGAGAATGAATGCATTCCCATGTGATCGGTGATAGGTGACATTGATCAAATTTGCCAATATTACCGCGCACCATATCCCAATGAAATAAGCATTTATAAAGCATTAAATTGATAACAAGTGGTTCTAAAATTGGGACGAGTTATCGGTCACTAGTTCAAATGTTACATTTTTTCACATTATGTATATGTTATTTTCCACAATGCACATTAGGTATGAACAAGTTATAAATTTCACATATTTATGTTTTTAACTTCTTCGTCTATTCGATTGATGATTTTTCGAAGGCTTAATCGGGCACTTATACGTCTATATACACCCTCAAACTTAGAGTGCTCGGTTATGGGGTCCCTTATTACATACAATATTCCAGAATATTACAGCAAAGAAAGGTTCCAAAAACAGCTAAAACACTCTCAATCATTGGACCCTGCTCGGTTATGGGGTCCCTTCCCCTATATCATTACCATATCTAAAATATTGTTTTCCATTTCAATATGTTAAATACAATATTCCAGAATATTACAACAAAGAAAACTTCTCGCTGTAATTTTATGAAATATTGTATCTAAAATATTGAATTCGGAATTGTGTTTATTATGGCATGTTTTGTGAAGTTCAGAGATTCTAAAAATATTAGTAATTTCTTTATTTGATATTAACATCTCATTCAATCTCAATTCTTTAAAATAGATCATTGCCTTAGCAAGGTCACACTCGACCTTACCTGCTTGAATGGAACTTTAATTCTGCGAAGGCGATGCATGGACATGTTAGTGCAGTGGGAATGCCGTCACTTTGCGGTGTTACTTTAGAAACCCATGAAACTCCTATCGAAGACGTGAAACATGTGCAGCTACGAGGAAAGACATTTTTGGTTGTGTGAGTGAGACAAAAATACAAATTTATTCAGTAGCAACTTACAAAATTCTCTGCAGACAAATTAGTGTCAACAAATTAAAATTTCTTGTTAAAAAGATAGTTCAAAGAAGAAGTATTGTCAAATTCCCAAAATATAATGTGTTTAAAAACACATTTTTGCATCTTGTTTAAAAACACATTTTGCCACCGAGAGATCTTTCTTGAGCTCGTTGGGGTGCAGAGTTTATATGTTTAAGAGATGCTGCTACACTGAATCGGGGAAAACGCAAGCAAACCGGTCCAATCTGAGCCGTAGTCTCGATGACTTAATCAAAAGATGTGTTATATTTGTTTTAGAAAATGAAGGAGCCTGATTGACCAACATCCTGCAAACAACCTTCACACAATCAGTCTTAAAAAAATGATGGTCACCATTCATATTTCCCTGACAAGATTGAAGACATGAAAATAGTTAGAATACAGTAAGGGCAAATAAACATTCTTGCGCACAAACCTGATTATATTGTATCTTGTTCATGTCAAGGCGAGTCTTTCACAATAAGGCGGGACCTATAGATACAAAAACCCAAACAAATCATAGGTCATCTTTGGTAGATAATTTTAATTCTGGCTATGGAGTTAACAATTGCCCCAAATAGTTTAAAAACCTCCACTTCTTACATTTAACTCTGGATGTTGAACTCATGAGCAGCCGCAGCATTCTTAACCCTATAAAGGGTTTGCTTAGGGCCAGAGGAGTGGCAATTAGAATTAACTCTGCTATAATTTTGCCCTCGAGTCTGCCTGTAGTGGTGCTCCAGCTGATGCTTATTACTGTCATTTTTAGCTTCCCACTGGCCACGAATGACTCTGGTAACTGTAAAATTCTGCCCATTGCGAGGTGGATCAAACACCAATGGCAAATAGTTGTCTGTGTCACATTCAAGCCTGGCATTTCGAAAGTGATCTTCTAGAAGACGTCGGCCCTGTGAAATAAACCCGAGAACATTATGAAACCCTAGAACAATCTTTATGTGAATGATTGTTACATACAAATCTATAAGAAGATAATGGCAAACAATTTGTTGCCAAAACCCTATAAAATAACTTGCAGAGAAAGAACACAACGCACCTGGAGTCTGGCATATGTGATTTCGCAAATCTTTTTGGAATTAAATATAGCCCTTTGGTGCATGTGGAATTCTCTCATACGGACTTCCATGTAGCTTTGGCGAAGTAAAATTTACAAATGCATAGCCCATTACATCTATTTCTGCGATCCACAACAAGCAACCGTAACTGTTTGTTACCAATTCTAAAACAGCAGACAATGGAAGGTGATAGATAGCCTGATGCATAACATACTTGAAATCAATAGGCAAATACATGAAGTCGTATTCTGAGAATGGTTCATTCGCCTCCATGATATTTTGATTATCTGCTTGCGCGATGGTGTGTCAGCGAGTCCGTCTGTTTGTTTGACGGAATGCCATTAAAAAAAACAAGTATACGGGAAATCACGGCATGTGCAGCGCTCCACGTTTCCTTGTTTAATTTCTGGAAAAGCCGTTCGAACTTCAACCTGTCTTTTTCTACACCAGTGTTGCCCATATTTGACGGCATGTTTTTCCGACATTCCTGGTAACAGGGAATGACACGATGAAAACAAAATAAAATGGGCCTGTACGCTGTTCGATAGTGCTTCGCCCTCATGAAAAACAAATTGGGAACTGTTTTCACCCGTGATTTCATCCACCATTCCAGGCGCCATCTTCTCCTTGCAACACGGATAACTACGCATTCAACCACTTCTGCCACACCATTAAGCACCTGGCGAGAATGAATGCATTCCCATGTGATCGGCGATAGGTGACATTGATCACAGCTGCCAATATTTACTGCGCACCATATCCCAACGAAATAAGCATTTATAAAGCATTAAATTGATAACAAGTGGTTCTAAAATTGGACAGTTATCGGTCACTAGTTCAAATGTTACATTTTTTCACATTATGTATATGTTATTTTCCACAATGCACATTAGGTATGAACAAGTTATAAATTTCACATATTTATGTTTTTAACTTCTTCGTCTATTCGATAGATGGTTTTTCGAAGGCTTAATCGGACACTTATACGTCTATATACACCCTCAAACTTAGAGTGCTCGGTTATGGGGTCCCTTCCCTAGCATACATTTTGTACTAATTTCGTTGCGTTTTCAGGTCGCCAAAAGTTACACGCGTGGTGAGACTGAGAATACCATTTGGAAATTGGGAATAACTATTCAAAACCTTTCCCCACACGGCAACAATTTCAGGGGGTTCGGTAAATGCATTACAAAGCGCACTATCCGCGTTGAACACCGAGAAACTGCAAGGGAACAACAGCGTAATTTCTAGAGGCCTGACTTAATCTGTTATAAATAAGGTCGCCCTCACACCCAAACTCAGTTGTTAATAATTTCTAGAGGCTTTTCGTATCGACAATGCGGTTTAGAACAGCGGTTGTGATTGCGTCAGCATGCATTTCCATCCTCTACTTTTCAATTCGTGGAGGTATGTTAAGTGGGCTAAGCAACTTATATCGTACAGTAGTGCGACACTGCGTTTATTTTTTTCCCACCAAATAAAGTTTGTTGCCTATGCAGATGCTCAGACACAGAAAATAGGAGTTAACGGAATGATGGGAACAGATCTTCCAAGCCAAGAGGGGGTGGTAGCTTTGATGAAGCAGAACAACATCGGGAAATATAGGATTTTCAAAGCGGAGCCGAGTGCACTCGAGGCCTTCCAGAATTCTGGTATCGAATTGACCGTGGGAGTGGCTAACGAGAATTTGGCGAGCATGGCCTCCAACCAGAACGAAGCAATCAAGTGGGTGAATGACAATATTCTAGCCTACCCTGCCACCAATATCAAATATATTGCTGTGGGAAACGAAGTCTTGGGAAAGACGGATATGGGCCAATTTTTGGTTGGCACCATGAGTAACATCCAAACAGCGCTTGAGAAAGCCAATCTGCAGAATAAAATCTTGGTATCCACAACTCACGCCGTCACGTCTGTTATAGACGAGCTTGCCCCTCTGGTTCCTTCCAAGGGAACCTTCACTGAAGATGTGGTGAACGAGATGAGGTCTGTTCTAGATTTTCTGGCTTCTCATGGCTCTCCGTTCATGGCCAATGTGTATCCCTATTTTACCTACGACGGCCATAGGAATTCATACGACTTAGATCAGGCCTTGTTCAAATCCACAGCCAAGCCTATGACCGACGGAAAAATGATCTACAGAAACTTGTTTGACGCCATGGTGGACACTATCTATTCTGCCATGGAAGCGATGGGACATTCAGACATACCCATTGTAGTTACTGAAAGTGGATAGCCCTCTTTTGGCACTGGAGTGAAAGCTTCGATTGCTACGCTGGACAATGCCGGAGCATACAACAATAATCTCATTAAACATGTGCTGTCTAATGCAGGGACGCCCAAGAGACCAAGCAGAAGTATCGAGACATACATCTTCGCTCTTTTCAACGAGAACCAGAAAGGAGGCGATTGGGAGGACTATGAGACGGAGAAACACTATGGACTTTTCTGTAGAAAATCTGCAGTCTTATACAACAAACAACATAAAAGAAATAAACAGAATACTTAAATAACTTGCATAAACATATGAATATTCAAACCAGCACTGCTGTGCATAATCTCCATTAATAAAAGCTTCATCATACTCAGAGCTTCAGCTCTTTACAATTGTGCATGCAGCTGTGTGCTTTCAATACACATCCTTCCTTGCTTGTGCAGATTTCACACCTTTGTGTGTGCATACAAAGCAATTACAATTGCTGTTATTTAAATAGAATAACTCACCCACTAACAGCTCTTCAACTGAGCATTCTAAATTTAAACTCATGCTTTAAAACAGTTGCATGCTATGCATGATTTAAAACAGATTTATTTGAATTAAATCTAATGATAAAAATAAGATAAAGCTAACTTAACTAAAGCAAGACTAAAGCTAAAATTAGCTTTCCTAAAAAAGCTATAGTTGGAATTAAATATGCATCACATGCATATTTCCAACACTCCCCCTTAATTTCAAACTGTAGCTTTCACTCTTCTAGAGTTGTGTTTGCTTTTTCAGATCTGCCATGTGCAGGATCACATACTCCCAAACAATCTCTCAAATATTCAAAAACTTCTTTTGCTAAAGCTTTTGTAAAAATGTCTGCAAACTGATCTTCAGATCTACAAAATTCAAGATGAATTTCCTTGTTGTTTACCAGCTCCATGATGAAATGATACCTCGTATCAATATGCTTGCTCCTCTTATGAAAAACATGATTTTTGGACAATGTTATGGCTGAGTTGTTGTCACAAAAATCTGTGTAGCTTCCACTTGTTTCTGTTGTAAATCTGTCAACACTCTTCTCATCCAAACAGCTTGACATGCTGCTCCTGTTGCTGCTACATACACTGCTTCTATTGAAGATAACGTGACAATGGGCTGCTTCTTTGATGCCCATGAAACCACTCCTGTTCCAAAGTGAAAAGTATAGCCGGATGTGCTTTTCCGATCATCTATACTTCCAGCATTGTCACTATCTGTATAACCAATGAGTTTGAACTCATTTGAACTTGAATAAAGAATTCCATGATTTCTTGTTCCACGTACATACCTCAAAATTCTTTTTCCAGCTTGCCAATGTGAATCTTTTGGAGATTCCATGAACCTTGATATGAGGCTTACACCATACATGATATCAGGCCTTGTGGCCGTCAAATACATAAGACTTCCAACCAACTTTTTAAACAATGTTGGATCCACAAACGATCCTTCATCCTCTTTGCTCAACTTCAAACCTACGGCAACTGGTGTTGGTGCTGGCTTACAATTCAACATGTTAAACCTTTTCAAAACGTCACTTGCATACTTTGCTTGTGAGATAAAAACTTTACCTTCTGATTGTTGAACTTCAATACCCAAAAAGTAATGCATAAGACCAAGATCTGTCATCTCAAACTCCTTCTTCATGGCTGATTTGAATGACTCTGTAGATAGATTTCCAGTAATGATCAAATCATCTACATATAAACAAACAATTAAAATTTTACCTTGCTCATTTATCTTGGTGTATAAGGTAGGCTCACTTTGCTGCTCCTACGAAACCATTCTCAATCAAATAAGAATCTATTCTCTTTGTACCAAGCTCTAGGTGCTTGCTTGAGACCATAGAGTGCTTTCTTCAATCTGTATAATTTTCCTTCATGACCTTCAATCTCATAACCTTCTGGCTGATTCACATAAACTTCCTCTTCAAGGAATCCATTCAAGAATGCTGATTTAACATCCATCGATAAATAGGCCATTGGTTTTGAGCTGCGATTGCTAAAACCATTCTTACCGTATCCAAAGCGTGCTCTTGGTGCAAATGTTTCATTGTAGTCAACTCCATATTGCTGCGTAAAACCTCTTGCAACCAGCCTTGCTTTGTGCTTCTGTACTTTTCCATCAGCATTGTATTTTGTCTTGTAGACCCACTTGACTCCTATCACGTCCTTTCCTTTTGGAAGATCCATTAGCTCCCACGTTTGATTCTTCTCTATAGCATCAATCTCATCATCCATGGCTTTTTCCCAAACTTCATTCTTTATAGCCTCTTCGTAATATACTGGATCTGCAGCTTGAGAAAATAATGCAAAAACTGAAAATGAATTAGTTGTATCAACATTATAAATCTCACTTAGACTTCTTGTTTTCATTTGCATAGGAGTATTCGATGCGGGACTACTTTACAGTGATGGAGTAGCCACGGTGTTCCCTGTGGTGTCTCTTGCATGGTGAAGATGGCTGAAATCTTGGTGACCTCCTGACTGTAGATGGAGGTGTAGCTTGTGCTACAACTTGTGGTGCATGTCCAAGATTTGTAGATACAGTAGTTTGTTGCTCTAAAGTTTCATCTGTCATATCATCATGTGGAATAGATGTTGCTATACTCACTGTTTTCTCTATACTTCCATCCCATGCTTCATTCTCAATAAACTGTACATCCCTGCTGATCACAACCTTTCCAGTGACTGGATTGTACAACTTGTATGCTTTTGTATTCTCTGAATACCCAACAAAAATACATTTTTCTCCTTTGTTGTCTAACTTCTTCCTTAGTTCATCAGGTACATGTGCATATGCTACACAACCAAAAACTTTGAAATGTGAAACACTGTGTTTCCTATTAGTCCATGCTTGTTGAGGAACCATGTTCCTAACAAGTTTTGTTGGACACCTGTTCAAAATATAAACAGAAGTTGCTACTGCTTCTGCCCAATACTCATTTGGAAGATGTTTTGCCTTCAACATGCTTCTCGCCATCTCCATGATGGTTCTATTTTTCCTCTCTGCCACACCGTTCTGTTGTGGTGTATACCTAGTAGTAAACTGCTTGTGTATACCATGATATCTGCAAAAATTCATAAACTCATTAGAAACATACTCACCTCCTCTGTCCGTTTTGAGAACTTTGATGTAGTATCCACTTTGCTTCTCCACTAATGCCTTGAACTGCTGAAATGTATCAAAGGCATTTGATTTATTTCTTAGGAAATAAACCCATGTCTTCCTTGTGTAATCATCAATGAATGTCATAAAATAAATACAACCTCCAATAGAAGCTGTCTGCATAGGTCCACATAAATCTGAATGTACAATCTCAAGTGGTGCACTTGCTCTTGCTGTTTTGCCAACTGGAAATGAATCTCTGTGTTGCTTTCCCAAAATACAACCTTCACATACCCTTTCAGGTTTCTGAATCAATGGCAAACCTTTAACCATATTTTTTCTATATAATAAATTCAAACCTCCAAAATTCAAATGTCCATACCTTAGATGCCAAAGCCATGTTTCATCCTTCATAACTGAATGAAAAGCTGATTGTGTTCCTTCAGTGCAGACTTGATTTTCATTGGTGCAGGACTCATCTGTTTGAGTGCATGACTCAACAAAAGACGGATTTGGCTTAACACATGACTTTGCTGCAAACAGATCTGATTTCTTCTTCTTTCCAGGTTTCAAAATCAATGGAAACATCCTATTGCTGCTCATCTTCACTTTTGCAATCAAGCCGAGTCTTAGGAGCTTTGTCACAATCACGCACTCATTGTCTTCCATATAGACTCGGATCCTTTATCCTTTACATGTACCGGTTGTCCAATACTCATAAGGTTATGTTTCAAAAACCTGCAACATAGTAAACATCTTGCATACTTGTTTGCTCCCCCTGTCTTGTTAGAATACTAACCGTGCCTTTTCCTTTCACAGACACAATATTGTTATTTCCAAGAGTTACATCACTCTTAACTGAATCATCCAAACTAGAAAACAAATCTAGATTACTGTCATGTGATTTACTGCAACTGAATCTAAATACCATACATCACATGGACTCTCTTTTGACAAATTACATTCAATAGGGGATAAAGAAGGTATTGCTTTGCAATCCTTGTGCATGCTGATAAACATAGGTTTAGAAATAGAACTTCCAACCTGATTTTGATTTTGTCTCTCTTGATCATATTACTTTTTCTTGCAATCATAAGCATAGTGCCCACACTTGTTGCAATAATGCACTTGAACATGAGACTTATCTTGTCTCGACCATAACTGTTCTTGATTATGTCCTCTTCCACTTGAGTATGATGAACCGCTGCTGCCACGTCCTCTCGCATGGACTTCTTCCTCGCCTCTTGGGCTGAAACTTCCTCTTCTTTCGCCACGACTACCTGCTATCTCGAGATGCAAAGCTGATCTACACTTGCATGTGATCTATTCATCCTCTGTTCATGATTGATTAGTGATGCATGCAACTCATCAATAGAAAATCGACTCGAGATCCTTAGTTTCTTGATAAGCAACAACTAAAGGATCAAATTTCGTAGGCAAACTTCTAAGCAATTTTTCAATAATCCTTCCTTGTCTCTCAAGAGTCTCACCATGAGATTTGATTTGATTGACTAAGCCAACTACATAAGTAAAAATGATTCTACGAGAATCGAATCTTTCATTGCTAAATTCTCAAAATCTCTACTGGAAATTGTAGCTTGGCGAGTTTTACTTTCTCCTTACCTTGATATGCAACTTGTAAAGTATCCCATGCGGTCTTTGCTTGGTAGCTCTTGCCACTCTTGGAAGAATGCTTTCATGCATTGCACGATGAATATAGAAAAGAGCTTTGCCATCCTTCTTTCGTAACTCCTTCAAAGTATCTTTTCTGCTTGAGAAAGTGCAATATATCTTCTTTGCATTTGCGGGCTCTGTGTACCCATCTTCAACGATCTCCCACACGTCTTGAGATCTGAATAGCGCCTTCATGGTCAACGACCAGTATTCATAATTCTTTCCATTAAATTGTGGCGTCTGCATGCCGGATGTAGAAGCCATAGCTTGCTACCAATTTAATAAGCTGCTGGAATAACCTTGCTCTGATACCAATTTGTAGAAAATCTGCAGTCTTATACAACAAACAACATAAAAGAAATAAACAGAATACTTAAATAACTTGCATAAACATATGAATATTCAAACCAGCACTGTGCATAATCTCCATTAATAAAAGCTTCATCATACTCAGAGCTTCAGCTCTTTACAATTGTGCATGCAGCTGTGTGCTTTCAATACACATCCTTCCTTGCTTGTGCAGATTTCACACCTTTGTGTGTGCATACAAAGCAATTACAATTGCTGTTATTTAAATAGAATAACTCACCCACTAACAGCTCTTCAATGAGCATTCTAAATTTAAACTCATGCTTTAAAACAGGTTTGCATGCTATGCATGATTTAAAGCAGATTTATTTGAATTAAATCTAATGATAAAAATAAGATAAAGCTAACTTAACTAAAGCAAGACTAAAGCTAAAATTAGCTTTCCTAAAAAAGCTATAGTTGGAATTAAATATGCATCACATGCATATTTCCAACATTTTCTACCCTAACAAAACCCGCGTCTATCCTGTCAACTTTACTCCCTAGTTGGCCATTGATATTCTCAAGACGCATTAAAACTATATTCCTGCATAAATAGGATTTGCCGAAACTTATATGATTGCTAGTTGGTACTAGAGCACAATAGTTCCATATATATTAAAAGATATACCAGTTGTAACCATAACACGGTGTAGTGTTTGTTCGGCAATATTCTCTTCAGGGAAGAGAAATGCAAAACTCCTTTGAGGATTAGTGAATCCTCTGCCTCTTTCTCCTCTTCCTCTCAGGGTCCACTTCTTCCTCTGGTAGGAATCAGTGTTTGATGAATCTTTTGTTGAAATGGAGGACGAACTGGAGTTGGTGAATATGGCTCTTCTGCACAGTATAGGTCTTCTTCTTCTTGAGCTTTCTTTAGTCTTGCTTGCTCAAGATTATTCTGCTGAATATATTTATCTTGTGACTCTCGACTTTCTTCTGTAGAGAAGCCTTTCTGGTTGTATCCCATGGGGGACACGAAGCATATTCACTCGATATAACTCCATCTTGTTGACGGAGAATTTCTGCATTAGGAGGCACTAAAGGATGCTTGAAATTAGCATTCATGTTAATTCTTACCATATTTACAAAAGATGGTACTTTGTCATATCCACTCTTTAGTAGTCTTTGTCGAACTATTGTATCGAAATCGAGAGCTAAATTACATTGTACATCTTCCATAGATTGATAAGAGATATCTGAAGAGAAACTTTCTGTATCACTGACCAGAATATACTCTTCTTCTGTAATTCCTCTAGATGCAAGGGCATTCACCTTTGCTTTTCCTTTATCACTGTCTCTCTGTGGACACTTGTTAGCATAATGCGGACCTTTACAGATAAAACAAGTAGGAGAGAATCTTTTGTGCTTCCTACATACTTTTTCTTTCTGAATACAAAATTTCTGAAAGGTCTTCTGTTAGAAAAAGAATCTCTAAAATCTTTACTATATTTCTTTTTATACAACTTTTTATGTTTTGTATACCGTCCCTTCCCCTTTTTTGAAAAAGAACAATCACGACATTTTGACTTGATTGGTCCATCAAGTGTTCACAACCAAAGGGATCTATGGCATACATATCACAGAACTTTGAACCAAGAGATTTTGCATTTTTAATTGCTTGCTTTCTTTCCCATTTCTCTTTACATAGCTTTGCATGTGTTTGGTCAATTATTTGATTAATTGCACCAAAACTTAATCTGTAGCATTTATTCCATGCATAGCTTTCTTATATTCTGTAGAAAAATAAGGAGGAAAGATTCTATGTACCTTAATCTCATGGTCTCATCATTGATGTTGCCAGAATTGTAGTAGAGCTTCTGCATAAAACACTGATACTCTTTAATCCTGGACATGTCACATAATCTTGCTTCTGAGAAAAATAGCTGTATTTTTCATCTTATCATCTTCTAAATTACCTATAAACTCTTTTATAATGGCAGCTGTTAAACCCATATAACCACTTTGTAAAATTTCTTGTTGGTTGGGAGTTGAATCCCACCATTCTTTAATTATGCCTACAAAACCATTGGCTATAGCAGATGCAATTGCATGGGGATCTTTTTATACATTTCTAACTGGGAATTTCCCCAACCTATCATTCCATGCACCATTTCTTTGATTTCTTCTAAAGATCTGCATTCTAACTTATACCAATTGGGTTGCAGGGTCTGGACTCTGGCCATGCCTTGCAGAGGTTCAGGCTTAGGATTAGATGTTTCTCCTAAGATCATGCCTTCTTTCTTGATGGGCTTCTATTTTGACCATATTGATGAGACTTTTTTTTTGTCACCAAAAAATAATGGTTTGTATTGGGCTAGAATTTCTTTATGTTGCTTCCCTTTATTAGAGGGATTAGCAAGTTGAAACTTGCTTTCAAGCTCGTATTAGACAGTCTCTTCTTCACTCTTCTTTGTATTATCCTTGATTTCTTCAATTTTAGGGATTAACTCAAGAAGACTGTCTACAGTATCTAAGATCTGATCAATCTTCTGATCAGTTTTTTCTAAAGAATCATGCACATGAGATAAACTACTTTCTACAAGCTCATGTGTATGTGTTAGCTGATTAGCAACATTACTTTTAATACTAACAGAATGATCAATTAGTGGCTGTACAATATCAGTAACATTCTGAGTAATTACTTTGGGTACTTCTTCAGAAACTATTCTATGATTATGCTGAACCAAAGTTTCTACTCTTTTACTGATTTTTCTACTTCATCTACTCTTGAATTTAAAAGCTTTAAAGCACCAACAGTGTCACCTTTTCTTCTTAACTCTATGGCCTTCAAAGTCTTTTCCATCTCTGCTAACCTAGTATCATAAGAGACCACCTTATCATGAACTGACTTAACTGCCTTATTGGTCCAGTTAAGCATCTTAGAACTCTCAGATGGTTCTATTTGTCATCTACTATTCTCTCGGTACTAGTAGACTATTTTTTTGCTTCTCATCGGTGATACTAGCTCATGACTTTCTGTCATTGGAAAAGAATTAGAACTTCCTGAAGCCATGTTAATGGTTGGACCATTATTAGGGACATACTTTGGCTGACAAGCTTCTCACAGTCATTGCACCACCATAAAAATCTGTATTTGGATCATGTACAAGGGAACTATGACTGCACAAAAATGTTTTCTCCTTAGGAGGCTGAGTAGACTGACTAGGCTGACTGTTAGATGACTCACCAACAGAAAAATAAGAACTGTTAGACTGTACAGAGTTAGATCTAGGCAAACTTAATCTAGAGTTAGACCTAAAGGATAATTTTACATCATTCTTAGATTCTTCTACAGCTGTAGCATTTTGCAATTTTAATTTGGATTGGATAAACTTTTTCGAGAGTGTCCATTCTTTGGGAACTCTGATCTGAGACCAAGAAATAAGCTCAGGCTCTATCTTCGACTTTCTAAATTTACGTGACTCACCACGCTGCTGCCCTTGGAGACGCCATGCTTAACTGCAGGATACATGGTGTTTACAAGGCGATATATGACTTTGTAGTGTATGGCGAGTGGACATGCACCAGGTCGCATGTTCGAACTGTAGTAGCCAGATGGAGCTTCAAGACATCTTGCAAAAGATCATCTTTGGTCAGAGACACAGGATAATTAGGATACACTTCAAAAGAAATAGGACAGAATGCAATCCAGTTTGGATAGACTGCTAGCAGAGAATCTTTGAAGTTATCGAGATGGAGATCCATTAGACAACAAAGGATAGAAGCATTAAGACCACGACAAAAAAGAGGGGTAATACCTATCTGCACACAACCTATATGGGCAAACTGATATGTATTTTGCTTTTTCAGACTTTTTATATCAGCACGATCTATAAGAGGGATATTATATTCACAATTGGACGTTTGGGTAACTTGTATGACAGACTCACGGGTTTTAAAGACAGTACTAGCTAATAAATGAAACTTATTTATTTTGGCATAGACCTGATCATAAGATATTTTAGGAAGTTTCCAGGCTGGTAATGGGTCAGATTCTTCAAGAATATGATATCAGAATTTACGGGCCAAACATCAGAAAGACTTACAAGATCTTGATCTTCAACATCCAAAGAAGACAAACTAGGGACGAGCTTCTGCGGCCATTTTATACTGGTACTACTGAGCAACTTTGCAACAGGGCTTACGGTATCGGGTCAACCTAAAACTGCGCTCAACACGGCGACTTACTTGACGGGACCTCACCTCTTTGCCTGCTATCTGCTGTATGAACTCAGATTCACAGATAACCACAAAACTAGAACAAGCTCTTTCTTAGGATCTTTTGAAACTTAAGTATTAAAACAAAGAGACTACGATGTAACCGATAATTCTTAACCAGCTCTTATAATCTAAAAATCTTTAATCAACTCTTTCGGTCGAAGATCTTTAACCAGCTCACGATACCAATTTTAATAAAACAATGTACTTCTCACGATACCAATTTTAATAAAACAATAGCTCGATACCACTTTAATAAAAAACAACAACAGCTCGACAAATAAAAATCTGAATAACAAAAACAATACTCAAAAGACTTATATTAAAGATCTTGAAATTTCAATCCTTAACATTTAATTCTAGAAACAATATCCGAGCAGGACTAGGACTTACGAAGAGGAATGATTTTTAATTGTAATAATCAATGTGCAAGTGGAAGTATGCAGCTATGACGATTATAATAGTGGGATGTTGGAGGCTGACACATATTCATACAATCACAAGGTATGAATTTAATTTCTCGTGAACATTACGATTTTAATTACACAATTCCACTCATTTATCTATTAGAGAGCTCCACAAATTTATTAATTAGAGAACTCTACATATGTATATTAACTCAAATAAATAATTTACGGTTAGCCTATGTATTAGAATACTAGCGATTACACGCAAGTGATGTAACAAAGACCCGTTGAGGAAGACAAATTTCAAGGAGTGAAACATTGTACCGGGAAGAGGGGTGGTAAATAAAAGGATTAAGGGAGGAGAAGTCCATGGATGAGAACAATGTTGGAGGGAACATATACAAAACTCTTCTTTCTTTTGACAAGATACATATGAACAATGTGCCATTTTTGTCAATACTTTGAAGGACAAAGGGGATGTGGTGCATAGCTCATTCAAACAACGTACATTGGAGATATCTTAGAAATTAAGCCCTATCGATCCATACACACAATGTGATCAATAGTTGCTACTTGCAATGACAACCCTTTTACTTTGTTGATTGTTAGATAATGCAAAAAATTTAAGGAAATTTGCTTGTGTGTGATGTGGGATACTTTAGGTGATTTTTTAAAAAAAGATGCAATTTTGAGAACTTTAAATTTTTGACAAGTTATAATTTTAAAAAAGTTGAAAATTTTAAAAAGTTACACTAAATTTGAAAAAGTTAAAAATATAGGGATGTGTCAATATAACATAACACCCCATGTCAATGTGGTATATCTTAACATGAGGTGACTAGCACTAGTCACCATTGAGAATGATTGACTTGTTACTAAAAGCGATTGGTTTATGAAGACCAAACAAGAAGACCCCGGGATGCACCAACCCAACACCTAGGCTAGGAAAGAACAAAAAGACAAAGAGCCACCAAAGAATCAAGTCAAACAGACTTGACCATCCTCGAGGAGCACCATAAATCCCTAATGAACAATCCTAACCAAAGGAAAGGAAAGGATTACCCAAGAGGCACCCATCCATGGGATCTTAATTTCATCTTAAGAGGAGTGGTGGGATTTTTTCCTTTATTTTTATTCCCACTCTTGTTTAACCCTCACTCTTATTATGATTTGTATTTTCATTGAATGAATTGGGATCAAGACCTCCAACATTTCATTTTTCCCAACATTTGAGTCCTTGTCAATATTTATTTTTTTGAGCCCATTACCAAAGGAATCGACATATCCATGATGGGCTAAGAATAAGTTGATCCCACAATTTCCATAGTCCCAATCGAAGTTAAGTCTCACCTTCTTGATTTTGAATCCTCTCGAGGAATAATCGTCAGAATCATTTTTCACAACTAGCATGTTAAAGGTGAGCATCCTTCTACCAAGAAAATTTTCCATTCACCTTGTGTTTCACACTCTTATAGTCTGAAGCTAAGTGACCTAGGCCAAATCATTTCTGACATCTGAAGGGAAGCCCATCATAATCCAAAGGTTAGGACCAAATCGGATCTAATACCTGAAGTTCCATAAAATCCGGTAGATCAACCGATGTATCCAAATCTACCAAGATATAAGCATAGTTGGTATGAGTATACATTTAAGTTTTAGTATCAATGTCTAAAAAATTCCCCAAAGCAATACCAATCAAAATAAAACACCAATCACGCTAAATTACAGTGGAAGGTGAGGCAATTGAATCCGTACATGCTTAACATGGAAAGTTTTTGTGAGTGGGTAGAAGAAGGGAAACCATAATTTCATGATCGGGAGATGCTTATGATATTCCCAAAGCATAGAAAAAATTCTATCTCTATCTTCGATCATATTAGACACTACAATAAAAAAGCCTCTGGCATAAGGGTAAATATCCAATCTACCTAACATGATGGACCACCATTCTGAAGAGATCCAGGAATGTAGTTATGGGAGACATAGCCGTAGTCTATTAAATCTGCAGATCAAACCTTTTTCGATAAATTTTTCCTTAGCTTGAATCACCTAAGCACCAAAAGTAACCAAAGGTGAGCTATTGGTTTCCTTTAGGGGTTTCTGTCTGGAGGTCGTAGTAGTATAGGAATGCTTTGCAAAGTAGGGTTAGTCGTAAGCCTCCTAGAGGGATGCTCACATCCTTTCACCCGTGCATGATCTGTTGGAATATCTACCGAAAAGAAAAGCCACTCCTCGATTTGGGACAATTTGAGGGTGCCAAATAGAAGATAAAACCTTAGTGGCCACATTCGCGAGATAAGCTTTGATTTTGATCTTCCTCCCACAGGATTTTGGAACCCCAAATACCGTCTACAAGGTATTTTCGTTAGGAAGGAGGGGCTGCACACATAAGAGGTGTAGGAGACACCTCTATCCCCTGTTCTATTTACCACCAACCTGATCTGGGAACCATGGTTGCCATTGAGAGAAACAAAGGAAATGAATCCACCACTAGAAACATAGACACCACCGCTAACATGTTTGGAAGGACTCACGGAAAGGAACACTGTCACAACACACATTGGTGTGCCTATCATTGGCTCCTCTAGTAGAATACTTGTGGAAAATGAGGGCTAAACAATCCACCGCCCCGAGATAAACTACCATATGCCAAATCCCTCACGACCCACATTCCTCATCGTCGAAAAAAGGCGTGGGGAAAGAGGACGAAGGCTACAAGCTATATTTTCCAGCACCGCAATCACTTGCACTGAGAAGAAAATTTGTGCTTAGGGTTAGGGTTAGTGATATTTTGGGCATAGTTTCGAGCATAATGAAATCTAATAATCAAGTGTGCAATTTATTATTTGCATAGGGATAATCCAATTCAATAGCTTAAAAATAAATAATATCTTGTATAACATGATGAAGCTTTAAGTGATTATCGTAGAGTGACCAACACACTAATGATAATCACAATGTTCATGGCATTAAAATTCTTTCCATGGGGTATACTCATATCATCCTACAATGGTGGAGGGAGCGATATGATATTGAAATCAAGAAATTACTTCAACATAACATGATGAGGGATTAATAAAAGAGTGAATTGAGGATGCACATGCTTTGCAAAGATGGTAGCGATAATGTATTTAGATGCATATTTGACATCATTAGCCTTGATTTAAAATGTGGGTTTTCTTGAAAAATTAGCATTAGATGTTGAAGGATAGATAAACATGTAATTAAAAGGGGAGGGATCTAGTGAAAGTAGATAAAGAGATATGTGATTATAGCATTTTATTCAAATGGTGGTTATGGAATTCCAAGTAGCATGAAACCAAGGTTTCTCGATAATTATGTTGCAATAAAGATTATTTGAGATAACAGTATAAAAATTTTCATAGAAAATATTAGGGATAATAGTGATGGGTAGAGAGTAGAACCAAGAAATCTAAAAGGAACATTGTTAGACCCGTTATCATAAATAATATTTAATACATTATTTTTTGTTGTAAACTGACTTGTTATGTTACGCTTTCATGGAATCTAAATAGTCGACGGTTCCCTCCTTCCAAACGTATCTCTTTTATATAAAATCGGTTTCTTTGTTTTGTTTAAATAAATGGAATAAATATATATTATCTTCTTTTGAACTAGTAGAACCTTTGATGCTAATAATATAATGAGAAAGATCCCAAAATGAAAACCCAAGATCATGTACAAGAGATATAACGCCCACTATGTCGGACTCCACAAGACAACAAAGAAAAACATACAAGATAATTTTTTTTGACTTGTTCGAAGGATAGAACGACGTTATAGGAGGACACACAGGGTAGAACTAACTTTTTGAACAACTCTGACACAACTATGACCACATAGGCAACATGGAACATCCAACACCCATCAAGGATAGTTTACTTTTCTCTTTGACAAGACACCACAAGGAACCCAACCACAGTACATAGTTATAGTTGAGGACAACTCACTATGAACATCTTCTTAAGGTTATTTATTTTATTGAAACACGCCCTTCAAACTTTATCTTATGCTCTAGGAGATTCAGGTTTGGTTTGAGAAAATTCTTCTTACAAGGGTTAAAATCCTTTCTTTTACACTTAGAGACATTAGGCTTGGGTAAAACTTTCCGAAAGAGGACCATCTTTAATGTGACAATTATTGGATTGATCAATTATTAGGTTAACACTAGATTAAGGGAGGTGGGGTGAACCAATCCCCAAAAGATTATCTTAAACCAACACAAGCTATAGAATCTTGATTTAGACCTCCCTTGCACAAGGCGATAGGTGTAAGGTCCAACTGAAGTGGAGTGCCATAAGGTTTCAGAACTACAACCTCCTGGTGTAAGAATCAACTATTAACCACGCTTAAGAGAATAATAAAATATACTATGGCAAGATTTAAAGTGAGAAGGTCAATTTATTTCATCATCATGATCTCTTTAGTTAATAACCAGTCATTTAATGAGACTTGAGAGTTCAACTGGATTTGGGTAAAAAAACTTCATTTAGCATTCTCTTGATTAAGTTTGCTAAGGGATGCACAAGGGCTTCCCAAAATGGAAGCATTAGACTTTAAGTGTTCTTATTTATAATCCCCTACTAACTAAGACATAACTATAACCCCAAAAACCAACAATGATTTTACTATTTTTTTGAATACTTATCGTTTCACAACCAAGACAATAAAGTTTAATTTGTAGCTTAAGGTTAGCGAGGGTAGATTCTTTTACACTGGTAGATAACCACTTCATTTCCAATTAAAGAATCTTAATTTTATCAACCAAGTACATCTTCATTATTATCTTATTTATTTATTCATCTATGTATTCAATTTATTTCATTATTTTTATTATCTTTAGAAAAGGATTCCCAACCACTAAAACATTCCTAGAATAACATTGGTACTGATACCATGGAGGGTTATTAAACATGAAATTTTTATGCCCGAAAAGAATAAATTACCATTAATCATTGAGGAAACTAAACATGGTTATAACATTTCTACTTGACATGGCACACAATCCAAAGGTGTCAAAAGATTCGATTGAAATTTGGATGAGAACAAGAAGGTAACAAAATTAGTCAAGCCACACTACAACATTTTCATGACTGCAATAATATAATAAAGAAAATACACATAACAAGGTGATGATCGATTTCTATTCCTCACAAGGATGATTACAAGTTTTGCTACCAAAAAGGGGTAAGACAACTTCATTTCACAAGTACCAAAAAATCCAAGGCAAGAGGCCTACCAAAATCTGTTACAAGCACCATTCCATATTTACAACACTATAGACATACGTACAAGGAGCTTAATAAATCGAAATGATGAAACCTGTACAAATCTTTACTTCATCTACTTCGCACAAGCCATCTGCAACCAATTATCCACCGGATTCAATTCGCGAGAACTGAGCACGATAAATGCTATAACATTAAGACATTGTGTTGTTATCTAATTGTTTCTAAAAGAAGAAAAATTTTGTTTATGAAAATAATCCAAGTGTCCACAACAAGAGTAATAAAAAGGTTGTCCAAAAGGATAAAATTTCAGATTCAGAAAAAGAAGGCACTAGCTCTATTTGAGTATCATTTTCTCATAGGAGAAGTTAATAAACTATCATAATTAATTCCACCTATATCACAATAATGGCCATCTTTTCAACATGATAAAATTTTGAAAAGAAACTAGTTACAAGAAAAGAATTAGTTCAAAACGTGATTTGTCCCCATTAGTTTAAGTTAGTTCACCAAGCCAAAGATTCACTATATCACTATCAGTTCCCAAACCATCAATCAAAATGAGAAGATCTAAAAACAAAATGACTTAATAATATTAAGATGTTGTGCCTATAACAATTAATTTTATGTCAAGACAGTCTGAGAATAAATAAATTTAAAAAATGGATGAAACGCACAAATGACCCAGCATGGGCCACATACTATCCTAAAAATCCTACTATCAAAAACCATGTTTCTAATCCAAAAGAATGCCTTCAGAAAATAAAAAACTTGACAACACCAAATATAACCATTGTATATCTTATGGGAGGTTTACTCAATCATTCACAAGAACACAAACATAGGATACATAGCTTCTAAGGGATCCACCATCAATAACAAGTTGAAATCAAACCTATCTGGTCAACACATAACCCTTCTACTAAAATGACGAAATAAGGTTGTATCACAATGTGCATCACAATAACGATCAACCACTTGAATTCACAAATACACCAACCTCTAATCTACGGGAGAATGAAATTTAAACAGTTTTAAGGAGCAAAACATAGAGTATTGTCTTATGCATAAAACTAAGATCCCAATTTTAAGAATTGAAAATTTCCTTTCAAATAGATCTCACATCTTCCAACATATGTGAAACAAAATCAAAGTACGAACAAGATTCTTTACTCTAACAAATTTAAGCTATCCAGAAGATGTGATTACTTGTCTCAAGGAGACCTTTTGTAAGATTAACTACATTCCTCAAAACAAACAGTAGTCACCAAGGAAGCAAAGATAATCCCAAGGAAAATAATCTCCAAAAGATGAAGAAGAACTACTACCAAATTATGATGATCATGCATGACGCTTTAAGAATAAATAGTTCCTCGAGGGATTTACAAATAAAAAAATAGCTAACCAATTTTGAGAGTAATACCAACTTGGTTAAATTCAAATATTAGTCAAGTTAAGCACAAACTTAAGCCGACCCAGGAGAGGGGGTAACTAGAACATAAAATTAACAACAAAAAAAGGGTGATAGAGACAAAAATTACATCATTGACCTATACATTATGTACTTACAGTGCTCAAATACTATTTCACAAATACCCAATATGGGCCAAAATGAAGGATTACGAACTGAAACAAGATTCCGAAAGTAGGCACTATAAAATCGAGTCGAACAACAAAATTTGATAAAACAACCAAATCGTAAGACCATAATAAAGAAATAGGAATTTCATTACATGACCCCCTTTTTTCTTTTATTATTATTAAGAACAAAATTGATCCAACTGGTATTTATTAAAACCCAGAAAACAATATAAGAGGCTTCAAACAACACAGTCATTTCTAACACCTAGAAACTAATATCCTCCCAAAAATTGTGAAAGAGCAAGGAAGTAGAAACCACACAATAAAACCATCAAACGAGACATTTATATGAAGATAAGGGTCATTTAATGAATCATTTAAATAACAACATAAGACTCAAGGGTATAGGGAATATCGTGCATGATTAAAGCTTCCACGATCCGGCACAGACACGCGGAATGTGGTCTGCAACAACATCTCAAACCTAAACTCCACTGTCCTCCAGTTTGCTGGGTGGTCCACACTCTTCTCATAGCTGAGTTTGGCGTAGGTAGGTTACAGCCAAGGTATGGAGTCCCCAAATCATTGATTTACAATATCGTGAACGAAAAGTGGTCTCTGGGATGGAAATGATAGAAATTTGTGTACAAAAGGGCTTGATCTATGACTTTGATTCCACCATATATGTCCAACAAATTGGTTTCCGACCTGCTCAGCCCACCTTTCAATTACAGTGCCTTGGATTGTATGCAAAACGTGGAAGAGATATTATAACAGGAAGGTGTACCGCTTGACAAAGTGCCTCAAAGAGATGTGGTCTCAGGAAATGCCTTGATTGCAAGATATGCGCAACAAGACCAATAAAAAAATGATCTCGATAACCATGGGCAACCAATAACAACCACTCCATAAGGTTCACATAGCTAGCTTCTAAAAAATTTCCATGCAGTCCCACACAAGAATCCATACCAAAATATTTCCACGCAGCCAACCACACTTGGCGGGAGAAGGTTACACA
Organism: Taxus wallichiana var. yunnanensis; assembly: GCA_018340775.1. Classification (NCBI taxonomy): domain Eukaryota; kingdom Viridiplantae; phylum Streptophyta; class Pinopsida; order Cupressales; family Taxaceae; genus Taxus; species Taxus wallichiana. Next base: position 803,252,587 of record CM031239.1, on the reverse strand, counting down.
AAGGCTAGGGAAGGTAAAATAAAAAAAAGGGAAAAAAAGAACTTGTAAAAGGAACAGGCACCTATAAAAACAAACACAAAAGTTTCAAAGGCTTCTCAACAACCTCAAATGTAGATCCTCCTCCAGAGAAGTCCAAGCGGCTAGGGAAGCATGATTGAATAAACCAGTTATAAACCAATCAAATAGACTCCCAGATTTAGGCGTCTCCTTCCCTCAAAATGTGGAAAAACATGGCATGATAAAGTCAAAAGGTATGTAGGTATTAAAGGATGAACATGCTCAAGTGGTTTGAAAGAAATCTAGGAAAGACAGTGGCCAACCCCCCACTTGGCATTAAGCACAAGGAAAATACCAACACACCTTTCCTTACAAAAATGATAATGGAGTGGTAGGTGCTCCTCCTCTAATGCATTTCACTACGAGACTCAAGGAATTAATAAAAATAGAGAGTATGCGGTGGCGGGAAGAAAATAAGGTGGGGGTTGGGTGGATGCCCCCATACAATCGAAATGTTTTACGAAAAAAATTATATATACAATGCATGCAAAGACGTCTAGATGGCCACGGAGAAAAGCGTTAGACGCTAAGCATGAACACCACTTCCTAAGAAATGGCATCATCCATGAACAAGCTCCTCCTCTTGCATGAATCGGGGCTCGGTCTCCGAGAGCGGTCAATAATAAAATAAAATAACTTAAAGGTAATTAATAATAATATTCATGAAAATCGACACAAAATAAAATAATCATTAATCGACAACTAAAATAATAATAATAATATTATTATTTTATAACAAAATAATAATAATAATTATTAATCATATTAATAAGGGTGATGAAATTAAGCATGAAAAAACCAGAACATGATTTTCCTTTAATAAGGTCACCGAAGCAAGCAGAGTACCCTACGAAGGAGGCGTTACAAGAGAGATTGTGCAAACTTTAAAATTATAATTTAATAGATTAAAACATGCTTGACCAAAGTGTTTTTCACAAAGACCGGTGCATATTGTGTACACCTATTTCTAATACCAAGATGAGCGGGGGTATCATATGGTGATTATCATAATTTGGGAAGATATGGCCTTAGGTAAAATGGGGAGTATCAAGATGAATTTGAGTAGAATGGATGAGCTTACAGAATGAATCTTTGCATTAAGGGTATCACTCAAGATAAAGGTTGATCTAAGGATGCCATGATGAGAAGTAATAAAAATGAAAATCATGGGAAAATAATCATGTATCAAGATAGGAACCCTATATTAGCTAGGGTTCGAGAGACCAGAGGCCTCATAGAAAATGAAATAATAAGATCATAGATTAGGTGAAGGACTCGATAAAAAGTGGGTTCATAAATTTTTTAACCTTTAACTAAATTTTAGATCAATTTAATTAGGTGTAGATTAGATTAGAATTGATTATAGATATTACACAAATGTAACAAAGAGAGATACTAACTCATATTTATGACTCAAATTAGATGGAAATAAGTAACATAGACCAAATCAACCTAACATGCAATTGAAATATTAAAATAGATGTATGAAGGAACTTAACTAATTTTTGATGATTTTTGAAGAGATCTGGGACTGTGCATCGGTGAAAATAGGAGATTTGAACATGGTTAACCTCTAAAAATAGGAATATATGTATAAATAGACTTGGGTCAGGTATGTACCATTAGTTCAAGACTTTATCATAAAGTTTATCCCCTTATATATGGTCTTGTGCCTACTCTAATTCTAATCTTGTAACTTTTTGGGTTACTCACCTTCCTGGATTTATTAATCATTGTCAAACACTAGTTACTTCACATACAATGAGGATTTCTGTATGAAATGATCATCATATGAAACCCTATCCATAGATGAAGATTCCTATAAAATAAATATTATAAGTGTTGTGGGGAGCCCCATACACAACTAATATTAGCACCTTTGCTCTAAAGAGGACTCAAAAATACGTAGTTCTCTACCTAGAATATGATATCTAGATAGATCAATTAGATTTGGAATTTTCTTTGACCATTCTTGCTTTAACTTGGCTCTCCTAAATATCTTAGAGAGAGGATGTCCGAGAGCTTATAGATGTGAGATATGGTTTCCTTGATCAACTTTGTAGATGTATACCCTATGTGGGTGCTTCCTTAATGGTTGTATATGTGTAATTATGAAATTTAGGGATATTTAGATTCCTTTTGCAAGTGTATGAATTAAGTTCTCTACTACATTGCCTTAGGAGTCCAAAGTTATTAAATGAGTTATTATTTATTTTCTTATATATAGTATCATAGATGATTTTTATAATAAAGGTTGACCCATATGAAAAATAAGAATAAAAAACATACGTCAATTTGAAAGTGATGTTGGAAGGCATTTCGGTCCAAGACCATAGCTATAGGTTAGGACTAGATGTATAGTCTTGACCAATTTGTACGATCTTGACTAGAGCAAGAAATATGCAAATTGATGTTTAAAGATTGTTACCTAAAATTTTTCTAATGATTTTTTCGATTTATTTTAATGCAATAACCTACATATATACCTTCTTATTGCACCAAATTAGACACCAAATAAAGAGTTAGATTCATCACTTATCAACAATCACCAAATACATGCTATAAGAACATTTTCTCTAGAAGCTTGAATATTTCTCAAAAGGATAAAATGCACCAAAACTCTGAATCAAAAGATATTAAAACTTTGAAAATTCTTAAATACATGAAACAAACTTTTTAAGCACTTCATAAAGTTCAAAACATTTATCTTCTATCGGTCTCAATTCTAGGCCTTATACTTGCTTATAGCCCTTATAAAGGAAAGTTTTGATGAAATAAAAAAATTAAAAGGAATTAATCTTTTCTGGTATGATTTATAGATATTACATACCTTTTTCCCCATTAATATGACTAAAAATTTTCAGCACTCAATTCCAAGCCCATGCAAATTTATTCCCATTTTCCTATTTTTGACTAGGTGCGGTTTTGACCCTTCTTAGCTCTCTCGACCTCCATGTCTGCAAAAACATGTGAATTTTCATACTAAAGTGATATGATATCCTAATAAAATTTCTATATCTTGTGTTTTCTACAAATTTTTATGCCCTAGTTCCTCATACAACTCACCCAACAACACTTTCCTTTTCTAGGCTTATTCTAGCTAGGTCTCTCAAGAACCCGAAAATGAAAATTGATCATATAATTCTCCCATGTGTGAATTTAGAGATAATAATTAATAAATATTCATAGGGGTATAAAGACCCTACAGTAATTTTTTTATAAGAATCCACTTGATAAAACACAAATTACGATGTTTTTAGATTTTTTCCAAACAGGAACAACCACAGGCAACAAGCATTCAAAAATCCATAACTTGAGTTCTATAAAATTTAGGAACCTCATCCCACTTGAAAAATTTATTTTCTAATGAGAACAAAATTTTATCGTTAAGAGTGTTTGGGGTGATTATACCTTCTTCAATGTGATCCACAAGAATTTTTGTGACTAGTTTCTTACACAATATGAGGGTTTGAGACTGAGTTTTCTCTATTTGACCTATCAAAACTTATTCATTTCCTTTGAAACTTTATGAAACATTTATTCATTCCTCAAACTATCTTCACACAAAATTTTATCCTATTATGTTTAATATAATTAAACATATGGATGTTTTTCTTCTCCCAAATCAACATGAAATATCACAAACAATTGACATACCTCCTTCATACTCATTACCCGACCTCATAGGCCTGCACAGATCCTTCAAACACCTATAAAAAAATCAATAATTCATTCTAAACCATATTCATTCACACAAAACACATACAAATGAGAATCCTTCATAAAAACAATCCCAAATATTCATTCTCATTAAGCAACTATGCACAATTTTGCTAAGAAGAAGCCTTTATTTGATAAGACCATCAGATTACAAAGCTTCATGAGCCATTTAGGATCTAATTATGATATCTTATTTACTCCAAAAATTCTCTACCAACCTATCATTACCCTTTTCTATTCAAATACATTGCATTTTATGAGAAATAGAGGTAGTTAGGGTGGAAACCAACTAACTCACCTAAGTTTAAACTAACTAGGTGAGGTTTAAGGTCTAGTTAGGATCAAATAGATAATTTTACAAGTGTATATATGCTCCATGACCCTTATTACCCATTTATTGAACTGAACTAACTTCCATATTACTAACTTATTACAAACACTAATTCAAATATTCAAAAGGCCATTGGAGGAAAAATCCAAATGGTCATTTATTACATAACCATGAATCCAAATGGACTAGAAACACCTCCTAAGCATCAAAATGTACTTAAGAAACCCTAAAAAATATTATTCTTCTTTTTTCTTCACCATGTGTCTTCATCATCTTCTTCATCGCTTGATCCTAAACAATGAGGATTTCATGCCTTTTCCTCTTCATTTGATCTCTTTCTAGAGTTGTTTCTTCAATGTTCTTCACTTCTTCTTCAAATAAACCTGTAAAAACACATGTACAAAAAAAATTAGATGAAAAATCAAGATACTTTTGTGTCTCTTCACATTTTTTTCTTCACTTTCAATCTTCTCAATCATCATCACAACTTCCTTTTCATCACACACCTCTCTTCTTCACCATTCAAAGCACATTCAAGTGCCCATATCTCTACCTTAACTATTATTGAATGATATCTAAAAACTGAAAATTAATTTTTTCTTTCTCTCCTTTGCATTCTTATTCAAAACTTAATGCTTCCTTGATCTAATATCTGATTTCTTCTTTATCTTTCATGTTTTCCTTTCCTTTTATCATTTTAAACTTGTTTTCTTCTTCTCTAATCCTCTTTTTAGCTGCACTTTCTTTTATATTTTCATGAGTGACTTTAGTGGCCACTTAACCTTATTTCTTATCACCATTCCCATGCCTTGTCTTTGCTTCATCAACAATACTTCAAGATACTCCATATCTTCTCTCAATTGCTTTTTCTTACTCCATCCATAATCTTTTCCTCTATTCTTTCTCTCTCTTTTTCTATTCCTTTCTCTTTTTCTCTATCATCTCTTTCTCTTTCCTCTCATTTCTTATACTCTTAAGAAATTCTCATATTAACTTCGCTCTATCTTCATCCATCTTCATTAGACAAGTCTATTTCACCTTGCCCAAGCCTCACCTAGGTTTCTCTCATTTACCTAGTCTTTTGACTTCTTCTTCTTGTATTCTCTATTTCTTCACCTTTCTTCACTTTACAAGGAAAATTATTCCACTTCACACACATTAAAATCATAAGAAGGTAATAATTAGCTTCAAAACCCTAATAAAATCAACCACATTCTTCCAAACAACTATATACATTGCTTCCTTAGAAAAAAATCCACTTTTACCTTAAAATTAATCACTTAAAAATCTTGATTTTCAAGATTTGATACAAAAATGATGCACTTCCATGTATACATACCTTCTTATTGCATAATCTTAATCACCAAATAAAGAGTTAGACTCATCACTTAGCAAAAATCACCAAAAACATGCTATAAGAACACTTTCTCAAGAAGGTTTAATCTCTCTCAAAAGGATAAAATGCACTAAAACAATGGATAAAAAGCTATAAAAAATTTGAAAATTATTAAATACACCCAAAAAACTTGATTAAGTACTTCATAAAGTTCCAAACATTTATCTTCTATCAATCTCCAATTCTATGCCTTATAGTTGCTTGTAGCCCTTTTAAAGGCAAATTATGATGAAATAGACAAAATAAAAGGACTTAATATTTTCTAGTAATATTTCTAGAAAATGTATTTCCCATTAATATGACTACAAATTTTCAGCAATCAATTCTAAACCCATGCATTTTTATTCTCATTTTATCGTTTTTGATGAGGTTTAGTTTTAGCCCTTCTTAGCTCTCTGACCTCCATGTCTCGAAAAACATGAAAATTTTCATGCAAAATAGATTTGATATCCTGATACCATTTATGGATCTTGTTCTTTCTACCAATTTTTATACCCTAGTTCCTCATACAACTCACCTAATAACACTTTCCCTTTTATAGGATTGTTCAACCTAAGTCTCTCAAGAACCCAAAACTAAAAATGGATCTTATCTTTCTCCCACATGTGAATTTTAGTGCTAAAAATTTACAAACATATTCTTAGGGGTATAAAGACAATACATTACAAATTTTAGAAGAACCCACTTGATATAACATAAATTATGATGTTTTTAGAAATTTGTCCAAATAGGGATAGTCATAGGGAAGTGAACATTGAAAAATCTATAAATCGAGTTATATAAAATTTAAGAGCCTAATTATACTTGAAAATTTTATGTTTTAATGAGCAGAAAAATTTATCTTTAGAGTTTTTTGGGTTATTATGGCTTCTTCAACGTGATCCACAAGTTTTTTGGTGACTAGTTTGTTACACAATACGAGGTTTTGAGACTGAGTTTTATCTATTTGACCTATGAAAACTTATCCATTTCCTATGAAATTTTATGAAACCTTTATTGACGCCTCACACTACCTTCACACAAAATTTTAGCCTATTCTATTCAATATAATTCAACTTATGAATGTTTTTCCTCTCCCAAATCAACATGAAATATCACAAACAATTGACATACCTCCTTCATACTCAGTACATGTCCTCATAGGCTTGCACATGTGTGGAGAAATTAGACATGTGACAGATAGTTTGTTTACGTGTGACATAGATATTTTATTGTTGCATGACTAGAGGGCGGAGGCTGCAGACGCGCGATAAGAGATTTGTTGTCGCGCACCAACAAATATCCTATCGCGACATTTGTAGCCTTCTGTCATACCACTTAAAAATCAAGCAAAAATTGTGTTGTCAGACCCCCAAAAAATTCACCTTCCTACGAAACCAGCCAGAGGATATTTGCCAGGTATTTTCCAGCTCCAATTTCTAAGAGGTCTCTTAAAATGAACCCTGGTTTAAACTAACTAAGTGAGGTTTAAGGTCTAGTTAGGAACAAGTAGATAATTTTACAAGTGTATATATCCTCCATGACCCTTATTACGCCTTTATTGATCTATACTAACTTATATGTTACTAACTTATTTCAAAAACTAATTCAAAAGGCCATTTTTGATGGAAAACTCCAAATGGTCATTTATTACATAACCATGAGTCCAAATGGACTAGAAACACCTCCTAAGCTTCAAACTGAACCTAAAACACCCTAAAAAATATAACAAGACAAAATCATATATGTATAAGTGATGATCCCGTATCATATTCTTAGAATGTGTTAGCATGTTATTGTGAAAGGATAAACAAGCTAAAAAATGGACCTCAAAAAGTGATAAGAAGGAATGGATAAGTTGTATTTATCATAGTAAGAGTGCATAGTCAAATCAATAGTTTCCAAAGTGAAAATTACAAAATTTGAGTGTCTACACATATGATCTTTTCACTATCATCCATCTATGTGTTGATTCTCATTCTTTACTACCTAATTGGATTATATTATATCATTTTTATTCCCTCGTTCTCCATCCAAATTTATCTCAAGCATCCTTGAATAATTTACTTCAAATTCACCAAGAATATACATACACTTTCATAAATATAGCGTGTGAAACAATGCTACATGATAATGCGACTCCTTCCCATGTGAATTTAATTTTGCATCATATTTGAGCTAGTTCTATTAGTGATGATGAAACCTTTCATGATTCTATCTTAGAAGATATTCAAGATTTACACCAAGATATATTTCAAGATATGAATACCAACATAAAATATCTCAAGTGTAATAATAACGCATCTAAAGGATTCTTCCAATCCTCATATCCATCACATCTCTAAACATTATATCAATCTAGTTCTAAGCACGATGAGAAGAAATTCTATACACACATCATGTATGATACATTTTCCAATACAAGTGAAGTTAAATACCTACAATATAAAAACACCTCTCGGTTTTAAAATTATACTCAACAACATGATATTCTATCTAAGATACTCAATAATCAGTTAATAACTTTCTTACCGACTCATTACGACCTTGTTATTGTCTTAGATGAATAAAAGTTCAATCATTTTTAAATTATCATGGAATTAATGGAAATTGTGATAATGATTTATATGATTTTACAATGGTACATCCAACAAATCAAACATAAGGGATTTATATCCTTTGATAAAGGATATTCTCCTATGGAATCATCCAAAGTTCAAAAAATTCAGTGGAAACTATTATGTCGAAATCTCAACACCCCTCGAATGGTCTGATTTGAGATGGGGAATTCAGTGTGATTGCATTACATGGAGCTATCCTGAGTGTGGGACATTAAGAAACAAGACATCTCTATAGAGAAGGATGGTTTCTATTCCTAACCTACTTGAAACTAACTACTCTTAATGCAGGAAAACCACTAACTAATCCTAATCTAATGCTTCCAAGAGGATAGAAAGAAAGATACATGGAATGAAAACCTACACTAAGAGCAGTGATACACCAAGAAAGGAGTGTTGATCACTTCCCCATCCTGAAAAACAATGGAATAGATGAACCTAGAAAGGGTGGAGCTGTACCACAAACTAAATTACATTCAATACATTATTCCGAATGAGAAAACACACCAAAATCATGTAATAACCAAGGAAATGCATAGATTAAGAAAGCAAAATGAAATCTAAGATGAAGACAATAAACCACGAGAGGTTAAAGAGATCAAAATAGACATAATATTATTGCTCGATATGGATATACACAATACATTGCTATAATAGAAAGAGGCATGAAGCTATTACAAATATTGAGAGGAAGGATTGAAGCCCCAATAAGAATGGGGTGTATGGGAAAGAAAATGATCAACCTCTTGCACAATGTAACCACTTACAATTTATAGAGGAAGAAATTGAGGAGAGAGAGGGAAGAAAATCCAAAAATGCACTCCAATATCCAGCGAAAATCCATAATTATCTTTTTGGGAGTGTTGGGAAAGTCTGCAAAGCCCATACTTCATTGTACCTTGCTTAGTGGGGAAGAAAAGAAGCCCATACCTCATCAGTTTGGTATGCGAGAAATATGGAACCATTCCTCTAAAATGACAGACTATTGATCTTCTTTTTCAGACTCCGACCATGCATCGCACCTCAAAATATGAAATTTTAGAAATTCGGGATTCAGAGCTTCCCGCATTTTGAATTCAGAGGTCACTGTCACTATTCATCTAACGAGCTTGTGAAACCTCCGAAATTATGAAACCTCGAAGTTTAAAATTTAGACTTTGGGTTTTAGACCTTTGTGTTATGATTTACGTGCACTGGGGCTTTAATGTTCGAAATGTCAAGCCCCAAAGTTTGATATTTAGACTTTGGGTTTCGGACCTTTGTCTTTTTGGAGTTTCGGAAGTTTGAGTTTTGTGGTTATTTCTCTAAAATCCTGAAAGCCTGAAGTCTAAATTTTGGAATTCAGGTTTTGGACTTATTTTATTCCTCCCCACATGTCAATTTTCATTACTCGAGCCTCTCGCCAACTCCGAACTCCCGAATGTCCGAAGTCTGAATTTTAGACTTCAAACTTTGACGTCCTTTAGACCTTTTGATCTCGCCATTTCAGAGTTTCGATCCACCGAGTCTGAAATCTCTACCACTTCAACTCACATGGCTCAGTGCCCAAAATGAAAGCTTCAAGACTAAATCAATCCCTCTATTTTCTCTGTGTGATGTCATGTTTGTCTAATTTTTCTTGAGGGGCAAAATTAGATAACAAAACCCAAAAGTTACAACAACTATATGTGACGAGAATACTACTATACTAAATGATACAAAGTGTTTGTTGGAAACACAATGGAATGAGAAGAGGGGTGAATCATTCCTAAAAATTACTTTTCCATTTACCATTAACATCAACATTCATTGACATTCATCCAAACACATTCATTTAACCATTGTTTATTTAGTGTCCACAATACATTCAAACAACCATATCACATGAGAAGAAGCAGATAAACAAAAATATAAGTGGGAAAACCTCATGGGTAATACAAATCACTAAAATTATTTCATATTTCACAAATCAAATATATTGAGTGAAACACCAATGTTAGGAAATAAGGGATAAAATATGCGGAATAATCCCTCATAGAATCACAACAAGAGAAACTAATATACGAGAAAAATATTACAGATCTCTAGTAAAAGTGCAGAAAAAAATAACACAACACGTAGACACAATATTTAATGTGGTTCATGCAATTTGGGCTATGTCCACCAAGAATCACTTGCTCGATTTTATTACAAGCCACCACTCTCTCAATACAATGCCCGGATCTGTTTGAGCTATGCTAAACAAAACTCTGCTGAATTCACACCCGAATTCAAAGCACATCTATAATGCTTTTTTCTTTCTTTTTTTTTAATCATATGCGTAAAACCATATAAATAGACAACTGCTTAAGCAATTTTACAAAACCGTGGGTATCAAAACCATGGGCAAGAAAACCGTGGGTATCAAAACCATGGGCAAAAAACCGTGGGTATCAAAACAATGGGTACCAAAAAACCATGGGCCCAAAAACAACCCATAACGGTTACCCATTACCTATGGGTTAATAAACCACCCATGAAAATTTGCTTCGGGGCAGGATCTGTCGTAAAAATACCCAAGTGTAACACATAGAAGGTGTACCAAAATCTAACATGAAAATAGGCTCCAAAAACATAACAACCAACTTCAAAAGGAGCACCAACCCTTATTTTAGTAGAGCACTAACCCTACAAGGAGCACCAACCCCTAATTTAGTGAATCACCAACTCCACAAGGAGGATACAACCCCCTAGGATGAATAAGAACCAATGCGGTTGGATCAAGATGTTTTATCTCTAATTTTTCTACTACCACAACTGATGGAGATCACTTATTCATCTCACAAACCCTAGGTCAAACCCTAGGTCTTCAATCTTGCACAATCTTCTTCCTTCTCAACTTGTATTTCCTCTAATATCTTGCACACATGCTGTCAAAATATCCTCAATCTAAAACAAATCTGACCATCCTTTAAATCATGCCTTCATACTTGCAAATAACTCTCCTCTAGGCCGCACTTTCCCTCTATGAAAGACTAGCTCTCAAATGGAGCTCAAACTTCACTTTTATATGAAATTCTTCTTTTCTCACCCAAAAGATGTTAGTACCTCATGATAAATTCACCCCATTAAACATTATAAATTTTAATATAATTCACCACAACATCACACATGACCCAAATTGGTCAGCCTAGCCAAAAACCACTTATCATGCACAAAAGTGTCTCAAAACCCTACCATTGGAATGAGAAAAATCCACATATACCAAAACCATACTTGGTAAAGCTTCCAAAATTTCCATAAATGATTAAAATAACATTTAAAAGTCATACATGGTCTCAATTATCATGGACCAATCAAACTATTTTGTTTAATGGTCCTAAGTAGCTCATTTCCTTCACAAAACAACAAAAGCTAAGAATAACCTAAATTTGACTTTGGGCCTCAATACCACTAAAGAGGAACTAAAATATGGCATGTGACAAATATATGGAAATTAAAATCCCTATAAAAAAATCTAAGAATGTTATATCCTTTCATGTGGAAGTGATTCCAGATTTCGTCCTTTTTGATCACTTCTTTATTAGATTTTGTATCAATTGGCTAGATAAGAAGGATTTTAATCATAATGGCCAATTTTTTTCTCAACACGACCTTAATGGAACATGGCCCCACTCTCAATCATATCAAGAGAGTGTGGAACTTAACACCCCAACCACGTCACCTACAAAACTATCATCCACTTATGTTATCTGACTAGACTAAATAGTGGGAGGATGCGATGAATCAGACAACCATATTATTTAGAATCTACAGTCGATGGCTAACAAACATTTGACGTCGCTCATACTCCACTACCTCACTTTTTCTCATCGGAGTGATGGTAGTGCTTGAGGAAAATTCCTTCTTATAGTTTTTGTAACTCCATGTTGAAGAACTTTGTTAATTTAAATTATAGAAAATCGTAATGCTGGGGGTGTGTAAATATATGCCTACTTACATTGGTTTAAGGTCGGGATAAAGTTTTGAAGCAACATTTTCTTTCCCTCATATCCAAACATTCCTTTCAAGTAAATCCAAACCATATGCAATGCAAGATCTCATCTCATGGATCTCCACTCATGTTCAGCAAGCTCACAATCATTACAAGAAAATATTCCAAGCCCAAGCACCTCGAAAGAGTGGAAAAGTACTTGGAACAATGCTTGGACCTAGTTCCATGCAAGATCTCTTCGCAACAAAAATTTCATGTGATCGCATGCTCTCTCTTGAATACTTACATAAAGTGGTCATGCAAATGGCTAATGAAAAGGCCATGAGATGTGATGGCTTTCCCGTAAATTTTACAAGGTGTTGTGGGAAATGGTTAGCCTAGACCTTTTTCAAGTTTACAATGAAGGTTTTCATAGCCAAATCACTTAGCCCATTTATTAACAAAGGGAACATAAAATTCATTCCCAATCCTGGAGATTCCAAGGTGATAAGAAATTGGCGTCTCATAACCTGCGTAATGTCTCTTATAAATTTATTGGCAAACCTCTTGCCATTTGATTACACCACATTTTTCCCGCCATTGTCTCGACTAGAGATTTTTTTTTATTCAAGGGTGCCATATCCTGACAATATCATTGTGGTCAGTAAATGTATGGAATCGACGCACAAATCCAATCAACAAGTAATCTTCATAAAAATTGACTTTGAGAAAGCATATGACCAGATAGAGTGGACATTCATCATTTGACATGCTTCAATCCGTAGGCTTTGGTACTAATTTAATTAATTATGTTAAGATGTTTTTTGCGCTTACTTCCACTCAGATCAGCATTAATGGCCACATCTCGACCCCTTTTGGCCTTTTTAGATCCATTTGGCAAGGATGTTTATTGGTTCCCACCCCGTATGTCCTTATAGTGGAAGGTTTTGGTTATCTGTTAGCTAAAAACAATCCCATGGGCATGTTATGGGAATTATGCTTCCTCCTACCAATAGCTCTCAACTACTTAATGGCCATTTCATAGATGACTCCTTCCTTACGTTTATTAATGATTAATCCAACATTAGTAATAATATTCAATGCTTGAAAATTTTCTATTTAGCATCAGGTTCCTCCATTCAATGGCATAATACTCAATGCTATAGATAGTCCTTCCTCCCTCTACCCCCTTGGATCAATGATTGCAAATAGAATCTACGAGGCCATGGTGAAATATTTAAATTTTTTAGTATTCCCTTTTATTTTTATGCTTCACATGCATATATTTTGTAGTATGTTTATTTACGGGTGGCGCGAAAGTTAGAATCTTGGTTTATTAAGCCTCTACCTCTAGGAGGAAAATTCTATATTTTCTCCAAAGTGTTGTGATTACACATGTTTACTACTCCTTCTATTGGGTTCCCTCCAAAAAATTAGTGCAAAAATTAGAAACATTGCTAATATATTTCCTCTTGACCAATGCCTCTTCTGGAAAAGGTATCCACAGAGTTGCATGGGAGACTTGCTACTTCCAAGATATTTTAGAGGCCTAGGTCTCATTGAATTTTTACATCAAGGTCAAGCTCTCTCGCACCAAATGTATAATTCGCAGCATGGAAGGCGATGAAAAATGGAAGGTTATGTTTCGAAATGGCATTATCAAGGTTCCACATATGGTTGTTCTACTTGAAAGGCATTGGCTTCGCCAAAATTCTCATTACCCCCATTCTTATCAAAGTGGTTGGCACTTTTGTGCTCAAAAGCATTTAGAAACCCTGAGACCTTATCGAACAATGGATTTAGTGGAAGGGAAATGGTTTATGTGAAGGAATTTTGTTCAATCATCACTCCTTGTGGTGGTCTCCTATCATTCAATTCTAGAATCAATGTCTTGTTGAGGTTTCCTGGATTCCAGTGTTGCGCCATTTCAGGTGGGGCATTCACACTATCCAAGACATTTTCTCGCAAGTGTACTCAGTATTGGTGTCCTTGGTATGAGCTCAAGGCTCAATTTAAGCTGGTACTACCTCACCAGGTTGTCATCAGTGGCATTATTTCCTTTTTGCCAAATTGCATGATCGATAAGATTATGTTCTCCCACCTTTTCCTTTGTGGATAGACTAGAATTGGTTCGTGGACACCCCTTTCCGGAGTTACTCAATAGACCAAGGATATGTATGGGTTTCACCTAACTTGCCTATGATTGGAAAGCTTAATTCCCAATGGGGGTTACATTCCTTTCCATCTAACTAGATAATGATATTTGAAATTGTTTGGTCTCCCAATGTTGAACCTAAAATTGCTTAGTTTCTATGGTGCATCCTCCACTAGGGTCTTCTTATTGGTGTTTGACTAGTTCATATTAGTGTTCGCCCCCGAGTGTCCCTTCACGTGGTTACTTGGAAACTATTTCACATCTTTTCTCGGTATTTTCGCACAACACAAAAGGCTTGGAATTGGATTCATTCTTTCTTCCTTCACCGAATACTTCACCTAACAACATATTCTCCTAGGAGAAAATCTCCAGATGTCTCACAATTTTTCCCAAATTTGGTAGTCTTGTAAAGGGAAAATTCTCTCTTGCCTTTGGAATGAAAGGAATTCTTGTTTATTTTCGATGTTGAAGCTTACCAACAATTCTCTATTTATAACAAGTTTGTGGTTATCGTGAATGTATTGTTGCATATTCAAGTGCAAGAAATTAAGGCTGCACTCAAGGTGGAGCATCTCCAAACTCTCCTTTGTATCGGGCGATGCCCCTTTAAATGTTTCCCATGAGCACCATTCCCCTCTTTCCGCTCCCCGCTACCCAACGGTGTCAACATTATTCCTTGAGGTGGCAGTTGATGAATCTGCTCACAACGTTGCTCATTCAGTCGGGGCCAGCTGGTCTTGCGTAGTTAGGCTCTATAGAGGAGCTTCTCTCCTCCACTTTTAGGTCACCACATGGGTTGGGATGCCCCTCTTTTCCTATTCATCTTGGTTGGGGCTCGTTGGCTTCCCCGAGCCACACACTTATGATAGTTGGAGCGTTCCACTCCTGCCCGAAAAATTTCCTAGGATGGATCTCTCCATCTTGCTCACTCGGGTTGATGTTGATGACATTGAAGAAGGAAGCCAACTTAGCTCTGGATGGGACATGCTAGATAGTGGAAAGGAATTGCTAAGCACTATTTGAGATGATCAAGATCTGCCCTACTAGTCAACAATTTGCAAAGTGGCAACTTAATTTCCTTTGCTTCTCTTGTTAGTGTTAGTTTGTAATCAGATGTATTCCTAGGATTTTTTGTTTTCCTAGTTTGGAATTGTAGCTTTAGGCGTGCTTCCATATCATTCATTTTTTGTGTGAATAATCTTGTATCATTTTAGTTGTTAATTTAATCTAAGATCCTATTCATGAATATATATATATTTCTTTTCATGATGGAAGCACTGGTTGACTATATACTTTTCACGTTGAAATTTTGGTCGGCCCTTGAAATTTGATCCCTGCCTCTATATTATTTAAATATATTTCTTATTTTTACGACAAAGGTGTTTCTATTTGAAACAAAGCCTCTTAGCTCTGAAAGATAGGGATAAATTAACGGCGCAGACTATTAATCCATACATGGGTCGAAATCTCAAAGGTGGGAAGCGCTCCACGTGTAGGCAATGGTGGCAAGACTTTTTCCAGGTCTGATCCTTAGTAGTTTCCTTATTAGAGAAAATTGAATCCACGCTCAAAGGTAGAATATCTTCATCTATCAGAATTCTCCATACAATTACCTTTAAATGAATCCGTGCTCAACGGTACAAAATACTCTACTTGTGTGTAGTCATATTTTTAAAATCATTCTTATTTTTGGTCTAGGTACTTATTTTCTCTGTTATTTTTGTGCAAGTGTGCTACCTTGTGCTGTTGCTGCATGTTGGATGCATGCTTTTAAACTAGGTCACCCATTTGCAAGGCCTCTACAACTCAGATGATGTAATTGAATTTGAGGATGTATCATTGTGTGGCTTGAAATTCATTCACTGTATTTGTAATACTTTATCCTCTTCTTAGGGCCTATAATATAACCGTATTCATTTTATGAAATATTGCATTTTCTCCTCTTGGAAGGATTGTAGAAGTCTAATTATTAAGTATAATATATTTCCAATTGATGTTTAATAAACAAGTGTTAAATTGAAGAGATTTCCTTTCCATCATAAATTTTTTTACAATTTGTTGATTAAGATTCCAGTAAGGCAATGCCAGGCAACAAAACCGTTGCCCCTATGTAAAATTCTATTTTAATCTGTTTGGTCTATATTAAAATTATGTTAAATTTTAATACTCTATTTTTGTTAAATTTTAATACTCTGTTTTTTTAGAGGGGAATTAGTCACTCTATTCTTTTCATTTGTAGAATTTGGTCTCTTTGGGAAATTTCAAAAAATAGAAATGTTGCATCTTAATTTGTAACATATCCTTTTTACAAACATGGTTTCTCAGTTGTAACAATTGTATTGAATTAGAACTTTTATGGAAATTTTTATGTGAAAATCAACTTTACGCTGCCCTAGTGAAGAATACATTTGTTTTATTCATTTTCAGACTCCATAGCTAGATTTTCCTTTGTAATGGAGGAAAACTACACCTATTATAAACTATTTAGTTTAAAATTCCCATCAGTACTTCAAATCAGAACATTCTGGGCCACCATCATCATTCCTTGAATGAGATTGGTTTTCAACAAGGTTTATATTCATATGTATGGTATCCACCATGAAGTGACTTCAATTTTTTGTTTGATCATATTTTATAAACTGTGATTTGGCTTTTCAATCCCTCGCTCCTAAGTTCTATGAATGGACTAAGAATTTAATAACTAATTTGGTGTAAACCAAAATTATTTTCTATTAACTAAAAAATTAGATGGTATTACATATTTATTAAAAATGTAAAATGATGGTTCATTTCATCTCCAAAATCGGTACTCGCTTCCCCTTTAGATGTCTCTTGAGATTCTATAACAAGAAAAGTGCTTACTGTTATGATTAATAATATATTATGTATGATAATATTACATCTACCCGTAAATTGTATGGGTTATACTGAGACCAAACACGGATATGAATTTTTTAAATTTCATTCTTGCAAGTTCTTTTGTTAAGATATCTGCTTGTTGCTATTTAGTTAAATAATGTAGCAATTTGATGTTATCGTCTTTCACATAATGTTGAATCAAATAATATTTGGTGTTTATGTACACTAATAAATATTTTTGTATTTGAATACCACAAGCAGTACTAGTCGATGATGTTACTATGAATAAATAATTGTTTTTCTACATGTAAATCCATTGTCACAAATGAATGAATCAATTTTGTACACTAATAAATATTTTTGTATTCTCCTACCACTAATGAATGATGTTACTATGAATAAATAATTATTTTTCAACATGTACATCCATTGTCACAAATGAATGAGTCAATCCATAGTAACTACTATTATTTATTTACAATAAAACTGAATTCAAATTTTGATTTAATAAAATACATATTAAGTACAATTATTAACAATGTAATACTTTTAATAAATCCTTCTATATACCTATCGGCCTCTCACAAGCACCTATGAAAACAATTGTAATACTGTTTTACCCGGTAGAGTTTAATTAGATTGGCCGAATAAAGAATTTAATTGTCACTCTTTAGTCAACTCAACTAAGCTTTCGGTTCCTTGATTGCCTCTGCAGAAATAACATGAGCTCAAAATATACTTGCCATTTCGTATCTACTACATTGATATTGAAATTATATTATTTTATCTACCTCTCAAACAAAGTAAAATGACCATCTTAACCAGATTTGACACATTTCAAAGAGTAAAACACAATAAATTGACATGAGATAGGTATTTTGTAAACATTTGCACAAGATTTTAGGCAACAAAAAAACATACATACTTGGATGGAAAACTTTATCAATTGCATACAAGAATGTAATTAATCTCTCTTACACGTTGGTAATTCTTTTCTTAATCAACTACAACATGGATTTAGAGCTGAAATTTGATGCTCATTTTGAACATTTTTGTTGTTTGGACCGTATTTGACTCTTTTAAAAGTAATAACCGTCAATGATTGACATGAGCATGTGGGTTTTCTTATTTTCTGCAAGCCCACGTAAAGTTTTTGTGTACTAGGCATGTAAGGTTTTTCATAAAATTAGTGATGTTATTTGCATTGTATGCCTTCATCTTTAGTTAGTGTTTCCTTCGGCTTGGCATGTCCCAAACATAATCCTAATTTATAGTAATTTATATTAAGACATGATAAAGTGAACAAAAATATTTTGTTATTTTACTAGGTTTAACCTCGGCTATGGAAACACCTTCTTAACTAAATCTAATGTATTTGATTATGATGAAATATTTGTTCCTTGTTTGTATATTTTACTTATGATTAGTTAAATAACTTGGCTGCAAACCGCCCCTTGCGAAAGAAAAAGGCGTACACTGCGATCTACTCAAAAGTTGAATGTTGTTATTTTGGCACGCACAAAAATATATGGTAAACATTTCCACATCCAAGTATGAGTGAATTGCCTTTAAGCATCAAGGAAATAAGATGTCACAATATTTTCAGTTCTCCTCCCTCCATCTTCTTCTTTGTTGCCCTCCTCATAAGCTTATTTCCGCCAAGTTTAACTCCTGTTTCGCACATTGAATATGGGGTTGCTAGTGTCTAATCCAACAAATTGAAGTTTTTTTAAGAAAGGTCAGCTTCCACCACAAGCGTGTACGGATCCCGCTAAATGTCTTTAGGAAGGTTCTCGACGGCCTCGAGAGTCTCATCAAAACTCGAAAGTCTATGAAGACTAGCTTTGAACACGAAGAAATTAGCATACATTTTGTGCTAATTTCGTTGCGCGTTTTCAGGTCGCCAAAAGTTCCACGCGTAATCCAGTACTAAGAATTCGTAGTGAGACTGAGAATACCATTTGGAAATTGGGAATAACTGTTCAAAACCACAAATTCAAGGGGGTTCTGTAAATGCATTACAAATCGCACTATCCGCCTTGAACACCGAGAAACTGCAAGGGAACAGTCGCGTAATTTCTAGAGGCCCGACTTAATCTGTTATAAATAATGTCGCCGTCACACGCAAACTACCATTGTATCGCGTTTCGTATCGACAATGGGGTTAAGAACAGCAGTTGTGATTGCGTCAGCATGCATTTCCATCCTCTACTTTTCAATTCGTGGAGGTAAGTTAAGTGGGCTAAGCAACTTATATCATACAGTAGTGCGACACTGTGTTTTTGTTTTTTCCCACCAAATAAAGTTTGTTGCGTATGCAGATGCACAGACACAGAAAATAGGAGTTAACAACGGAATGATGGGAACAGATCTTCCAAGCCAAGAGGAGGTGGTAGCTTTGATGAAGCAGAACAACATCGGGAAATATAGGACTTTCAAAGCGGAGCCGAGTGCACTCAAGGCCTTCCAGAATTCTGGTATCGAATTGACCGTGGGAGTGGCTAACGAGAATTTGGCGAGCATGGCCTCCAACCAGAACGAAGCAATCAAGTGGGTGAATGATAATATTGTAGCCTACCCTGCCACCAATATCAAATATATTGCTGTGGGAAACGAAGTCTTGGGAAAGACGGATATGGGCCAATTTTTGGTTGGTGCCATGAGTAACATCCAAACAGCGCTTGAGAAAGCCAATCTGCAGAATAAAATCTTGGTGTCCACAACTCACGCCGCCACGTCTGTTATAGACGACCTTGCCCCTCTGGTTCCTTCCAAGGGAACCTTCACTGAAGATGTGGTGAACGAGATGAGGTCTGTTCTAGATTTTCTGGCTTCTCATGGCTCTCCGTTCATGGCCAATGTGTATCCCTATTTTACCTACGACGGCCATAGGAATTCATACGACTTAGATCAGGCCTTGTTCAAATCCACAACCAAGCCTATTACCGACGGAAAAATGATCTACAGAAACTTGTTTGACGCCATGGTGGACACTATCTATTCTGCCATGGAAGCGATGGGACATTCAGACATACCCATTGTAGTTACTGAAAGTGGATGGCCCTCTTTTGGCACTGGAGTGAAAGCTTCGATTGCTACGCTGGACAATGCCGGAGCATACAACAATAATCTCATTAAACATGTGCTGTCTAATGCAGGGACGCCCAAGAGACCAAGCAGAAGTATCGAGACATACATCTTCGCTCTTTTCAACGAGAACCAGAAAGGAGGCGATTGGGAGGACTATGAGACGGAGAAACACTATGGACTTTTCTACCCTAACAAAACCCGCGTCTATCCTGTCCACTTTACTCCCTAGTTGGCCATTGATATTCTCAAGACGCATTAAAACTATATTCCCTGCATAAATAAGACTGCCAGCTTATATGATTGCCAGTTGGTACTAGAGCACAATAGTTCCATATGTATTAAAAAGATATAACAGTTGTAACCATAACACACTCTATTGTCTTATTTTATAGGAATGATTTTTAACTGTAATAATCAATGTGCAAGTGGAAGTATGCAGCTAACAGACGATTATATTAGTGGGATGTTGGAACTGTGAGACATATTCATACAATCAAAAGGTATGAATTTAATTTCTGTGAACATTATGATTTTAACTACACAATTCCGCTCATTTATCTATTAGAGATCTCCACAAATTTATTAATTAGAGAACTCTACATATGTATATTAACTTAAATAAATAATATACAGTTAGTCTATGTATTAGAATATTAGCGATTACACACAAGTGATTCAACAAAGACACGTTGAGGAAGTCAAATTTCAAGGAGTGAAACATTGTACTAGGACGAGGGGAAGTAAATAAAAGGATTAAGGGAGGAGAAGTCCATGGGTGAGAACAACGTTGGAGGGAATATATATAAAACTCTTCTTTCTTTTGACAAGATACATATGAACAAAGACATGCCATTTTTGTCAATCCTTTGAAGGACAAAGGGGATGTGGTGCATAGATCGTTCAAACAACGTACGTTGGAGATATCTTAGAAATTAAGCCCCTATCGATCCATACACCCAATGTGATCAATAGTTGCTACTTGCAATGACAACCCTTTTACTTTCTTTCGATAGTTAGATAATGCAACAAATTTAAGGAAATTTGCTTCTTGGTGATGTGGGATACTTTAGGTGATTTTTTTAAAAAAGATGCAATTTTGAGAACTTTAAATTTTTGACAAGTTCTAATTGTAAAAAGTTGAAAATTTTAAAAAGTTACACTAAATTTGAAAAAGTTAAAAAATATAGGGACGTGTCAATATGACACAACACCCCATGCCAACATGGTATATCTTAACATGAGGTGACTAGCGCTAGTCACCATTGAGAATGATTGCCTTTCTACTAAAAGTGATTGGTTTATGAAGACCAAACAAGAAGACCCCGGGATGCACCAACCCAACACCTAGGCTAGGAAAGAACAAAAAGACAAAGAGCCACCAAAGAATCAAGTCAAACAGACTTGACCATCCTCGAGGAGCACCCTAAATCCCTAATGAACAAACCTAACCAAAGGAAAGGAAAGGATTACCCAAGAGGCAACCATCAACGTGATCTTAAGTTCATCTTAAGAGGAGTGGTGGAATTCTTTCCTTTCTTTTTTTCTTCCCACTATTGTTTAACCCTCACTCTTATTAGGATTTACATTTTCATCTAAATGAATTGAGATCGAGATCTCCAACATTTCATTTTTCCCAACATTTGAGTCCTTCTCCAATATTTAGTTTTCTTGAGCCCATTACCAAAGGAATCGACATATCCATGATGGGCTAAGAAGAAGTTGATCCCACAATTTCCACGGTCCCAATCGAAGCTAAGTCTCACCTTCTTGGCTTCGAATCCTCCGAGGAATAATCAGAATCACTTTCCACAACTAGCATGTTAGGTTGAGCATCCTTCCACCAAGAAAATTTTCCATTCACCTTGTGTTTCACACTATTACAATCTGAAGCTAAGTGACCTAGGCCAAATCATTTCCGACATCTGAAGGGAAGCCCTTCATAATCGAAAGGTTAGGACCAAATCGGATCAAATACCCTAAGTTCCATAGAATCCGATAGATCAACTGATGTATCTAAATCTACTAAGACATGAGCATAGTTGGTATGAGTATACATTTAAGTTTTAGTATCAATGTCTAAAAAATTCCCTAGAGCAGCAACAATCGAAATAAAACTCTTCTCCCGCTAAATTGTAGCAGAAGGTGAGGCAACTGAATCCATACATGCTTAACATGGAAGGTTTCAGTGAGTGGGTTGAAGGAGGGAAACCACAGTTTCATGATCGGAGATGATTATGAAGTTCCCAAAGCATAGAAAAAATTCTATCTCTATCTTCAATCAGATTAAACACCACAATAAAAAAGCCTCGAGCACAAGGGTAAATATCCATCTACCTAACATGATGGACCACCATTCGAAGAGATCCAGAATGTAGTTGTGGGAGACATAGTCATAGTCTATCAAATCTAAAGATCAAACCTTTTTCAATAAATTTTTCCTCAACTTGAATCACCTGAGCACCAAAAGTAACCGAAGGTGAGCTATTGGCTTCCTTTAGGGGTTTTTGTCTGAGGTAGTAGTAGCATAGGAATGCTGCAAAGTAGGGTTATTCATAGGCTTCCTAGAGGGATGCTCACAACCTTTCACCCGTGCATGATCCGTAGGAATATCTACCGTAAAAGCAAAGCTACTCCTTAGATCGGAACAATTTTAGGCACCGAATAGAAGATAAAAACTTAGTGGCCACATTCACAAATAAGCTTTCAGATTTCAATCTTCCTCCCACAGGATTTTGGAACCCCTGAGACCATCTACAAGGTATTTTCGTTAGGAAGGGAGGGTTGCACACATAAGAGGTGCAAGAGACACCTCCATCCCCTCGTTATATTCACCACCAACCCGATCTGGGAACCATGCTTGCCATCAAGAGAAATAAAGGAAATGAATCCACCACTAGAAACATAGACACCACCGCTAACATGTTTGGAAGGACACACATGAAAGGAACACTGTCACAACACACAGTTGGTGCGCCTATAATTGCCTCCTCTAGTAGAATACTTGTGGCCAATGAGGCCGAAAATCCACCGCCCTAGAGAAACTACCATATGTGAAATCCCTCAATGACCCGCATTCCTCATCATCGACAAAAGGTGTAGGGAAAGAGGATGAAGGCTACAAGCTAGATTTTCTAGCATTGCAATCACTTGCACCAGAAGAAAAGTTACACTTAGGGTTAGGGTTAGGGATATTTTCAAGCATAATCGAATCTAAAAATCAAGTGTGCAATTTATTATTTGCATAGGGATCATCCAATTCAATTGCTTAAAAATAAATAATATCTTGTATAACATGATGATGGTTTAAGTAATTATTTGTAGAGTGACCAACACACTAATGATAATCACAATGTTCATTGGAAGTAAAATTCTTGCCTTGGGGTATACTCATATCATCCTAAAATGGTGGAGGGAGCGATATGATATTGAAATCAAGAAATTACTTCAAGAAAACATGATGAGGGATTAACAAAAGAGTGAATTGAGGATGCACTTGCTGCAAGATGGTAGTGATAATGTATTTAGATGTAGATTTGACATCATTAGCCTTGATTTAAAATATGGGTTTTCTTGAAAAATTACATTAGATGTTGAAGGGGAGATAAAAATGTAACTAAAAGGGGAGGGATGCCGTGAAAGTAGATAAAGAGATATGTGATTATAACATTTTAGTCAAATGGGGGTTATGGAATTCCAAGTAGCATGAAACCAAGGTTTCTCGATAATTATATTGTAATAAAGATCATTTGGGACAATATAAAAAGTTTCCTAGAAAATATTAGGGATAACAAAGTTGATGGGTAGAGGGTAGAACTAAGAAATCTACAAGCAACATATGTTAGACCCTCGTTATCATAAGTAATATTTAATACATTATTTTTTTGTTGTAAACCGACTTGGTCGGTTACACTTTCATGGAATCTCGAATAGTTGACGGTTCCCTCCTTCCAACCGTATCTCTCTTATATAAATTTAGTTTCTTTGTTTTGTTTAAATAAATGCAATAAATATATATTATATTCTTCCGAACTAGCAAAGCCTCCGATGGTAATAATAGAATGAGAAAGATCCAAAAATGGAAACCCAAGATCATGTACAAGAGATGTAACACCCACTATGTCAGACGCACAAGACAACAAAGAAAAAAATACAGGATAATTTTTTTGACTTGTTCGAAGGATAGAACGACATTACAGGAGGACACAAAGGTTAGAACTAACTTTTGAACAACCTGACACAACTATGACCACATAGGCAACATGGAACATCCAACACCCATCAAGGACAATTTACTTTTCTCTTTGACAAGACACCATAAGGAACCCAACTACAAGTACATAGTTACAGTTCAGAAAACCCACTGTGAACATCTTCTTAAGGTTATTTATTTTACTGAAACACGCCCTTCAAACTTTATCTTACATTCTAGGAGATTCAGGTTTGATTTGAGAAAATTCTTCTTACAAGGGTTAAAATCCTTTCTTTTACACTTAGAGACATTAGGCTTGGGTAAAACTTTTCTAAAGAGGATCATCTTTAATGTGACAATTATTGGATTGATTAGTTATTAGGTTAACACTAGATTAAGGGAGGTGGGGTGAACCAATCCCCATAAGATTATCTTTAACCAACACAAGCTACAAAATCTTGATTTAGACCTCCCTCGCATAAGGAGACGGGCATAAGGTCCAACCGAACCGGAGTGCCATAAGGTTTCGTAACTATAACCTCCTTGTGTAAGAATCAACTATTAACCATGCTTAAGAGATGTTTACAATATACTATGGCAAGATTTAGAGTGAGAAGGTTGATTTATTTCATCATCATGATCTCTTTAGTTAATAAGCGGTCATTTAATGAGACTTGAGAGTTCAATTGGATTTGGATAAAAAAACTTCATTTAGCATTCTCTTGATTAAGTTCACTAAGGGATGCACAAGGGGTTCCCAAAATGGAAATATTAGACTTAAAGTGTTCTTATTCAAAATCCCCTACTAACTAAGACATAACTATAATCCCAATAACCAACAATGATTTTACTCTTTTTTAATACTTATCGTTTCACAACCAAGACAATAAAGTTTAATTCATAGCTTAAGGTTAGAGAGGGTAGATTCTTTTACACCAGTAGATAACCACTTTATTTCCAATTAAAGACTCTTAATTTTATCAACCAAGTACAACTTCATTATTATCTTATTTATTTATTAATCTATGTATTCAATTTATTTCATTAATTTGATTATCTTTAGAAAAGGATTCCCAACCACTAAAACATGAATAGAATAGCATTGGTATTGATACCATGAAGGGTTATTAAACAAGAAATTTTTATGACCGGAAAGAAGAAATTACCATTACTCATCGAGGAAACTAAACATGGTTATAAAAATCTATTTGACATGGCACACAATCTAAAGATGTCAAAAGATTCAATTGAAATTTGGATGAGAACAAGAAGGTAACAAAATTAGTCAAGCCACACTACAACATTTTCATGACTGCAATAATATAATAAAGAAAATACACATAACAAGGTGATGATCGAGTTTTATTCCTCACAAGGATGATTACAAGTTTTGCTACCAAAAAGGTGTAAGAAAACTTCATCTGCAAAGGTACCAAAAATCCAATGCAAGAGGCCTACCAAAATCCGCTACAAGCACCATTCCGATTTACAACACTATAGACATACGTACAAGGAACTTCATAAATCAAAATGATGAAACCTTTACAAATATTTCCTTTATCTACTCGCACAAGCCATCTGCAACCAATTATCCACCTGAGTCAGTTCGCGAGAACTGAGCATGATAAACGCTATAACATTAAGACATTGTGTTGTTATCTAACTGTTTGTAAAAGAAGAAAACTATTTTTATGAAAATAATCTAGTTTCCAAAACAAGAGTAATAAAAAAGTTGTCCAAAAGGATAAAATGTCGATTCAAAAAAATAAGGCACTAGCTCTATTTGAGTATCATTTTCTCATAGAACAAGTTAAAAAACTATCATAATTAATTCCACCTATATCACAATAATGACCATCTTTTCAACATGATAACATTTCAAAAGCAACTAGTTACAAGAAAATAATTAGTTCAAAATGTGATCTATCCCCATTAGTTTAAGTTAGTTCACCAAGCCAAAAATTCATTATTTGAATGTAAGTTCCCAAACCATCAATGAAAACAAGAAGATCTAAAAATGTAATGACTTAATAATATTAATATTTTGTGCCTATAACAATTAATTTTATGTCAATACAGAATAAATAAATTAAAAAAATGGATGAAACACACAAATGACCCACCATGGGCCACATACTGTCCTAACAATCCTACTATCAAAAACCATGTTTCTAATCCAAAAGAATGCCTTAAGAAAAGAACAAACTTGACAACACCAAAAATAACCATTGTATATCTTATAGGAGGTTTACTCAATCATTCACAAGAACACAAACATAGGATACAGAGCTTCTAAGGGATCTTCCATCAATAACAAGTTGACATCAAACCTATCTGATCAACACATAACCCTTCTACTAAAATGACAAAGCAAGAAGGTCATATCACAATGTGCATCACAATAACCAAGTCAACCACTGAATTCCCAAATACACCAACCTCTAAGCTACAAGAGAATGAAATTTAAACAGTTTTAAGGATAAAAACATAGAGTATTGTCTTACGCATAAAACCAAGATCCCAGTTTTAAGAATTGAAAATTTCCTTAACAATGATAAAATAGATCTCGCATCTTCCAACATATGTGAAACAAAATGAAGGTACAAACAAGATTCTTTACTCGACAGTTTAATCTATCCCGAAGATTTGATAAATGTGTCAAGGATACCTTTCATAAGATCAACTACATTCCTCAAAACAAACAACAATCACCAAGGAAGCAAAGATAATCCCAAGGACAAGAATCTCCAAAAGATGAACAAGAACTGCTACCAAATTATGATGATCACGCATGACGCTTAAAGACTAAATAGTTCCTCGAGGGATTTAAAAATAACAAAATAACTAACCCAGTTTGAGAGTAATACCAACTTGGTTCAATTCAAAATCAGTTAGTTAAGCACAAACTTAAGTTGACCCGAGAGGGGGTAACTAGAACCTAAAACGAACAACAAAAAAAGGGTGATAGAGACAAAAATTACATCATTCACCTATACATTATGCACATATAGTGCTCAAATACTATTTCGTAAATACCCAACACTGGCCAAAATGAAGGATCACGAGCTGAAACAAGATTCAAAACAGCACTATACAATTGAGTCGAACTACAAAATTTGATTAAAAACCAAATCGTAAGACAATAAAAAAGAAATAGGAATTTCATCATAGGAACCCCCTTTTTTATTTTATTATTATTAAGAACAAAGTTGACCCAACTGGTATTTATTAAAGCCTAGAAATAAATATAAGAGGCTTCAAAAAACACTATTGCGTTTCTAACGCCAGAACTAATATCCTCCCAGAAATTGTGAAAGAGCAAGGGAAGTAGAAACCAAGAAATAAAACCATCACATGAGACATTTATATGAAGAGAAATGTCATTTAATGAATCATTTAAATAACAACATAAGACTCAAGGGTATAGGGCATATCGTGCATGATTAAATTTGCCACAACCACACATGCGGAATAGGGTCTGCAAAAGCATCTCAAGCCCAAACTCCACTTTCCTCCAGCTTGTTGGGTGGTCCAAACTCTTCTCACAGCCAAGTTTAGTACAGGAGGTTACAAGCTAGGGTATGGAGTCCCCAAAACATTGATTTACAATATCTTGAAGGAAAATTTGTCTCTAGGATGGAAATTATAGAAGATTGTGCACAAAAGGGCTTGATCTATGACCCTGATTCCACCACATATGTCCAAAAATCGGTTTCTACATGCTCAACACAACTTTCAGTTATAGTGCCTTAGATTATATATGCAAAATGTGGAAGAGAAATTATAACATGAAGGTGAACTACTTGACAAAGTGCCTCAAAGAGATGTGGTCTTAGGAAATGCCTCGACTATAGGATATGCACAACAAGACCAACAAAAAAATGACCTTAATAACCATGGGAAACAAGAGAACCACTCCATAAGGTGCACAGAGCCGCCTTCAAAAATTTCCACACGGTCCCACATAAGACTCCACACAAAAATTTTCCACGCAGCCAACCACACTTAGCACGAGCAGTTACAAAAAGGCTGTGGCAAGTAAAATAAAAAAGTAAAAAAAAGAACTTGTAAAAGGAACAGCACCCGTAAAAACAAGCACAAAAGTTTCAAAGGCTTCTCAACAACCTCCAACACAGATCCTTCTCTAGAGAAGCGCACGTGGCTGTGAGGAAGCATGATTGAATAAACTAAGTATAAACCAATCAAATAGACTCCCAGATTCAGGCATCTCCTTTCCTCAAAATGCGGCAATACATGGCATGAGAAAGTAAAAAAGGTAGTGCAGGTCTTAAAGGATGAACATGTCTTAAGTGGTTTGAAATACAACTAGGAAAGATAGGCGGCCAACCCCCCACTTGGCATTAAGAGTAAGGAAAGACCAACATGCCTTCCCTTAAAAAATGATAATGTATTGGTAGTGCTCCTCCTCCAATGCATTTCACTAAAGACCAAGGAATTAATAAAAACTAGAGTATGCGGCTGGCATGGAAGAAAAGAGGGTGGGGTTGGGTGGATGCCCCCACACGACCAAAACCTTTTACCAAAAAAATTATATATAAAATGGATGCAAAAACGCCTAGGCGGCCATGAAGAAAATGTTAGACGGTAAGCAAGAACACCACTTCCCAAGAAATGGTGTCATCCATGAACAAGCTCCTCATCTTGCATGAATCAGTGGCTCACTTTGAGAGCGGTCGATAATAAAAAAAAGTTACTAAAGGTAATTAATAATAATATTCATGAAAATCGACACAAAATAAAATAATCGTTAATCAACAACTAAAATAATAATAATATTATTATTATTTTATAACAAAAAAAAATAAAAAATAATTATTAATCATATTAATAAGGGCCGACAATCAAGCACGACAAAACCAGAACATGATTTTCCTTTAACAAGGTCATCAAGCAAGAACAGAGTACCCGACTAATGAGGCATTACAAGAGAGATGTCAGTAAACTTTAAAATTATAATTTTATAGATTAAAACATGCTTGACCAAAGTGTTTTTCAAAATACCCGTGCATATTGTGCACACCTATTGCTAATAACATCATGATAGGGTCTCATATGGTGGTTAACATAATTTGGGAAGATATGACCTTAGGTAAAATGGATGAAGTATGGTCAGTAGGAGTATCAAGATGAATTTGAATAGAATGGACGAGTTTGAAGAATTAATATTTACATTGAGGGTATCACTCAAGATAAAGGTTGATCTAAGGATGCCACGATGAGAAGTAATAAAAATCAAAATCATGGAAAAATAATCATGTATCAAGATAGGAACCCTATATTAGCTAGGGTTCGTAGATTAGGAATCCTCATAGAAAATGAAATAATAAGATCATAGATTAGGTGAAGGAATCGATAAAAAGTGCGTTCATAAAAACTTTTAACATTTAACTAAATTTTAGGTCAATTTAATTAGGTGTAGATTAGATTAGAATTGATTATAGATATTACACAAATGTAACAAGAGAGATACTAACTTAGATTTATGAATTAGATTAGATGGAAATAAGTAACACACACCAAATCAACCTAAGATGCAATTGAAATATTAAAATAGATGTATGAAGGAACTTAGCTAATTTTGAATGATTTTTGAAGATATCTGGGATTGTGCATCAGTGAAACTGGGAGATTTGAACATGGTTAACCTTTACAACTAGGAATATAACTATAAATATACTTGGGTCATATATGTACCATTAGTTCAAGAATTTATCATAAAGTTTATCCCCTTATATATGGTCTTGTACCTACTCGATTCTAATCTTGTAGCTTTTTGGGTTACTCACCTACCTAGATTTATTAATCATTGTCATGGACCCTAGTTACTTCACCTATAATGAGGATTTCGTATGAAATGATCATCATATGAAACCATATCCATAGATGAAGATTCCTATAAAATAAATATTATAAGTGTTGTGGGGAGCCCCATACACAACTACTATTGGCACCGCTCTAAAGAGGCCTCAAACAACACATAGTTCTCTACCTAGAATATGATATATAGATAAATCAATTGGATTTGGAATTTTCTTTGACCATTCTTGCTTTAACTTGGCTCTCGCTAAATATCTTAGAGAGAGGATGTCCAAGAGCTTATAGATGTGAGATATGGCTTCCTTGATCAACTTTGTAGATTTATACCCTACGTGGGTGCTTCCCTGGTCAGTTGTATATGTGTAATTATGAGATTTAGGAGATTTAGATTCCTTTTCCAAGTGTATGAATTGATTTGTCTACTGCATTACCTTAGAAGTTCAAAGTTATTAAATGAGTTATTGTTTATTTTCTTATATATAGTATCATAGATGATTTTTATAACGAATTTTGACCCATATGGAATATAAGAATAAAAACATACGTCAATTTCAAAGTGATGTTGGAAGACATGTAGGTCCAAGACCATAGATGTAGGTTAGGACCAGATGTATAGTCTTGACTAATTTGTATGATCCCGATTTGGGAGCAAGTAATATACAAACGAAGTTTAAAGATTGTCACCTAAAAATTTTCTAATGATTTTTTTCCACGTATTTTGATGCAATACCCTATATATATACCTTCTTATTGCACCAAATTAGACACCAAATAAAGAGTTAGATTCATCACTTAGCAAAAATCACCAAAAACATGCTATAAGCACATTTTCTCTGAAGCTTAAATATTTCTCAAAAGGATAAAATGCACCAAAACACTAAATCAAAAGATATTAAAACTTTGAAAATTTTTAAATACATGAAACAAACTTGATTAAGCACTTCATAAAGTTCCAAACATTTATCTTCTATCAATCTCCAATTCTAGGCCTTATACTTGCTTATAGCCCTTCTAAAGGAAAATTCTGATGAAATAAAAAATTAAAAGGAATTAATCTTTGCTCGCATTTATTTATAGATACTACTTACCTCTTTTCCCCATTAATACGAATAAAAATTTTCAGCACTCAATTCCAAGCCCATGCAATTTTATTCCCATTTTCCTATTTTTGACTAGGTCTAGTTTTAGCCCTTCTTAGCTCTTTAACCTCCATGTCTCGCAAAAATGTAAATTTTCATACTAAAGTGATATGATATCCTAATAAAATTTCTATATCTTGTGTAATGTACAAAATTTTCTGCCGTAGTTCCTCATACAACTCACCCAACAACATTTTTCCTTTTCTAGGCTTGTTCTTGCTAGGTCTCTCAAGAACCCAAAAATGAAAATTGATCATATAATTCTACCATGTGTTAATTTAGCGATAATAAATTATAAATATTCATATGGGTATAAATACCCTACAATAATTTTTTTAGAAGAATCCACTTGATAAAACACAAATTATGATGTTTATTAGATTTTTTCCAAACAGGACAACCACAGTGGCAATAAGCATTCAAAAATCCATAACTTGAGTTTTATAAACTTTAAGAACCTCATTCAACTTGAAAAAGTTATTTTCTAATGAGAATAAAATTTTATCCTTAAGAGTGTTTTGGGTGATTATGACTTCTTCAACGTGATCCACAAGAATTTTTGTGACTAGTTTATTACACAATACGAGGGTTCGAGACTCGAGTTTTCTCTATTCGACCTATCAAAACGTATTCATTTCCTCCGAAAAGTTATGAAACCTTATTCATTACTCAAACTATCTTCACACAAAATTTAATCCTATTATATTGAATATAATTAAACATATGGATGTTTTTCTTCTCCTAAATAAACATGAAATATCACAAACAATTGGCATACCTCCTTCATACTCATTACCCGACCTCGTAAGACCGCATGCATCCTTGAAAAACCTATAATAAAAATTAATAATTCATTCTAAACCATATTCATTCACATAAAACACATACAAATGAGAATCCTTCATAAAAATAATCCCAAATATTCATTCTCATTAAGCAACTATGCACAATTTTGCTAAGAAGAATCCTTTATTTGATAAGACCATCAAATTACAAAGCTTCATGAGTCATTTAGGATCTAATTATGAGATGTTATTTACTCCACAACTTCTCTACCAACATCTCATTGCCCCTTTCTATTCGAATACATTGCATTTTATGAGAAATAGAGGTAGTTAAGGTGGGAACCAACTAAGTCACCTAAGTTTAAACTAACTAGGTGAGGTTTAAGCTATAGTTATGATCAAATAGATAATTCTACAAGTGTATATATGCTCCATGACCCTTATTACCCATTTATTGAACTAAACTAACTTCCATGTTACTAACTTATTACAAACACTAATTCAAATATTCAAAAGGCCATTTTGGAGGGAAAACTCCAAATGGTTTTTTATTACATAACCATGAGTCCAAATGGATTAGAAACACCTCCTAAGCATCAAAATGGACTTAAGAAAACCTAAAAAAATATTATTCTTTTTTCCTTCACCATGTGTCTTCATCTTCTTCTTCATCGCTTGATCCTAAAAATGGGGATTTCATGCCTTTTCCTCTTCATTTGATCTCTTTCTAGAGTTGTTTCTTCAATGTTCTTCACTTATTCTTGAAAGAGACCTCTAAACACACATGTACAAAAAAGCATTAGATGAAAAATCAAGAGATTTTTGTCTCTTCACATTTTTTTTTCCAGTTTCAATCTTCTTAATCATCATCACAACTTCCTCTTCTTCACACCTATCTTATTCACCATTCAAAGCACATTCAAGTGCCCATATCTCTGCCTCAACTATTATTGAATGATATCTAAAAACTGAAAATTAATGTTTTCTTACTCTCTTTTGCATTCTTATTCAAAACTTAATGCTTCCTTTATCTAATATCTGATTTCTTCTTTATCTTTCTTGTTTTCCTTTCCTTTTATCATTTTAAACTTGTTTTCTTCTTCTCTAATCCTCTTTATCGATGCACTTTATTTTCTATTTTCATGAGTGACTTTAGTGGCCACTTAACCTTCTTTCTTATCACAATTCCCATCCTTATCTTTTCTTCATCAACAATACTTCAAGATACTCCATATCTTCTCTCAATTGTTTTTTCTTACTCCATCCACACTATTTTCCTCTATTCTTTCTCTCTCTTTTTCTATTCATTTCTCTTTTTCTCTCTCATATTTTCTCTTTCTTCTCATTTCTTATACTCTTAAGAAATTCTTGTAGTAACTCCACTCTATCTCCACCAACTTCACTAGACAAGTCTTTTTCACTTTGCCCAAACCTCACCTAGGTTTCTCTCATTCACCTAGTCTTTTGACTCCTTCTCGTCTTCTCTATTTCTTCACCTTTCTTCACTTTACAAGGATAATTATTCCACGTCACACACATTCAACTCACAAGAAGGTAATAATTAGCTTCAACAACCCAATAAAATCAACCACATTCTTCCAAACAACTATATACAATGCTTCCTTAGAAAAAATCCATTTTTACCTAAAAATTAATCACTTCAAATTCTTGATTTTCATGCTTTGATACCAAAATGATGCAATTACATGTATACGTAACTTCTTATTTCATAACCTTAGTCACCAAATAAAGAGTTAGACTCATCACTTAACAAAAATCACAAAAACATGCTATAAGAACACTTTCTCAAGAAGTTTAATCTCACTCAAAAGGATAAATTGCACTAAAACACCTGGATAAAAATATATAAAAACTTTGAACATAACTAAATACACCAAAAACTTGAGTAAGAACTTCATACAGTTCCAAACATTTATCTTCTATCAATCTCAAATTCTAGGCCTTATACTTGCATTCAGCCCTTTTAAAGGCAAATTTCAAGAAATAAACAAAATACAAGGACTTAATATTTTCTGGTAATATTTCGAGAAAATGTATTTCCTATTAATATGACTACAAATTTTCAGCAATGAATTCTAAACCCATGCATTTTTATTCTCATTTTATTGGTTTTGGCTAGGTTTAGTTTTAGCCATTCTTAGCTCTCGACCTCAATCTCGGAAAATAGGAAAATTTTCATGGAAAATATATTTGATATCCCTGATACAATTTATGGATCTTGTGTTTTCTACCAATTTTTATACCCTAGTTCCTCATACAACTAACCTAATAACACTTTCCCGTTTCTAGGGTTGTTCTAGCTAGGTCTCTCAAGAACCCAAAACTGAAAATGGATCTTATCTTTCTCCCACATGTGAATTTTAGTGCTAAAAATTTACAAACATATTCTTAGGGGTATAAAGAAAATACAATACAAATTTTAGAAGAACCCGCTTGATAAAACATAAATTATGATGTTTTTAGAAATTTGTCCAAATAGGGATAGTCATAGGAAGCGAACATTGAAAAATCTATAACTCGAGTTATATAAAATTGAAGATCCTAATTATACTTGAAAAATTAATGTTTTAATGAGCAGAAAATTTTATCTTTAGAGTGTTTTGGGTTTTTATGGCTTCTTCAATGTGATCCACAAGATTTTTGGTGACTAGTTTGTTACACAATACAAGGTTTTGAGACTGATTTTTCTCCGTTTGACCTATGAAAACTTATCCATTTCCTATGAAACTTTACGAAACCTTTATTGACACCTCACACTACCTTCACACAAAATTTTAGCCTATTATATTGAATGTAATTCAACTTATGAATGTTTTTCCTCCGCCAAATCAACATGAAATATCACAAACAATGGAATACCTCCTTCATACTTAGTACATGTCCTCATAGATGTGTGATAGATATTTTTTTGATGTGCGACACGGAGAATTTTTTGTCGTGCGTCCAGAGGGTGGAGATTGTAGATGCATGACAAGAGATTTGTTCTTGCGCGTCAACACGGTGGCTGACGCACGTCAACCACCTTGTTAACGCACGACAACTAATCTCCTATCGTGCATCGTAGCCTTCTATCAAACCACTTAAAAATTAGGTGGAAATTTTGTTGTCGGACACCCAAAATTTTTTCCTTCCCGTGAAACTGGTTCCAAGAATATTAGCCAGGTATTTTCCACCTCCGATTTCTAAGAGGTCTCTTAAAATGAACCCTAGTTTAAACTAACTAGGTGAGGTTTAAGGTCCGGTTAGGATCAAGTAGATAATTTTACAAGTGTATATATTCTCCATGACCCTTATTACGCCTTTTATGAACTATACTAACTTATTACAAAGACTAATTCAAAAGGCAATTTTGGAGGGAAAACTCCAAATGGTCATTTATTACATAACCATGAGTCCAAATGGACTAGAAACACCTCCTAAGCTTCAAACTGAACCTAAAACACCCTAAAAATATGACAAGATAAAATGAGATATGTACAAGTGACGATCCCATATCATATTCTTAGAATGCGTTAGCATGTTATTGTACAAGGATAAACAAGCTAAAAATGGACCTCAAAAAGTGATAAGTATGAATGGAGAAGTTGTATTTATCATAGTAAGAGTGCATAGTCAAATCAACAGAGTTTCCAAAGTGAAAATTACAAGATTTGAGTGTCTACACATATGATCTTTTCACTATCAGCCATCTATGTGTTGATTCTCATTCTTTACTACCTAATTGGATTTTATTAAATCATTTTTCTTCCCTCGTTGTCCATCCAAATTTCTCTCAAGTATCCTTGTATAATTTACTTCAAATTCACCAAGAATATAGATATACTTTCATAAAAATAGCGTGTGAAACAATGCTACCCGATTATGTGACTCCTTCCCATGTGAATTTTTTTGCATCATATTTGAGCTAGTTCTATTAGTGATTGTGTTCAATGAAAGATTTTTCAAAGAGCTATGGATATAGGGAAAAACCCCAAATCTTTGTGCAAAGTCCCTCAATGGACCATCAGATAAGAAATGAGCAAGAAAACCTACTTTGCATGTATTCAAACTTGAAATAAACAAGAAATCTAACAAAATAACATTTAACCTCTATTCTTTGAAAGCTTGAAATAATGAACCTAAGAGGATCTAAGCAATTAGTTTTGTTGTTTTACTCCATGAGGGTGAATGAATCTCACTAAATGGCTACATGGCCAAGTTTAGATATTCCATTACTAACCTAACATGGGTGCAAGATGAAGCTATTTTAATGGTGGATGACCCAAGATCAAATGCCTTATTAGCTTGGCTAATGAAAATGAGCTCTTAAGCTTTCTTAGGCTTGTTTTGGCTTTAGCTTATGTAAAGTTGTGTCTTTGAATGGGTAGGCTTAGCCTTGTATTTATAGTTTTTGGTTTGGAAGAATTTGGAATTTGGGTGCATGTGGGACTAAAGCTCAAAAAGCACTTTTAGATTAGATTAGGATAAACATGCTTTAGGCTTAGTTAAGCTTGGTTTAGGCTAGTTAACTAGGGTTTAGGCTAGTTAAACTTGATTAGCAAGTGATTAGAGACTCATTGAGAGTTGGGAGGGGTCCTGGATAACCAATTGTGGTGATAGATATCCTACGAAGCCAATAGAATTGGTCTAGAGAGAAATAGGGAGGTTCTAAATGGTTGAAAGGAGGAATGTTTAGCTAATAAGAGAGATATTAGCCAAATAAGATGATTATAGGAGGAATGTGACCAAGAAGGTGTCGTAAATGGGCATCCGAGAATGGAGCGAAGAAGGGGAATTAATGAAGTTTCGTCAATCGGTTGAATGGGAGGAAATGTTAAGTGTAAACATATTTTAGGTGTCTACATTTGACCCTCTTTAGGGTGACGTAAGAGAAATCACTTCAAAGAAAGTAGACAAGCATAAACAAGCATAAATTTTTGAAGGGATAGAAGAAAAAAATGAGTAGAATGGAGGATACCCCCTCGATTTTCGATGGGGTGATAGAAGAACTCGATCAATGATCGAAAAGATGATAGAAAGAGAACAAAAGAAAGAATAGTGTGAAGAAGAAGAAAGGGGATATAGAAAAAAAAGGAGTATGAGGAAGAGGGAATGAGCTAACATCCATCTAGTGCCTTTTAAACAACTTTATTTTTCATCATATTGCTAATGATCTTCATCATCGGTCCTTATTAAAAAGAATGAACAAAAGTGTAGTATGACATGGAAAGCCATATACGAACAAATGTCCATTGCTAAAAACACCAACTCCATGCAACATACAAAATGCAATGCAATATGAGAAAGTAAAAGATGCCTAACTCCATGCAACATACATAATGCAATGCAATACAAGAAATTAAACAAGCTAAACTAACAGAGAAACAAGATGCAATGTTTTTTGTTATCAAGCATCAATTTTGATTTGTGTGAATTAACGACAAGGGTTGATGATGGTTCTCCAAGAAAGGATACATGCAAGAGGAATAATGGAGGACACTTTGATCTAATGAAAAAGCAATGTGCACTACAAAACAATACTAGACAACTCATTGTGCCCCAAAGTATAGACGAAGTAAGTAGCCTAGCTTTTGTTGATGGAGGTAGATCAAGATGATCCACGAGTCGCACACATGAACATGTGAGAAATAAAGAGCGACGTTTTGTAGGATGATTTATATTGTTTTTAATATTTTTGAAACATATTTGAATGTTTTGATTTTTCTAACATATTTGAATGTTTTTGTGATTTTGAAAGTTTTCTGAAACTATGTACAAGAAGACGAGGAAGCGTGGATGCCCCTAGTGATAGATGGGATGTACAAGGGCATAAGGCCATGTGTGTACGAGAAAGGTGAAGATGTAAAAATGCCCCAGTGATTAGGTGGGAGTATTCAAAGGAAAACTCTTCACAGGTAGAAGTGGGACCCAAGGCCATTATGGATAGGTTCAACATGATGATGAACGTAAACCAATGAAGTGTTGGGAAGAAGCAAGGATGCCCCCAACATAAGTTGGCCTAAAAACACATGATAGAAAGGAAGGAGGAGATTTTTTTGTGAAAGGGGACAAAGGTGTCCGAAAACATGGAAAAAAGACAATCTTATACACATGGATGTTTTGAACGAAGTAGAAGAACGATGTGAATGATATGAATGTAGCTTAGAAGCCTCACGATGAATAAGTGATTAGCCAAAGGCACAAATTGTGAGACGAGATATGGACTAGAGTAAGAGTTTGAACAAGGTCCAAAAAGACACTTGGTAACATACTAATCTTGTAAACACATAGAGATCCAAAGTGTGTGTACGTGGAATTTATTACCTCTTAAAGGGAAGATTTAATAGACAACAAGTGAAAACACCCCACCAATCAGTAGGAATGATTTATTTTGAAAGGTGATAGGTGATTTGTGAATGAAGGGTGGAAGGATAGCCATATATTGCTCAACTCGCCAAAGGCCCATAGCCCCAATAGAGATGCATTTGATTCTAATCACAACATTTCTCTACTGTTAGCATACGTTGAATAATCTATATTTTTAGGTATATATATTCTATTCTATCCCTTTATCTTCTCCTTCTAGGTGTATTCCATTATTCTCTCCTTCTATTTTGTAACCTCTCCATTTATTTAGGGGAGTCTTGTTCAATTCCTTTCCTATAAATACTGTACGTGAGTTCTATGTTTAATAGAATAATATGAGATATTCAATCTCTATTCTTTCTCCTCCATTTCTACCTCACAGTTTGGTATCAGAGCTTCAAAGTCTCTGACCTGTGTGTGTGGTGATTGGATGAAGAAGCTCCTACCTGTGCGTAGCCTATGTGGAGAAACAGGTGGTCCGAGCAGACCCAAGGAGGCCTGGGACAAGTTGGCAACCATTTATGAAGCCAAAAATTAGACGAAGATACTTCATCTTCACTCAAAGCTGCACATCCTCTGTATGGGGTCTGACGAGAAAGTGGAGGAATTCTTGTGTCGCATGGCTGAGCTGAGATCAGAGTTATTAGCGCTTGGTGAAATGGTGGACGATAAACTTCTCGTTGCAATCACCTTAAGAGCACTTCCTTCTCAATTCTGAGTGTTCATTATGACATTGAATGTGTCTAAACAAACAGTGACATTCGAAGAGCTTGTGAATTTGTTGCAGCAGGAAGAGGCCATCACTTCATTACATGAGGAGTCTCAGGACAATGCCTTGTTCTCAAAGCCATTAAATCATGCTTAATCTCTCGACAAGGTATGGTTCTTGCTAAAGATTTTGTAAAAGATAAGTTATTTGCTTTAGATACTATTTCATCTTCTACAGTAGCTTTATCTGCTTCAACAATAGAATCAACAACCTTATGGCATTTTAGATATGGACACTTGTCGGTCAGTTCATTGCACCCAGATGCATTCCAAAGCAATGGTCTATGGAATACCCAAATTGTCCAGTTCCTTGCCTATTTACCCCGGGCTGTCTTGCAGGAAAACAACACAGAGATCCATTTCAAGTGAGCACCTTCCTTGACAAGAGGTGTCTGGAGGTAGTTCATACGTGATCTAAACGGCCCATTGCCTACTTCGTTTTCAGGATACAAGTACTTCTAGCTGTTCGTGGATGACCACTCTCGCAAGATGTGAGTATATTTCCTAAAGAAGAAAAGTGAGGCTCTTCAACACTTGTAGAACTTCTATCATCATGTTGTCAAAGATTTCGGACAACCACTTATTCTACTCCGCTCAGATCAAGGGGGAGAATTCACATCAAAGAAGTTCTTGGCCTTCCTGAACCATCAAGACATTAAGTAGCACTTGACTACTCCCTACATGCCCCAGCAAAATGGATTTGTTGAGTGTCACAATCACACAGTGATGGAGATGGCTCGCTGCATGCTATCAATTGCAAAGTTAGGAAAATGCTATTGGGTCAAGCAAAGATAAAATGGTGTATATCTTCTCAGCAGGCACCGATAAAGATCCTACAAAACAAGATGTCAAAAGAGGTATGGAGTGATAAAATGCCATCAATTTCTCATTTGCGAGTATTTGTTTGCATAGCATACATGCATGTCCCAGCTCAGAAGAGAAAGAAGGTAGAACCAAAAACACTCTCGTGTATCCTTCTTGGCTACAATACTACCTCGAAGGCTTATCATCTCATGAATCCTGAGACAAAGAAAATATACGAGAGTCAGGATGTGGTTTGTGACGAGTCATCCTTTGACTCAATAGTATCAACAGAAGATCCACTTCCAAACACATCTCACCGATTAGTCTCTGAATCAGATGATGAGCTAGAGGAGACTACTCAGAGAAAAGAAATGCTGTCAGGAGAACTATTTGTTGACCTTGGAGAACTGGAGAATATGACTCCACATCAATCCTCACGGAAACGACATAGTTCTTCTCAAAAGTAGCCAAGTTCTCGTCCTAAGTGGGTACAAAGCACTATCAAGGACTCACATTTGCAACAACTCCCAGAGACATCATCCGGAGTCAAAACAAGGAGTCAAACAAGAAATGAGGTCAATTATGAACTCATGAGTTCATTGATGAATAGATCCGAGTTTAGATAATGTTTGTGAAGAACTCAGTGGAAGGAAGCCATGGATACTGAGAATATGACTCGCTCATGAAAAGTCGACATGGGAACTTGTCGATCTGCCTACAGAAAGAAACCCATAGGCTGCAAATGGGTTTTCAAGACAAAATATAAGGTAGATGGATCCATCGACAAACATAAAACACGACTTGTAGCAAAAGGATATGCTTAGAAAGAAGGCATTGAATATGAAGAAACCTTTGCACCCACTGCGAAGATGAAGACCATCAGAGTAGTTTGCGCACTTGCAGCACAGAAAGGATGGAGACTTCAGCAGATGGATGTCAAGAGTGATTTCCTAAATGGTGATCTGAAAGAAGAAGTATACATGACCCAACCTGAAGGATTTGTTGATGAAAAGCAGCCTAAGAAGGTATGTCGTCTCATCAAATCACTTTACGGACTGAAACAAGCTCCTAGGGCATGGTATATCAAGATCAACGATCACCTTTTGCAGCATGGGTTCACTCGTAGCCCCTCAGATTCAAATTTGTATATAAAGAAGGTAGGTAAAGAAATTTTCATTCTGGTTGTATATGTAGATGATCTTGTGATCACTAGCAGTTCAGAAGATCAAGTTGATATTGTAAAGAATGATCTCAAAAGAACCTTCGACATGACAGATTTGGGGCTACTACATTACTGTCTTGGCTTGGAGATATGGAAAAAGGAGCATCACATTTTTGTCTCCCAGACAAAGTATGCCAAGACACTCCTAGAAAAGTATAGAATGTCTGATTGTAAACCTATATCCACTCCCATGGAAAAAGGCTTGCAACTTTCAAGATTCCAGGACTCACCTCAAGTAGATGCTACTCTCTATAGGAAATTTGTTGGAGGGCTCATCTATTTGACATATACTAGACTAGATCTCTGCTATGTTGTCAGCTATCTTTCCAAGTTCATGCAGGAGCCAAAGAAATGTCACTAGAATGCAGCAAAGCATGTTTTGAGATATGTCCGAGGAACAACTAATTATGGTCTGGAATATAAAAAGAATGATCAATTCTTCTTACAGGGATATGTCAACTCGGACCACGCTGGATCTGTTGATGACAGGAAGTCAACTACAGGATACATATTTCATCTCGGATCTGGACCTATCTCATGGATAAGAAAGGAACAGAATTTTGTTTCTATCTCATCCACAGAGGTAGAATATTGCGCCACACGAGGAGATGTGTGTGAAGTGATATGGATATGTCACATTTTGGATGACATGGGAATTCCTGAAAAACAGTCACCTATTCTCTATTGTGACAATCAGAGTGTGTTGAAGCTCATGTAGAATCCAGTCTTTCATGAATGAACAAAGCATATTGAAATTGACTGCCATTTCATTTGAGAGCACGTCTTGAACCATCAAATTCAGCTCCATTACTGTCCTACTGAAGCACAAGTTGTTGACATTCTCACTAAATCCCTTGGCAAAATGAAATTTGAATTTTTCAGGGGTCACATTTGCAAGAATAATGTAATAAGGGGGGGAATGTTAGCATACATTGAATAATCTATATTTTTAGGTATATATATTCTGTTCTATCCCTTTATCTTTCCTTCTAGGTGTATTCCATTATTCTCTCCTTCTATTTTGTAACCTCTCCATTCATTTAGGGGAGTCTTGTTCAATTCCTTTCCTATAAATACTATACATGAGTTCTATGTTTAATAGAATAATATGAGATATTCAATCTCTATTCTTTCTCCTCCATTTCTGCCTCACATCTACTACCAGTCAAAGGCCCATAGCCCCGATAGATATTATTGGAAATACCCCAAGAGAGAGTTATATATCAATTTGCTTTTGCTCTTAGCTTTTACCATTTGATTTTTTGAGTGATTTTGATTCTTTTTCTTTCGAAAACTTATTTTAGCTCTCTTGTTTGACAAGGGTTAAAACCACAAATGACTTGATTGAAGGAGGTGGAGGTGATTACAAAGACAACATTGGCTAGTGTCAACAAATATGTCCAAAATTTCTTCGCAACAAGATTATTAGATGTTGAATGTGATAGGATTTCTAAGAGGTCGACATTCTTTAATTTACTAAGGTGATAAAAACCAGGCTCAAACAGATACCATAGAGATAAATGTCACAAAATGCATGCGAATAGGCTAACCAAAATATCACCAAAGGGATGAAAATGGTAGGAATACTTGCAAAGGGATGATAAGAAAGTGAAGAAAGAAACATCCATGTGTACGCAATACCTAATTGCAATGTTTGATCTTTGTACCTTTGATTTTTCTTGTTTTCTCAATGTTTTCATATTTTTGAAATGTTTTAGATTTTTAGATTTTTTGATATTTTTAGGAGGTTGGGACTAACAAAGTCACTCCATGTGGTAAGATCCAACAACGATGTCTATGACTTCCTTGATAAGGGAGACTAGGCGTGTTTGTTTATCAAGCATAATATTTTCTCCAATCTCAATGATCGAGGTGAGCTCATACTCAACAAATGACTACGATTTATCTTGAAACATGGATTTCATATGCAGTAGCTTGAGTTCCCTATCCAGAGGTTTTTGTACTTTGCGCCATACTTGATGGTTGTGTTGGTGTGCATTCTTGAATCATGCTTGATTTTGAACCCTAAGATTGTTGGAAGTGTTGGAAACTTTGGAGCTCTTAGAAGTTTTGATTTGAACTTGATTAAGAAACTGTTTGGGTTTCTTATAAGCTAGCGCATTTGATCCCGAGAAGGAGAAGAAAGTGAATGTTGATGTTTAGAACTGATGTGAGAAATGACCGTGGGCTTTCCACAACCATTGATAGAAGAAATATATGATGGATGAAAAGGATACGGTCCAAGAATTGAAGAGGATGGGCTACGAGGAGGTGAGCCACTAATAGAAGATGATGAAGGGCTACTAGAATATGGCCCTAAGATGAAAGAAGTTGGGCTACGAGAACATGGCCGGAGAATAGAATAATATGATGAAGGGCTACTAGGACGTGGTCCAAGAATAGAAGGTAATGGGCTACCAAGAGGTGACCCACAAGTAGAAAATGGAGGACTACCTGGGGGTGGCCCAAGTATAGAAGAAGATGATGGGATACTCGGTGACCTAAGACAATATTTTGATTCAGGAATGATGATAGATAAGGAATGATCTGGCAAAGAGAAGATAGGACATGGCTCAATGCTAGACCCCAACATCTCATCATGCTCAGAAGAAGGTGAAGATGGAATAGAAGAAGAATCAAGTTCCATGACCTTAGGATTTTCCTCTATGTTCTGATAAAAGGAATCAACTTCTTTTCCCCAATACGCGAGTGTATCAAGTTCTAGAAATAATCCTTGTTTGTAATCCTCTAAAGGGATATCATCATGTAGTCTAATTGTTCCTTCATTCTGAGAGAAATAAATTAGTAGAGGTTGTTGTTCTTTGGGCATAGAAGGTTGAATAGAAGAAACATGTCCGATAAGTAGGGAGGATTGATTAATAGAAGAATATGACTCAAGATAGGAAGTAGGATTGGTGGTAGGCATCTCATGAATGGACAATTTGGATTTGGACCTAGATTGCTTTTCTAGAAGACAATGCAATGTAGGAGAGAAAATAGGATCACATAGCCATCTGTTAAGTTAGTATGTAGGAGTCGAGTCGATAATTGACTAGAGGGAATTCGAGTCATGGAACTCTTCGATGGAGGAAGAGGTCGTTGAGACGATTGATGAAGGAGGTCTTGCGAAGAAAGGGAGGACTGTGACTCAAGAACCAAATTAGATGTTCGATTGATGGAACTTGGAGTCACATGAGTCTTCAAAGGAGGAAGACATTGTTGAGGTGATTTGGAATAAAGGTCCTATAAAGGAAGGGAGGACCGTGATTCAAGATTTGATCTAGGGGTATCGAAAAATAGTTGGGATCCAAGTCTTCAAAAGAAGAGTGGGAGTCTGAATGGTAGTTTGGATCTGAATCAGAAGAAGAGGAGTGGGGGAACTTGAATAATAATTTGGATCAGAAGCATCCAAACCATACCACCGACTATGAGCTGAAGGTGGGGAATAGGGTACCCGTATGGGCTCTCTAACACAAAGAACCAAACAAGGCTTAATCA
The DNA here is from genome assembly GCA_018340775.1 of Taxus wallichiana var. yunnanensis. NCBI lineage: Eukaryota > Viridiplantae > Streptophyta > Pinopsida > Cupressales > Taxaceae > Taxus > Taxus wallichiana. The sequence goes on along the minus strand of CM031239.1, from coordinate 803,207,842 downwards.
TAATGGGAATATTTTGGTTTGAATTGCTAAACCTAGGTTCCGTATTGTTGTAAATGTGAGAAACCACATGATAGTTAGTCATTTTCAGCATCATTTAAGTACAAATGTCTAGACCTAGATAGTGGGATGGAACTCCTTCAAAGGGAAGGAAGTGACATGTCGATTCGAGTAGCATAGTGACATCTAAATAGACATTTTGTAAGCATGGAGATGTGTGCATGATTTTCTGAAGAAGGTATAAGGAAAATAGACATCGTGACGACGCAATCTTGACGACATCAAAAAGGATTGTCCTAGAAAATAAGTTTTTGGGTGAATAATCACAAGGAACAATCATGCAAGTTTGAAACACAAAGTCAATCAACAAGGAAATACACCCTATGCAAATGCGTGTGCAAAGTGAGTTCAATGCAAAGGTGATCAACAAAATGTAAATATTTACATCAAGCTCAAAATGAACAAGGCGTGAATATTAACAAAGGGTAGATGTGACTCCCAATCAAAGGATACAATGACGTTTTTAACAATGAACAAGGCTAAAATGTTAAAGGGCGAGGATTACAAATGTAAGCCACGTAACCACACCAATTGGACATGTCTATCAAGCTTTGTGGAGAAGCGAGATATTAGTGCCAAAGTGGTATCAAAATGACACAAACAAAGTAAACGACACCTTTCAAAATTTGTGACAATGTTTGAAATAAAACCAAGTCAAGGTATACTGAGGATGTGTTAAAATGTGCACAGCGTAATGCCACAATGTGGATACTTAGATCATGTTTATGAAAAATATGACATAAGTATCTTAATTGTGTTGAGACAATGCAAACAAGGTAACACATCAAAGGGAGATCAAATGATGAATCAATCCTAACTATGATGATGATCTTGAAATCAAGATCAAGTGGCCATTAAAGATATGAGGATGCATCCATGCACTTTAGACATTTAACAACTCATCTGCAAACATGGATGAGCGTAAACGGACAAAAAGTGGTGAACACTATCTATGACAACACTCTCAAAAGATGCCTTCTGTTGTCCCGAATGGGAAACAAGAATGCAAAGGTGTAGATCAAAATATGTGAAAATAAACTAAGCGCCACTTGGGCAAGAGCTTCACCTCATCTCGAAGGCAAGAAAGAAGCTAAGCTAAGTGAAATGTCGTCTAATTTTCGTGATGAAAGAAACTTAGGTCAAACTTAAGTGGACTCTTTGCCTTGTTCGAAAAACAAGGTTCAGACTCCAAATAAGTTGTCACTTCATGTGGCTCGACATGACAAGGACTAGTAAAGTGGGCTCCTTGACAAAATGGCTTCCCTAACAAGTTCTCTCAACTAGGTGTTACAAGGTTGTCTAAGAGCGAGGTGCGATTTACCCAAAAAGTTGTAATGACTAGTTTGGGAGTATCTCATCTTTGTCCCCCTTCAAGTACAGTGGGCAATGAATGCATCCATCGTGTACTCTTACTAAGGTCGCGATATAGACAACTTGTAACTCTAACTCACAAGGTGTACTAGTCAAGTGGGTAAGCAGAGTGCTTCCTGTTTCATCCACAAGGTTACACAATGGTGGACTACTTTAGGGTTCCTAGTACCACCCCCATTGTTATAGCTTAAGGCGTTATGCCAAAGGGGTTATGTTCCAATTGAGCGGATAGGGATGTACCCTTTTCCGAAACCTACAATACAATGTTTTGAATATGGTGTGTTTTTTTAATCTTGCTTAGCTTAATGTGGTTTTAAGTAGCACACCATTTGGCAACCTATAAGAAACATGTGTATTAGTGGGTTTGTATTTTGTCTTAGCTCCTCCTTTCTTTGACAATCGTTAGGTCCTGTAGACAACAAGTTTTAGTAATTTTCCAATTTGTAGGTTGATGTTTAAGAAAGAGATTTTTTCACTTTTCTTTTGATTCCTAAGATCGCCAAAAGGTGCGAAGGAAGAGCATACACAACATGAAAAATTCCACTGAAATCACATGAAAGTTTTTATTTCAACCTTTATAAAACAAGTGTTTTTTTAACAATTTATATGAGTTTTGTATTGGTGTTTTTGATCTCCAAGATTGCCTTGGAAGATGCGAGGAGAGAGCATACACACTTCTACAAAACTACTTCTAAGTAAAAAAAAACACTTTTAATCTATGCAAACTGAAACGTTTAAGAAAGAACCCTTGTTTTTTCCAATTTATTAGTCCTAAAAACCTGCAGTGATGGATTAGAAGAAAAGTTTTTGTAGACTATAAATATTTTCAATTTTTAACACAGACACCTACGCGCCTATACTGACACTAGCGCTCCCCAACCGATGGATACGTACCCCACCTGACGAGTACGCCTACAGTCAAAGAAAATTAATAAAACCCAATGAAGTAAACACATACGCTTACAATATGACAGACGCGCCTATATTGACATGGACGCTCAGGTTACGACGTGTATGCACCTAAGCCTAAACAAAGAACTGTAAAATTCTTACACAGTAAGATCTTTTACACCTACGTGGCTCAGAGAGATGGGTACGCACCCCAGAAGATGGAGATGCGCGCATCCTTGTATGGGTTATTTCTAATTTATTACACAAATAGACCATTTATGCCTACGCGCCGAGAGATGTATATGTGCCCAGATGATGGAGATGCATGCGTGTCTATGTAAAGGTTTAGTTTGCAAATGATGGGGAAATTTCAACAGTGCACGTGCCCGATATGATGGGTGTCTGGGGTTTTGACATGTACGTGCCCCTTGTTAGACACCTACGCACACCCTGTGAAAAACCTGCAAAAAACATAGATTTTCAAATTTTCAAGAGAAAACAGGTTAGTTGTTAGTCAAAGTGTCCTATTTATAGATCAAACCCACAAAATGTATATAAATGATGGTCATTTATCTAGGTTTAGAAATAAAAATGAGGAAATAACAAGTGATTTGAAAAAACTTAAAAAAAGCTTTGAAAAACCTAAAAGACCTCCATTAATCGAGGGTGAACATAAGAGTCCCATTGGGCATGCCAAATGTGTTCAATGAAATATTTTACAAAGAGCTATGGATATGGGGAAAAACCCCAAAGCTTTGTGCAAAGTCCCTCAATGGACCATCAGATAAGAAATGAGCAAGGAAACCTACTTTGCATGTATTCAAACTTGAAATAAACAAGAAATCTAACAAAATAGCATTTAACCTCTATTCTTTGAAATCTTGAAATAATGAACCTAAGAGGATTTAAGAAATTAGTTTTGTTGTTTTACTCCATGAGGGTGAATGAATCTCACTAAATGGCTACATGGCCAAGTTTAGCTATTCCATTACTAACCTAACATGGGTGCAAGATGAAGCTATTTTAATGGTCGATGACCCAAGATCAAATGCCTTATTAGCTTGGCTAATGCAAATGAGCTCTTAAGCTTCTTAGGATTGTTTTGGCTTTAGCTTATGTAAAGTTGTGTCTTTGAATGGGTAGGCTTAGCCTTGTATTTATAGCTTTTGGTTTGGAATAATTTTAAATTTGGGTGCATGTGGGACTAAAGCTCAAAAACACTTATAGATTATATTAGGATAAACATGCTTTAGGCTTAGTTAAGCTTGGTTTAGGCTATTTAACTAGGGTTTAGGCTAGTTAAACTTGATTAGCAAGTGATTAGAGACTCATTGAGAGTTGGGAGGGGTCTGGATAACCAATTATGACTGATAGATAGCCTACAAAGCCAATAAAAGTGGTCTAGAGAGAACTAGGGAGGTTTTGAATGGTCGAAAGGAGGAATGTTTAGCTAATAAGAGATATATTAGCCAAATAAGATGATTATAGGAAGAATATGACCAATAAGGTGTCGTAAATGGGCATCTAAGAATGGAGCGAAGAAGGGGGAATTAATGAAGTGTCGTCAATCGGTTGAATGGGAGGAAATGCTAAGTGTAAACATATTTTAGGTGTCTATAGTGATGATGACACCTTTCATGATTCTATCTTAGAAGATATTCAAGATTTACACCAAGATATATTTCAAGATATGAATACTAACATAAAATATCTCAAGTGTAATAATAACGCATCTAAAGGATTCTTCCAATCCTCATATCCATCATATCTCTAAACATTATATCAATCTAGTTCTAAGCCCGATGAGAAGAAATGCTATACACACATCATGTATGATACATTTTCCAATACAAGTGAAGTTAAATACTTACAATATAAAACACCTCTCTGGTTTTAAAATTATACTCAACAACATGATATTCTATCTAAGACACTCAATAATCAGTTAATAACTTTGTTACCGACTCATTACGACTTGTTATTGTCTTAGATGAATAAAAGTTCAACCTTTTTAAATTATCATGGAATTAATGGAAATTGTGATAATGATTTATATGATTTTACAATGGTACATCCAACAAATCAAACATAAGGGATTTATATCCTTTGATAAAGGAGATTCTCCTATGGAATCATCCAAAGTTAAAAAAATTTCAATGGAAACTATTATGTCGAAATCTCAACACCCCGAATGGTCTGATTTGAGATGGGGAATTTGGTGTGATTGCATTACATGGAGCTATCCCGAGTGTGGGACATTAAGAAACAAGACATCTCTCCAAAGAAGGACGGTTTCTATTCCTAACCTACATGAAACTAACTACTCTTAATGCAGAAAACCACAAACTAATTCTAATCTAATGCTTCCAAGAGGATAGAAAGAAAGATACATGGAATGAAAACATACACTAATATCAGTGATACACTAAGAAAGGAGTGTTGATCACTTCCCCCATCCCGGAAAACAATGGAATAGATGAACCTAGAAAGGGTGGACTGTGCCACATACTAAATTACATCAAATACATCGTTCCCGAATGATAAAACACACCAAAATCATGTAATAACCAAGGAAATGCATAGATTAAGAAAGCACAATGAAATGTAAGATGAAGAAAATAAACCATGAGAGGTTAAAGAGATCAACATAGACATAATATTATTGCTCGATATGGATATACACAATACATTGCTATAATAGAAAGAGGCATGAAGCCATTACAGATCTTGAGAGGAAGGATTGAAGCCCCAAGAAGAATGGGGTGTATGGGAGAGAAAATGATCAACCTTTTGCACAATGTAACCCCTTATAATTTATAGAGGAAGAAAATGAGGAGAGAGAGGGAAGAAAATCCAAAAATGCACTCCAATCTCCTATAAAAATTCAAAATTGTCTTTCGGGAGTGATGGGAAATTTTGCAAAGCTCATAATCCATTGCACCTTGCTTAGTGGGGAAGAAAAGAAGCCCATACCTCATCATTTTGGTAGGTGATAAATATGGAACCATTCCTCTAAAATGACAGATTGTTGATATTCTTTTTGGACTCGACCATGCATAGCACCCTCCAAAATCTGAAATTTTAGAAATTCAGGATTTAGAGCTTCCCAAATTTTGAATTTAGAGGTCACTGTCACTATTCATCTAACGAGATTGTGAAACCTCCAAAATTGAAACCCCGAAGTTTAAAATTCAGACTTTGGGTTTGAGACCTTTGTGTTATGATTTGCATGCACTAAGGCTTCAATGTTCTGAAATGCTGAAGCCCCAAAGTCTGAAATTCAGACTTTGGGTTTCAAAAATTTGTCTTTTTGGGGTTTTGGAAGTTTGGGTTTTAGGATTTTGGGGGTTTGGGTTTCAGGTTTCCATGGGTTCGGGTTTCAAGATTCTAGGGTACTATTCATCCTACCTGGCGATGCATTTCTCTGAAATCCTGAAAGCTCGAAGTCTAAATTTTGGACTTCAGGTTTTGGACTTCTTTTATTCCTCCCCACATGGTAATGTTCATTACTAAACCCTACGGCCAACTCCGAACTCCCGAATGTCTGAAGTCTAAATTTTAGACTTCAGACTTTGACGTCCTTGGACCTTTTGAGCTCACCATTTCAGATTTTCGATCCACCGATTCCTAAATCTCTACCACTTCAACTCACATGGCTCGCCCAAAATGCAAGCTCCAAGACTGAAGCAATCCCTTTATTTTCTCTTTGTGAGGTCATGTTTGTCCAATTTTTCTTGAGGGGAAAAATTAGATACAAGAACCCAAAAGTTACAACAACTACATGTGACGAGAATACTACTATACTAAATAATACAATGTTTGTTGAAACAAAATGGAATGAGAATGGGGGTGAATCATTCCTAAAAATTACTTATTCCATTTACCATTAACATCAACATTCATTGACATTCATCCAATCACATTCATTTAACCATTGTTTACTTAGTGTGTATAATACATTCAAACAACCATATCACATGAGAAGAAGCGAGATAAACATAAGATATAAGTTGGAAACCCTTATGGGGAATAAAAATCACTAAAAATATTTGTATATTTCACAAATCAAATATATTGATTGAAACACCAACTTCAAAAGGAGCACCAACCCTTAGTTTAGTAGAGCACCAACCCCTAATTAAGTGAAGCACCAACTCCACACAAGGAGGCCTGCAACCCCCTAGGATGACTAAGAACTAACACACAAAGTCAACTCAAGATGTTTTATCTCTGATTTTTCTACTACCACAACTTATGGAGATCACTTATTCATCTCACAAACCTTATGTCAAACCATAGGTCTTTAATCTGCACAATCTTCTTCCCTCTCAACTTGTATTTCCTCTAATGTCTTGCACACATGTTCTCAAAATATCCTCAATCTGAAACAAATCTTACCAGCCTTCAAATCATGCCTTCATACCCAAAAATAACTCTCCTCTAGGTCGCACTTTCCTCTATGAAAGACTAGCTCTCAAATGGAGCTTAAACTTCACTTTTATATGCAATTCTTCTTTTCTCACCCAAAATAGGTCGGTACCTCATGATAAATTCAACCCATTAAACATTATAAATTTTAATATAATTCACTACAAGTGGTCACACATGACCCAAATTGGTCAGCCTAGCCAAAAACCACCTATCATGCACAAAAGTGTCTCAAAACCCTACCATTGGAATCAGAAAAATCCACATATACCAAAACCATACTTGTCAAAGCTTCCAAAATTTCCATAAATTATTAAAATAAAATTTAAACATCATACATGGTCTCAAATATCATGGACCAATCAAACTATTGCATTTAATGGGCCCAATAACTCATTTCCTTCACCAAACAACTACTAGAATAACCGAATCTGACTTTGAGACTCAATACCACTAAAGATGAACTAAAATATGGCATGTGACCACTCTATGGAAATTAAAATCCCTATAAAAACATTTAAGAATGTTATATCCTTTCATGTGGAAGTGATTCCAGATTTCATACTTTCTGACCACTTCTTTATTAGATTTTGTATCAATTGGCTAGATAAGAAGGATTTTAATCATAATGGCCAATTTTTTCTCAACACGACCTTAATGGAACATGGCCCCACTCTCAATCATGTAAATAGAGTGTGGAACTTTACACCCCAACCACGTCACCTAAAAAATTATCATCCACTTATGTTCTCTAATGGACTAAATAGTTGGAGGATGTAATGAATCGACAACCATATTCTTTAGAATCTACGGTCGATGGCTAACAAACATTTGAAATCGCTCATACTTCGCTACCTCACATGTTCTCATCAGAGCAAAGTGGTAGTGCTTGAGTAAAATTCCTTCTTATAGGTTTTGTAACTTCGTGTCGAAGAACTTTGTCGGAATTCAAATTACGGAAAATTGAAATGCTTGGGGGTGTGTAAATATATGCCTACCTACATTGGCTTAAGGTTGGGGATAGAGTTTTGAAGCAATGTTTTCTTTCCTAAAATCCAAACATTCCTTGCAGTAAATCCAAACCATATGTAATGCGGGCTCTCATCTCAAGGATCCCCGACTCATGTTGTAAGCCTTTGTCAATAATTAAAAGAAAATATTCCAAGCCCAAGCACCCTCGACAGAGTGGAAAACTACCTTGGAACAATGCTTGGACATAGTTCCATGCAAGATCTCTTTGCAAAATTTTTTTCATGTGATAGCATGCTCTCTCTTGAATACTTACATAAAGCGGTCATGCAAATGACAAATGAAAAGGCCATGAGCTGCGATGGCTTTCCTACAAATTTTACAAGGCATGTAGGAAATGGTTGGCCTAGACATTTTCAAGTTTACATTCAAGGTTTTCATAGCTAGTCACTTGGCCCCTTTATTAACAAAGGGAACATCAAATTCATTCCCAATCCTCGATATCCCAAGGTGATAAGAAATTGGCATCTCATAACCTTGCCTAATGTCTCTTATAAAGTTATTCACAAAGCTCTTTCCATTTGATTACACCACATTTTTCCTTCCATTGTATGACCAAAGATTTTTTTATTCAAGGGCGCTATATCCTTGACAATATCATTGTGGTCCGGGAATGTATGGAATCGATGCACATGTCCAATCAACAAGTACTCTTCATAACACTTGACTTTGAGAAAGCATATGACCAGATAGAGTGGCCTTTCATCATTTGACATGCTTCAATCCGTGGGCTTTGGTACTAATTTAATTCATTCTGTTAAGATGTTTTTTGCACTTACTTCCACTCAGATCAGCATTAATGGCCACAACTCGGCCCCTTTTGGCCTTTTTAGATGCATCTGGAAAGGATGTTTTCTGGTTCCCGCCCTATATGTCCTTGCAGTGGAAGGTTTTGGTTATCTGTTAGCTAAAACACAATCCCCTGGGGCATGTTATGGGAATTATGCTTCCTCCTACCAATAGCTCTCAACTACTTAATGGTCATCTCATAGATGATTCCTTCTTTACAATTATTAAACAAGAATCGAACATTAGTAATGATATTCAATGCTTGAATTTTTTTGTTTAACATCAAAGTTATTCTATTCAATGGCATAATACTCAATGCTATAGACATTCTTTCCTCCCTACACCCCCTTGGATCAATGATTGCAATTGGAATCTACTAGGCCATGGTAAAATATTTAAATTTCTTCATATTCCTTTGATTTTTATGCTTTCGCATGCGCATATATTTTGTAGTATGTTTATTGTGGGTGGCTCAAAAGTTAGAATACTAGTTTATTAAGCCTCTACCTCTAGGAGGAAAATTCTATATTTTCAGCAAAGTGTTGGTAGCTACACATGTTTACTACTCCTCCTATTGGGTGCCCTCCAAAAAAAATCAGTGCAAAAATTAGAAACATTGCTCAAAGATTTCATCTTGATCAATGCCTCTTCTCGGAAAAGGTTTCCACAGAGTTGCATGGGAGACTTGCAACCTTCCAAGAGATTTTAGATGTCTAGGTCTCATTGAAGTTTTACATCAAGGTCAAGCTCTCTGCGCCAAATGGATAATTCGTAGCATGGAAGGCAATGAAACATGGAAGGTTATGTTGTGAAATGGCATTACTAAAGGTTCCACATATGGTTATTCTGCTTGAAAGGCATTGGCTTCGCCAAAATTCTCATTTCCCCCATTCCTATAAAAATAGTTCGCACTTTTGTGCTCAAAAGCATTTGGAAAGCCTGAGACCTTATCGAACAATGGATTTAGTGGAAGGGAAATGGTTTATGTGATGGAATTTTGTTCAATCATCACTCCTTGTGGTGGTCTCCTGTCATTCAATTCCAGGATCGATGTCTTGATGAGGTTTCTTGGATTCCGTGTTGTGCCATTTCAGGTGAGGTATTCATACTATCCAAGACCTTTTCGCAAGTGTACTCAGATTGGCATCCTGGTATGAGCTCAAGGATCAATTTAAGTTGGCACTACCTCACCGGGTTGTCGTCAACGACATTATTTCCTTTTTGCCCAATTGGATGATCCATAAGATTATGTTCTCTCATCTCTTCCTTGCTGGATAGTTTGGAAATGGTTCATGGACACCCCTTTCTGGAGTTACTCAGCCGACCAAGGATATGTCCGAATTTCACCTCACTTGCCTATGGTGGGAAAGCTTTATTCATGTTGGGGGTTACATTCCTCTCTATCCAACTAGAGAAGGATATTTAAAATTGTTTGGTATGCCAATGTCAAACCTAAAATTTCTCACTTTCTATGGTGCATCCTCCACTAGGGTATTCTTATTGGTGCCTAGTTGGTTCATCTTAGTGTTCTGGTCCTCGAGTGTCCCTTCGTGGTCAATTGGAAACTATTTCACATCTTTTCTAGTATTTATGTACAACACGTAAGTCCGGGGAATTGGATTCATTCATTCTTCCTTCCCTTCTATCCTGAATACTTCAACTGGCAGCATATTCTCGTAGGAGACAATCTCTGGATGCCTCACAAGTTTTCCCAAATTCAGCAGTCTTGTAAAGGGAAAATTGTCTCTTGCCATTGGAAAAAATGAATTCTTGTTTATTTTCTAATGTTGAAGCTTACCAAAAATTCTCTATTTATAACAAGTTTGTGGATATCATGAATGTATTGTTGCACATCCAAGTGCAAGAAAACAAGGTTGCACTTGAGGTGGAGCATCTCCAAACTCTCCTTTGGTATTGGGGTGATGCCCCTTTAAATGTTTCCCATGAGCACCATCATGCTCTTTCTGCTCCCCGCCACCCAACGGTGTCAACATTAGTCCTTGAGGTGGCAAATCGATGAAGCTTCTCACAACGTCGCTCATTCGGCCGGGGCCGGTTGGTCCCTGCGTGAGTCAAGCTCTATGGAGGATCTTCTCTCCTCCACTTTCGTGTCACCACATGGGTTGGGATGCCCTCCTTTGCCTAGTCATCTTGGTTGGGGCTCATTGGTTTCCACCGAGCCACACACTTATGATGGTTGGAGCATTCCACTCCCGCCTAAAAATTTCTCGGGATGGATCTCTCCATCTTGCCCACTTGGGTTGATGTTGAGGACATCAAGAAGGAAGCCAACTTAGCTCTGGATGGGACGTGCTAGATAGTGGCAAGGACTTGCTAAGCATTGGCTGACACGATCAAGATCTGCCCCTACTAGTCAACAATTTGCAATGGCCACTTAATTTTCTTTCTTTGGTTAGCGTTATTTTGTAATCAGATGTATTCCTAGGATTTTTGTTTTCCTAGTTTAGACTTGTAGCTTTAGGACGTGCTTCCATATCATTCATTTATTGTGTGAATAATCTTGTATCATTTTATGTGTTAATTTAATATAAGATCCTAATCATATATATATATATATATATATAGTGGAAGCACTTGTTGCTTATATACCCTTCACATTGAAATTTTGGCCGGCCCTTCAAATTTGATCCCTGCCTCTATATTATTTATATATATTTCTTATTTTTACGGCGAAGACATTTCTATTTGAAACAAAGCCTCTTAGCTCTGAAAGATAGGGAGAAATTAATAGCGTAGACTATTAACCCATACATGTGTCGAAATCTCAATGGTGGGAAGTGCTCCACGTGTAGGCAATGGTGGCAAGACTTCTGCCAGGTCTGATCGTTAGTAGTTTCCTATTAGAGAAAATTGAACCCGCGCTCAACGGTAGAATATCTTCATCTATCATAATTCTCCTGTACAATCTACAATTACCTTTAAATGAAAGGGTTAACTTCCGGCCACAGCAACATCATCCAACCGTGAAATAATGCACACGGGCCAACTCTTACCATCAGCTATATTTGACCGTGTAACCAACAATATCTTTCAATACTTCAAATTTAATATGTTTTCGAATCTGCAAGATGAAAACATTTCTGAAATATATGAGAGCTGTAAATGTTATCTTGTCACGAGATTTCCCTTCGTTCCTGTCAAAAATGTGTAAGTTCCCGCTTTTCTGCAGTATTAAAAGTTTGGATATATAAAAGCTTTTGACACTTTTAAGGATAATTTATCTTTATGTATGTTATTTTATCCTACTTGCTTGAGTTTTTTACTAAATTTTATTACGCCGGAGGCATGGCTATAGTGCACTCGGTCTCCAACGACGACGCTCTGCTGCTTCCTGCTGCTTGTCATCAGATCCTCCTGCTTCACCTGCCTGTCGAGGAGTGCCCGCGTGTTGGTTTTTTGGTGATCTGCGTGTTCGGCTTAAGGTGCTTGTCATCGTTTCTATTTCCTCCTGTCTCTTCCTGCATGCGTGTCCTGCCCTGCTGTAACGGTGCCTGATGTTCTTCTTGCTCTGCTGTCCTCGGCTCGCATAGCTCAGGTGACATATCCGCTGCCGATGGAAATGGCACTGCTACTTACCTTACCTTCTGTCAATTCTTCTCGATGTATTTGGAATTAGTTTCTCCCGCATATGCTTTGATGGATGTCCATACCCTGTTCCAAAGCTCCCATTTTGGCACAGTTGGGAGTATGTTGGCAAATGTAAACCGATCGGGTTCAAGACCTGTTTGTTGCATATGGTGAAACAATGTGACTGCCTTGTGAGGATACCCATGTCTTCTGTATGCTGCAATAATTGTATTCCATGAGAAACTGTCGATAACAAAGTGTGACATGTATGCAAAATGTGGAAGCATAGACAAGGAACGTGAATCTGTTTGATAAAATGCCTCAAAGAAATATGGGTTCCTGGAATGCCATGATTTGCAGGATATGCACAATATGAATTTGTTGAAAATGCACGTGAACTGTTTGATAAAATGCCTCAAGAGATGTGATCTCAAGGAGTGCCATGATTGCAGGATATGCACAAAATGGATTTGTTGAAAAAGCCCATGAACCTGCTGTCCCCGTATGCACTTGGGACAGGTGTGCACATCCATAAGAGCATAATGCAAAATGTGGAAGAATACACAAGGTACGTGAACTGTTTGACAAAATTCCTAAAAAAGTGATTTCATGGAATGCGATGATTGCAGGATATGCACAAAACGGTGTTCTTGATGACGCTTTAAGGCTTTTCAAAGAAATGCCTCAACTAGATGTCATCTCATGGAGTGCCATGGTTGCAAGATATGCACAAAATGGGTTCTTTGAGAAGGCCTTGGAGGTATTTAAGCAAATGTAGTTGGCAGGTGTAAAACCGAACTCCACAACCTTTGCCATCATCCCCCCAGCATGTGCCAACACAGGAGCTTTATACCAGGGTGTGGGCATCCATCAGAGCATAATTGAAAGTGGATTTTTATCAGATGTCATAGCTGTGAATGCCTTCATAGTCATGTATGCACAATGTGGAAGCATACAGGGGGCACACAAACTGTTCGAAAAAATACCTCAAAGAAATGTGGTCTAATGAAATTCAATGATAGCAGGATATCCACAAAATGGTGGTCTTAATGAGGCTTTCAGAATTTTCAAAGAAATGCCTCAACCTGATGTCATCTCATGGAATCCCATGTTTGAGGGCTCTGTTGGTAGCAGAAAAATTAGAATGTGAAAGAGCAAACCTATCCAAGAGTATTCATTTAGTAAAGGTTGAGTTGGAGCAAATGAGAAGAGAATTTGAGTTCCAAAAAACACTTGAATCCACGAAGGAATCAACTTGCACAGGAGAACAAAAAACTTTCAGTAGAGCTACATGATTGCAAAAAAAAATGTTATCCACGATGCAAGATGAACAGTTAAATCACAATAATCATTTGAAAGATGTTGTACTTCAACTTTGTAATGCAATGCATGAAAGTATGTATCTCACAAGCAATTTGCACAAACATACACATTTGTTAGTGGAGGTAGAGGGAGAGTTTTCGAAGTCCACACAGAAAGCACATGCTGATTCATTTCTATTGAAAAACCAATCAGATTTATTCCACGGAGAGTGTATTGACCAAGGGAGCTCATTAGGGGATGATCCTAATGACTGTGAATTTGCAATGCATCACACGGTAGAAAACTTTGAGGAAAGCATTCAACAGTCTACTAGTGAGTCAGATATAATGAATATCAATTCAGAGCTAATGTCTATTGTGAGTGCTACATTGGAGATTTTTGCAGAATATAGACTTTTGCAGGTAAAATTTAAATTTATTATTTTATTATTTACTCGTCTACGGCAGGCAGAGGTCAAAGAAAGTGGAGGAAATATGCAGGATCCCGTGGCTCTGAATATCCTTGTTGATGATTGTGGCAAATTTGTTAAACAGTTGCAGCAAGCAATCGGTGAAAGGTCACAGTATGAAGCAATTATAAGGTAACTTGTGTCCGCTTTGTTTACAAAGGACAAAGATATCCAAGATATCAATGGAAAATATGTTGAACTTTCTCAGAATCGTGGTTAGATTGAGGAGGTTAGTGCCAAATGCATATTACTTGATAAGAAATGTGCAGATATGGCAAAGCAGATAACTCAACTTGCAAATGAGAGGGATTCTTTACATTTGGAGGTAGAAGCTATTCAACTATCTCTTCAAGACAAGGAAATGCTGATGAAAGCTTCTGCAGATTCTCATTATGATTTGAAATGCCAATTTGATATGGCCACCGAGAAGCTAATAGCTTCCATCGAGGAGGCCATTCAAGATGAAACGTTGTATGATGATCCTTGCATCCAGAGAAATGGCCCTGGATTCAAATATAGTGAATGCCTGGATCCTTTTTGTCAGAATCGTTTAAAAATGTAAATTCAAAGTCGCAAGGGCATTTTAAGAGTTGTTTAAGGATTGACTTTGATCCGGGAGAAACTTGGCAAAATAGAGTCAATAACAAGCACTGTTCAACAGGAAATTGAAATAGAAGAGGATCCTAAATCAAGAGCATCTGTTTAGAGATATTTCAACCATGATTTATGGAGTAATTCAATTATAATTACTATGAAGGGGCACTTCATCCAAAAGAGCATTTTCACCTCTAAGCTATGAAAGAAAAATTACAGTTGTTTTCACATGACAATAATATTAGTAAACCTCTTCCTTACAGTTGTATTCACATGACAACTACCTTCTTTTATTGTATTCCAGGATTTGCAGGACCATGGTTGTGGTATGTAGTAATGTATTCAATTCAGTTTATGATGCATCCATTTTTTTGTGGCAATCAATGTATGCTTCTAATTATTAAGTATATTTTTGGTTGGATGCAGGCATGCTCCCCCACCATCTGCTCCTGTGCACCCTCAGTTGTGGTCTGTTACTCCTCCTTCCTTGCTGCTCTGGTCTTAAGCTCCACTGGCTATTTCTGGGCAACCCCCATTGATGCCCATAAGGCCGTCTCAAGTGCCTCAGCCACCACAACCGTTGTTTCCGATTAGAACTTACACACTTCATTTTCTAATTCAATTGCACCATCTTCACAGATACCAGTACTTCAGAGGCCACCTCATCTTCCATCACAACCACCATTCGCTATTCAGAACAGATAACCTTCCCTGTCTATTTCAACATCATCTTCGCAATCTCCAATGCAGGCACTATATTCTTCTACTCCTGTAGTAACGCCATATAAACAGTCTTCTCAAGCATTATTTCCTATAAATGGTCCTCATTCAAATACATACTTTTGGTCTGCAAATCCTCAAATCCCTAAATTTTTGTTACATGCCCTGCTTGTCAAGTTATATGTGAGATACATATACCTCAAGCTAACCGCTTGCTTT
The DNA here is from genome assembly GCA_018340775.1 of Taxus wallichiana var. yunnanensis. NCBI lineage: Eukaryota > Viridiplantae > Streptophyta > Pinopsida > Cupressales > Taxaceae > Taxus > Taxus wallichiana. Next base: position 803,192,385 of record CM031239.1, on the reverse strand, counting down.
GTGCTCACTGAAGAAATGTGATCTAGATATCAAAGGTTAAATTTGAAGATGCCTTATAAATGATGAAACATAATGATTCCTTCCACATGTCAATCTTGTTTTCTTAGATGATAATTGTCTTTTGGTTTGGACAACTTCTGCTATGCAAATCTATAATTGTTTATATAATTTACCGTTTCAGTTCAAATATTCAATCATTTTTTTAACTGCTCTTTCATTCATCACTTGCTCTCCAGGTGTGATCACATATTATGGCATGGTAAAGGTCTAAATCAGCTCTCTTATGTTCGTGGGTAATCGAAGTTCTCCGACCATCGACCTGTTTATTCAGTTAGAAATGCTCAATATAAGCAAATTGAAACAAGCCTTGATGAGCTTGGGTGCAAGATTGCAAGTAGAAAAGCTTGTGACCCGAACCAATAGTTGTCATTAAATTTCCAAATCTTTGATGTGAGTAGTGCTCCTTCGGAGTTGTTAGCATCATTCTGAGACAGGATAGTAAGAATTTGTCCACTGAAGAAGAAGGGAAAACAAAATGCTATTGTAGATGCACTGTCTTGCAAAGAGGAAGAAAACATGGTATGTCCAACCTCAATTGTGGTCCCGGAATGGATTATGTGTCAATGACAATAACTGAAAAAGGATCATTGATTGAATAACAAATATCCTAAATTTACTTGAAAATATGTTATATTAAAGTTCAAGACATATTTACTTGAGACAAACTTCAAAGTTTAAAATGTAAGTGTTGAAGTAGAACCATGACTAGCTGGCTTCAGACCATGTTAATTTATTTAAAACCTATTACAATGTGTGATGGTCCTTTAAATGGGGAGAAAGGGTGACTGATATAAAGAAGCATGTAGCAAAATGTGAAACTTAGCAACAATGAAGAGTGATTCAATACCATTTTTTGAGCTAACTACGACCATTACATGTTCCCAACTAGAAATGGGAAGAGATTTCTACACATTTCATTGATATCTTTCATGTTTTTAAGGAAAAACAAAAGAATAGTCACGGTAGATCACCTAACTAAATACACTCATTTTAACCATGTCGGACGTCAAACACAAGGAAATCTTTGAAGGAAAATTTACAAGCTACAATGGATTTCCTAAAGTAATAGTATGCAGTCAAGATTCTCTTTCTGCGAGTAATTTTTGAAAATAACTATGCTTATCAGTCGTATCCTTGATCACAAGCTCTTCATACCATACACAAACTATGGTTAAACTAAATTTGTGAACAAGTGCTTCTGAAAAACAAAACCAATAGTTTAGGTGATTGCACCTTGAAGAATAGAGATATAATACCACTTACTATATATCATCAAGTATCACTCCATTCTTTTCCCTTTACGAGTATGAACCATCAAGGATTAATAATTTTATCAGTACTATTATAAAAATACCAGCAGCCTAGAAGAGCCTCAAAAGATAATCCCCGTTTTTAAGGAAATTTTTAAAATGTGCTTGGAACGTATAAAGCAACAAGTTGTTCAACACTAAATAGAGCACAAATTTGAAGGAGACGGGACTTTTACATCTTCTACTTTATTGCAAGCTTTATTTCACCTCTTTTATTTGAGCAGAGAGGTGAACACTTCAAATTATCATCGAAGTTTTGTGCACCATTCAGATCAAGAAGTGATTGGTCCAATAGCTTGTGCATTGGAATTACCAATATCAAGCCGAAAACACATTGTTTTCAATGCTTCTTGTCTCAAGATGAAATTGGGTGTGAATGTTCCTATTCAAACTGAATTACTAATTCTTGATGAAGAAGAACTACTTGTCCTGAACTCGAAGGTGTTCTTGAAACTCGTATAACAAATTTGAATTCTAGAAAATACTCGGTTGTTTGATCAAGTGGAATAATTTGCCACTAGACAAAATATAGAAGAGTACAAGACTACCCCCAACTGCTGGTTTAACAAACCTAAAACATACCCACCAACAACATACCACAACTACAAACCCCAAAATACCTTGAGTTTTTACTAAATTTTATTTTATTTCATTTGCACTATCTTTGTGGAAAATGAGTTACTACAAGTTACTCGATTTTTTTAAATTTGTGATAGTCCATTCAAGCTCCATCAAAATCATTCCTTACAATGCAAGTGGTCTAATGGTTTCCAATACAATACGATCATAAATTGTATGAAATGATTTGGATAGAATTCAAATTGACCTTCAAAATTAAAAAAATCTTGAGTGCCTTTTTTTCAAGACATTTAGTTTGCTTCACGAGAAACATGATATTAAAGGAATAACTAGAGTACAAAATACTCTACTTGTGTGTAGTCATATTTTTTAAATCATTATTTATTTCTGGTCTAGGTACTTATTTTCTCTGTTATTTTTGTGCGGGTGTCTTTTGCCTTGTCTTGTTGCTACATGTTGGATGCATGCTTTTAAACTAGGACACCCATTTCGCAAGGCCTCTGGATCTACTCGGATGATGTAATTGAATTCGAGGATGTATCATTATGTGGTTTGAAATTCATTCACTATATTTGTAATAATTTAGCCTCTTCTTAGGGCCTATAATATAACCATATTAGATTTATGAAATATTGTGTTTGCTCCTCTTGGAAGGATTGTTGAAGTCTACTTATTAAGTATAATATATTTGCAATTGATGTTTAGTAAACAAGTGTTAAATTAAAGAGATTTCCTTTCCATCATAATTTTTTTACAATTTGTTGATTAAGATTCCAAAGAAGGCAATGCCAGCAACACAACCACTACCCCTACCTAAAATTCTATTTTAATCTGTTTGGTCTATATTAAAATTATGTTAAATTTTAATACTCTATTTTTTAGAGGGGCATTATTCACTCTTTTTTTTCATTTGTAGAATTTGGTCAGTTTGGGAAATTGCAAAAATGAATAAATGTCGCATCTTAGTTTCTGCAGTAACATATCCTTATTAAAACATGGTTTCTCAATCATGACGATTGGATTGAATTAGAACTTTTATGGAATTTTTAGTAAAAAATCAACTTTACTCTACCCAATGAAGAATACATTTGTTTTATTCATTTTCGACTCCATAACTAGATTTTCCTTTATAATGGAGGAAAACTAAACCTATTATAAAATATTCAGCTTTAAAATTTGCATCAAGATTACTTCAAATCGAACATTTTAGGCCACCGCCATCATTCCACGAATGAGATTGCTTTTCAACAAGCTTTATATTCATATGTATGGTACCCACCTTCAAGTGACTTCAATTTGTTGTTTGATCATATTTTATAAACCTGTGATTTGGGTTTTCAATCCCTTGCTCCTAAGTTCTATGAATGGACTCTAAATTTAATAACTAATTTGGTGCAAACCAAAATTATATTCTATTAACTAAAAAATGAGATGATATTACATATTTATTAAAATGTAAAATCATGGTTCAGTTCATCTCCAAAATCGCTACTTGCTTCACCTTTAGATGTCTCTTGAGATTCTATAACAAGATAAATGCTTACTCTTAGGATTAATAATATATTATGTATGATAATATTACATCTCCCGTAAATTGTATGGGTTATACCGAGACCAAACATGGATATGAATTTTTTAAATTTCATTCTTGCAAGTTCTTTTGTTAAGATATCTACTTGTTGCTATTTAGTTAAATAATGTAGCAATTTGGTGTTATCGTCTTTCACATAATGTTGAATCAAATAATATTTGGTGTTTATGTACACTAATAAATATTTTTGTATTTGAATACCCAAGCAAGTACTAGTGGATGATGTTGTTATGAATAAATAATTGTTTTTCTACATGTAAATCCATTGTCACAAATGAATGAATCAATTTTGTACACTAATAAATATTTTTGTATTCTCCCACAACTAATGAATGATGTTACTATGAATAAATAATTATTTTTCAACATGTAGATCCATTGTCACAAATGAATGAATCAATGCATAGTAACTACTATTATTTATTTACAATAAAACTAAATTCAAATTTTGATTTAATAAAATACATATTAAATACAATTATTAACAATGTAATACTTTTAATAAATCCTTCTATATACCTATCGACCTCTCACATGAACCTATGACAACAATTGTAATATTGTTTTACAGTAGAGTTTAATTAGATTGACCGAATAAACAATTTAACTTGTCACTCTTTAGTCAACTCAACTAAGCTTTCGGTTCCTTGATTGCCTCCACGAGAAATAACATGAGCTCAAAAATATACTTTCCATTTTGTATCTACTTTGCATCGATATTGAAATTATTTTATTGTACCTACCTATCCAACAAAGTAAAATGACTATCTTAACTAGATTTGGCAGATTTCAAAGAGTAAAAACAACAAAATTGAAATGAGATAGGTATTTTGTAAACATTTGCACAAGATTTTGGGCAACAAAAAAACATATATGCCTAGATGGAAAACTTAATCAATTGCGTAAAAGAATGTAATTAATCTATCTTACACATTGGTAATTCTTTACTTAATCAACTACAACATGGATTCAGAGCTGAAATTTGATGCTCATTTTGAACGTTTTTGGTTTGTTTGGACCGTATTTGACTCTTTTAAAAAGTAATAAATCATCAATGATTGACATGAGCATGGGGTTTTTCTTATTTTCGCAAGTCCACGTAAAGTTTTTGTGTACTAGGCATGTAAGGTTTTTCATGAAATTAGTGATGTTATTTGCATTGTATGCCTTAATCTTTCGCTAGTGTTTCCTTTGGCTTCACGGGTCCGAAACATAATCCTAATTTATATTAAGACACAGAAAGTGAACAAAAATATGTTTTTTTTTACTAGGTTTAACCTCGGCTATGGAAACACCTTCTTAACTAAATCTAAAGTATTTGATTATGATGAAATCTTTGTTCTCTGTATGTATATTTTACTTCCGATTAGTTAAATAACTCGGCTGCAAACCGCCCCCTTTGCGAAAGATAAAAGGCGTACACTGCGATCTACTCAAAAGTTGGATGTCGTTGTTTTGGCACTCACAAAAAAATATGGTAAACATTTCCACATCCAAGTATTGGTGAATTGCCTTTTAAGCATCAAGGAGATAAGATGTCACAATATTTTCAGTTCTCCTCCCTCCATCTTCTTCTTTGTTGCCCTCCTCACAAACTTATTTCCGTCAGGTTTAACTCCTTCAAGACATCCCCTTCAACGTTTCTATCACACATTGGATGTGGGATTGCTAGTGTCTAATCCAACAAATTGAAGTTTTTTGTAAGAAAGGTCAGCTTCCACCACAAGCGTCTACGGATCCCGCTAAATGTCTTTAGGAAGGTTCTCGACGGCCTCGAGAGTCTCATCAAAACTCGGAAGTCTATGAAGACTTGCTTTGAACACGAAGACATTAGCATACATTTTGTGCTAATTTCGTTGCGCGTTTTCAGGTCGCCAAAAGTTCCACGCGTAATCAAGTACTAAGAATTCGTAGCGAGACTGAGAATGCCATTTGGAAATTGGGAATAACTATTCAAAACCTTTCCTCACACGGCAGCAATTTCAAATCGCACTATCCGCCTTGAACACCGAGAAACTGCAAGGGAACAATCGCGTAATTTCTAGAGGCCCGACTTAATCTGTTATAAATAAGGTCGCCCTCACACCCAAACTACCATTGTATAGCGTTTCGTATCGACAATGGGGTTTAGAACAGCAGTTGTGATTGGGTCAGCATGCATTTCCATCCTCTACTTTTCAATTCATGGAGGTAAGTTAAGTGGGCTAAGCAACTTATATCATACAGTAGTGCGACACTGTGTTTTTGTTTTTTCCCACCAAATAAAGTTTGTTGCGTATGCAGATGCTCAGACACAGAAAATAGGAGTTAACAACGGAATGATGGGAACAGATCTTCCAAGCCAAGAGGAGGTGGTAGCTTTGATGAAGCAGAACAACATCGGGAAATATAGGACTTTCAAAGCGGAGCCGAGTGCACTCAAGGCCTTCCAGAATTCTGGTATCGAATTGACCGTGGGAGTGGCTAACGAGAATTTGGCGAGCATGGCCTCCAACCAGAACGAAGCAATCAAGTGGGTGAATGATAATATTGTAGCCTACCCTGCCACCAATATCAAATACATTGCTGTGGGAAACGAAGTCTTGGGAAAGACGGATATGGGCCAATTTTTGGTTGGTGCCATGAGTAACATCCAAACAGCGCTTGAGAAAGCCAATCTGCAGAATAAAATCTTGGTGTCCACAACTCACGCCGCCACGTCTGTTATAGACGACCTTGCCCCTCTGTTTCCTTCCAAGGGAACCTTCACTGAAGATGTGGTGAACGAGATGAGGTCTGTTCTAGATTTTCTGGCTTCTCATGGCTCTCCGTTCATGGCCAATGTGTATCCCTATTTTACCTACGACGGCCATAGGAATTCATACGACTTAGATCAGGCCTTGTTCAAATCCACAGCCAAGCCTATTACCGACGGAAAAATGATCTACAGAAACTTGTTTGACGCCATGGTGGACACTATCTATTCTGCCATGGAAGCGATGGGACATTCAGACATACCCATTGTAGTTACTGAAAGTGGATGGCCCTCTTTTGGCACTGGAGTGAAAGCTTCGATTGCTACGCTGGACAATGCCGGAGCATACAACAATAATCTCATTAAACATGTGCTGTCTAATGCAGGGACGCCCAAGAGACCAAGCAGAAGTATCGAGACATACATCTTCGCTCTTTTCAACGAGAACCAGAAAGGAGGCGATTGGGAGGACTATGAGACGGAGAAACACTATGGACTTTTCTACCCTAACAAAACCCGCGTCTATCCTGTCAACTTTACTCCCTAGTTGGCCATTGATATTCTCAAGACGCATTAAAACTATATTCCCTGCATAAATAAGACTGCCAGCTTATATGATTGCCAGTTGGTACTAGAGCACAATAGTTCATATGTATTAAAAAGATAGAACAGTTGTAACCATAACACACTCTATTGTCTTATTTTATAGGAATGATTTTTAATTGTAATAATCAATGTGCAAGTGGAAGTATGCAGCTAACAGACGATTATATTAGTGGGATGTTGGAACTGTGAGACATATTCATACAATCAAGAGGTATTAATTTAATTTCTGTGAACATTCCGATTTTAACTACACAATTCCACTCATTTAGCTATTAGAGATCTCCACAAATTTATTAATTAGAGAACTCTACATATGTATATTAACTCAAATAAATAATATACGGTTAGCGTATGTATTAGAATACTAGCGATTATATGCAAGTGATGTAACAAAGATGTGTTGAGGAAGCCAAATTTCAAGGAGTGAAACATTGTACCGAAATGTAACGCCCATTAAAAACAACCCACTTGAGACCCAAGAAACAACCTAGGATTAGTTAGGAAAAATTATGGAATATATTTTTTTGTTTAAAAGAGTCTACTACCAAGTTACAAGGCAACAATCTGTCACTAACAAGTTTTAACAATTCTACTCCACTAGAATATACTTTTCTTTTATTAACAATTATTAGATGTCACAAGGTCCAAAATTAAGGGTTAGAAGGTTCAATAAGGTTTAGAGGGTAATTCCTCACCATACCCACTCTCTAACAGGCTTAAAGATTCAACTTGATTTTTCTCACACTTAGTGCATTCAAAATTTCCCTAAATTATTCCCATTAGATAGGAAATTTTCTCACCTTTCCAATGATATAAAGAAGTCCTAACTCTTAAAAAAACTCAAGTTATGGGCCGACGGGCCTTGGGAGGAAAATATGCGCAAAGGGTGAGTTGGCGGAGCCGCGGGAGATTTTTAAAATTTTCCCGCCGCACGGGGCAAAAACCAATATTGCACCCACGCCCCACGGGTCCGCAGGACACGTGGTGCCCTCCAAGCCAAAGCGGGGAAAACGAGGGAAGGCGGGCGGCGGAGATGTTTGGGAAAATTTGCCAAAGGGGGTAAAAAGGGGTAAGTTGCATGCGTGGGCTGCGCGTATGTGGAAATGATTTTTCCAAGGCAAGGGCGGGAGTGTGGGGCCATGGAGATAATTACAAAAAATTTCCAAAACAAATTTTCTCAAAAAAGATAAAGTTTCAAGGGTTCCGCCCCTCCGCCATGCCACGTGGTAGTATCCGATTGGATGTGAGATTGCGGGTTGGCGAAGGAAACTAAGAAAATTTTGGAAAAATTTAAAAAGTGCCAAGGAAGAAAATGGTGCCGTGCCTCCGCCGTTGCCTCGTGAGGCCACGTGGCAACTTTTGATTGGCTGTAGGGTGGCGGAGAAAATTTTGAAAATTTTCCCAAAAAAATTCCTAAGTCCCAACGGAAAATTTAGGCCGTGGGCTCGCTAAGGAAAATTTTCCCAAAATTTAATGCCAAGTGAAGAAAACTTCAGAAGGCCATAACTTTTGATAGAAAGCTCAATTTTGGGAAAACGAGGACTTTCTGGAAATCTCTTGATGTCCTCTTTGCACAAGAATAATTAATTTTAGATTTTGATAAAGTTTAAGGGGTCAATTTCATGAAAACGTTCTACAGGATTTTTAAAAGCAAACTGGTAAATTTTAACTTAATAAATTTGGTTCAAATTTGTCATTCTTTCTCTTCTAACATGTCAAATAGACAAGGAGGATTGTTCTAAGAATATTTTTATGATGTATTGGAAGGTAATTTTTCTTAATTTATTTCCAATTCGAATTTATTTATTTATTTATTGTTTTTTTTCACAACTTCAAACAACAAAATAACTGTGAAAGGTTTGGGACCAATTTTGCAATGTTAAAGAAAATGTCTTAGGTGTTTTAGTTTACTTGGAATCATTTTGATCACCTTAAGTTCAATTTAATATTTCATTTCTTTTATAGCTTGTAGGGTCATTCTGATTAATATTTGATAAAATTTTACAAGTATACAAAGTGGAATAAAAGATGGAGTTTATACAATTCAAAAACAAGGATTAGTCTATTTCTTTTTCTATACTATAACAACATTGAATTCATTCCATGCTCATTTAAATTAGTTATCTTTCCTTCAATCAAAATGTAGAAAAAAAAATGCAGATTCTATTCTTTTCCAATCATGCATTTCAACAAGACAAAGTCAATGCATTTTCTTCATACATATTTCCTTCTTCCAGTTTTCCAACCAGGGATTTCAAATATAGAATTTAAATATAACAATGCCATTCTTGAACAAGGTAAGACAACTTCCATTAATTCAATGAATCTTTTACAACTCCTTTCATATATATATTTTCAAAATACAACATACAGAATACATGTCTTTCTTTTCTAATAACATAACTGAATACAAAGCATAACTCTTTTACATTTCACTTTAAAAATTTCATAATCCATACAACATCTTTCCATTTCAAAACATTTACAATTTCATCCACTTCAAAGTGGGAAAGGTTACAAAAGAATTCTCATAAGGGACTGTCAAAACTGTCTTCTTTTCTCAGCTCTAGGACAACAACATGCATTCTTCTCATCCTTCCAATTTGATCACAACAAAAGTAGGGGAAAGGAAACGCTCCACCCAACCAAGACATCCAATGAAGAGGAGAAGCCATCCTTCTTCATTGGCCCTCGAACCCTTGCCATAATACAATAAGAAATGTATTTCAACTCATGGTAACAACAGCTTCCACATCTCAAAGCAATATTTCAACATGCACATTTCAAAATTAAAAACACAGTCCAAACAAAACAAAGTAGTTTATAACTACATTGAGACATTAAGATAGTGCTAAGGCTTCATCATGCAAGCCAAAGGAGCAAGAACTATGGGGGAAGCTACTTATGTCTCCCAATGGGAATTAGGTATCCACCTGTATCAAACCGCCAATATAAAACATCTCCCATATTCTTATACCCCCACAATCCTTCCTTATGCGCCCAACAAATTTCCTTATGCCCATCACAAATTAAGAAATGCAAGCTATTTCTTTTCCATGGTGGATCTCAAACCCAAACTACCTCCACAATAAATCGATGCCACTAGCATTCCCTTATGCCCCCTCAATGATTTCCCATAGCCTTTTCCTACACCATTCCTAGCGATCTACCCAACCAGCCAACAAACACAAAAACATTCACCATTCACATAAACATAAACATAAATAAAAGCATATATGAAGAGCTAAGTTCTACCTCTCCATGGTAGATTTTGTTCGAAAAAAACAAGTTTTCAATGTCAAAATTACAGTCCCAAATTCAAAAATGCCCAAGTAAGAAAATGCTCTCTAATATCCTCCAAAATAGACAAGATCTCCAACTAGCAAAAATTCACCCAAAAGGAAGTATGTCAAAGGTTCAACAACCCAAAACCAATCAAAGAGTTCAAATATTATAGAAGAGGGAAAGAAAAGGATGAGGTGGATCCATGTAGGATGCCACATCACACATCTTCAACTCCAACACAAAAGTCAAATTCGTTCTCCAATGCACAATAAAGAGGTGGGTGAAAAATATGACAATAAACTTACACACACCAAAAATCCCACACCCCAAAAGGACCGAATTCAATAAAATGTAAGAAGAGTGTAATTAAAACTTACAATTTGTCTTCCCAAAATGCATTATAAAAGTCTAAATTTAACCCTCCAACCATAGGTATGGGACAAGTTTTACTTGTCCCACAAGCCTCCAAAATCAGCCTCTAAGGACAAATTCAAATTTCCAAGGAGGTGGAGTGTTTCATACTCCAAAATCTGACTTACACAACTCTTACACATACTTACACATCACTTACCACATTTAATACAAAAGCCAACAACTTCTATAACTACTTTTTTATATCCTAAATTTGATTTATTCATTTATTTTAACAATATGATTACTCACATTAATTCTCCACAATTAAAAGAATAATGAAAGGGGTAAGTGCATCACAAAATAAACACACGCAAATAATAATAAAAAGGAACCACATTAATAAAATACACAAAGCCCCTTGGTCACATTCAAAGGTAATTCCCCCCATGGGAATCCCTATCTAAAAACAATACACACACACAAAACATGTTGCCATGGTGACCTTGTTGAATTCATTTAAAATTCTAATGTGGTTGGTTTCCAATCCCCGATGTTTGTTGTGATAGTTTAACCTGCAAAACACAAATAACTCTTTCGGCCTTATGGCCATATCAAAACATCCAACATGATATAAATATAATCACAAAATCATCTATACATATGAATCAAAACAACATCAAGGCAATCAACAATATCACTTACAATTTATATCAACAACTATATCATTATCATATAATGTCCATTTTCTAGGTCTACTCACAATATCCAAAATTCACATGTCCGAACAACATTCATAATATATCCATTTCAAATAGTATATCATCATCCACATATGAAGTGTCTCTAATAATCATTATGCATCATAACTAAATCAAAATCAACAATAATCCATGGTTCAACATCTAACATCATACCAAATAAAAACCATAATAATGTCCATAATGTAATCAAAAATATCAAGATCGGTATCAAAAGGTGTCAAAGGAAAGTGGGAACTACAAGAAAGAGGGGAAGTAAATAAAAGGATTAAGGGAGGAGAATTCCATAGGTGGGAACAATGTTGGAGGGAACATATACAAAACTCTTCTTTCTTTTGACAAGATACATATGAACAACATGCTATTTGTATCAATCCTTTGATGGACAAATGGGATGTGGTGCATAGATCATTGAAAAAAACATAGATTGGAGATATCTTAGAAATTAAGCCCTATGGATCTATACACCCAATGTCAATATTTGATATTTGTAATGACAACCCTTTTACTTTGTTGATAGTTAGAGAATGCAACAAATTTAAGGGAATTTTCTTATGCGTGATGTGGGATACTTTAGGTGATTTTTAAAAAAGTTTCAATTTTGAGAAATTTAAATTTTGACAAGTTATAATTTTAAAAAAGTTAAAATTTTTAAAATGTTACACTAAATTTGAAAAAGTTAAAAAATATAGGGATGTGTCAATATGACACAACACCCCATGTCAACTTGGTATATCCTTGACATGAGTTGACTAGCACTCCTCACCATTGAGAATGATTGACTTGTTACTAAAAGGGGTTGGTTTATGATGGGGAAACCCTTTCATAAGAGAATATCGAAAAGGGAAATAAAAATGTGGAACTGAAGCTGAAAGCATCAAAGAGAATATATAGGTCATGTTTTAGAGAATCCTAAAAATCTTCCAATAACTATCCTTCAACCAATTTCATTTGGACTTGATAGGATTTTGAGGACATAGATGTGTGGTGGGTTCATAAATGTTGAAGACAATAACACCTTGTGGCACTAGAAAGAGTGAAGGGGGTTATTTGTGCTTGTAACAGGACTAAGCACACATTTGATAGGAATGATGAAACCAGCTTTCACTTAGATATGGAACCTGAAATCATGAAATTGGATTTCACTTAGATATGGAACCCGAAATCATATGGAGTTGTTTCTAGTACAAAACTTGAAATTGTATGGAGTTTTCATTATGATGTGGGACCTTAAACTATATGACCTATTTTTAACTAATGTTTTATGCCTAGAATTTACATGACATGAATTTTTTATTCCTTTACGTAGCTCGTGACAAAGGAACACAATGGGAGATAAATGACTTTTAGTCATAGTTGAGATACATATATCTAAACAAGGTGACAGGATTCATAGGGGATCCAACATGTGAAGCCATGTGAGATGGCTATTCCAATTGAAATACATCACCTCAAATCCCTCAACCATCACTCAAAGGCCATGTAAACACATTATCTTCAAGATAATACATTTACATGTGAATATATAGATGATAGATGTGAGGTTTTCTAGTCATATTTATATTTAACAATTAAAATGAAATATTTGTATTCCAAAAGATAAATCATTTTAATTTCATTCAATTTAAATGCTTTCAAAATTTATGGAAAACATTCATATTTGTTTGAACATGTGACCTACCTATGAATTTTATTATTTTCTTGTTAATTGATCAAACTCGCACATTTGTTCACCTTCCTCCTTGACATGTCGTTTATCTATAAAATTAAACCACAATTGAGAGACAAAATAATAAGAGTATTTAGAAGAAAGCTTTATATTATTCTTCAATATAACTTTATTTATCAACAAATTCTTAGTAATGGAAAAATTGTAATGAGCAATTTCTTGCATTGTAAAATGGAAAATAGAAAAGGTGCTTGTTGCATCTATAGTAAAGGGCATATGGAAAATTTAGTTTCTATTAATATCAATGGTAACTATCTTGTGCACATAATCATCCACCCTTCTATTAATAAATGAAAAAATTAATGTGTTTATTTATTATATCGATTTTCATTCGAGATATGGAACATAAATTCATATAAAGCTATTTTTGATACATGACATGAAATTTTATGGAATTGTCAATTTGATGTGAGACCTAAAATCATACGACAAGCTTTTAACTAAAAGTTTCTTCCTACAATTTAGATGCAAAGAATGTTATTAGCTTCTCTATTGATGTGGGAACACTATACGATCACAAAGCCATTCTCTATCTAATATGATTATTTCAAATCCATTGATGAAAGAAGAGGAACCTTATCTAGGGATATGCCAATAAACAAGTAAAACTTTTGATGTGAAAAATTATCATATTTTGCACCCTACATTATCTTTATAATGAATTTTCTCTTGCAAATTTGTTCACCTTCCACCCGACAATATTTTTATCGGTGACCATAAGCCATCAAGAGAAAGAATAACAAGAGGATCAAGAATAGGTCTTTTGATCCTCTTGTTCTTAAGGTTCTTCATCACCACTTATAGTGTAATGCCCGCTAAAATCTCCCACTTGAGACCCATGAACAACCTAGGTTTAGTTACAAAATTATGGAATAATTTTTTTAAAGTGTTAACAACCAAATTCTCAAGGACAATTAAATTCAAATGATAACTTTTCCTATTATAAGAATTACTAATTCAACATTATAAAGCAACAAATGTAATAAGTCCACACCTAGCTCAAATCTCCTTAGGGATTAATTTAATCACCGCTTACATTGACATTTTAGCTAAATATTCCCTCATTAAAATTTTAGGGTTAAGGGACCAAAAAATTAAATACCCAAGGTATTTAATTCCACAAGATCTAAAAAAGAGCAAGGTTTAATTACGGTGGGGAAAAGAATACATATTTAAAATCATCAGAGTAAATTCTTACTTACCCACTCCCATAACTCGGTTAAAAATTTAATTTGATTTTTTCCATGATTAACACAATTAAAACTTATTGAAAACATTCCCATTAGATAGGGAATTTCCTCACCTTTTTGGTGATATAAATAAGTCCTCGTAACTCCTCATAATTCTCAAGTTATGGATCGGCGGAACTTGGGGTGAAAATTTTCCCAAGAGTGGGCCTGTGGGTCCGGGGAGGAAAATGTTCCCCAACTTGGGTCTGCAGACTTCAGAGAGAAAATTTTCCAGGAGGAGAAAAGCGGACCGACGGAGCGGGGAAGAAAATTTTTCCCAGATTCGGGCCGGCGGAGCGGGGAAGGCATTTATCATATTTTCCCTTTTGAAACAAAGAGAATTTTACAACCACACCTCCGCCGATGCCCAACGAGGCCATGTGGCCTCTCCTTATAGGCTGCGGGTTAGTGGGGAACATTTGGAAAATTTGACTATTCAAAAGGAAGGGCAAAAATGTCGAAAGGAACCCGTGCCTCTGCCGATGCGAGAAGATGCCATTTGTCGACCCAACCACTAGTTGGAAATTTTGCCCAAACTTTTACTGAAGCATTAAGGCTTAAAAAAGATACGCTCCTTCGCCGACGCCTCATCAAGCCACGTGGCAACACTGATTACTGCAAGCCGATGGGGTCATGGGGAAAACATACAAATTTTTCCAAATTTAATTTTGAAAGCACTTAAGGTTAAAATCGATCTGAGCCTCCGTCAACGCCCAACAAAGCCACGTGTTGATCGATTATTGGCTGCGGAGCGGCGGGGCCATGGAGGAAAAATTGCCAAATTAACTTTTTGGACTTAGATCGGTTTTAGACAAAATGAAGGCTTGCGGATTAGCGGAGCGGCGGAAAACTTCATGAATTTGTACTTTTTGGAAAAAATAAAAAAGGAAAGTTTTAGCCCAAGGTCCTCCCAAGAATATTTTATTCATTTAAAATTTGACAATTAGATTATTTTGAGCCCGAAATGAAGTAAAAACTTTAGAAGGCCATAACTTTTGATTGGGAACTCAGTTTTTGGAAAACGAGAACTTTCTGGAAAGATCTCAATGTTCTCTTTTCACAGATACCTTCGGAATTTGATTTTGATAAATTTTAAAAGGTCAATTTTGAGAAAACGTCTTTCTTTCAATTGGAAAGTGAACTAGTATTTTTAACTTATCAAATTTGTTCAAATTTTTCGTTAATTATTTTTCCACTTGCCAAACAGCAGGCATGGAGGATTTTAATTGGAATATTTTAGGATATATTGTAAGATTAAGTTTTCTTGATTGATTTACATTTGAAATTTATCAATTTTATACGAAGGAAGTCTCGCAATTTTTCCTTTTCTTGATTTGAAAGGTTCTATAAAATTTTCATAAGTATTTGGTATGTTTGGGGTTGTTTTGACATGAAAAATAAAATTTGATATTTCATTTTGTCTTTTTGATGTTGTAGGGTCATTCTGTTCAATTTTCTATTAATAATTGCCAGTATGAAAGTTATCTAACAGAGCTCAAATTCAAATAGATTTATTTTCATTTGCCAACTTTAAACTATGAATTCATTCCAACCCAATCTAACATACTAAGTTGACTCAAGAAAAGTATTCAAATGCCAAATTACAATTTTGATTTCTAAAACATTTATTTAAAAAAATAGAGTATTATGACTTTTCTCCTTACATATTCACTTTTTCATCTTTCCAACAAAATTTCCAAATACATTCAAAAATCAAATTTCAATACCCAATAATGCCATTTTAGTAAATCAATACAACCCTTTATTGATTCAAAGTGATACCATTACAATTTCTTCTTTCATTCCTCAATTACAATATACAAAATATGATTTCTTTCACATTCTTTCAAAATCAGAAAAATAGAGTATATCTCTTTCACAATTCAATTGACAACTTTCATAGCCCATACAGACTATCTTTTCATCACAAATAATATACAAGATCATCCACTTCAAGTGGGAAAAGGTTACATTAAGAAATGATCTTAGCATGGACTATCAAATTGTCTTCTTTCTCAGTTCTAGAACAACAATATGAATTTCCATCATTCTCCAATTTGGTCACAACAGAACAGGGGAAAGGCAACACTCTCCACCCAACCAAGACATACAATGAAAAGGGAAAATCCATCCTTCTTCATTGGCCTCTGAGCCCCAACCACATTGGAATAAGAAATGTTTTTTTCAACTCATGGAAACAATAGGATTCCACAACACAAAGACAACTTTCTCATTCAAAACACACGGTCAAAATAAAACTACAGTTTACCACCACAAGAAAAAAACCACAAACAATAATCAGGCTTCATCATGCAAGCCAAAGGAGAAAGAAACTATGGGGGATGATGCTTATGCCTCCCAAAGGAGAAATGGGTATCACCACTTGAGAATATACCATCAAAATATATATCATTTAAAATCCCTAACATGCCCTTATGCCTCCCTCAAGTACCCGTTATTCCTCACATTTCCTTATGCCCGCCAACCTCTTATGGCACCCCATAACAAGTAAAGAAATGCTAGCTATTTCTTTGTAAGGTGGAACCCAAATCCCAACTCCCTCCACACTTATACCTCCCCAAAAACTTATGCCTCCCACAAAATGCCCCTTAGTCATTTCCTACACCATCCCTAGGCTATCTACCCAACTAGCCAACAAATAAAACAACACATTCAAAGGCTCAACCATTCACATATGCATACAAATAAAAGGAGAGTATTTCCAAGATCTAAGCTCTTACCTATCCATGATGGAGTTTTTTCCAAGTTCAAAACAACAAGCTTTCCAATGCAACACAAACCAAGAGATCAACAATCAACAAGTATGCAACAATATCAAAATTTCTCCCAATTTGCAAGAGCTCCAAAAACCCAAAGCATGTCACCAAAAATGAAGTGATAAAAGTGAAGCAAAAAAACAAATCTCAAAAACAAGCCAAGGAATTCAAATATACAGAAGAGGAAAGATAAGATGATGAGGTAGATCCATGTTTAATGCCACATCACACATCCTCAACTCCAACCAATAAGTCAACTTCAATCTCGAAGGCACAATAAATAGGCAGGTGAATAAATGACATTTTTACTTACACACTCAAATCAAACCCACACCTCATAAGGAATGAAATTTAAAGCATGTAATAAAGTGCAATAAAAGCGTACAACATGACTTACAAAAATACGTAATGAAGGCTAGATTTAAACCCTCTAACCATAGGTAAGGTTGACATGCAAATTTAAGAGGTATGGGACAAGTTTAACTTGTCCCATAAGTTTCCAAAATCAGCCTCCAAGGACAAATTCAAATTTCAAAAGGAGGTGGAGTGTTTCATACTCCAAAATTAATTTACACATCTCTTACACATCACTTACACATTTCTTACAACACTTTAATTTTAGGCCAACAACTCTAATAATTACTTTCTTATGTCCCAATTTGATTAATTAATTTTAACAACATGTTTACTCACATTAATTTACCAAAATTAATAAATAATAAAAGGGGTAAACACATCACTTAATAAACACATACAAACATCAATAAAAAGGAACCAAATAAATAAATACACATAATCCTTGGTCACATTTAAAGGTGATCCCCCATGGGAATCCCTAATAATCAAATACACACACACTAAAATTACAATTTGCCCTGGTGACCTTATTGAATTTATCTAGAATTCCAATATGCTTGGTCTCCAATCCGCTGATGTTTGTTGTGATATTTTTAGCCTGCACATTACAAATACCCCTTCATCCTCATGGTCATATTAGAACATGCAAATAAATATAATATAATCTCAAAATCATTAATATATATGAATCACAACAAAATCCAGACAATCAACAATATCACTTACAATTTCATTAGCAAATATATAATCGTTAATTTTAAATTCAATTTTCTCATTCTACTCAAGATATCCAAATATCACATGTCCTAACAACATCCCAAATATGTGTGTGTGTGTGTGTGTGTGTGTGTGTGTGTGTGTGTGTGTGTGTGTGTGTACATACATACATACATACATACATACATACATACATACATATATATATAACCATGTTCAACAACATGTCAACATCTATATAAAATGTCTTTAACAATCATCATGCATCATATATGAATCAGAGTCAATAATAATCCATGATCTAACATCTAACACCATACTAAATCAAAACTATAATAATGTCCATAATATAGTCAACAATATCATGATCAATATCAAAAGTGTCGAAGGGAAGTGGGCACTACATCCCCATCCTGTAGACTCGACTTCCTCCCGGAAGTCACCTGGAAAGAGAGATAAGAAAAAATGCAATAGAAAAAGGATCACTCCATTATGAGATTGCTTCCTTCAAACAAGTGTGTGGGTCTACATAACTTAAATTTACACTATCAACAAAGATACCACACCAAACAATATAACATGAAGAGGTCAAAAGAGTCTTAAGAGTAACCACCAAGTAAAGGAATAATAACGAGAATTCCATGATTTTGAGAACGAACACATAGTTTCCGAAAGAATACAACATACTACAATAATAAAATTTAAGGTTTCTACTAAGTTTAAGCCATGATTTCAAGGTTCTTTGTCAGACAAGGATAGCAAAAATCAACTATGACCAAATTTGCATGAGGAACAAGTTTACTCAAGGTCCCACAATTTGAGGATAACACAGGATGAGGTTAATCAATTATGACACCTAAATCAACAAAACATTGAAAATCAAGGAACTATTCAAGGAAAACACTTCTATAACTTGAGAGGGTACAATTAACTTTTCATGGTAATACAAGCAAAGTCAAGACCACAAGTTTTCCAATAGTCGATTTTTACACTTTGTTTTAAAGAATCGAACACACCATACCAACCAAATCTAAAGAAGTCAACCATTTAGTAAAAGATATATATATATATATATATATATATATATATTCCTAACAACTAACATATCAATACAAGTGCCATAAATTACGAGAACAATGGGATTTATTTATCTTATTTCCTACTCAAGCTCGGAATAACCATAAAGAGAGCACAAGAAACACCTAGAACCACTCAAGGTCGCTAGGGATAAGAACAAGTAATACAGGGTCCAACTACAAGCCAAGGGTGCATCGTATCAAAAGGGAATAACATCATCTTCCACTTTCCATCGTAATGGAAAAGGGGTAACAATAACAAGGTGACCCAAGAAAATATGAAGAAAAGAAGACAACACGCAAGGAGGTTTCTTCTTAAAATTACATATGTTACCTTAAAATTACAATAACTTAGGTCTCCAAGGACAAGACAACACATAAGGAGGTTTCTTCTTAAACAACGAGATAAGTCTCAATAAAAAGGACCCTGACTTACACAAATGTCTAGCTATGGGACGATAAGGGTATGATGGCCCAAAACTCCCACAAGAAAGACACATACATCTATGAATAAGAAATTAACAAGCAACTAGAACACATTCCTATGCACGGGTGTTTCACAATTTCGAGGTAGGCGACAGAGCTACAAGTTCAACTAAACATTGCATTCAATACACATAAATCTTACTTATTTTATAACTCAACTAATTAAGTCAAAAGTTGTAGTTTCATTTTATAAGAACATTCCTTTATGATTTTTCTTAATTAAACTTCCTCCTATTATGACATCACAACTTTTTGTTATAAGGACCACTAAGGGGGCATGATATCTCGCCATTCCAGCAAAGGTAAAAAAGAGAAAAAGTATTTATTTTACTCCTAGGAAGGTAGAATGACAAAGTTTTCCTTTTTGTTATTCTACTTGTTTTTTTCTTGTATTAATCTACCAAGGTTAAAGCAATAACCATTTTCTCTTTCTATGTTCCAGTTTATTTGTTAAGCTTCAGGGCAAATCTCCTCAATTATAGTTTTATGATGTTTGGGTGAGTCAACTTGTCAATTATAAATTTAATGAGAAGGAAGGCTAAACATATCACACTATTACTTTTATGGGAGAGAGAGGTAGATCAACACATCACATTTTTAATTCTAAGGAAAACAAGGGACATTCAACATAGTCAACACATTATTACTTTTGTAAGAACTAGGAAACAATCAACTAACATGGATCACAATAATATTTTGAGATTTTTTTCCCACTAATTACAAGTATCATAAAACATTCCTAGTGGGTTTCTACAAGTTCTCAAAATAAATTACACGGAGGCCCATTAAGGAAGTGTAATTACTTTTATTGATCTAATCGGGTTTAACAATGTTTGTTGTTTTGGTGAAAACATTTTACGCACTTGATAAGATAAGAAAAGTTTTCAAATCTACACCCATATTACCACAAGATACCACCAATGAAGCAATCAACATTACAAGGAAATATTTTAACTATAAGAACATCACATACTCACTAGAAAGCATCAAATGTAAGCAAACAATCAGCTATCTATTCAACATGAATTTACGACCAAGAGTTACTATTTTACAAGAAGAATCACATTATAAAATAACACAGATTAAATTATCAAGGTCTAATTACACTATGATCACCAATGTTATGGTCCAAAAGACTCAAAGCATTCATAAGTGTCTCCACGTAATCTAAAATTAATAGGTCATAGAGTATTATTCATGATATCTAAAAAAAGTTAAGGAAAGGGTAGACTTATTTATAGGTCAAGAGGGAAAATAAACACACTTAAATTACACACAATAATCGAATGGGATTAAATCCAACCATAATTACCGAGATGCATACAATTGTCATGTCACTACTTAATATAATGAAATGAGGAACTCTTGATAAAACTTAGCATGCCATTGAAGAGAAGCCACTACTAGACAAACACGTTTCCACTAACATCCACATCCAGCCAAAAGAAAACCGATCTCACCATAATTCATCAACCCATAATTAAACACCTCTACGCCGATGAGGTTGAAGCTCTTCTTGAATTGTAAGAGAATCACCACCGCATTGCTAACAGTGCTACCAACTAGAATGCACAACACAACAAAATCTCTTCCCAACAAGGTCAAGTAATGAAAATGTCACTCTAGGATCCTAGATACACTCAAGGTTCCATGCATCTAAAACCAAGGCATAACTTTAAGCATCTAAGAGGACATTCAAGACACCTAGGGTGTACCCCCATACGAAAAAATGTATGAATACAAGTAACATAGAACTAGCTCATCATCATGCAAGAAGAAATCCATGCAACATTTAGCTAAGAAACCAACAAAATAATGAGCTCCGAGTCACCAATCAAAATAAATTCTAAGAAATATCAGAAATCAAGGAAAGTGGCTAAGTAGCCACATTGCAAAGTCTAAAAATTCTTGCAAAATATAAATAACTAGAAGAGCCTCAGAGATTCTCAATCCAATCATAAAATAAGATGCTAGTCCTTGATAAAATGACACAAGTTTATGAATGTAAAATAAAAACATTAACACCACATTCACTTGTGCAGCCCTTCATGGCTGCCAATAGAAGTACTCTACCTCGAGGTCGGCCCAAGGACACATGCGTAGGATTGGGTCATAAATGACACCGAGACTTAATGACCACTCTCTCATACGAGTAACAAAATGAAAAACCGACAACCAAACCAACTTTCCTAACTACTTTGAAGGAAGCAAGATCTAAAAACCTTTTAATTAACTCTTCCCGACCCCAAGACACAACCACTATTGTCTAACCATAAGAATCGAGACCATACAATTTATCATTCCAACTCCGGTAAGGAAGGGTTTCAACAATGGGCTTAATGCATCATATGATTAAATCAAGTTTT
Source organism: Taxus wallichiana var. yunnanensis (assembly GCA_018340775.1). NCBI lineage: Eukaryota > Viridiplantae > Streptophyta > Pinopsida > Cupressales > Taxaceae > Taxus > Taxus wallichiana. The sequence continues at coordinate 803,170,371 of CM031239.1, read as the reverse complement.
TGGACTTGTAAAACAACACATTTTCAAAGGGGAACCAAGTTTCCACTACACTATAAGTTCACAAAAATCAATTTAATTTGACATTATTAGTTACTGGGTTCAGACAAAACACCACTGAGCGAGTACAACAATTCAAACAACTTATTAATTTATTATTATTTTAATTTTGGTAGTTCAAATGAACAGAGTAATGTAATATTTCTTCATACACATTTCTTTTCCAATTTTCAAATAAGTTTGTTTTCTTAGATTCAAAAGTGTGCTAGCTCTAAACCCACGGCTCGACGATACAAGTGTAATGCTCGCTAAAATCTCCCACTTGAGACCCATGAACAACCTAGGTTTAGTTACAAAATTATGGAATAATTTATTTTTAAAGTGTTAACAACCAAAGTCTCAAGGACAATTAAATTCAAATGATAACTTTTCCCATTATAATAATTACTAATTCCACTTTATAAAGAAATAAGTGTAATAAGTCCACACCTAGCTCAAATATCCTTATGGATTAATTTAATCATTGATTACATTGAAATTTTAGCTAAATATTCCCGATTAAAATTTTAGGGTTAAGGGACCAAAGCGAGTTAAATACCTAAGGTATTTAATTCCATAATATCTAAGACAAGAGCAAGATTTAATTACAGTGGGGGAAAAGAATACATATTTAAAATCATGAGAGTAAGTTCTTACTTACCCACTCCTAGAACTCGGTTAAAGATTCAATTTGATTTTTCTAATGATTAATGTAATTAAATCTTCTGAAAACATTCCCATTAGATAGGGAATTTCCTCACCTTTCCGGTGATATAAATAAGTCCTCCTAACTCCTCATATTTCTCAAGTTATGGACCGGCAGAACTTGGGGTGAAAATTTTCCCAAGAGCGGGCCTGTGGGCCTAGGGAGGAGAATTTTCCTCAACTCGGGCCTACAAACTTTGGAGAGAAAATTCGCTTGAAGGAGAACAGCGGACCGACAGAGAGCGAGGATTAAAACTTTTCACGAGACGTGGGTCAGCGGAGCAGGGAAGGCATTTAGCACTTTTGCCCTTTTAGGACAAAGTGAATTTTACACCCGCACCTCCACTGACGCCGAGGGAGGCCACATGGCAACTCCTTATTGGATGTGGGTCAGCAGGCCGATGGGGAACATTTGGAAAATTTGACTATTCAAAAGGAAGGGCAAAAACGTTGAAAGGAACCCGTGCCTATGCCAACGTGAGAAGATGCCACGTGTTAGCCAACCATTAGTTATAGTTTGGTGGGCCGGCGGGAATAATTTGGAAATTTTGCTGAAAATTTTTCTGAAGCGTTAAGTCTTAAAAATATCTGCTCCTCCGCCGATGCCTCGTGAAGCCACATGGTAGCACTTGATTACTTGTGGGCCTCTGCCGATGCCCAATGAAGCCATTAAGGTTAAAATAAATTTGAGCCTCCGCCGATGCCCAACGAAGCCACGTGTTGATCAATGATTGGTTGCGGGGTGGCGGGGCCGTGGAGGAAAAATTTCCAAATTAACTTTTGGACTTAGATCAGTTTTAGATAGAATGAAGGCTTGCAGATTATCGAGCTGCAGGGAAACTTCATGACTTTGCACCCTTTGGGAAGAAATAAAAACAAGGAAAGTTTTAGCTGCGAGTCCACCCAAGAATATTTTATTCATTTAAAATTTGTGATTAGATTATTTTGAGCCGAAATAAAGTAAAAACTTGAGAAGGTCATAAATTATTATTGGGAACTCATTTTTTGTCAAAGGAGGACTTTCGGAAAGCTCTCAACGTCCTCTTTCCAAAAACCCTTATGAATTTGGTTTTGATAAATTTTAGAGGGTCAATTTTGAGAAAAAGTCTTTCTATCACTTAGAAAGTGAATCGGTGTTTTTAACTTATCAATTTTCTTCAATTTTATCGTTAATTCTTTTTCCACTTGCCAAACAAGCATGGAGGATTTTACTTGGAATATTTTAGAATATATTGTAAGGTTAAGTTTGCTTGATTGATTTGCATTTGAAATTTATCTATTTTATACATAAGGAAGTCTGTAATTTTTCCTTTGCCCGATTTGAAAGGTTCTATAAAATTTTTATAAGTATTTTGGTATTTTTGGGGTCGTTTTGACCTTACAAATAAAATTTGATATTTCATTTTGTCTTTTTGATGTTGCAGGTTCATTTTGTTCAATTTTTGATTAATAATTGCCAGTATGAAAGTTATCTATGAGTTGCTCAAATTTGAATATATTTATTTTCATTTGCCAACTTTAAAGTATGAATTCATTCGACCTAATCTAACATACTAAGTTTACTTAAGATAAGTATTCAAATTCCAATTTACAATTCTGATTTCTAAAACATTTATTTAAAAAAAAAGCAGTATTATGACATTTCTCCTTACGTATTCACTTTTTCATCCTTCCAAGAATTTCAAAATACATTAAAAATCATATTTCAATACCCAATAATGCCATTTGAGTAAATTAATACAATCCTTTATTGATTCAAAGAGATACGATACAATTTCTTCTTTCATTCCTCAATTACAATATACAAAATATGATTTCTTTCACATTCTTTCAAAATCAGAAAAATCAGTATATCTCTTTCACATTTCAATTTACAACATTCATAGCCCATATAGACTATCTTTCCATCACAAATAATAAACAAGATCATCCACTTCAAGTGGGAAAATGTTACATTAAGAAATGATCTCAGCATGGATTGTCAAACTATCTTCTTTCTCGGCCAGAACAACAGTATGAATTTCCATCATCCTCCAATTTGGTCACAACAGAATAGGGAAAAGGCAATGCTCTCCACCCAACCAAGACATACAATGAAAAGGAGAATCCATCCTTCTTCATTGGCCCCCGAGACCTAACCACATTGCAATAAGAAATGTTTTTTTCAACTCATAGCAACAATAGGCTTCCACAACACAAATAAAAATTTCTCATTCAAAACATTGTCCAAAACAAAGCGTAGTTTACCACCACGAACAAAACAACAAACAATAATCAGGTTTCATCATGCAAGCCAAAGGAGAAAAAAACCTATAGGGGATGATGCTTGATCCTCCCAAAGGAGAAATGGGTATCACCACTTGAGAATAAACTACCAAAATATATATCATTTCAAATCCACGACATGCCCTTATGCCTCCCCCAAGTACACGGGTTATTCCTCACATTTCCTTATGCCCCCAACCTCTTATGGCACCCCATAACGAGTAAAGAAATGCAAGATATTTCTTTGTAAGGTGGAACCCAAATCCCAACTCCCTCCACACTTATACCTCCCCAAAACACTTATGCCTCCCACAAAATGCCCCTTAGTTATTTCCTACACCATCCCTAGGCTATCTACCCAACCAGCCAACAAATAAAACAACACATTCAAACGCTCAACCATTCACATATGCATACAAATAAAAGGAGAGTATTTCAAGATCTAAGATCTTACCTATCCATGATGGAGTTTTTTCCAAGTTTAAAACAACAAGTTTTCCAATGCAACACAAACCAAGAGATAAACAATCAACAAGTATGCAACAATATCCAAATTTCTCCCAATTTTCAAGAGCTCCAAAACCCAAAGCAAGTCACCGAAAATGAAGTGATAAAAGTGAAGCAAAAGAAAAATCCCAAAAACAAGCCAAGGAATTCAAATATACAGAAGAGGAAAGATAAGATGATGAGGTGGATCCATGTGTGATGCCACATCACACATCCTCAACTCCAACCAATAATCAACTTCAATCTCCAAGGCACAATAAATAAGTAGGTGAATAAATGTCATTTTTACTTACACACTCAAATCAAACCCACACCTCATAAGGACTGAAATTGAAATCATGTAAGAAAGTACAATAAAAGCGTACAACTTGACTTGCAAAAATACATAATGAAGGCTAGATTTAAACCCTCTAACCATAGGTAAGGTTGACATGCAAATTTTAGAGGTATGGGGCAAGTTTAACTTGTCCCATAAGCTTCCAAAATCAACCTCCAAGGACAAATTCGAATTTCAAAAGGAGGTGGAGTGTTTCATAATAAAAAATTAATTTACACATCACTTACACATTTATTACAACACTTTAATTTTAGGCCAACAACTCTAATAATTACTTTCTTATATCCCAATTTGATTAATTAATTTTAACAACATGTTTACTCACATTAATTTACCATAATTAATAAATAATGAAAGGGGTAAACACATCACTTAATAAACACATACAAACATCAATAAAAGGAACCAAATAAATAAATACACATAACCCTTGGTTACATTTAAAGGTGGCCCCCATGGGAATCCCTAACAATCAACACACACACACACACACACACACACACACACACACACACACACACACACACGAACAATACAAGTTACCTTGGTGACCTTGTTGAATTCATCTAGAATTCCAATGCGGTTGGTCTCAATCCCTCGATGTTTGTTGTGATATTTTTAACCAATACAAATACCCCTTCGGCCTCATGGCCATATCAGAACATCCAAATGAATATATTATAATTTTGAAATTATCAATATATATATATATATGAATCACAACAACATCCAAACAATCAACAATATCACTTTCAATTTCATCGAAACTATATAATCATCAATTTTAAATTCAATTTTCTCAGTCTAATCAATAGATCCCAATATCACATGTCCTAACAACATCCATATATATATATATGTGTGTGTGTGTGTGTGTGTGTGTGTGTGTGTGTGTGTGTGTGTCTCACATCATGTCAACATCTATATAAAATGTCTCTAACAATCATCATGCATCATATATGAATCCGAGTCAACAATAATCCATGATCTGACATCTAACACCATACTAAATTAAAACTATAATATTGTCCATAATATAGTAAGTAGTATCATGATCAATATCAAAAGTGTCGAAGGGAAGTGGGCACTACATATAACCTAATGTCATTAAGTCAAACCCATCTATTATTATGATAAATTTATATCATACAAAATTTAAAATTTTGGTCATGAAAGCCAAGCCCACCATTTGAAAACCTATTTCTTAGTCATTGTGAACCCTTTCTCTAGGTAGCCTATCAGCCTAACGCAACCCTCGAGTATATGTCATCTTCATTATGGATAAAATGAATGTGCTAACATGGGTTTTGAATGTGTTTCATGTGCAGGGGAATGAATCCAAAGTTGATTTCACAAAGTGAGGCTAAGATCTAAGGTGGATTACTACTCGTGAAGCACTAAATTAGATATTTTATTCATGTTGGAGCATGAGGACATCCTTTATAAGCTTACTAGAAAGGATAAACCCATTTGAGATTTGTGTAGGAGAGAAATGAAGTGATCCAAGGTAGTTTAGAGAATATCTTTTGAGGCAAGTGATGTCGGGAATAATTTAAGAAAAACAAGGTCCTTTCAGGTACATGGAATGAAGGATTCAATGGATAAATTCATCTTGTCTGAAGATTCTTAGATTTATGAGAGGATTTATCTTTGGCCTCACCACCCTTCACGGTAGAATCGAATCACATTACTACTCCTTTGTGCTAAAAGGGTTACTAGTGCCATAACTGAAGTTGTAGGATGAATCAAGTCTTGAAAGTCATTGTAATGAACTTAGTGGATTCTATGGAGACAAAATCATATAAGGTTTCACCTCTAAAATCCAAAACTTACTCCTAGAGTGGAAAAGGCAAGCTCCATGTTCTAGTTTTACATTGGGATGATGACATCAACATGACTTAAAGGCTAGAGTGTAATTTTGACCCTACCTCTCCCATTTCCCATATTCTTTGATATAATGGGAAAAGATAAGTGTTAAAAGCTATCCATTTTTATTTCGTCACTTAAAAGCTACAACTTATGACCTAGATAAGTGTTAAATATTAAATTTAGATCCTCTCCTCATGATGTGTTGACCCTTGGCACATTTTTCAAGCCTTGTTTTCCTTTTCCCTTAAACCTTAGTGCAAGGGGTAAAAGCGGTTAGTAAAGTGTGCTCCTTTTGTGCTTTCTATGTTTTCTTTACTAAATAGTGACAAATTGAAGTGTAATGAAGAATGGGTATCCACAAACTTGTTTTATGTCAAATTTCATCCCCTTCTCATGAAAACTACACCCTTGGTTCATTTTTCAAGGTTGGGTTTCCCCTTTTCCCTTGTTCCAAGGTGCCACGGTCAAATAAGGTCCAAAATGTGTGTTCCACGTCTCTTAGTTATCCCTAGTGCACATGCAGAACCATAGTTAAGCCGCAAGATTTTGTTTTCAACCCCCTTCATCTCACTCTCATGAAACCCATTACCGACACTTGTCACAACCTAATGTAAAGAAAAATTTGATACATCTCATGTCACCTTTCTTCATTTTCCCTTATTTTTTAGGGTAGAACTCAACTTCAAACCTTGTATCGACCTTGGTTGTTTCGACTAGGTTAAATGTGAGTAAAAGTTTAAAGGAGTGAATGAATTGTTTAAAGTCCACACTTATCTTTTAAAAAAATTATTTTCCCCTCCCAATCTCACTCTCCTTGTTTTTATGCCACATGAAATATGTAGGATACTTCATATACTAAAAGGAAATTTGCTCATATCTTGCAAACCCTTTATCAATTTCCCATGACATTTTAACAATATACCCTTCTCAAAAGTGACCATTTGATGATCTAAAAATTACATCCATTTGTGGTCCAAAAACATTTTAATGGCGGATGAAGCTTCCTTTTATAAAACTCATTTTTTATATCTACAAAGTTCTATTTATTGAAATATGCTAAAAACTAGATCAAAGCATCCTTGTGAAATAAAAAAACTTTTGAGACCACTCTTGTCCCATTCTGACACTGAGAATGTTATCATACTAGTTAATACGTTGTTTATTCTTAACTGACTTAGTCGGTTACCATCCCTAACCGGTGGACAATTAGTCAAACCATTTATGAGCATGTATATACTTGCATGATTGATGAGTTTTTGGTAAGGCATTCAATTCTTGTTTTTCCTTCATTGGTATAAGAACCTCTTTTCCCTTCAGAGTGTGTGGAAATAAAATTATGTCGTGGCATTTTTGGAGATGCGTGGAAAGGAGATCTAGCAAGAAGATTACGTTTTCTTTTGTGTTTTGGCATGGAAAAACAAAGACCTTTCCACGAAAGAGTGGCATCGTGGAGTGACCTATCTAGAAATTGAAACTTAAGGAAACATGGCTGAAGATTGGCTATGTAGACCATGTTTTCGCATTTGAAAACATTGGAGACACTGTTTGGCTTGATATGCGTTTCACACAAATTGCAGTGATTTTGATTGGAAGTGTGGATTGATGTTGTGACACCCATTAAAACAACCACTCGAGACCAAAGTAACCTAGATTTAGTTAGAAACATTTATGGAATAATTTTTTTGTTTTAAAGGTGTTCACAACAAAAATTTTAGAGTCCACTACGAAAATTATCAAATCACCTTTCAAAACACTAAGAGAGAGAAAGTTATCCCAAGCACGATTAAATTTCCCTTAGGTGATAATCAAACTTTTAAAATTAGATTACACTAAGCCAAACAATTCTTAATTAAACTCGTGGGTAAGAAGAACCAAAATAATTAAATACCCTAGGTATTAAATGCTACAAGGTTTCAACTATTAAAAAAGGTCTAATTGTGAGAGGGAGAATACACATTTAAACTAATAGGGTAAATTTTCACTTACCCACTCCTGAATTATCTTAAAATATTCAACATGATTTTTCTCATATTTAACACACTCAAAACTTCCTGAAAACATTACCATTAGATAGGAAATTTCCTCACCTTTCCAGTGATATAAATAATTCCTCCTAACTCGTCATATTTTCCGAGATATGAGGTAGCGGACCTTGGGATGAAAATTTTCCCCAAGAGCAGGTCTGTGGACCTAGGGAGGAAAATTTTTCCATATCTCGGGCCTACAGGCTTTGGAGAGAAATTTCACTCGGAGGAGAAAAGTGGACCAATGGAGCGGGTAAGGAACTTAGCGTTTTTCCCCTTTTTGTCAAAAGGTGTGATTTACCTTCGTGCGCCCGCAAGCCTGTAAGGAGACATGTGTCCAAAAAATTCAACCCAAAAGGGAAGGCGGGTCACTAGAAGGATTTAAGACATTTAGATTTTTTTGTAAAAAATGATAAGGAATAAAAATTATCCACGCCTCTGTCGATGCCAAGGGCACCACGTGTCATGCCCTGATTCGCGCGGGGAAATGAACTTGCGAAGAAACATAAGAATTTAATACTTTTCACTAACATCCACACCACTCAAAATCAATCAAATCCTAACATAATTTATAAACCTATAAATTAACACCTCTACTACGATGAGGTTCAAGCTCTTAGTAGATTCTAAGAGAATCACCAAACCACCGCTACGAACCGCGAACTAGACCACACAACACAATAAAATCTCTTTCAAGCAAGGTCAAGTAACGAAAGAGTCACTCCAAGATCTTAGGCACATTAATATTTCTTTCTTCCAAAACCAAAGAAAAACTTAAAACACCTAAGAAGACATTCTAGGCACCTAGGATGTACCCCCATACGAAAAAATTTCACAAGGCAACAATGTAGAACCAGCTCAACAACATGCAAGAAAGAATCACATAACATTTAGCTAAGTAGAAAACATATAACGAGATCTAAGTCACCAGTCAAAGTAAAATCCAAGAAATATTGACAATCAAGGAAAGTGGCTAAGTAGCCGCATTGCAAAGTCTGAAATTTCTCGTAAAAATATAAATAACTAAAAGAGCCTCAAAGCTTCTCAATCCAATCATAAAATAAGATGTTGGTCCTTGATAAAATAACACAAGTTTACGAATATAAAATACAAAAGTCAACATCATAGTCACTCCACAACCCTTCATGGCCACTAAGTGGGGTACTGTGCCTCAAGATCTGCTCTAATGACACTTACACAAAGTTGGATCAAAGGTGCCACCAAGACCTAACATCCCACTTACTCACATGGGGATTGAGTCGCCAAAGCAACAACAAAACTAACTCGTCTAACCACTGAAGGAAGGAGGGGAGATTTAGATGATTAACAACTCCTAATTGACTCTAATAGGCTCCTAAACACAACCTCCAACACTAGGCCACAAGAGTCACACCATACAATTTATCATTCCAACAAATCCAATAAGGGAGAGTCTCAACAAATTTATTGCATCATACAACTATAATAAGGGTTAGGACTCCTCAAACAACATACTTTTAAGGTAGAAAAAGTTCTGCTATGCTAGAAGTTAACAAAAATACCAATTTAATCTAACATTTTGATTACCGGGTTTTGACAAAATGCCACCTTTGAGTGAGTACAACAATTTAAACAACTTATTGTTTTATAATTATTTTAATTCAGCAGTTCAAATGAACAGAGTAATGTAATATTTCTTCACATGTATTTATTTTTAATTCTCAAACAAGTTTTTTTCTAGATTTAAAAGTGTGCTAAGTTTACAGATTCATGTCCCAAGATTTCTAGTGCGCCCAAGGGTCCAAGCTTTGAACCCACAAACGATACCAAATGTAACGCCCGCTAAAACAACCACTCGAGACCAAAGAACAACCTAGGTTTAGTTAGAAACAATTATGGAATAATATTTTTTTAAGGTTTTCACAACAAAAACTTTTAGAGTCCACTACAACAATTATCAAATCACCTTACAAAACACTAAGAGAGAGAAAGTTATCCTAAGCATAGTTAAATTTCTGTTAGGTGATAATCTAACTATTTAAAATTAGATTACACTAAGCCAAACAATTCTTAATTAAACTCAGAGGGTAAGAAGAGACAAAAAAACAAATACCCGAGTTATTTAATTCTACAAGGTTTCAACAATTAACAACGTCTAATTATAAGGGGAGAATACAAATTTAAACTAACAGAGGTAAATTCTCACTTACCCACTCGAGAACTATTTTAAAATATTCAACCATATTTTTCTCATATTTAACGCACTCAAAACTTCCACGAAAACATTTCTATTAGATAGGAAATTTCCTCACCTTTCCAGTGTTATAAAGAAGTCCTCCTAACTCCTTATATTTTCCAATATATGAGCCGATGAACCTTGGGATGAAAATTTTCCCCAACAGTGGGTTTACGGGCTTGAGGAGGAAAATTTTCCCTAGCTCGGGCCTGCAGGCTTCGGAGAGAAATTTCACCCGGAGGAGAAAAGTGGACCAACGGAGCGGGAAGGAACTTATCTCTTTTCCCATTTTTGTAAAAAGGCGTGATATACCTCCGCGCACCCCAAGCTTTGTAAGGGGACACATTTTTAAAAACTTCAACCTAAAAGGGAAGGCGGGTCACGTAAAGATTTAAGACATTTTGTTTTTTTTTCCAAAAATGATAAGGAATTAAAATGATCCATGTTTCCACTTTGAAACCAAGGGTGCCATGTGTCACGCCCGATTCACGCGGGGATATGAACTTGCAAAGAAAATTAAGAATTTAATACTCTTGTGATAAAAAGCGCAAAGGCTAAAACTAACCCATGCCTTCACCGACACCGACAATGCCACATGTTAGGTTCTCATTGGCTACGGTGGAGAAACCTGGAAATTTTTCCAAAAGAATTTTTAAAATGTAAAAGTTACGAAAACCTTCGCTCCTTCGTTGTCACCTTGTGAAGCCACGTGCTAGCCAATCATTGGCTATGGGGAGGTGGGCTGGCGGAGAAATTTAGGAAAATTTTCCAAAAGGATCTAAAAGGATAAGTTGAAAGTGTGGGTCCGCGCACCCGGAAATGCTTTCCACACGCGAAGGGTGGAGCGGCAGGGCCATGGGGAAAAGTTACCAAATTTTCCTTTTTAGAACTTAAATTAATTTTGTGAAAAAAATGTTTTCAGGTTGGTAGACCGGTGGGAGGCTTCATGCATTTATTTCTTTTTGGACAAAAGCACAAAGGGAAAAATTAATCCCGCAGTCAGCCAGGAATATTTTATTCATTTAAAATTTGACAATTAAACTATTTTTGAGATTGAAATGAAGTAAAAATTGAAGGCCATAACTTTTATTTGGGAACTCATTTTTGGCAAACAAGGACTTTGTGGAAATCTCTCAACATCATTTTTGCATAGAAACCTTAAAAATTTAATTTGGATAAATTTTTAAGGGTCAATTTTGAGAAAACATTTTTCTCGTCACTTAAAAAGTGAACTGGTCATTTTAACTTATAAATTTTGTTCAAATTTGTCATTCTTTCTCCTTCAACATGTCAAACAGACATGGAGATTTGCATTTGGAAGAATGTGGGGTAGAAAAAAGGTCAATTTGTTTGATTGATTTTCATTTCAAAAATTACCAATGTTTACACAAGTAGAAAACCTACAATTTCCCTTTACTCGATTTGAAGGGTTCTTTAAAAATTTCTTCAGTGTTTTAGTTTAGTTTGGGGATCATTTTGATCTCATTAAGTCCAATTGAATATTTCATTTGTCTCTTATAGATTTGCAGGTTGTTTTGGACATTTGATAAAAAGGAATTTGCAAAGTATACAGTGAAGTAGAAATGAAGTTTGTACATTTCAAGAACAAAGATTAAACTATCTCTTTTGTCATGCAATAAAAACATTGAATTTATTCCATGCTATTTTTAAATATTTTTATTTCCTTCAATCAAATGATAGAGACAAGAATGCAACTTCTATTTTTTTTTTTAAAAAATTAAACATTTCAAATGAGACAGAGTAGTGCAATATTTCTTCATACATGCTTCCTTTTCACTTTTACAAATAGAGATTTCCTACTGTATATTAAACACAAATTTCCAATGGAAATAATATCATATGAATAAGGAAAACACTTCTATTAATTCAAAGGAATCTCTTACAAATTATTTCCCATTTATTTTCAAAATACAACATACCAAATGCATATCTTTCTTTTCTGTTCATAGAACTGAATACAAGATATATTCTTCCATAATCAATTACAACTTTCATGGCTAAAATAGAGTAGTCTTTCCAACACAATAATATACAAGATCATCCACTTCAAGGTGGGAAAGGTTACAAAAGAAGTTTCACAAGGGACTGTCAGAACTCTGTCTTCTTCCTCAATTACAATATACATAATACAATTTCTTCCACATTTATTCAAAAATAGAAAACAAAGTATATCTCTTTCACATTTCAAATTGCAACTTTCATAGCCAATACAAAACATCTTTCCATCAAAAATAATGTATAATGTCATCCACTTCAAAGTGGGAAAGGGTTATAATAATAATAATCTCAACAAGGATTGTCAAACTTGTCTTTTTCTCCTGCTCCAGAATAACAACATGAATATCCTCCATTTTCTTTATTTCAATTTGATCACAATAGAACAGGGGAAAGGCAATGCTCTCCACCCAACCAAGACATCCAATGACAAGGGGAAGTCTCCCTCTTCATTGACCCCGAGCCCAAACCACAATGCAATAAGAAATGTTTTTCAACTCATGACAACAATAGGCTTCCACAACACACATGCAAATTTCATATTTAGAAATGAGTCCAAAGCGAAAGTCAGTAACTTACAACCATAGAATATAGACAACAAACAACACTCAAGATTCATCATGCAAACTAAAAGAGCAAGAAACTATGGGGGATGTTGCTTATGCCTCCCAAAGGGGAAATGGGTATCACCACCTAAGAACAAACCACCAAAATATATATCATTTCAAATCACGACATGCTCTTATGCCTCCCCCAAGTACCCCATATTCCTCAGATTTCCTTGTGCCTCCCCAACCTCTTATTGGACCTCATAATGAGTAAATAAATGTAAGCTATTTCTTTTTACAAGGTGGAACCCAAATCCCAACTCCCTCCACACTTATACCTCCCCAAAACACTTATGCCTCCCACAAAAAAACCTCATACTCTTCTCCTACACCGTTCCTAGGTGATCTACCCAACTAGCCAACAAATAAAACAACACACTCAAGCATTCAACCATTCACATATGCATAAAAATTAAAGGAGAGAATTTCCAAGCTCTTACCTTTCCATGATGGAGTTTGTTCCAAGTTTAAAACAACAAGCTTCCCCAATGCAAAACAATCCAAGAGATAAACAATGAAACGTATGCAACAATCTCCAACTTTCTCTCAATTTGCGAGAGCTCCAAAACCTAAATCAAGTCACCAAAAACAAAGTGATAAAATCAAAGCAACCCAAAAACAAGCCAAGGAATTCAAATATATAGAAGATGGAAGAGAAGAGGATGAGGTGGATCCATGTAGGATGCCACTTCACACATCCTCAACTCCAACACCCAAGGTAAACTTCATTCTCCAATGCATAATAAATAGGTGGGTGAATAATATGACAACTTACTTACACACTCCAAAACAAGTCCACACCCCAAAGGACTGAAATTAAAAACATGTAATAAAGTGCAATTACAACTTACAACTTGACTTATAAAAATATATAATGAAAGCTAGATTTAAACTCTCCAACCATAGGTAAGGTTGGTATGCAAATTTAAGAGGTATGGGACAAGTTTAACTTGTCCCACAAGCCTCAAAATCAGTCTCCAAGGACAAATTCAAATTTCAAAAGAAGGTGGAGTGTTTCATACTCCAAAATTTACTTACATATCTCTTACACATCACTTACACATTACTTACACTTATCTCACAACATTTAATACAAGAGCCAACAACTCCAATAATTACTTTCTTATGTCCCAATTTGATTAATTAATTTTTACCAATATGATTACTCATATTACTTTACCACAATTTATTTAAATAAAAGGGGAACACATCACTTATAAAACACATACATACTAAACAAAGGAACCAAATAAATAAATACACATAACCCTTGGTCACATTTAAAGGTGATCCCCCATGGGAATCCCTAATAACAATCAAACACACACACACACACACACACACACACACACACACACACACACACACACACACACACACACACACACACACACACACACGAACAATACAAGTTGCCATGGTGAGCTTGTTGAATTCATCTAGAATTCCAATGTGGTTGGTCTCCAATCCCTCGATGTTTGTTGTGATATATTTTAACCTGTAAAACATAAATACCTCCTTCAGCCTCGTGGCCACATCAGACATCCAAAATGAATATAAATATAATTCCAAAATCATCTATATATATATGAATCACAAAAACATCAAGGAAAACAACAATATCATTTGTAATTTTACTAACAACTATATCATCATCAAATAAATTCCATTTTCTAGGTCTACTCAAAATATCTAAATATCACATGTTCGAATAACATCCATAAATATAACCATGTCAACACTATATCAATATCCATATGAATGTCTCTAATAATCCACATGGATCATATATGAATCAAAGTCAATAATAGTTCATGCTCTAACATCTAACATCATGCTAAATCAAAAGTCACAATAATGCCCATAGCATAGTCAACAGTGTCATAATCAATATCAAAATGTGTCAAAGGGAAGTGAGCACTACATCCCCCTCCCCTTAGACCCGACTTCCTCCTAGAAGTCACTTGAAAGAGAGATAGGAACAAATGAAACAACAAAAGGATCACACCCATTATGGGATTTCTTGTTTCAAACAAGTGTGGGTCCATAAAACCCAAGTTTGGTCCAACACAATTCATCAAGAAGAAGGGATATTGTAAGGGATGAGTTATAAACTTTCTTCATGCAAGGTTACGAACATTTAAATCTAGAGAGTAACTTTACGCTATCAACAAAAATATAACACATAACAATATAACATGAGGAGTTCAAAAGATTCTTAAGAGTAACCACCAAGTATAGGAATAATAAGGAGAATTCCATTAGTTTGAGAAAGACCACATAGTTTCCATGTAACACAACATACTACAATAACAAAAGTTAAGGTTTCCACTAAGGTTAAATTATGCTTTCATAGTTTGTTGTTTAGACAAGGCTAGAGGAATCAACCAAGGTCAAAATTTTGTATAAGAGACATGTTTACTAAAGGTCCTACAATTCGGGGATCACACAGTTAATCAACAAGGAAGGACACCTAAATCAAAAAAACATTTAAAATCAAGGAAGTATTCCGGATAAGCACTTTTATAACTAGAGAGGGTATAATCAAATTTTCATGGTAATAATAAGTAAATTCATGACCACAAGGTTTCCTATAGTCTAATTTTTACACTTTTGTTTTAATAATCGAACACACCACACCAAAAAAATCTAGAGACGTCAACCATTTAGCAAAATAAAAATATATATATCTCCCCTAACAACTAACATATCAATACAAGAAGTACCATTCACTATAACACAATGGGATTCATTTATCTTATTTCCTGATCATGCTCAGAATAACCAAAAAGAGAGCACAAACATAAATCGTAACACCAAAGAGCACTCAAGGTCTCTAGGGAGAAGAACAAGTAACACGGGGTCTGACTACAATCAAGGGTGCATCGTATCAAAAGTGAATAACATCATCTTACACTTTCCATTCTAATGGCAAAGGGGCAACAATAACAAGGTGATGCAAGAAAATATGAATAAAATAAGACTTCTCAAATTTATTTTATATCCTTAACATATGTTTCCTTAAAATTACAATAACTTAGGTCTCCAAGGACAAGACAACACACAAGGAGGTTGCTTCTTAAACAAGAGATAAGTCTCAATCCAAAAAGACCACAACTTAGACTCATCGAGCCACGGGATGATAAGGGTATGATGACCCAAATCTCCCACAAAGAAAAGCACATACATCTATGAACAATAAGGTACTAAGCAGCTACAACACATTACTATCCACTAGGTGTTTCACGATTTCGGGTAGGTGTGAGCTATAGGTTCAAATAAACATTGCACTCAATACACATAAATCTTACTTTTTATAAGTCAACTAATTAAGTCAAAAATTTTAGTTTTGTTTGCTAAGCACATTCCTTTATGAGTTTTCTTAATTAAACTTCCTCCTATTATGACATCATACGTTTTTGTTCTAAGGACCACTAAGGGGGCATAATATCTCATGCATTCTCGTAAAGGTGGAAAAGAGAAATAGTATTTATTTTAATCCTAGGGGAGGTAGATGGACAAAGTTTTCCCTTTCTGTTCTTCTTCAAGGTTTTTTTTTCTATTAATATACAAGGTTAAAGAAAGGACCTTTTTCTCTTTCTATGTTCCAGTTTATTTGTTAAGCTTCAAGGCCAAATCTCCTCAATTATAGTTTTATGATGTTTAGGTGAGTAAAATTTTCAATTAAAAATTTAATGAGAAGGAAGGGTAAACATATCACACTATTACTTTTATGGGAGAGAGAGGTAAATCAACACATTACATTTTTAATTCTAAGAAAACAAGGGACATTCAACATAGAAAACACATTATTAATTTTGTAAGAACTAGGAAACAAACAACCAACATGGATCACAACAATATTTTGGGATTTTTCCACTAATTATAAGTATCATAAAGCGTTCCTAGTGGGTATCTACAAATTCTCAAAAGAATTTACAAGGAAGACCCATTAAGGAAGCATAATTACTTTTACTAATCTCTAGGGTTTAACGATTTTTGTTGTTTTGGCTAAACATTTTACTCCCATGAAAAGAAAAGGGAAGTATTCAAATCTACACCCATATTTCCACAAGATACCTCCAACCAAGAAACAAGATGATAAGGAAATATTTTTAACTATAAGAACACCACATACTCAATAGAAAGGATCAAATGTAAGCAAATAATCAATTATCTATTCAACATGGCTTTAAGATCAAGAGTTACAATTTCGCAAGAAGAATCACATTATTAAATACCATTGAGATTAAATCATCAAGGTCTAATTACACTAACATCACCAGTGGCATGGTCTAAAAGACTCAAAGCATCCATAAGTGTCGCCACGTAATTCAAAATCAATAGGTCATATAGTGTTATTCATGGTAACTTAAAAAGTTAAGGAAATGGTAGACTTGTTCATAGGACAAGAGGGTAACAAACACACTTAATTTATACACAATACTCGAATGGGATTAGTTCTAACCATAATTACCAAGATGCATACAATCCACAAGTCACTACTATTTATAACGAAACACAGAAATCATGATAAAACTTAGCATGCCATCGATGAAAAGCCACTACTAGAAAAACACTTTTCACTAACATCCCACAGCAATGTACCAAAATCAATCCAATCCTAACATAATTCATAAACCTATAAATTAACACCTCTACTTCAACGAGGTTCAAGCTCTTACAGTTGTAAGAGAATCACCAACACCGATACTGAGATGCCAACTAGACCGCACAACACAATGAACTCTCTTTCAAGCAAGGTCAAGTAACTAAAGAGTCACTCCAAGATCCTAGGCACATTAAGATTCCTTTCTTCCAAAACCAAGGCAAAACTTAAAACACCTAAGAAGACATTCCAGGCACCTAGGGTGTACCCCCATACGAAAAAATGTCACAAGGCAACAACGTAGAACCAACTCAACAACATGCAAGTGAGAATCACGTAACATTTAGCTAAGTAGACAACATATAATGAGCTCTGAGTCACCAGTTAAAGAAAAATCCAAGAAATATCAACAATCAAGGAAAGTGGCTAAGTAGCCGAATTGTAAAGTTTGAAATTTCTCATAAAAAAAAACTAATAGAGACTCGAGCTTCTCAATCTAGTCATAAAATAAGATGCTGGTCCTTGATAAAATTAGACATGTTTAAGAATATAAAGTCACGTAAGTCAACATCATAGTCACTCTGCGAAGAGGGGTAATGTGCCTCAAGATCCGCTCTAATGACGCTCACGCAAAGTTGGATAAAAGGTGCCACTAAGACCTAACATCCCATTTACTCACACGGGATTGAGTCACCAAAGCGACAACCAAAACTAAATCATCTAACCAATGAAGGAAGGAGGGGAGATTTAGATGATTAAAAATCTTAATTGACTCTAATAGGCTCCCGAACAAAACCTCCAACACTAGACCACAAGAGTCTCACCATACACTTTATCCTCTTAAAAATCCAATAAGGGAGAGTTTCAACATATTTATTGCATCATATAACTATAATAAGGGTTAGGACTCCTCAAAAAACATCTTTTTAAGGTAGAAAATAATTATGCTACGCTAGAAGTTCACAAAAATACCAATTTAATTTAACATTTTCAATTACCCGGGTTTTGAAAAACACCACTGAGTGAGTACAACAATTCAAACAACTTATTATTTTATTATTATTTTAATTATGGCAATTCAAATGAACAAAGTAATGTAATATTTCTTCATATGTATTTCTTTTTTAATTCTCAAACAAGGTTGTTTTCTAGATTTAAAAGTGTGCTATGTTTATAGTTCATGTCCCAAGTTTTCTAGAGTGCCCGAGGGTCCAAGCTTTGAACCTACGGATCTGATACCAAGTGTAACGCCGCTAAAACAACCACTCGAGACCAAAGAACAACCTAGGTTTAGTCAAAAACATTTATGGAATTTTTCTTTAAAGGTGTTCACAACAAAAAAATTAGAGTCCACTACAACGAGTTATCAAATCACCTTACAAAACACTATGAGAGAGAAAGTTATCCCAAGCACAATTAAATTTCCCTTAGGTGATAATATAACTTTTTAAAATTAGATTACACTAAGCCAAACAATTCTTAATTAAAATTAGAGGGTAAAAGACCCAAAACAATTAAATACCCTAGGTATTTAATTCTACAAGGTTTCAACAATTAACAAGGTCTTATTGTAAGGGGGAGAATACACATTTAAACTAACGGGTAAATTCTCACTTACCCACTCCAAGAACTGTCTTAAAAGATTCAACCTAATTTTTCTCATATTTAATGTACTCAAAACTTCCTGAAAACATTCCCATTAGATAGGAAATTTCCTCACCTTTCTAGTGATATAAAGAAGTCCTCCTAACTCCTCATATTTTCCGAGATATGAGCCGACGGACCTTGGGATGAAAATTTTCCCCAAGAGTGGGTCTGCAGGCATGGGGAGGAAAATTTTTCCTTAGCTTGGGCCTGTGGGCTTCGTAGAGAAATTTCACCCGGAGGAGAAAAGCGGACCGACGGCCGGAGTGGGAAAGGAACTTAGCACTTTTACCGTTTTTGTCAAAAGGCACGATTTTCCTCTGCATGCCCACGAGCCCGTAAGGGGACACGTGTCAAAAAAATTCAACCCAAAAGGGAAGGTGGGTCACCGGAAGGATTTAAGACATTTATCTATTTTGCCAAAAATGATAAGGAATCAAAATTATCTACGCCTCTGCTGATGCCAAGGGCACCACGTCTCTCACCCCGATTCACACGGTGAAATGAACTTGCAAAGAAACTTAAGAATTTAATACTTTTGTGATAAAAATGCAAAGGATAAAATTAACCCGTGCCTCCACCGACGTTGGATGATGCCACATGTTAGGATCTCATTGGCTGGGCGGTGGAGAAACTTTGGAATTTTTCCAAAAGAAATTTTAAAATGTAAAAGTTAGGAAAACCTTTTCTCCTCCATCATCTCCTCGTGAAGTAAAGTGTCACCAATCATTGGGTGCAGGAGGTATAGTTTGGCGAGAGAAATTTAGGAAATTTCACCAAAAGAACATGAAAGGATAAGTTTAAAGTGCTTGCCTGCGTGCTCTGTGGAAATGCTTTCCACATGCGAAGGGCGGAGTGGTGAGGCCACGGGGAAAAGTTACCAAATTTTTCTTTTTCGAACTTAGGTTAATTTTGACCCAAAAAAATGATTTCGGTTGGTGGAGCGGTGGGAGGCTTCATGCCTTTAGCACTTTTTGGGAAAAAAGCGCAAAGAGAAAAATTAATCCCATGGGTCCGCCAAGGAATATTTTATTCATTTAAAATTTGACTGATTATTTTTTGAGCCCGAAATGAAGTAAAAACTTCATAAGGCCATAACTTTTGTTGGGAAATTGGTTTTAGCAAACAAGGACTTTCTAGAAAGATCTTAGAAAGATCTTGACATTGTATTTGCATAAAAGCTTAAAAATTTAATTTTAACTTATAAAGTTTTATTCTTTCTCCTTTAGCATGTCAATTTTGAAAAGAAGAATTTTTTGATTTTCGCCTAAAAAGTGAAGTGGTCATTTTAACTTATAAATATTCAAAAGAGGTGCTGGAAAAATGTGGTAGAAAACGGAAATCATTTCGTAAAGTAACGGAATTATTAACTTTAGAAATTGTGAGTATGTCAACGGAAATAACCAACAACATATAGAGTAGCAAAAAGAGCAGAAATCAGATATTTATATATGTGAAAAGGGTCACCTTTATAGGAGAAATACAACATTATTTGTGTAAAGCGAACAACATTCAAGAAAGAGGAAGATCTTGACAACCATGATGAGAAGAAAGCAACGCTTTTTCATGAAGACCGTGATTTATCCTTGGAGGCCCATGATTTGCACAAAAGAGGGCCCACGACTTGCTTAGAGAGCAACACTCATGTCTTAAGGGGCTGCATTGAATGTTTAGGTGATAATTAAATTATTTGGGGCAGTCTTTATGTGTGCATTAATTAATTCAAAGGGGGCAGCGATTTGTTTAGAAAGAATAAATTAATAAATAAAGGCCGACTAATGTTAATGAAAGGGTGTGATGGTTTAAGGTGTAATGCCCTTTCGAAAAGGTATGAAAGGCTATATAAGAAGATTCATATGAGACTTATTAAGCATGGATTCAAGTTGAATATCTTAAGAAAAAGAAGAAGAAGAGGAAGTGTAAGGGAAGAATTTTAGAACAGCAAATCTGAAAGTAAGAAGAAGAATTTTCCATTATTCGTTGAGGAAGCAACAAGTTCAAAAGTGGAAAGCAAATTTTGTAAGGAAGGTTGGTGCCTTCATATTCGAAGAGATCGGTGTCTCTTGCTGAGTTGGTGCTTAGCAAAAGGGGTGGGTGCTCCTGTAGGTTGGTGCCTACAAAACTGTAATTTGGGGATTGGTGTCTCCAATAGGTTGGTGCCTACAAATTTTTGAGAAATATATATAAAGAAAGAAGTTTCTCCGTGGTTTTCTCCCGAAAGGGTTTCCACGTATATCTGTGTCTACTTGCATTAAGTTTTGTGTTCTTTGATTGATTTGATATATTCACATTGCTCGTGATTATAGATCTAAGTTCAAGTATTAAAGTTTGAAATAATTTCATAATACTGATTCACCCCCCCTCTCAGTATTATCTTGTGCTCAACAATTGGTATCAGAGCAGGTTCCTTCAGGAACAATCTAACAGTTGGAAGGTAGATCTCGGGAGCACATATGGCTAGTCAAGTACAAGAAGGATTTTCCTCGAACAAGGCTCCGTTGTTTAACGAAACAAACTATGCATTTTGGAGCGTAAGGATGAGAACCTATCTGATGGCACTAGGGTTTGATATTTGGCAATCAGTAGTGGTTAGATATACCATTCCATCAACTCCGCCAATAGACCAAGCCGGTAAGAAGGCTTTTGAAAATAATGCCAAGGCGATGAATGTAATCTTGTGTGGTCTGTCAGAGTCCGAATTTGTCAAGGTAATGCAATGTGACATGACAAAGGAAATATGGGATAAAATTTGAACAATATATGAAGGTGATGATAAGGTCAGAAAAGCTAAGCTTCAAACCCATAGGAGAAAATTTGAGAGCCTAAAAATGAAGGATGAGGAAGATGTGCAGCCTTATCTTTCGCGGGTGGATGAAGTTGTCAATGCCATAAGAGGGCTTGGAGAAAAGATTGAGGAACCTGTGATCATCCAGAAGGTCTTAAGATCTTTACCATTAAGATTTGATGCTAAGGTGTCTGCCATCGAAGAAATGAAGGATCTTGACAAGCTAAGCATGGACGAACTACATGGAATACTGACGGCTTATGAAATGAGGACCGAGTCTAATAAACCAGCAAAGAAGGAAGCCGCATTCAAAGTCTCGAAGAAAAAGGCAATCAAGGAATTTGAAGCGAATGATGAATCAAACAACGAAGAAGATGAAAAGGAAGCTTTATTCATTCGAAAGCTAAAGAAAGGATCCGGGAGATACAAAGATAAGTTACCATTTAAATGCTTTAACTGTGGTAAAATTGGTCATTTTGTAGCTAAATGCCTAGAGAAGGAAGATAGCGAAGATGAAGAAAGCAAGCCCAAGTTCAAAAGAGAATTTAGGCAAAGCAGAGGCAAGAAAAGATTTGAAAAGCAAAAGAAGAGTCTATATTCAAAAAGAGGTAGCAACTCATCCGAAGAAAGCGGAATAAGTGATTCAGACAGTGATGATGAAGAAACATTGTTTATGGCTATAGAAGAAGGTTCATCAACCAACAAAGTTGATTTGAAAGGAATCGAGGACATAGAAGAAGAAGGTGAGGTAAACCTCGAAGAAGAACTCATTTGTGCGTTGGGTGAAATAAAAGCACTCAAAAAGAGGAATCAGAAGCAAAGACTTCAGCTCCAGAAATATGAAGAACAAAATCAATCTTTCGAAGCTAAGTTAGCCCAAAGTCTTGAAGAATCAAAGAATCTAATCATTGACCTGAAGACCCAGATTGAAGAAGCAAAGAGAATTGAGGAAGGGTTGAGAAGTCAGCTCAAGGTGAAACAAGAAGAATGTGAAAATCATGAGTCAGAGATTGTTGCGATGAGAAAAGACTTAGAAAAGGTAAATACCAAACTAATGAACAACTTGAAATTTGAAAAGAGTACTAAGGTTCTAGATGAGATTCTAGAAAGTCAAAGATCACCATCCAACAAATCAGGACTGGATATGAAGAAAAACTAGAGAAAGCTTCAAAATCCATTGAGCTTCCAGAGAAGAAAGGTTTAGAAAAGGAAAAAAGTTATGCAGAAATTCTAAATACGCCTACGAAGAATAAAAGCAGAAAGGAAGAGGAAACTATGAAGACCAATTCCATCCACAAGGAAGGTGTTAAAGAGAATGACACCAAAAGACCATTTATTCCACGACATAGGAATATGAACAGGTTTGAAAGTTCCTTTCATGGTTATTGTTTTTATTGCAATATATATGGGCATAAAAAGATAGAGTGTAGAAAGCGAATGAGAGATAATGAAGCCTGGAACAAACCAAAATCTGCTCATAGAGTGTTGAATATGAACTATAATTCGTTTGCTCCACTATCCTATTATAACGAGGAAGCCATTATCTGCTACAAGTGCAATAATTATGGACATATAGCACGCTTTTGTAGAAGTGTGTTTGACTCGAGACAAGATCAAAAGACAAAGCCTTTAGATACAAAGAAAAGGGAGGCTACGAAATCCTGGACAAGGAAGCAGGAGGAAGATGGGCTAGACAAAGAAAAATCCATGCTCGTTCAAACAACTTTTCATGCTCGAGATGAAGGACAACAATGGTACATTGATAGCGGATGTTCAAGACATATGACTGGTGATAAAAGTAAGTTTCTCTCCTTAAAGAAAGTAAATGAAGGTACAATAAAATTTGGTGATAATGCTACAACGAAGATCGTTGGCAAAGGTACGCTGAGTTTGGATAATGGAAAAACAAAAACAGAGAATGTTTTGTATGTTGAAGGATTAAAACATAACCTCTTGAGTGTGAGTCAAATGTGTGATCAGGGACACACTCTTAAGTTCTATGCCGAAGGATGTGAAATAAGGAAAGCAAATACAGGAGAACTAATTGCAGATTGCCACCGAACTACAAATAATCTATATATGCTCAGAGAAATAAAAGAAGAAAAATGTTGCCTAAGTCAAGTTGAGGAAAGTTGGCTATGGCATAGAAGGATGGGACATATAAATTTTGATAATCTTGTGAAGATAAGCAATAAGAAAGCCGTACGGGACATGCCTAAAATAACAAAGCCTTCGAGTACTCTATGCAAGCAAAGCAGCACTGGGAAGCACTTAACAAGATTCAAAACAAAGGAGTATTCATCCACCAAACCATTGGAGCTAATTCACATGGATTTGTGTGGACCTACCATAACGAAAAGTATTCAAGGTGAGAGTTATTTTATGTTACTCATTGATGACTACACTAGAATGACATGGGTAGCATTTTTGAAAGAAAAATCTGAAGCATTTGGAAAGTTCAAAGCTTTCAAGGCATTAGTAGAAAATGAAAAGGCTAAAGATAAAATGTCTAAGGTCGATCATGGAGGTGAATTCATGTCAAATGAATTTATTGAATATTGTGAAGACCATGGAATTAAAAGACAATACTTAGCTGCAAGAACTCCACAACAAAATGGAGTAGTAGAAAGGAAGAACATAACCATTCAAGAGATGGCCCGAACAATGTTGAATGAATCTAAGCTATCGATAGATTCGGAAAGAAGTGTAAGTACCGCATTTATATTTTGGATAGAGTGCAAATCAAAGTTAACCATGACAAAACTCCATATGAATTATGGAAAGGAAGACCAGCCTCGGTCAAATATTTTAAGGTATTTGGGAGCAGATGTTTCATTAAAAGAACCGAAGAGGACTTAGGCAAATTTGATTCAAGATCCGATGAAGGGATTTTTCTTGGGTACTCCACTAAAAGTAAAGCCTTCAGATGTTATAACAAGAGGTTATGGACTATCATAGAAAGTGCAAGTGTCAGAGTGGATGAGGGTCTAGATCTAAAGACAAAAGAAAATTCAGAAGAGTCTTTAGAAATACCAAGTCTTGTGAAAGAAGAACAAGAGGAAGAAGAAGATATTGAAGAGTGGAGTAAATCAGAAAGGCAGGATACCAAGACGCCATCTCACTTCTCGTAAAAATCATGATGAAAGTCGATTATTCGAGAACTTGATACCGGGTTCAAACCAAGAAGAATTACAAATGCTTCGAGCAAGGGTATTTTTTTCTCTGCTATCTAAGGTAGAACCTAAGAACTTTTTAGAAGCAAGACATGATAAACATTGGTCAAGGCGATGGAAGAAGAATTAGATCAAATTGAGAAAATGAAACTTGGGAACTCGGGTTCCCTGCACCAAAGAGTCGAATGTGATGGCACTAAGTGGGTATTTCGGAACAAACTAAATGAAGATGGTCAAGTCACTCAAAATAAGGCAAGATTGGTATGCAAAGGGTATGCTCAAGTGGAAGGTGTTGATTTTGAAGAGACTTTTGCTCCGGTTTGCTGCTGACTAGAAGCAATCAGAATGTTCCTTGCTTTCGCAGTGTTTAAAAATTTCAAAGTCTACCAAATGGATGTCAAATCAGCCTTTTTAAATGGGAATTTAGAAGAGGAGGTTTACATAGAACAGCCTGAAGGGTTCCTATTATCAGAAAATGAAGATTATGTGTGTAGGTTGAAAAAGGCATTGTATGGATTAAAACAAGCCCCCAGAGCATGGTACTCAAGGCTTGATCAACATCTACAGGACCAAGGATTCAAGAGAGGACATGCTGACAGTAATCTTTACATCAAAACTGAAGATGAACACCAGTTAATTGTGGTTGTATATGTGGATGACATAATCTTTGGAGGAGACAATGAAGAAATGTCTAGAAAATTTGCAGAAGACATGCAAAAGGAATTTGAAATGTCTATGTTGGGTGAGTTATCCTTTTTCCTTGGATTGCAAATTTCTCAATCTAATAAAGGAATATTTATATCCCAAACCAAGTATGTGAAGGAAATGTTGAAAAAGTTTGGTATGGAGGAGTGTGCACCTGTCAGCACACCGATGATCACCGGAACCAAGTTAAGCAAAGATGATGAATCTCCATATGCTGATCAATCTCTCTATAGATCAATGATTGGGAGTTTATTATATGTGACAACATCCAGACCAGATATCATGCAAGCAGTGGGTATGGTGGCACGTTTTCAAGCAGGGCCGAAAGAAACACATGTGCAAGTTGTAAAACGCATATTCAGATATCTAAAGGGAACTATGGAATACGGGTTGTGGTATCCAAAAGGAAAAGATTTCACATTGACAGCTTATACAGATTCAGATTGGGCAGGATGTGTAGATGACAGAAAAAGTACAAGCGGAGGAGCATTTTTTCTTGGAAACAACCTGGTATCTTGGCTAAGTAAGAAGCAAAATTTTGTATCCCTATCCACAAGTAGAAGTAGAGTATATAAAAGGTACTATGTTGCATGCAAATTTTATGGATGAAGTAGACTCAAGGATATCAAAGTAGAGTATGATCATCCCATCTCCATATTATGTGATAATACCAGTGCAATAAGTATTTCAAAGAATCTAGTTATGCATTCCAGAACAAAGCACATTCCCATAAGATATCACTTCTTAAGAGAGCAAGTGGCAGAGAAACAGGTAAAGTTGGAGTATGTCACTACATCTAAACAGATAGCAAATATTTTCACTAAGCCACTTCCAAAGGAGACATTTGAATATCTACGACATAAGTTGGGAGTAATTTCTTTTACATCTTTACATTGAAGAGTCAAGGGTAGCACTGGTTAAGGGGGAGCTAAAACTTTGCAAATTTTTCAGCTCCTAGGATGACCCTTTGCCATTGATGTCAAAGGGGGAGAATGGTAGTAAGGGGGAGCTACGGCAAGAGGAAGCTGCAGAAGAGGAGATTATTTTTTTGGGGGGGTTGCCATCAATGACAAAGGGGGAGATTGTTGGAAATATTGTCATTGATGTCAAAAGAGGTGTTGAACTGGTAAACGGAAATCTGTCAGAAAGTAACGGAATTATTAATGGAATTGTGAGTATGTCAACGGAAATAACCAGCAACATATAGAGTAGCAAAAAGAGTAGAAATCAGATATTTATATATGTGAAAAGGGTCACCTTTATAGGAGAAATACAACAGTATCTGTGTAAAGTGAACAACATTCAAGAAAGAGGAAGATCTTGACAACCATGATGAGAAGAAAGCAACGCTTTTTCATGAAGACCGTGATTTATCCTTGGAGGCCCACGATTTGCACAAAAGAGGGCCCACGACTTTCTTAGAGAGCAACACTCATGTCTTAAGGGGCTGCATTGAATGTTTAGGTGATAATTAAATTATTTGGGGTAGTCTTTATGTGTGCATTAATTAATTCAAAGGGGGCAGCGATTTGTTTAGAAAGAATAAATTAATAAATAAAGGCCGACTAATGTTAATGAAAGGGTGTGATGGTTTAAGGTGTAATGCCCTTTCGAAAAGGTACGAAAGGCTATATAAGAAGATTCATATGAGACTTATAAAGCATGGATTCAAGTTGAATATCTTAAGGAAAAAGAAGAAGAAGAGGAAGCGTAAGGGCAGAATTTTAGAACAGCAAATCTGAAAGTAAGAAGAAGAATTTTCCATTATTCGTTGAGGAAGCAACAAGTTCAAAAGTGGAAAGAAAATTTTGTAAGGAAGGTTGGTGCCTTCATATTCGAAGAGATCGGTGTCTCTTGCTGAGTTGGTGCTTAGCAAAAGGGGTGGGTGCTCCTGTAGGTTGGTGCCTACAAAACTGTAATTTGGGGATTGGTGTCTCCAGTAGGTTGGTGCCTACAAATTTTTGAGAAATATATATAAAGAAAGAAGTTTCTCCATGGTTTTCTCCCAAAGGGTTTCCACGATTATATCCAAGTGTCTACTTGCATTAAGTTTTGTGTTCTTTTGATTGATTTGATATATTCACATTGTCTCGTGATTATAGATCTAAGTTCAAGTATTAAAGTTTGAAATAATTTCATAAATACCAAATAAACACATATTTCCAATGGAAATAATATCATATGAATAAGGAAAACAATTCTATTAATTTCTGTTCACAAAACTGAATACAAGATATATTCTTCCATAATCAATTACAACTTTCATAGCTAAAACAGAGTAGTCTTTCCAACACAATAATATAAAATATCATCCACTTCAAGGTGGGAAAGGTTACAAAAGAAGTTTCACAAGGGACTGTCAGAAATCTGTCTTCTTCCTCAATTACAATATACAGAATATAATTTCTTCCACATTTATTCAAAAACAAAAAACAGAGTATATCTCTTTCACATTTCGAATTGTAACTTTCATAGCTAATACAAAACATATTTCCATCACAATTAATGTACAAGGTCATCCACTTCAAAGTGGGAAAGGGTTATAATAGGAATGATCTCAACAAGGACTGTCAAACTTGTCTTTTTCCTCTGCTCCAGAACAACAACATGAATATCCTCCATTTTCTTTATTTCAATTTGATCACAATAGAATAGGGGGAAAGGAAATGCTCTCCACCCAACCAAGACATCCAATGACAAGGGGAATCCACCCTCTTCATTGGCCCCCGAGCCTTAACCATAATGTAATAAGAAATGTGTTTCAACTCATGGCAAGAATAGGATTCCACAACACATGAAAATTTCATATTTAAAACACAATCCAAATTTTTTTGTAGTTTGTAACCACAAAATAAAGACAACAAACAACACTCAGTCTTCATCATGCAAGCCAAAGGAGAAATAAACCATGGGGGATGTTGCTTATGCCTCCCAAAGGGCAAATGGGTATCACCACCTAAGAACAAACCGCCAAAATATATATCATTTCAAATCCCTAACATTCCCTTATGCCTCCCCCAAGTACCCCATATTCCTCACATTTCCTTGTGCCTCCCCAACCTCTTATGGCACCCCATAACGAGTAAATAAATGTAAGCTATTTATTTTTACAAGGTGGAACCCAAATCCCAACTCCCTCCACACTTATACCTCCCCAAAACACTTATGCCTCCCATAAGAAAACCCCATAGTCTTCTCCTACACCATTCCTAGGCCATCTACCCAACCAACCAACAAATAAAACAACACACTCAAACATTCAACCATTCACATATGCATAAAAATGAAAGGAGAGCATTTCCAAGAGCTAAGCTCTTACCTCTCCATGATGGAGTTTGTTCCAAGTTCAAAACAACAAGCTCTCCAATGCAAAACAATCCAAGAGATCAACAATCAACAAGTATGCAACAATCTCCAACTTTCTCCCAATTTTCAAGAGCTCCAAAACCCAAAGCAAGTCACCAAAAATGAAGTGATAAAAGTGAAGCAACCCAAAAACAAGCCAAGGAATTCGAATATATAGAAGATGGAAGAGAAGAGGATGAGGTGGATCCATGTAGGATGCCACTTCACACATCCTCAACTCCAACACCCAAGGTCAACTTCATTCTCCAATGCATAATAAATAGGTGGGTGAATAATATGACAGCTTACTTACACACTCCAAAACAAGCCCACACCCCAAAGGATTGAAATTAAAAACATGTAAGAAAGTGCAATTACAACTCATAACTTGACTTACAAAAATTTATAGTAAAAGCTAGATTTAAACTCTCCAACCATAGGTAAGGTTGGTATGCAAATTTAAGAGGTATGGGACAAGTTTAACTTGTCCCACAAGCCTCCAAAATCATCCTCCAAGGACAAATTCGAATTTCAAAAGAAGGTGGAGTGTTTCATACTCCAAAATTTACTTACATATCTCTTACACATCACTTACACATTACTTACACTTATCTCACAACATTTAATACAAGAGCCAACAAATCTAATAATTACTTTCTTATGTCCCAATTTGATTAATTAATTTTTAACAATATGATTACTCATATTACTTTACCACAATTTATTTAAATAAAAGGGGAACACATCACTTATAAAACACATACATACTAAAAAAAGGAACCAAATAAATAAATACACATAACCCTTGGTCACATTTAAAGGTGATCCCCCCCATGGGAATCCCTAATAACAATCAAAACACACACACACACACACACACACACACACACACACACACACACACACACATACGAACAATAAAAGTTGCCATGGTGACCTTGTTGAATTCACTTAGAATTCCAATGTGGTTGGTCTCTAATCCCCGATGTTTGTTGTGATATATTTTAACCTGCAAAACAAAAATACCTCCTTTAGCCTCATGGCCACATCAGACATCCAAAATGAATATAAATATAATTCCAAAATCATCTATATATATGAATCACAACAACATCAAGGAAAACAATAATATCATTTATAATTTTATCAACAACTATATCATCATTAAATAAATTCCATTTTCTAGGTCTACTCAAAATATCCAAATATCACATGTTCGAACAACATCCATAAATATAACCATGTCAACATCATGTCAATATCCATGTGAATGTCTCTAATAATCCACATGCATCATATATTAATCAAATTCAATAATAGTTCATGCTCGAACATCTAACATCATGCTAAATCAAAAGTCACAATAATGTCCATAATATAGTCAATAGTGTTATAATCAATATCAAAATGTGTCGAAGGGAAGTGGGCACTACAGATGTTTTGAGCTTGTGTGATCTATTTTTATTCCTCTTAGATGTGACACTGGTGCAAAGATCATAGAAATCCCAAAAAGTTTGAAAGAAATAAATTTCTAGACCTTCATTTTGATTGGGATCACCCTTTGCTAGTGCGATATCTTTGCACAAACATGCCTTGTGTGTAAGATTGTTCCAAAATATGAATTATTTTCTCATAAATGCCATTTTCACACAATTACTTCTATTGGATGCCAAAGACCCAACTAAATACATTAGACTCTTCATCAACCTGCTCATTACGGTGCCTCGTATATTGTTGATATGGCTATCTTTGATGTAATTCAATTCTTAAGGGAAAATGTTTCTAGTATTGGTTTAGGAATATGTTCATCGACTAAATCCATAGTCTTAGTGGTATGGTCAAGAGGAAAACACCTTGTCATCCCAAATGCTCGTGTTTCAATCATAAATATATTCAAAGCCATATCCGCTAATTAAGTATCAACATACTGGAGGTTTGAGGATACATAGAGGTTGGAGGACGATTGGTGTCCTCTCTTTAGTCACCTACGACAGGTCACATCACTACTTTGGTGACATCTTCTGACCCACTTCTAAAAATAGGAAGTTTCACCAAGCTTTATAGTCTATAAATATTAAATGTTACAATAGTTCATTCCCTGAGTTTTCATTTATCCTTGCATATCAAGAACACTCAAAAGTTCCAAATTAAGTAATTTGTAACTAATTATAGGCTTCCTAAATAAAGACTTACTAAAAATAGTAAGTGTCAAGATATTGGTCAAGAAGCAATGATGTCAAGCTTCTCATGCTGATGAAAGAACATCCAAGAGTGATTGGGCTAGTTATGGGACATCATGGTGACTTGAAGGACCAAAATTTTAGTATGCAATTTGAGTTGATTATTGCAGTAATTTCTCTACTTTGTAATTTAAGGGTCATAGACATCTTGGCATTCCACCAATAAAATTTGGAATGATAAGTGATGTGGACCATGAAAGGAAAGTGATATCAAATAAGGTATGTAAAGGTGAGCCCAAATTCTCAATCATCGTCCTAAGATTTGGCATGAGGATTTGTTTGATGAGTATGATGGTGAATGTGGAGTTTCTTAGTTACCCATTTGTAAAGGAAGATATTTTAGATGAGGAAGGGGTCAACAAGAAGGTGTTTAGGTTTCCTAAGGTTTATTCCATCCAAGAAGAAGATATATTTATGAAAAGGGAGAATTTTGAAGTTTGGGGGAATCATAAGAGGAAGGTGATGATATCCACATTCCAAATCCAACCTTACGTTTAATCATTTTTCTAGGAATATGGACATCATGTAAATCAAACCATGGTAAAGAACATGTGGAAATGAACTAGTGTGTGTAAAATATTTCTGCTTAGATAACATGTGAAGACAATATAAACATGAACGTTATGAGGGTGGGAAAACTTCAAGAGCTCTATCAAGAACCAAGGAATTGAGGAAATGATCATGAGGAGAATGATAGGAGAGGATTACATGACCTAATCAGAAAAGAAACTGTGGAAGATTCCACTAGTTGAATCATTCATCTCAGCGATGAAGGAGTTCATCGAGAGAAATATCTTCATCAACAAAAGCTTCTTTTTCTATGGATTTATAACTTCTCTCTATTTATCTCTCCTTATTCCATCTCTTATATGAGTTCTGCACCTTCACTCAGGATTGAGAAACCTGAGATTTCAGCTATCAAACATGATCAACCTGACACACATTCTGATGTTCCTTTACATGCACCCATTGTGCATTTTGCACCAAATCATATGCAGACATCTTCTTCATCCATCCATGATGATTTGGGGTGGATATCTGATCACTCATGGGGGAGACAAAAGCATTCATTGAGAGGACTCTACATGCATGGCTCCTCCACCATTTGACCTATTTCTCCACTTTCTATACCTTTTGCATTGTAATGCTTCTTTTTTGAGCCCTTTTCTTTGTCGTGTAGTGTATCTCTTATTTGTTGACAACTTTTGTATCTATATTTTCAACACTTTTGGCATGTTGATGTGATCTATCATGTGGGGTAGCTATTTTGGTGAAGTCTAGTGTTATTTTGTCAGTGTTCGAGTAGTTGATTTTGGGAAACTCATACAGATTTGTAGTGTCACTCCACCCATTCAACAATATGGGAGGGTGTGGTGTTGATCTTGCTTCTTCCAGCTTTTGTGTCCTTCTCTTGTTACCTTGGCTTTTCCTTGAATCGTGACACTCAAGTTTGTGTCCTTGACTTGTTGCTTTAGTTTTTGTTATTAGATCATGGCACAACTATTTGTAGTAGTTGATCAAATTATGTTTGGTGTTTTTTCTTGCACTTTCGACATCACTCCATTGATAGTTTCCTTGTATGGAGCTATTCTGGTGAAGCCCAATGTCAGTTACTTTTGAGTTTTTTGATCAAGCGGTGGATTCAGACCATAGTGCACACCAAACTTCTTCAAAATTGTATGAGTTTTTGAGCTGAGCTTCTTGGGATGCCTTGTGAATAGGTGTTTACTCTCTTTACTTTATTGTTAGTGGTTTTGGATATCTTGCATTGTCCCTTTTTCCCAGGTTTTGTACATGAGTACCTCATCAGGCCTAGTTGCACGGTACTCATAATGTGGACATGTCACTTCTATTTTGGCCCCTAGCTTCACTTGAGGGGGGTGTTAGAGTAAGTATTTACTTTAGCTCATGTTCACCTAGGTACTTTATTTACCTTTATTGTATTTATCCTCACCCACTTATGTGTGTGGATATTTCTTTTATCTTATTTAGATATTAGGAGATATTATCTAGTTATTAGGTATATTTCTTTCCTTTATCTATGGTATTGACTAGATCCTTGATGTCTAGTTCTCTCCTAAATATATGGTCTTGACTAGTTCTTTGATGACTAGTTATTTCCTTGATTTATGGCTTCATCTACGACCTTGACTAGTTCTTAGATTGTTATTCCTTGCCTATATAAGCAAGGCCCATTCTCATTGTATTTCATTGAGTTCCATAATAATATAGGATATTACTACTCATTTACTTGCAAAGGATTTATGTAAAGTTATTCGAAAATTTCTTTCATCATATAGATCGTGGTGTTTGATTAACATCTATGTTCTTGGCTTGGTACGATCTAGTTATAGTTCCTTTTATGGTATCAGTGAAGGATATTTCTATTGACATCCATGTGTAAATTTTATTTTGTAAATAAATGGTTTGTATATTCATATATTTGGGATTTGGTCATATTTTGTTGTTACATTCATTTTTATGAAAAAAAGGCTTCTATTGGATCCGGAAGGTGGCAAAACCCTAAGATTGATTGTAAGCTCAACCATTTCTGGAGGTAGCCATTTTTTTGGTTTTTTTGTTATTGTAGAAAAACACATTGGTTCACCTCGGGATCTGTGCTAGCAAGAAAGGAATGTAGGAAAGAAATTTCTAGGTTTTTTTCACAAACATCTATTTTGGGTGGGGAAGTTCATTTTCAGCATAGTCTAGAATTACCAGAAGAAGTAGTTGGATGTGACTTTCTCAAAAATAAATGACACAACCGAAAATAGTAAGTTGACCAAACACCCATTGAAATCCTTAGTCCTTGGTCATATGGTATGGTCATATGAGGGTTTAAAACTCCATCCCCATTTCATTTTATTTTTGTGGTGAAGGAAAGAATATTTTATTTTGTTTTAGTGGCATCTAAAATAAATAACAAAGCATAATATTGAAAAGCTTGTATCTTTTGATCAATAACTCAGTTTTGAGTGCCGTTTTTTACAAAAGTTCTTATTTTTTCATGATATTTCCATTGGAAATATTTATTTTGAGAATTTAATTATAATTATAATGTGCCATAGTGACGCACTCATTATAAAGTGTCAAATATGGAGGAGTGTTGTAATCAATTGTGGACACAATTTCGGTTGAGCCCGACGTCCTAAAATTTTGGGAGTTGCATTATTGTATCTATCATGGATTCTAAGAATGATATGATTTTATCTAAAGTGTGGAATTTAAGAGGATATTGTGAAATTAGTGGAAGAAAATAGATCACTCAAGAAGTGAAATTCTCTTCTACAATCACTCATTCATGATAAGGATACACTAATACAATCCCTGTAGACAAAAACTTGCTAGCCTACAACATCACCATCATATTATGGACAGCCATGTCCATGCTCCTTGTCCACTTGTAGTTGTTTCTCTTGTAACCACTGAAATTGATATGTCAGTCTTTGAGCCTCTTACTGTGCTTGATGCTCGTAATCCTGTGAGGCTTGTTATTGCATACTCTTCCACATCTGTGCTTATTCTAGTAACACATGTTGTGTATCCTACTTCTTCTCATATGCATGGATCTTTTGAGAAGCATACCACTACATTCAGTTCTCGTATGCTCCATTCTATGAGTTTCACTAGCGGAGGTATTGACAAACATTCATAGGGTATTGTTTCCCTATTCCACATGTTAAGTGGAATTCTCGCCATGATATTGATTTGAGAAAATACTTCATTGGGATCACACATTAACAGAGCTCTATTTTTTTCACTCGCTCTTCTTTCGAGGATCATGAGCAACACATGAGTTATGCACCTTCACTTAGGCTTGAGAAACCTGAGATTTCAGCTATCAGACATGATCAACCCGACACAAATTTTTATGTTCCTTTCGCATGCACCGTTGTGCATTTTGCACCAAGTCATATGCAAACATTTTCTTCATCCATCCGTGTTGATTTAGGGTGGATATTTGATCACTCGTGGTGGTGACATAGGCATTCATTGAGAAGACTCTACAGGTGTGGCTCCTACACCATTTGACCTCTTGCTCCACTTTCTATACCTTTTGCATTGTAATTATTCTTGTTTTGAGAATTTTTTTAGTAGGTGTAGTGCATCTCTATTTTCTCATTGAGAGATTTTGTATCCGTATTTTCGACACTTTTGGCATGTCAGCAATAATCTCTTATGGGGATCTATTTTGGTGAAGTCCAAGTGTTATTTTGTCGGTGTTTGAGTAGTTGATTTTGGGTAACTCATACAAATTTGTAGCATCACTCCACCCATTCAAAGTAGTATGGGAGGGTGTGGTGTTAATCTTTGCTTCTTCGGGTTTTGTGTCCTTTCCTTATTACCTTGGCTTTTCTTGAATCATGACAATCTAGAGTTTGTTTCCTTGCCTTGTTGCTTTAGTTATTATTCTTGGATCATGACACACTTATTTGTAGTAGTTGATCGAATTATGTTTGGTGTTTTTCTTACACTTTCAACATCACTCTGTTGATAGTCTCCTTGTATGGAGCTATTATGGTGAAGTCTAATGTTAGCTTTTTTTGAGTTTTTTGATGGAGCAATGGATTCATGCCATAGTGCACACCAAACTTCTTCAACATTGTATGAGTTTTGAGTTGAGCTTCTTGGGATGCCTTGTAGCGGGTTTTACTCTCTTTACGTTGTTGTTACTAGTTTTGGGTACCTTATGTTGTCCCTTTTTCCCAAATTTTGTACATGAATACCTCATCGGGACTAGTTTCAAGGAATCATAGTGTGGACATGCCACTTCTGCTTTGGCCCCTAGCTTCACTTGAGGGGGATTTAGAGTAGGTATTTACCTTAGCTCATGTTCACCTAGGTACTTTACTTACGTTTATTATTTTAATCCTCACCCACTTATGTGTGTGGATATTTATTTTATCTTCTTTATATATTAGAAGATGTTATCTAGTTGTTAGGTATAGTTATTTCCTTGATCTATGGTATTGACTAGATCCTTGATGTCTAGTTCTCTCCTAAATATATGGTCTTGACTAGTTATTTGATGACTATTTATTTCCTTGATTTATGGCTTGATCTATGACCTTGACTGGTTCTTAGATTGTTATTCCTTGCCTATATAAGCAAGGCTCATTCTCATTTTATTTAACCATAATAATATATGATATTGCTACTCATTTGTTTGCAAAGGTTTTATGTAAAGTTATTCTTGTGAATTGCTTTCATCTTATAGATCATGGTGTTTGATTAGCATCTATGCTCTTGGCTTGGTACGATTGAGTTATCGTTCTTTTTAATAAATGTCTAAATAATTATCCAAAGCATTACCAATTGAAATAAAACTCTCCTCCTCCCAAATTTTAGTGGAAGGTGAGGCAACCAAATCCATACAGGCTTAATGTGGAAGGATTCCATGACTAGGTTGAAGGAGGGAAACCAAAATTTCATGATCAAGAGATGTTAATGAAGTTCTTAAAGCATATAAAAAATTCTATCTCTATCTTCAATAAGATTAAACATCACAATAAAAAATCATCTCGCACACGGGGGTAAATATACACTCTACCTACCATGATGGGCTGCCATTCTGAAGAGATCTAGGAATGTAGTTGCACAATACCTAGCCACAATCTATTAAATCTACAAATCAAACCTTTTTTGATAAGGTTTTCATCAGGTTGAATCACCTTATCACCAAAAGTAATTGAAGGTGAGCTCTTGGCCGTTTGACGGGTTCTCTCTAAAGGTTACAACAACATAAGAATGTTGTAAAGTAGGGTTTTTCATAGGCCTCCTAGTGGGGTGATCAAAACCTTTCACCCGTGCATGATCCATAGTAATATCTACGGGAAAAACAAATCCACTCCTCGGATATGGAACAATTTTAGGGCACCAAACTTGGGATAAAACCTTAGTGGCCACATTCAAAGATAAGATTCCAAATTTTTATCTTCCTCCCAAAAGATTTTGGAACCCCCAGAGACCATATCTACAAGGTATTTCAATTAGGAAGGGAGAAGTTTCACACATAAGAGGTGTAGGAGACACCTCCGTTCCCTATTCTATTAAGCACCAACCTGATTTGGGAACAATGGCTGCCACCGAGAGAAACAAAGGAAATGATTCCACCAATAGAAACATAGGCACCATTGCTAAAATGTTTGAAAGGACATACTAGAAAGGAACCTCTGTCATAATACAAATCGATGTACCCACAATTTCCTCCTCTAGTAGAATACTTATGGCCAATAAGGTCCAAGAAATCCACCGCCCCACATAAACTACCATATTACAAATCACTCATGACCCGCACTCCTCATCATCGACAAAAGGCGTAGGGAAAGAGGATGAAGGCTGCAAGAGATATTTTCCAACACCGTAATCACTTGCACTAGGAAAAAAATTTTCACCTAGGGTTAGGGTTAGGGATATTTTTGGGCATAGTTTCGAGGCATAATCGACTTTAAAAATCAAGTGTGCAATTTATTGTTGGAGAGAGGCATCATCAAATTCAATAGCTTAAAAATAAATAATATCTTGTATAACATGATGAAGCTTTAAGTAATTATCTATAGAGTGACCAACACACCGGTGATAATCACAAGGTTCATTGGCATTAAAATTCTTTCCTTGGGGTATACTCATATCATCCTCAAATGGTGGAGGGAGTGATACAATATTAAATTCAAAAAATAACTTCAATAAAACAAAATGAGGGATTAATAAAATAGTGAATTGAGGATGCACATGCTGCGATTATAGATTAACATGCTTCAAGATCGTAGTGACAATGTATTTAGATGCATATTTGACATCATTAGCCTTGATTAAAAATGTTTTTTTCTTGAAAAATTAATATTAGATGTTGAAGGAGAGACAATAATGTAATTAAAAGGAGGCATCCCATGAAAGTAGATAAAGAGATATGTGATGATAAAATTTTAGTCAAATGGGGTTATGGAATTCCAAGTAGCATGAAACCAAGGTTTCTTGATAAGTATATTGTAATAAAGATTATTTGGGACAATATAAAAAGTTTCCTAGAAAATATTAGGGATAATTGTGATGGGTAGAGGGTAGAACCAAGAAATCTACAAGGAAAATTGTTAGACCATGTTATCATAAATAATATTTAATACATTATGTTTTTTTGTTGTAAATCGACTTGAGTCGATTATGCTTTCATGGAATCGAATATTCAATGGCACCTCCTTCCAACCATCTCTCTCTTGTATAAATTCGGTGTCTTTGTTTTTTTGAATAAATGCAATAAATATATATTCTCTTTTTTGAACTAGTAGAACCTCTAATGGTAATAATAGAATGAGAAAGATCCCAAAATTAAAACCCAAGATCATGTACAAGAGAGATGGTGCAAACTTTAAAATTAGAAATTTATATATTAAAACAAAATTGACAATGTGTTTTTCACAAAGACTTGTGAATATTGTGTAGGCCTATTGCTAATAACAAGATGTGGGGGGTGGGGGTATCATATGGTGATTAGCACAATTTGGGAAGATAGAGCCTTAGGTAAATTGGATGAAGTATGGTTAGTAGGAGTATCAAGATGAATTTGAGTAGAATGGATGAGTTTGAACAACGAATCTTTTCATTGAGGGTATAACTCAAGATAAAGGTTGATCTAAGGAGGATGTCATGATGAGAAGTAATAAAAAATCAAAATCATGGAAAAATAAACATGTACAAAGATAGAAACCTTATATTAGTTAGGGTTCAAAGACCAGGCACCTCATAGAAAATGAAATAAAAAGTTCATAGATTAGGTGAAGGAATCGATAAAAAGTGGGTTTGTCATAAATTTTAACCTTTAACTAAATTTTAGGTAAATTTAATTAGATGTAGGTTGTATTAGAGTTGATTTTAGATATTACACAAATGTAAGAGTAGAGATACTAACTCAGATTTATGACTCATATTAGATAGAAAGAAGTAACACACACCAAACCAACCTAACATGCAATTGAAATATTAAGATAGATGTATGAAATAACTTATCTAATTTTGGATGATTTTGAACAGATTTGGGACTATGCATCAATGAAACTAGGAGATTTGAAAATGGTTAACCTTTACATGACTAGGAATATAAGCAGTAAATGTACTTGGGTCAGGTATGTACCATTAGGTGGGACTTTATCATAAAGTTTATCCCATTCTATATGGTATTGTACCTACTCTAATTCTAATCTTGTAAATTTATGGGTTAGTCACCTTCTGGATTTATCGGTCATTGTCAAACTCTAGTTACTTCACATACAATGAGGATTTATGTATGGAATGATCATCATATCAAACAGTACCCATATATGAAGAGTCCTATAAAATAAATATTATAAGTGTTGTGGGAAGCCCCATACACAACTAATATTAGTAGTACTCTAAAGAGGCCTTAAACAACACATAGTTCTCTACTTAGAATATAATATCTAGATAAATCAACTGGATTTGGAATTTTCTTTGACCATTCTTAATTTAACTTGGCTCTCGCTAAATCAATTAGAGAGAGGATGTAAAAGATCTTATAGATATGAGATATGGCTTCCTTGACAACATTTGTAACTTTATACCTATTGTGGGTGCTCCCTAATGGTTGTATATGTGTAATTATGAGATTTAGGAGATTTAGATTCCTTTTCCAAGTGTATGAATTGAGTTCTCTACTATATTTTCTTAGGAGATCAAAGTTATTAAATGAATTATTGTTTATTTTCTTATATATAGTATCATAGATGATTTTTATAACAAATTTTGACCCATGTGAAATATAAGAATAAAAAAATACATCAATTTCAAATTGATGTTGGAAGACATGTCATTCCAAGACCATAGATGTAGTTCATGACCAAATTAATGGTCTTGACCAATTTATACGGTCCCTGCACCATTTGGGAGTAGGAAATTTGCAAACTGAAGTTTAAAGATTGTCATCTAACATTTTTCTAATTATTTTTCCTTGCATTTTGATGCAATACCCTGCATAGATACCTTCTTATTGCACCAAATTAGACATCAAATAAAGATTTAGATTCATTAATTAGCAAAAATCACCAACAAAATACTATAAGCACACTTTCTCTAGAAGCTTGAATATTTCTCAAAAGGATAGAATTCACAAAACCCTAAATCAAAATATATTAAAACTTTTAAAATCTTAAATACATGAAATAAACTTGATTAATAACTTCATAAAGTTCCAAACATTTATGTTCTATCAATCTTCAATTCTAGGCCTTATACTTGCTTATAGCCGTTCGAAAGGAAAGTTTTGATGAAATAAACAAATTAAAAGGAATCAATCTTTTCTAGTATGATTTATATATATAAGATACCATTTTTTCCCATTAATATGACTACAAAGTTTTAGCACTCAATTCCAAGCCCATGCAATTTTATTCTCATTTTACCATTTTTGACTAGGTCTAGTTTTAGCCCTTCTTAGCTCTCTAACCTCCATGTCTGGAAAAACATGAAAATTTTCATGCTAAAGTGATACGATATCCTAATTCCATTTT
This sequence comes from Taxus wallichiana var. yunnanensis, assembly GCA_018340775.1. NCBI lineage: Eukaryota > Viridiplantae > Streptophyta > Pinopsida > Cupressales > Taxaceae > Taxus > Taxus wallichiana. Next base: position 803,129,767 of record CM031239.1, on the reverse strand, counting down.
TTTATCTTGCATTTTCTATAACATTTTATCCCCTAGTTCCTCATACAACTCACCCAACAACACTTTCCCTTTTCTAGGCTTGTTCTAGCTAGGTCTCTCAAGAACCCAAAAATGAAAATTGACCATATATTTCTCCCACATGTGAATTTAGTGATACTAATTTATACATATTCATAGGGGTATAAATACCCTACAGTAATTTTTTTAGAATAATCCACTTGATAAAACACAAATTACAATGTTTTTAGAAATTTTTCCAAATAGGGACAAATGCAAGACAACAAGCATAAAAATCCATAACTTGAGTTTTATAAAATTTCAAAACCTCATTCCATAACTTGAAAAATTTATTTTCTAGTGAGAAGAAAATTTTATCCTTAAGAGTGTTTTGAGTGATTATTACTTCTTCAATGTGATCCACAAGATTTTTGGTGACGAGTTTCTTACACAATACAAGGGTTTAGAACCGAGTTTTCTCTATTTGACCTATCAAAACTTATTCATTTCCTTTGAGAATTTACGAAACCTTTATTCATTCCTTAAAATATATTCACACCAAATTCAATCCTATTACATTGAATATAATTAAACATATGAATGTTTTTCTTCTCCTAAATCAACATGAAATATCACAAATAATTGGCATAACTCCTTCATACTCATTACTGTCCTCATAGGCCTGCAAAGATCCTTAAAACACATGTAAACACAATAAATAAGTAATTATAAACCATATTCATTCACACAAAACACATACAAATGAGAATCCTTCATGAAAATAATCCCAAATATTCAATCTCATTAAGCAACTATATACAATTTTCTAAGAAGAAGCCTTTATTTGATAAGACCATCGGATACAAAGCTTCATGAGTCATTTAGGATCTGATTATGAATTTTTTTACTCCACAACTTCTCTACCAACCTATCATTACCCCTTTCTATTCAAATACATTGCATTTTATGAGAAATAGAGGTAGTTAAGGTGGAAACCAGCTAAGTCACCCAAGTTCAAACTAACTAGGTGAGATTTAAGCTCTAGTTAGGATCAATTAGATAATTTTACAACTGTATATATGATCCATGACCCTTATTAACCACTTATTGAACTGAACTAACTTCCATATCATTAACTTATTACAAAGACTAATTCAAATATTCAAAAGGCCATTTTGGAGGGAAAAATCCAAATGGTCATTTATTACATAACCATGAATCCAAATGGACTAGAAACACCTCCTAAGCATCAAAACGGACTTAAGAAACCATAGAAAAGTATGAAAATAAAAAAATAGATATGTATAAGTGATGCTCCTACATCATACTCTCCAAGCGGAGATAATTAAGCTATATACATTTAGGCCTCTTATTTCTTTTCTTATAATTGTTCTCCACTTTTAAATTCCTTCTCTTTAATGTTTTATCTTACCATCTTCATCAATATGATTCTTATTTTTTAATTCACCATGTGTCTCTATCTTCTTCTTCATCACTTGATCCTAAAAAATGACAATTTCGTGCCTTTTCCTCTTCATTTGATCTCTTTCTAGAGTTGTTTCTTCAATGTTCTTCACTTCTTCTTCAAGGAAACCTATAAACACACATGTACATTAAACCTTAGATGAAAAATCAAGATACTTTTGTGTATCTTCACATTTTTTTCTTCACTTTCAATCTTCTCAATCATCATCACAACTTTCTTTTCATCACACCTCTCTTCTTCACCATTCAAAGCACATTCAAGTGCCATTATCTCGCCTCTAATCTGTTATTGAATGATATATAAAAACTGAAAATTAATGTTTTATTTCTCTCTTTAGTATTCTTCTTAAAAACTTAATTATTCTTTGATCTAATCTATGATTTCTTCTTTATTTTTCTTGTTTTTCTTTCCTTTTATCTTTTTAAACTTGTTTTCTTCTTCTCTAATCCTCTTTTCAGTTGTAATTTCTTTTCTATTTTAATGAGTGACTTTAGTGGCCTCTTAACCTTCTTTCTTATCACCATTCCCATTCCTTTTCTTTTCTTCATAAAAAAATTCTTCAAGCTTACTCCATATCTTTTCTCAATTTTATTTTTATTGCTCCATCGAAACTCTTTTCCTCTATTCTTGCTCTCTCATTTTTATTCCTTTCTATTTTTATCTCTCATATCTCTCTTTCCACTCATTTCTTATAATATTAAGCAATTATCATACTAACTCCACTCTATTCATCATCCATCTTCATTAAAAAGTCTTTTTCACTTTTCCCAAGCCTCACCTAGGTTTCTCTCGTTCACTTAGTCTTTTGAATTCTTCTCGTCTTCTCTATTTATTCACCTTTCTTCACTTTCTAAGGAGAAATATTCCACTTCACACACATTCAACTCACAAGAAGGTAATAATTAGCATCAACAACCTACTAAAATCAACCACATTCTTCCAAACAATTATATACAATGCTTCCTTAGAAAAAAATCCACTTTTACCTTTAAATTAATCACTTCAAATTCTTGATTTTCATGCTTTGATACCAAAATGATGCACTCGTCATGTATACATACCTTCTTATTAGACACAACCTTAGTCACCAAATAAGCGCACTTTCTCAAGAAGCTAAAATCTCACTCAAAAGGATAAAATGCACTAAAAACTGAATCAAAGATATAAAAACTTTGAACATTCTTAAATACACCCATAAAACTTGATTAAACACTTCATAAAGTTCCAAACATTTATCTTCTACCAATCTCCAATTCTAGGCCTTATACTTGTTTACGGTCCTTCTAAAGGTGAATTCGGATGAAATAAAAAAATACAAGGACTTAATATTTTTGGTAATATTTATAGAATTTTTTTCCCCATTAATATGAAGTTACAAAGTTTTAGCAATCAATTCCAACCCCATGCAATTTTATTCTCATTTTATTGTTTTTGACTAGGTCTAGTTTTAGCCCTTCTTATCTCTCTCGACCTCCATCTGGAAAACAAGAAAATTGTCATGTAAAATATATTTGATATCCTGATACCATTTATGGATCTTGTTCTTTCTACTAATTTTTATTCCCTAGTTCCTCATACAACTCACCCAACAACACTTTCCCTTTTCTAGGCTTGTTCAAACTAGGTCTCTCAAGAACCCAAAACTAAAAAAATCATATCCTTCTCCCATGCATGAATTTTAGTGATAAAAATTTACAAATATATTCTTATGGGTATAAAGATAGTACAATCCAAATTTTAGAAGAACCCACTTGATAAAACATAAATTATGATGTTTTTAGAAAATTGTCCAAACAGGATAGTCATAGGAGTTGAACATTGACAAATTCTAGAACTCAAGTTATATAAAATTTCAAAACATAATTATACTTGAAAAATTTATGTTTTAATGATTACAAAATTTTATCTTTAGATTGTTTTGAGTGATTATGCCTTCATCAACATGATCCACAAGATTTTTGGTGACTAGTTTCTTACACAATACGAGGGTTTGAGACTAAGTTTTATCTGTTTGACCTATCAAAACTTATTCATTTCCTATGAAACTTTATGAAACCTTTATTCATGCCTCACACTACCTTCACACCAAATTTTATCCCTTTATATTGAATATAATTCAACTTATGAATGTTTTTCCTCTCCCAAATCAACATGAAATATCACAAACAATTGGCATACCTCCTTCATACTCACTACATGTCCTCATAGGCCTATACAGATCCTTCAAAAATATGTAAAAATAATAAATAATTCATTATAAACCATATTCATTCACACATAACACATATAAATGATAATCCTTCATAAAAATAATCCCAAATATTCATTCTCATTAAGCAACTATGCACAATTTTGCTAAGAAGAAACCTTTATTTAATAAGACCATCAAATTACAAAGCTTCATGAGCCATTTTGGATCTGATTCTAAGATGTTATACATTCTGAAAATTCTCTGCCAACCTCTCATTACCCCTCTCTATTTTAATACATGGATTTTATCGAAATAGAGGTAGTTAGGGTGAAACACACTAACTCACCTAATTTTAAACTAACTAGGTAGGATTTAAGGTCTAGTTAGGAACAAGTAGATAATTTTACAAGTGCATATATTCTCCATGACCCTTGTTACCCCTTTACTGAACTATGATAACTTCTATGTTACTAACTTATTACAAAGACTAATTCAAATATTCAAAAGGTCATTTAGCAGTGGAAAACTCCAAATGGTCATTTATTACATAACCATGAGTCCAAATGGACTAGAAACACCTCCTAAGCATCAAAATGAACCTAATAAACCCTAAAAAATATGAGAAGACAAAATCAGATATGTACAAGTGATGATCCCGTATATTTATTCTTAGAATGTGTTAGCATGTTATTGTGCAAGAATAAACAAGCTAAAAATGGACCTCAAAAAGTGATAAGTAGGAATGTATAAGTTTTATTTATCATAGTAAGAGTGCATAGTCAAATCAATAGTTTACAAAGTGAAAATTATAAACTTTGAGTGTCTACACCTATGATCTTTGCACTTCCATCAATCTATGTGTTGATTCTCATTCGTTTACTACCTAATTGGATTTTACTATATCATTTTTCTTCCTCGTTGTCCATCAAAAATTTCTCAAGTATCCTTGTATAATTTACTTTGAATTCACCAAGAATATAGATATTCTTTCAAAAATAATGCGTTTAAAAATGCCACCTAATACTGCGACTCGTTCCCATGTGAATTTAATTTTGCATCATATTTGAGCTAGTTCTACTAGTAATGATGACACCTTTCATGATTCTATCTTAGAATATATTCAAGATTTACACCAAGATATATTTCAAGATATGAATACTAACATAACATATCTCAAGTGTAATAATAATGCATCTAAAGGATTCTTCCAATCCTCATATCCATCATATCTCGTAAACATTATATCAATCTAGTTCTAAACCCGATGAGAAGAAATGCAATACACACATCATGTATGATACATTTTCTAGTAAAAGTGAATTCAAATACCTACAATATAAAAACCTCTTTGGTTTTAAAAGTATACTCAAAGCAACATGATATTCTATCTAAGATACTCAATAATCGGTTAATAACTTTGTTACCTACTCATTACTTACTACCTTGTTATTGTGTTACATGAATAAAAGTTCAACCATTTTTAAATTATCATGGAATTAATGGACATTGTGATAATGATTTATATGATTTTATAATGGTACATCCAACAAATCAAACATAAGTGATTTATATCCTTTGATAAAGGACATTCTCCTATGCAATCATCCAAAGTTCAAAAAATTTCAATGGAACTTGTTATGTTGAAATCACAATAGCCACCTGAATGGTCCGATTTGATATGGGGAATCTAGTGTGATTTCATAACACGAGCTATCATGACTCGTGTGGGACATTGTGAAACATGATATCTCTCCAAAGAAGGCTGGTTCCTGCAACCTACTTGTAAATAACTTCTCCAAATGCAGGAAAACCACTAACTAATTTGAATCTAAAGCTTTCAATAGGATAGGGAGAAAGATACATGGAATGAAAACATACACTAAGAGAAGTGATACACCAAGAAAGGAGTGCTAATTGATTCCCTAACTTGTAAAACAATGGAATAGATGAACCTAGAAAGGGTGGACCTGCACCACAAACTAAATTACATCCAATACATCATTCCCAAATGAGAAAACACACCAAAATCATGTAATAACCAAGGAAATGCACAGATTAAGAAAGCACAATGAAAGGTAAGATGAAGACAATAAACCATGAGAGGTTAAAGATATCAACATAGACATAATCTTATTTCTCCATATGGATATACACAATACATTATTGTAGTAGAAAGAGGCATGAAGCCATTACAGATCTTGAGAGGAAGGCTTGAATCCCCAAGAAGAATGGGGTGCATGGGAGAGAAAATTATCAACCTCTAGCACAATGCAACCCCTTACAATTTATAGAGGAATAAAATTAGGAGAGAAAGGGAATAAAATCCAAAAATGCACTCCAATATCTTGCAAAAATCCATCATTGTCCTTGTGGGAGTGATGGGCAAGTCTGCAAAGCCCATACTCCATTGTACCTTGCTTGTTGGGGAAGAAAAGAATCCCATACCTCATCATTTTGGTAGGTGAGAAATATGGAACCATTCCTCTAAAATGGTGGACTGTACTTCCACATTTTGAAATACTTAACTTTATTAAAATTAAGAGGACATTAAGAGCTTTCCAAAAAGTCTGATTTTGTGCAAATACGAGCTCCTAGTCAAAAGTTATGGCCATCTGAAGATGAGGGTGCCATTATACAATGCATGCGGGTAATTGATCCTCTTTTTGGACTTTGGTCATGTATCACAACCTCTAAAATCTGAAATTTTGGACATTCGGGATTCGGAGCTTTGGGAATTTTGACTTCGGAGGTCACTATCACTATTCATCGATGAGCTCGTGAAACCTACAAAATGCTGAAACCCCATGTCCTGAAATTAGCAATTTGGGTTTTGGACCTTTGTGTTATGATTTGTGTGCACTGGGGCTTCAATGTTCGGAAATGATGAAGCCCCAAAGTTTGAAATTCAGACTTTGGGTTTTAGACCTTTTTCTTTTTTGTGGTTTCAGGAGTTTGGGTTTCGAGATTTTAGGGGTTCGGGTTTTAAGATTTTGGGGTCTTGTTCATCCTCCCGGTGATGCATTTCTCCAAAATTTTGAAAGCTCGAAGTCTAAATTTTTGACTTCAGGTTTTGGACTTCATTTTTCCTCCCGCATGGCACTATTCATTACTTGACCCTGTGGCCAACTCCAAACTCTTGAATGTTCGAAGTCTGAATTTCGGACTTTGGACTTTGATGTCCTTCGGACCTTTTAAGCTTTCCATTTCAGAATTTTGATCCACCGAGTCCTAAATCTCTACCACTTCAACTTGCTAAACTCATGCTCAAAATGCAAGCTCTAAGAATGAATAAATACCTCTATTTTCTCTATGCAAATTCATGTTTGTCCAATTTTTCCTGAGGGGAAAAATTGAAAACATAACCCAAAAGTTACAACAACTATATGTGATGAGAATAATACTATACTAATTGATATAATGTTTGTTGGAAACAAAATGGAATGAGAATGGGGTGAATCATTCCTAAAAATTACTTATTCCATTTACCATTAACATCAACATTCATTGAAATTCATCAAATCACATTCATTTAACCATTTTTATTTAGTGTACACAATACATTCAAACAACCATAACACATGAGAAGAATCACATAAACAGAAGATATAAGTGGGAAACCATCATGGGGAAGAAAAACCACTAAAAATATATTTATTTTCACAAATCAAATATATTTAATGAAGCACCAACTTCGCAAGGAGCACCAACCCTTAGTTTAGTTGAGCACCAACCCTACAAGGATCACCAACCCCTAATTAATTGAAGCACCAACTCCACAAGGAGAATACAACCCCTAGGATGACTAAGAACCAACTCAATTGACTGAAGATGTTTTATCTCTTATTTTTCTACCGCCACAACTGATGGAGACCACTTATTCATCTCACAAACGCGAGGTCAAAACACGGGTCTTCAATCTTGCATAAACTTCTTCCTTCCGAACTTGTATTTCATCTAATGTCTTGCACACATGTTGTCAAAATATCATCAATCTAAAACAAATCTGAACAACCTTAAAATCATTCCTTCATACCCACAAGTAACTCTCCTTTAGGTCACACTTTCCATCTATGAAAGACTATCTCTCAAATGGAGATCAAACTTCACTTTTATATGCAATTATTCTTTTCTCACCCAAAATAGGTTGGTACGTCATGATAAATTCAACCCATAAAAAATTATAAATTTTAATATAATTCACTACTACGGTAGTCAAACATGACCCAAATTGATCGGCCTAACTAGAAACCACTTATCATGCACCAAAGTGCCTCAAAACCCTACCATTGAAATGAGGAAAATACACATATACCAAAAACATACTTGGTCAAGCATCCAAATTTACCATAAATGAGAAAAATAACATTTAAACATCATACATGGTCTCAATTATCATGGACCAATCAAAATATTTCATTTGATGGGCCCAATAGCTCATTTCCTTTACCAAACAACTACTAGCAATAACCTGAATCTAACTTTGGGTCTCAATACCACTAAAGATGAACTAAAATGTGGCATGTGACCACTCTATGGAAATTAAAATCCCTATATAAAACATATAATAATTTTATATCTCATGAAACATCCCCTGGTTCAATCCATGACAAATTTTGTTTTTACCAAATTAAGTAGCGCAAAAACCCATTTTTAAAAAATAGCTGATAAAAACTCTTTTTGATGCTTTCAAGACCTCAAAATTCAATATATAGATTACCAATTAATCTCTCTTAACTTTACAGGTGATATCAAGTATATACTATGCCATTTTCTTCTTCAAGCAATTCAATACTTCAATAAGAACAAAATTGTCTTGAAAAAGAAGCTACAAACTTCTTCAAAAATCAGCTTGAAAGACACATCAAATGAACTAACGAAGACAAAATTCATACATCATTAGAAATATGTCTTAATTAAATTTCCATAAAATATAATAATTGCTTCAAATCAAAGTGGAATGCCTTTAACCGAGCCAATATCAACAAAATGCCTTTAATCTCTACTTGGATTCAAGAACTAACAATTCACCCAACTTGCTCCAACATACCAAAACTCAATTTCAATCTTAAAAAAACCATAAAAAATAATTATACACGATTTAAAAGACATAAAAAACTTCAACAATCATGAAGAAGTCATATTCATCACTTTAGCTCTTGTAGCCATTTGTACCTTGTTAGAATGAACATCCTCCAAACTTTAACCTCAAAGAATAGGTCATAATGTTTTCATACCATATCAAAAAACAATTTTTATATACCATTGTAAATATATATGAATCGTATTCAATTTTTTTTTAATGAATTACTAACTCCCTATGTAGCTCCTGAAATCTCAATTTTAGTACTAGCTGCTCCAAACTGCCCCAAAAACCATTCAAAAATATAGGGTACACTTTGCACTTTTTCAATGCCAACAATACTTGAAACATCCATTAACATCTATAAAAAATCATGGGATTTCATAAATGACAATTTAAACATTACCTCATTTGGAAAACTTCTCCTAAAACTATAACTCTTCATAAACAAGCCTTTTCGGTAATGCCCACACATCACTAAATGTTCTAACATACATTTATAGAAATATGGAAGATTCCTCTACAACATCAAATCATTACTTTTTAGGAAAAATAAAAAAATTCTCACTATACCTCTTCTTCTCGTGAGTTTCTCCTAACTAGGGTTTAGCTAGGGTTTCGAACCACTTTATCTTGTTAACAATTTTTGATAAAAAATGTGACGATAAAACCAACTACATATTTTTTAAAACCTTCATAAATAACCTTAGAATCTATGATAAATATCTCAAGTCCCCATTCAAATCATACAGTTGACAATGAGCATTTGAAAGTCCAACTTTGCTTGAAAAACACATTATAACTTACTCGGTTTTACCAAAACTTACATATCTTCAAATTCCTTTAGAATTTTGACCTGAAAATTATCATGAATCATAGTGACAATATCTTTTACCCTTCTTTAATCACCTCATATCTCATATAGCTCTCAAAATCTCCACTCATAGCGACTTACTTGTGCTAAACTACCATTTCTCACTTGTTTTCTTCCTAAGGACCTCAAATATCCATCACCTATGTGTTTTGACCTAAAAATCACCATACACCTTAGGTACACTTCCATCATGTAACTACCATTATCTAATAAAACTAATATAGTCCAAATATCACATCTCTACCTCATTTTGCATGCTCTAGGGCTAGAAACAAGCTTGGAATGACCTGACTCAATAATGAACTAACTATGGTGACCCATGGAAACCCATGTAACATCATACCAAACATTTTTTTACCTCATGACACACTCCAATCTTCTTAGAATGACTCAAACCATGATTCTACATATTCAACCAACCACTAAGGCACTATAGACCTTCACCAAACTTGACACAACCATTCAATCTCAATATTTGACACATGAGTAACATCATATGGAGACTCATAAAACATCATGACACCCTTTTCTATTAATGGGGTTGAAATCAATAAAAAAAACCCATAATGGGAAACAATCTCCCCCCTTTTCATTAATTACAACTATCTTCAGAAACATTGATGGCAACCAACAAGAAAAAGACCTACATAACCTCAATACCATGTTTTTGATGTCTCTCTCCCCATTTTACATCTATGAAAAAGGATACACTCGACTCTTAAACATGATAAATAACAAAGAAGACAAAAAAATGGAAACAATGCAAAATATGACTTACTTGATGACCATTTGTCCCCTTGGGATTGTATTCTTCCTTTGTTGACTCCAACAACAAGTATGAGATGATCCTAAGGACCTCAAAAATATGCCCCTCGAGAATGATACTCCTCTTCTTAGGCTTCAATATTGTTCAACATCTCTCTCTAGGTCAATCCAATGCTTAATAACACCAATTCTACCTCTAGTATTGTCAAAACTACATTTAGGATTGTTTTCTCTAAATGATACTTTCAGACGTTTGAAACAACCTCGTCACATCTCTAGAAGCCAAAACACACCATAATATATAACTTAATGGCTCCTCGTAGATTTATAGCACCATACAAAACTAAAGAGCACAAAATGTAATGTCATTACCTTGTTTACACACCTTGTAGTTGATGACAACCATTTCAACATGGTCCTAAAACTCCTTCTCAGTCTCTCATGGTCTTATCATGGCCTTCTTGTATAACCAACCTACTTCATAAGACTATTTGCAAGTGAACACCATATATAATGTCTAGAAAAGCTTCGTCTTATATTTTTCACATTTAGAGGGACAAGACTTATTCCCCTTGTGTTGAATGTACTATCAAAAATATGAAGACACCATTTTCTTTCTCTTTCAAAAAATTTAACAATATTTAGTAGATGCACATGCCTTTTTTCACAAACATTCACAACTTGCTAATCTAGCACCTTTTACACACCATATGTTAAACTTCTTTCTTCATGAATAGAGCATACTTCCCTTACCTTAAGAGTTATTTTCAGACTATTATCTTGTCATTTTACCTACTTTTACTACCATTCGAGCATTATCACGATCACAGACCCTTCAAATTCTTTTTGATTCTCAATTCCTTATGATACACATTATCTTGCTTCATCAAAATTCTGCTCCTTGGACTGTAGACCCTTGTTTGATAGAGATTAAATATTCAAGCATGTTTTAAATACTTCATAAGACAATATGCAACAAGGGATTACATGTAGATTATCACTTATTACTATATATAATCATGACACTCTGCCTTTTTCTTATTGCTAAACACCTTATCATCATGTCACAAGAGCCAAAAACACTTGACAACAACCAAAATACTATTTTTCGACATGTAATATGCTTCTCTATCTTGTTTTTGCTTTACTCTTAAAGGTCTTACTCATTGGACTATAGACTTGTAGTCATCAACTAGCACTTTCTCAGACTAGTAAACATTTGCACACTTCTAATCCTCCATCTAGGCTCGTATATCTCTACTGGACCATCATTCCAAGTTCTAGAAGCACATAAGCTGTCAATACTCCCTTCACATTCAATTTGACAACTGAGATAAATTTCTACTAACATGTAGAACACCTATTCATATTTACAATACATTTCCTAGAATCTTAATGCCTTGTACTTATCCTAGAACTCATACAACTCTCGAGGCTTCTCAATCATCACAAGTAGTACCAACCTAACCTTCATATTTGTGTTATTATCATATTTGATCACAAAGAACTAGTTCATAAGTCTTACCTTATCATAAAGCCACCATTGAAGATGATATACATTCCTTTGATCAACTTGAACATTTCTTGTCTTGTACCCTACCATTAGGAACTACTCCACCTTTTTTAGACCTAAAATCCCTTCATCCTTTAACATATCATGCTCATCCCGGCTTCAACTTGTCTTATTTATTACTCACGAAATATATCATGCCATTGTCATAGACCTTTGATATAATAGACACACTTTAAGAATATCACAACCCCACACAATGCCCTTTTGATTTGAGCTTTGCCAACATTTAATTTCTAAGTCTGAGAATTTCAATCTCAGAAAACATCCTTATAGACTATCATTTTCACTTGTTTGAATTTAATTCTCACAACTTTCATTCTTAGACCTGTATATGACATTTTTACACATATAGATACTTTTAAAGCCTCTTCCATAGATGAATGATATTTTAGCTTTCTATGAAAACATTGTAGAATACCACTCCTCTGCCTATAGAATACCACTTTGCATAGATAATTCTTGGAACACATTGATCTTGATATCATATTTGGGAGCTTACTTTGAATGTTATACATTTAGGAAGACTAAGGTCATATAGAGCACTTACCATCCTTTCTTGTAGACCACATGACATAACTCATGCATTCACTCACTTCAATAGACTCACTCATGAATTTTACCCACAATACAAGGACAACATACTATTGAAGACAAAACACATATTTCAATAGACATTTACAAGACTTAACTCATGGGATTCTTCACGGGTAAGTGCATAAAGATGGGGGCAAAAAGCGGATAGAAATCCATTTTTAGGCCATTTTGTCCATAACACACTCACGTTATGGCTCGGTAATGTTATAACATGACACAAAAAAATTCAAATTTGAGTTATAATGTGAGTGTGTTATCACACACTCACATTTTGATCGATAAAAAAATTCAAAATCTGAGGCCTATTCACTTTGTAAAAACAAAAATAAACTCGAGGTAAAATGTGAGCGCTAAGTAAAAAAAAGATCAACACGTTTCTTTACATTGATACTTTGTGGTACCTCGAATTGAAAATGGTAGAAATATTAGAAGGTCGGTCATCATATATTTTAGGTTTATTTTCCTTATTAATATTATTATTTTGAATATTTTTTGATTTGTTATTTAAATTCAATTTTAAAAGATTATGTATCTCCTATTCAAACACCACATTCACCGCACACCAAGATGAATAAGAAAACATCCATAAACACCCCTTAAATAACACAATATCCTCCTAACACCCAACAAAATATTTTGGGGGAGATTGAAAACAATAAAGCTCAAATTGAGGGTTTGATAGAAACGTTAAGAAACCCTAATGCCACAAATGCACATCATTAAAACCTAGTTGCATCTTTAGGATCATTGGTATCTAATATTGACAGTGTGGTTGGAAAAATTAACACATGGGAGAGTTTTAAAACCAAATTCCAAAATTTTTATATCAAGTTGTCATATGATGCAGTGAAGAAGAAAAAAATAACAAAAGACAAATTGTGTTCATTATTTACTGATCTTGAAACAAATATAACATTATGATTGGATTGCAAAAGATTCCCCATCCACTGGTGTAATCACGAGGGGATAAAAATAATTTTTGGGATAGGTGGTGGATGTTTTTTGACCAACCACCTTGTAATAATTTTTAGGTGCCACATTATTTCTTGAGTAAACCTTATTGTGAGTTCAAAGGAAAGGTGAAAGGAAAGGGCTTTGTGTAGGATAGAGAGGGGGCAGAACGGTTACAAAAATGCCAAATAGACCCATTGCTCATCGACATATTCATCATGTTTCATTCATTATTTTTGTGAAGGAGACAATGGAGGTTCATACCCTTGGTTCTATCAAATCACTCGACACGATCGGTGCTTTAGCATGGAACTTGTCTCTCCTAGAGTGACGAAGTCCTTCTAGGTAGTAGGCATCATATACCATAGAGTGTCACAATTTTGGGATTATAGGGACCTACGTGGAAGCTCCATGACCTCATGAGGAAAATCCATAGAATGAGCGGAGTGTCCGATTGGAGGAGGCTCATCATGATTCAGTGTTAGAGAATATCATCATCACAAATGATCTATTGGATGCAGCCTTTGGTATTGACCAATAGGTAATTTTACATTAAATGAGTTAATTATATATATATATATATATATATATATATATATATATATTATACAAAATCTTATAATTAAGAATGTTAATCAATTGTGAATGAAAATTAATCATGTGTTTTTATAAAATTACAGGGTCAAACTATACATCTTGTATCACATTCCACTACTTCATAGTTGTTTATGGGCACTTCATCCCCTCAGGTATAAATTGGTAATAAATTACTAAATTTATTGTGTTATTTTGTTTTCCATGTATAGAGATGTTATCCTAAAATTACATTTTGATGTTGAACAAGGTGAATGTCGGTACGAGCTCACATGTTGGCGAATTCACTAATGTGCATTTTATAATTATTTTTATTCATCATATATACATGAAGAGAATGTACTATAGTTAACGTATGAATTTACTAATTTGAATTTTATTATTATTTTATTTGATGACATCATTTCAGTATCATGATGAGATTTGACATTATTTAGATATTGAAGTTCCTATGGGCATGAAAATGGTTGCGCCTTTTACATAGGTATGTGCTAGTAAATTAATTTTCATAATGAAGAGATTGTATTAAATAACATCATTTAGTATAACTAAATAACATTCATGCGTATTCTATTTTTTTAAATCATGATTGCAAATAGGAGGAGTTGAATACTCCATTTGTGCACCTCATACTGATGTTGTTGATGATCTTGAGAGGTAGAGGATGATTTCTAGTGATCATCAGATTGCAGTAAGTATTTATTTTTAAGTAGTGTCATTTTATATGTCACTAATTGTATACTAATGGGTATGTTGTTTATTTGTATTAACAGATGGATCTACAAGCATCCTTTGAGTGTAGGAGGTCTGAATGGAATAGGGGACATTTTATTGATGTGCCTAAGTCATCTTCCTAGTGGGTGAAGAGAAATAAATTATTTGATGATACCCCATAGCTTAGATGTATACAAATTTTGTTGTCTTCCTTCATGGCATATTGGCGTAGATTTATATTTTTCGATGTATATCATTGTATATGCCTACATGGCTTTATTAATAAATTGATTTTGATCAAATTTTGTATGTTATCAAGGATTTTTGAATCAATATAATATATGAGAAAAACATTTGTTTTAAAATTGTATAGTGGATGAAACATGCTTTATACATGTATCTATGTCCAAATCAATATGGTATCATATGTATATGTATTATTAGTGCTAATTTTATTATGTTTTAAACATGGGAATTAAAATATATGTGTAACTAATTTACAAATTTTCCATTGTACTATAATCATTCAATGCCATCAATTATAATAATATAATGTCAATGTCAATTCCATCCACTTCTTGGAATTTCAATAATTTAAATGAAACCTAGACTATTTTGGTATGGGTGCAAAGACATCGAAATAGAAATATTTAAAAACCTCGAGCACGTTACGTTGTGGAAACATTGATAAAATATATTTTTAATAATTAAAAAATATAATTATATCTAAAATTTTAAATAAAACAACAAGCTTATATCTTAAAGAACCTATAAAATATTAGAATCCAACAAAAAGCTTATTATGAATTAGAAGCCATATAAAGAAAGATTTATTTGATTCAATACAAGAAGACCAAAAATAGTAAATCTATGAGTCCATCTACTAATGGGATCACAAACATTCCACTTATCGTTAAGGCCTAGGGAAAGGTTTGGGGAGAAGGAAATATTTTCACAAGTATCCCAAAATTCATTCTCATCCTCCATAATTAGTCAAGTAGAGGGAGTGTGAAATAATTTTTGGGCATTTTATACCTCTCGAATCTGAAATTGAGGAAGCTTATAAAAGGATTTAAGGTTTGTCCATTCCATCACTTCCCAAATCTATACAAGTCATGAAACATTTTAATTTCTTTCTCAAACCAAAGAGGGTAGAAAAACCTCTTGTCAAGGTAAGGATCTTGTCATTATATTTCGATTGTGAAATCAATTTCTAGGTTTCGCACTTTGTTATTAGCCAATTTTGTGTGTAATTTTTTTTAAAAAATAAAAATAAATAAATAAAATAAAAATGGAAATTTTGCAATTTTTCAAAAGTGTTACTTTGCGTGGTTTGTCACTTTCATCATGATTGTCTCATTTTTATGATCATTTCAGTCTTTGTTTCATCCTTTTCGGGTGAGAACTCCTCTCGCCAGGCATTAAACTGCATTAAAATTAATTAATTAATTACTCTTTGTTTGATAAAATTAATTTTTAATAATTTTGGAGTATTTAATTAAATAAATATTAATTAAAATTCATTCGACAAGTTTTATTTTAATTGCCGGGGAAAAATAAGCTCCCACTTCCCTTTCACAGAATGCTAAATTGTAAAAATAAGTTTTGTTTTAAATTCCCGCTCGTGGGATTTCTTCCCCCAATTGCCAAATTAATAAATTGGCAAACGGGAAAGAAATCTCCTGATTTCCCACATGGGGAAATTAAACAGAGATTGCCAGCCCACTTTGCCATTCCCATTGGCAATTGGTCGTTGCTTTCCCCATTTCCCTTGGCAATTAATTCCACTACCTAGGAAGAGGGGAAGTTGGTTTAACCTTCATAAATTCCTCTGTCGGACTCGTTGGAAAGAGTTGTACGAGGCTTTCTAAAATTGCTTCTCACTTCTTCTAAGGAACATCATAATATTTTTATCACATTCCACAATACTGCGAATGCCATTGTGAAGGAGAAGTAGTAGGTACAATCCAAACAAAGGCCAACACAGTCCAAAGAATTAATCCCTGCGCAGGCCCAAGCAAAGAATTCATGCCAAGTTAAAGATACCACATGGGGAGGAAAGAGACAGCAAGAAGATAAATATCTGCGCATGTTTTAAAGGAGAGGATAGTCTAAAATAGAAAGGAAGATTCCATGCATTCTTCAAAAGTTTGTCCACACACAGCCAAAGGGAATACAAAAACAGTTTCCACGCAGGTTTACAAAGCTCCAAGATTTTCCACGCAGGAGGTAGAAGTGTCCACAAATTCCACCAAAATCTCCACGCAGCAGGGTGTGAAATACAACAGTCATTGCCAATCCAAGATTTTCAACGCATGAGTAAAGAACAGCTTCCCAAGGCAAACCACACACCCACTAGGTCTATCCACGCAGGTCAAGGAAGGTTCTTTTGGAAGGTCTTCATGCAGTCAAAGTCTACAACAAAGGACAGTTTTAGATGCCTAGAAAGGAAGAAAATAAGCCACGTGGGAGAGGAGGGAATAAAGATAGTTCACATATAAAAAAAAAGAGCAAAAGGAGATATCCCATGCCTTCACTTGGAGGAGCAAGCAATTTCAAGAACACTTTCCAACGCATTCCACAGAGATCTACCACGCATAGTTAAGGTAAAGGTGAAATCAGTCCAAAACGTATTGCCCAAGGCAAACCATGTACTCACCAAAGCTAAGTTGGCAGTCTAAAGCACATATCCATGCATTTGCCTAGGTAGGTCACGCAAGAGACAAGAAAGAAATACCACGAAGCTATCCAAACATTGCTCATGCGGCCTGTAGGAGGAAAATTTTCAACAAAGACAATCACAACAATCTCCAAAACAGTCCAGAAGTGTCCACGCAATTGTAGAAGAATTAAGCAAGTGTATTCACGCATCGATCAGAAGGTCGCAAGGAAGAAGTGAATCTCAAAGTACGCGGCCATTTAAATCAGGTGATTTTCACACATACTAGGAAGAATTTTCTCTAGAAAATTAAATAAAAATTGATATTGAACTCGGGTGATTTTGTTTATTTAAAATAAATAAATAAAAAGTTGTCGCCCGAGTCGGAATTCAAAACCTAGTCTCAGTGTGTGATTTTGTAAACAAGACTAGTTATTATTATTATTATTGTTTTTAAATAATAATAATAATAATATTATTATTAAAATGAATCATATTGTTCTTGCACTGACGGGGGTTTCAGAGACTGAGACCCGACCCCGCTTGCATTGTTTTGCGTGCCTAAGTCATTTTTCTATAAAATTCATAATGGCCGAAAAATCTAACAAATCTGCAGGAAGATCAAGGAAGCCATTGGAGAAATCGAACAAATCCACACTCGAGTATGAATTCTAAGGAATCATCCCTCCCAATTCCATTAAGTCAACATAAGACAATATTACCGATACAAATCTAGGTCACATCAATGTGCAACAATTTTGTGAACGGGCGAAGGCGAAGGAAAAATCATATTCTCGGATAGGCTTTACCATAGTGGTCTACCTCAAGAAGTAGCATTTCCTATCTCGGTGCAAAGTATCTATAGTTGGTTATTGCTTGTCCGAGGACTATGATCCTGAGAGATGAGGAATTTTTAAAGATAATTGTGAGCCTTTCCTCTTAATCACACCAGAGAACATTGAGGAATTTCTCGACATACCTAACTTTCTTGAAAATGTGGATATCACTCGCAATCAATCGGTGCAAGAATTTTGGGATGAGGAAGCATACGATGGAAAAGTGACATGTGAGCATGAGGATCTACAAGTACCTCTTCCTCGTACCTGACCTCCCGAGGTCGTGCCGAGACAGCTGGTGAATGTTGAATATGAATAGATACAGACAAGCTAATCGGGTAATCTTATATCCTCAATACGCAATAATGGAATCTACGAATCTAAGGTGAAGAAGGCCCTCCTAACTTGAATTGGTGTAATGGTTCGTTTGGATATAATGGCTATTCGGAGGCTCCAATCAATATCAAGCTCTGCTGAGATTCTATTTCTTGGTTGTTGGATATGTGGGAAGTGGCTTGTGGGAGCTTCGTATATATCTCCAGACAAGGTCATGAAAAATGGTGGTAGGAGGCTTAGTGGATTTGTAGTGAACTATGGGTGATTTTCTGGTCTAGCCCAGAAAATATTAGATTGATTGGCTTCTATATTTAATACGGATAACTGTGTTATGATATCTGGCAGGAGTGGTGAGGATATAAATACCAGCGTTCATAAGCCGGTGTCAATACTTAATTGATTTATAGGACCGTTGGGTTGTGCAGATTGGGGATCACAACCACAAGTTTTTGGTTGTTGTGGACCTATTATGGTCATGTGAAGAATCAATCCCTTCTTCCGACTATCTAGTAATCATATGCCTTTTCAGCCTCTATGTTTAGAACTAGAAGTTGTATGATTTTCTCGGAATACCTTACAGGTGTTCTGGCAACTTGAATGTGTAAGCTAGTATCTATGTCAACGAGGAGGTCTCCTGCGTCAGGTTGTGGAACTAAAGGATTGCAACCAAATGCTTTCTCTCTTTCGAATCCTTGTACAATCATTCAGATATTTTATCAAGGCAAGTCTATAGTTAGGATGGTTTGACCAAAATGTGTAAGCTTTGTCATCTTCGATATTTAACCCTCTCAGTTGTTCACTAATTGCTTGTAGGTTTGTCATTGCTCGAAAGACCTGTATCCTAAGGTCTTGATCTATATCAGCTAATGTCATGGGTAGATTCGGTTGAGGCACTATTGGTTCAAATATATATTCTCTAGGCTCTCTAGGTCCTATGATTGTCATGCAAAATGATTCAACTTTTAACTAAAATTAATAAACTGATTACAAAAGAAGTATTTACACTATGTAAGCATTCTTCTATTTTTGTATTTTCAATGATGTATTTTAATGAAATTAAAGAGCAACTATTCTAGTATATTTAGAAAAATGAACAACTAATCTAGCAACAAAATTTAAAACAAACAAAATAGCCTGGTGTGGCTATTTTCCTATGCAGTTGTGATTTTATCCTAAATATCTAAGCAACTAATTATATTAAATTGAAAGGCTCTCGATCAAAACCTCGAAGTGAGGAATGAATCACGAGTTTCTCGAAACTATCAATCCCCATGACTTCCCCGGTGATATCAAGAGTGAGTTTTTGAGTGAAATAAAATAATTCACTACTCTATTTGATACATTGTAACTAGAACTTTGATAGCTTAAACCCGGCATTTACATAACAAAGTGGTAGATCCAGTTGTGTGTGATTTCATCCCCGAGTGTGATCTCCTCGTTCCTTCATATCCTCGTGAATCCAGAAAGCATGTATATGATAGTATCAATAGAAGATGGTATTGGAACAATGGCAGCTTTAGATATAGACCGAATACAATGCGAGTAGGAGAGGGATAGCACAAGTGAATAGAGCTTGACTATGCAATTCCTAGCGGGATTTATGTGGGAATACAACACAAGTGTACCAAGAGTTTTAGAATCTATCCTTGTGACAAAACAAAACTGTAAATTTAATGGATTCTAATCTAGAAATGAAACTATTCTATCTTTGAACTAACTTGCATGGCACATCAATAAAGCAAGACTAAAATAGGAAGATTGAATGACCTCTAAAAGACCAACAATGGAGGCAAAACATGCAACTGATAGAATTCTAAGCAAGAAATTAAAAGACTGAATAAGAGAATTGAGAAGGTTAGGGGCCATTTGTTTGAAAACAAGCTTGTTATTTATAACAAATGCAATTACGAGAGGGTAACTCCCAATTGAACTCTTTTACTATAACCAAAGGGAAAACACTATTATCAGGGGACCAAAAACATTAATGCAAGCCAAAGTGGTTGAATAAAGCATGTAAAATTGAAGATTTACATTTGACGTGATCGTCGGAAGAATCTGAAAAATGCATACAGGACCACCACCCTATGCATGGCGCGATTCACTGGGACCGCCACCCTGTGGCTTTGGCGGCGGTCATGGGACCACCACCCGAGGCACGGTAGTGGTTTCGTCACCTAAGGATAGAAATGCAAGAAAAGAAGGGGCAGAGGGCAAAACAAAGCATGCGGAGGCCAAGCGGGGCATGTAGGATAAAAACGTATACTTGGTGAGACTTTTTGGATTCCGAACACCTTGCAAGGAGAACTGTATCATCGTTGGGGTATGTGTAACATTGTTTCAGTGGTGCACTACCCCACAATTTTGGGTATGTACATATTTCCCCCTTGAAGAAGTGTCTTAGCCATGAAGAGGCATAAAATGGTGGATCCGAGTATGGCAGTCCCGAAATGGGGAGTTAGGAGTTATACCTGACATGCCCGTGTGTTGGAAAGTTACCATCCAAAGTCCCGCTATCTGCAAAAATGAAAAAGGGGACTCAAGTGCAGATAGATAAAATAAATTGAGAAATAAAACAAAATTGATATGAAATGAGGACTTACCATTTACGCGGGGTTTATAACTTACCTCCATTAACGCTCCGACCCTACGAAAGACATTCAAAATCAATTTTAGAAAGCTATATATATAAAATGAACTCATTTCACTATTCATTTGTGTAGATTGATTTGATAGTTTTTGAGCTCTGGGACCCACGGTGATGGTTTTCGACGAGAGTATAGTCAAAATGTTTGTGGTGAGATAGTGAACATGCCTATGAGAGCGGAACATCGACCCGCCAAGTCACAAAGTTAGTTCTTCTTGATTTATTGTTTTTGAACCTAAAATGTGGAAATGATGAAATCTTTGTCCTTGGGGGGTATTTTTGAAAATACGAGTTTAAAATGTGTCTCTCGGGGAACGCCCATAGGGAAGGTTTTTATTTTAGTTAAAATGGTGCATTTGTTTGTTTTTAGGTGTTTTTAGGGCTTATGACCCGTTTGTGTTTGCGGGATAGGATCACCGCCCTACCCAAGGTGGCGGTTATGGGACCGCCACCTTAGAAGGTGGTGGTTATGGAACCGCCACTCTGCACAGGGCGGCAATTCATGACAGAAAGAAAAACAATGCTTTCTCTTATTTATTTTTGCATTTTTAGCATTTTCACATGTTTTTAATAGTCTTTCCAATTGGATTTTAATACTAACTCACTCCTTTTTATGTTTTTGGGTGTATGCAAAAGAAGGAAGAGTACATTAGATGGAGTTGAGAGAGGGAGTGTGATTGGATCCCAACAGTATTAGAGGCACTCACTCAGGTAGAGCGAGATACTCTTCAGAGGGCTGGTATTTGGAGGATTGCATAGGTCCCTCACATTGCACCTGCCAGTCACATACTATGTGACTTATTTTCATACTGGGATGCGGATCGGAACACCTTCTGATTGCCAAGAGTTAGGGGTGAGTGGACCATCACCCTAGAGGATGTTTACTATATATTGGGGGTTTCAATCCTTGGGCGGCAGTTGTCTCTTAAGATAGCAATATCGAGATCCCAGGTGGTTCAGTGGGCCACCTACATGGGGGATGTAGTTGTATCGATGGGATCAAAGAAGGGAGTGAGGATCCACTCCATTATTGAGTTAGACATTCATGTGCTCCGCAAGGCCATCATGGGCATCCTTGCATCGAGACTAATTGGGGACAAGGGAGGGGACACCCTCTTATATTGTTGGGCCCCCATTATTACATAGATTGAGGGCCATGGACATGTCTACGCTTGGGGAGAAGATATCCTCGGGACTACCTACCATGATTTATATAGGGTAGTCGATTATAGGGATAGTCACTGAGCCACCCAACTCTTGTCATGAGTTAGGTGTATGAGCATATCACCCCATATGGGAGAGGTGTAGAGGTAGAGGATCTCGGGGCTGTCAGGGCAGCAAGGTGGATAGGGATGACAGTTCTTAGAGAACCCCACTAGCCAGTGGCCTCTTTGACCACCACAGACATGGAGGCCACTCCTTATCAGGCCATGGTAGGGGTATGGGGAGAGGAGACTATTACATTGATTGCTTGTCAGACTACCCAGTCAGCTGGTAGACAGGGTGGGGAAGTTGGAGATCCACCCCTTTGATAGAGTACCATAACAGTTCAGCCTCCCCTATATTGACATGTTTCCTCTGGTGGGCCAGTGTATAGATCTATTCGTGAGGCTCGGGGAGGTCCTAGAGGCCGGGGTTGGACCATTGTTACCCCTAGTGTTCCTATCACGGCCAGGAGGGTGGAGTGGAGTGCTGAGATGGTGACTCTAGTCTCAGAGGAGTTGCTCTCTCAAGACTTAGGTGGAGATGGCGAGTCTGTTACAGGCCGTCACATTTCCCAGACATGGGAGAGGGACACCAGTCAGTGGTGGCATCAGTGGCAGGTGTGATCCTAGAGATCCTTCTTGGAGGCCCGAAGATCCGAGTGAGTTGTCACTCTTCTCTTGACATTTGTTTTAGTTAGAATTGTCTTAGTTGTTATTTCTTTTTGTTTTGTTTACTCTTGGTTTTATCTTTGATCATTTTCTAACTTGTTTTCTCCTTTGTTTACAGTGACTGCTGATGAGTGGCAAGACTTGATTTTCTAAGTATGCACTAGATACCTTGTTTCTCCCCTTAGAGAAGACTTGTGTTGAGCTATCTGTAGATGTGGGGGAGCCTTCAGCAGCCGGTAGGCATACCGATGTTTTCACCTCTATCTAGCATGTGGCGAAGATCATGACTTCTCTCTGCACTGAGGTGGCCTTGGATATAGAAGGGCCAAACACTTAATGAGGAGTCATTCTCATAGTGAGATGGTAGCTACTGGCCGTGACCATGAGCCCTCAGTGCATTCGAAGTACCGGCGTAGCTGGAGTCCTAGATGTGGTCGTGCACCCTCTGAGGGATCCCATAGGGATTGAGAGGCCATTTTTGTAGTGTTTTGTTAGATATTTATATGAGTGTTTTTATACTTTTCGGGCTCATTGAGCGTTTTGACCATGCCTAGTGCATGATGGCATTGTATATGAAACTTGATTATATATATATATATATATATATATATCTTTTTGGATCTAGACTTTTGGTGCCTAGAATTTTGTGACTCATTTCCACATGTGTACTTAGATGATTTTAAAGTACTTGTTTTCATGCTTTTCAGAATGTATGCAATGGTGGCAAATGATAACAAATGTTGAGTAGAATGTTTCTCTTCTTTTTTGTTTTTTTATGATTTTGTAATGTTGATATGCGATGATATAAACATATGGTAGCTTTGAAATTTTGACCTCTTTGGGCAATGTCTATAATTTCTTCTTACGTTGGAAAAATGTGATGAATGTAAAGTGATAAGGAGATGAACTTGCCCCAATCCCAATTCCACGCAACTAGTAAGATGCGAGGGCTCAACACCAAGAGTTAGGAAGGGCACAAGTTGTATGAGTTTGACTGAATGGAATGATGAGAGACAGACAAACCAGTAATAGAAACCAAACATAGACCTGCACACCTACTCTACTCAGAACTACCACCAAGCTTAGAAGGTGACTTACTTTCTAGTTTATCTAGACTTAGATTCATAAATGGCAACCTGGTTGACAAAATCTGGTTTTGAGGATTTGATCTCTTTGGAATTTGGATATTTGTTTTCTCTTAATAGAATTTGATTTGTGCTTTTAGCATACCAAGATTTGTTAATTTGTGTGAATGGACCCCCCACACCCTACCTCACGCCACTAGTAAGAAGCATGGGTTTTTCACCAAAGGCAAGATATAGGTGAGTAAGGGAACTTGTTTCCTTTCCCAACCTCACACCACCCGTAAGAGATGTGGGCTTATCACCGAAAGCTGATGTGGTAAAGAAGTGTGTAAAATAAAATATTCTATTTACTTGGTGCTTTTGATTCCATTTGATTTTGACATTTCTGATCTATGAATTTGGGATATCCTTTCTTTCAAAGAGATTTAAGAGGGATAGATGTGACACCAAGAAGCTTCTAGAATAGACCATAGGTAAGGGTGACTTCACATAGTAGAAAGAAAGAGCAAAACCAAGTATGCAGGCCTTGGTATGGTTTTTGTCAATATTTGTCTGTCGAACTTGTTGAGAAGATTTGAAAATAGTTGATGATGTTTTGAAGAGATGTGATTTGAATGTTTTTGCCAATACTTTTAGAAATTTGTAATAAATTGCTTAAGAGTAAGTTCCTGGACTACCATTTTTACGAAATGAGTGGACAAAATGAAACAACTAAATGACTAATGTAATGTAGGTAGCTATAATGTACAAGTGGTGATTTTGATTTCTTATGCATAAAAATGTTTAAGATGCAAGGAATTGATAGTTTCATAGAAATCCTCACCTTCTAGTGTGCATAAAATATATGCACCATTTCCGTATTCCTTCATGACTCGGTTCGGGCCTAACCACTTGGGTCGAGAACTTCCTTCCTTCATCGATTTTCTTATCGATCCAATTGTCTAGCATTAGAACTAGATCTCCCTCATATATTTCTCGCTCATAGAATTTTTGTTATACTTTGGCACATCCGGTCGGCATAGGCTCTGTGCCATTGTTCAAAATTGCTTTGGCCTCATCAAGGCTTTCCAGTTGAGAGAGGCACACCTCCATATAAGATTCTTCATCCAAAATCCCTTGTAATGAGATACAGACCGGGTATTTCGACCTCAAGTGGGAGAACTGCTTCTACCCCAAATACCAACGAGAAAGGGGCTGCTCCTATTGGTGTTCTTTTTGAGGTTCGATGGGCCCACAAGGATGGATATAGTTTCAAATGACAATCTCACTTGTTCTCCTTGACCATTTTAAGGAGAATATATTTTAACATTTTATTTGTTGCTTGGCTTGCCCATTGGCTTGAGGGTAGTAAAGCGAGGCCATGTGATGGTTTATTTTGAATATTCTGCATAACTCACGGACCTCGTCATTTTTAAAGGACGTGACATTATCTGAGATAATGACTTGTGGGACACCATACCTACAAATGATTTGATTTAGAATGAATTTGGAAATTACCAAACCTAGTACGGTGGTGAGAGGCATGGCCTCCACCCATTTGGTAAAATATTTCGTGGCTATAATTATAAAATTATGGCCATCGGTTGATGAGGGAGATAACTTCCCTATCAAGTCTAGACCCCACGTGGAGAAGGGCCATGGGGTCGTTATTGGTTGTAGGGATTGTGCTGGCATGTGAATCTTGTGAGAGAATTCTTGGCATTTGTGGCACTTACGTAAAAATTCCATTGTGTCATGCTCAAGAGTGGGCCAAAAATAGCCCATCTAATGTATTTTGTGAGCAGTGGCGTGACCACCAAAGTGGCCTCCACATATCCCACTGTGGGATTCATGAAGAATTTTTGGACTCTTATGTGTGGTACATCTTAGAAGCATGTTGTCAAAGGCGTTATAATATAGTACTTGTTCTAAAACAACATATTTAGTGGTGATAATGTGTAACCACCTTCTTTTTGTGATGTGGTACCTTCCAGGGTATGTATGGTCTATTATAAGATTGATGATATTAGTGTACCAGGGACATGTATAGATGGGGGGCTTGGTTTCGACGAAGTACACACACTCATCAGGAAAGTCCGGATTTGCAGTTGCCTCCATTTAGTGGATTGTTAACTAACCAATCTGCAATGATTTGTCCCTTAACAAATTTTTGGTTTATGAATGTCAACTCAAATTCACCCATTAAGGTTATGAAACGTCCAACCTTTTTAGATAAAGATCCTTGCGTGAGAAACGTTCGTAAATGATTTTTCTTTACAATGACCCTCGTTTCTTGGTTTAACATGTAATGTCTTAAACGTTTTATTGTAAAGACCATGGCAATACATTCTCTCTTTACTGTGTATAACGTGTTTCATAATCGAGCAACATTCAGCTAATGAAATAGACCACACGTTCTCATTTATCATTGTCTTCTTGAGCCAGCATGTAGGCTAGCGAGACATGAGTGGCTCATGAGTATAGGATCAAAGGGTGGTCTGGTTTGGGAGGCATTAGCATGGGTGGAGACAACAAGAAGCATTTAACTGCTTCGAATGCCTCATTACATTCTTCAGTCCAATCAATGCTATAATATTTCTTTAATAGATTGTTGATTGGATGAATGAAAAAACTTAAATCTAGGATGAACCTTTAGATTACACCAAGTTTCCCAAGAAATGACCTGATTCCAGACTCATCCGATGGTGGGATCATTTCAAGAATAGCGTGGATTTTGGCTAGATTGACATCAATCCCTCATGAAGATATAATGTAGCCCAGAATTTTGCCTCCTGTTACACCAAACACACACTTCTCTGGGTTTAATGTGACACCATATTCAATTAATCATGAGAGGATGATACAAAGTACTTCTAGATGATCACAACATTTCTTGGCCTTGGCCAACAAGTCATCCACATAGGATTCCACAATTTTATGGATAAGATCATGGAATATATATGTCATTGCCACTGATATGTAGCACCGATGTTCTTAAGACTAAATGGCATGATATCATAGCAATAAGTTCCCCAGGGAGTTATGAACGTAGTTTTGGTTTGATCCTATTTAGATATTTTAATTTGATTATACCTTGAGAACCCATCCATGAGGGACAACAGTTCAAATCTAGTTGTTGCATCAATGATAACGCCAATGGATGGTAATGGGAAGTCATCATTGGGATAAGCTTTGTTAATATCCTGAAAATCTATGCAAATGTGTATCTTCCCATTCTTTTTTAGGACAGGGATGATATTGGATACCCATTGTGAATAGTCAATGGGCTTGATGAATCCCACTTGGAGAAACTTTATTACTTCCTCTTTTACCATGAGAGCCACTTTTGGCTTCATTGGTCTTGACTTCTATTTAATTGGCTTCGCATTTGGTTTAGTGGCAAGATTATGTACCTGCGACATGTGGTTCAATGCCCGTCATTTATTTATAGTTAAATGCAAAAGAATTTTGATGTTATTTGAGGATTTGGGTGTGTATTTCTATCTCCTCCGGAGTTAACGAGGATCCCAACTTCAAAATTCTTGGTTCTTCCTCCGTTCTAATGTTTATGTCAATGGTTTCTTCTATTAAAGAAGCATTACCTTCTTCAAATTCAGGTGGGGCTAAAGGTAGTTCCAAGCTTTCTCCATTTTCTATCTCGTAGATATTGAGATCATTATGTGGAGGAGACTCTACCATGGGATTTCCAAAATAGGAAGAGGAATGTGGTATTAAGGAAAGATTAACTATATGGTGAGAAAGGTGTAGCTCCACATAGGTGTTTAGATATTCAAGAGTGAATTTATCATTGTCAAAGTGATCGTGATAGAAAAATCATCCTCAAACTTCTCCATGAGTCGGGAATGATTTTGTTGATATTTTACGCACTAATGGTTTGGTACGAAGTGATACTATGAAATTTGTATCTTCAAACTCGTTGTTTGGAGTGAAACGGGAAGCTGAGGTTGCTATCGAGTTTGCGAGAAGGTTCTAATCTCGTGGGATTGCTTCAATTGATATGAAGTTAAATCCCTTACTTAGATCTAATACTGGTATTTTATAGAGTTGTAAATGCTCAGATCTAGTTTCATATACCTCAGAGACTTGGTTCGTAACCATTTGCGAGTCTCCTAGCACTCTAATGTTATCAATGCCCATTCTTTTGGCTAGGATGAGGCCAAGGAGGAGAACTTTGTACTCAATCCCATTGTTTTTACATTCAAAGTTTAATTTAAAGGTGAAAGGTAGGATCTTTCCCTTAGGTGAAGTAAATATCACTCCCGCCCCAGCTCCAAAGTGACATCTAGCTCCATCGAAGTGGAGAGTCCAATACTTGCTTGGAAAAATGGATGTTGGGATATCTGTCATATCTTTTCCCCGCTCTTGATTACTTCTACCATAAAAATTTCATCTGATGGAAGAGAAGCAATTCCCAGGGTGTGTCCCATACCCATAGAATCAAATGGTAGGAGAATAGGTAAGTCCTTCTCTAGCAACTCGACAATTTTTGCGGTAGTCCCTAGTGACATTGTTTTTATAACATTGGTCTCATTTTTAGTGTTGGAATGTCTTCGGCTAGATTTGTAATTTCTAATTTGTGGTGGGTATCAACTCTTCTTTTGGTTTCAAATTAATTAGTTTGATGAGTTGATTTGTTGGGAGTTCAAACTTGGAGTGAATGCCTGGTCTTTTCTTCAAATCAGCTAGGTGTATATCGAAGGGTTTTGGGTCACCTTGTGCCACAAATATTTTCCCTAAGTGTAGAAATCTTATTTCTTAGAATAACGTGGAAGGGATTTCCTTCATGCGGTGTATCCATGGCCAACCGAGGATCATATTATAGTTGGTTTCCTGATCTATAATATAAAACTCGGTGAGGACCATCTTGGGTCCTAAAGTGACTGGTAA
Source organism: Taxus wallichiana var. yunnanensis (assembly GCA_018340775.1). Taxonomy (NCBI): domain Eukaryota; kingdom Viridiplantae; phylum Streptophyta; class Pinopsida; order Cupressales; family Taxaceae; genus Taxus; species Taxus wallichiana. The sequence goes on along the minus strand of CM031239.1, from coordinate 803,100,627 downwards.
AACTATGGTTCCAATCGAAGTGGCCTTAAGGCTATCATATCCTCTTAGCGTATTTCACATTGTGGAACAATTTGTCTCTCCATATCCTAAATTCTGAAGAAAGAGAAGGGGATTATATTAATCGCTACCCCATCGTCAACCATTACATGTTTAACATAATTATTGTAAACCCATACTTGTAAATGTAAAGCTAGGTTGCCTCTTCATGTAATTTCAGCATCTGTTGGCATTTTTCTTATATCGAATATAAATTTAGTATCCCTATCGGCTTCCACGGAGGATAAACGTCAAAGTCTACATGGTTCACTTGCATTTCCAAAGGAGGAGTGAGCGTTGATTAAATGACCAAGGCCTAATGCTTCTAAGAGGGTAGCCACAGCATGGGTGAGGAGAGTTCTTTAACAAATCCAAAAGGAGATGTGAGAGAAGGTTTTAGTTAAGTCATTAATTAAATCATAGGCACCTATGGGTTTTACCAACATTTGTTGAATGTTTTCTGGTTCCAATGTATATCTTGGAGTTGGTTGAGAAGAATAATCCCATGTTCTTGTTATGGTTTCTACGGTTAGCTCGGTGTCTAACTCTACCAAACCAACTATCTTAGTTTTGGGTCGAGTTCTAGTTGGGGTGCGGCGATCGGTGGATTTAATGAAGTTGACGCTTCATGATCATTGTTTCCCATTGCAGCACCCTTGTTTGTTCCACTAGGATCTATCCTGTTATTGTTAGAATGGTTTGGGAGTGGATCATTAAAGATCTTGAGGGGTGCATTCTGAGGGGAAATTTCTGTTGTATAAGTGCTTGGCATGGGTACTATAGAATTTTCTAAAAACATATCTATAAAGAGTTGTTTTTGATCTTCTGGAAAATGCTACATGAATTTATTGTATTCACGACAAGTCCTAGTATCATGGTCTTGAATCGTGTTGAAGCCACAATACAAATTGGGATTATAATTTTGAGGTTGTTGATTTATAATCTGCGGCCCAAAATTTGGATAAGGTTGCTTGTTGTTAGAGTTAAAATTTTGAGGCTGTTGCCTTTGGTTTTGATTCTGATATCAAGTTGGGTTTCGATTTGGACCTTGTGTTTGGATTTTCATCATTGTTGTTGTTGTTGTTCTTGTCGTGGTGGCTGATTATGATCCACCGTGTTGATTGTTGGAGTAAAATTGTTATTTTGCTGATTATTAACAGGTGGTGAAATGTTTACAACATTTTCCCTTTTAACTTGGTTAGTTGCTCCATCTGTTGTGACTCCACGGTTCTTGTTAAGGATCTTAGGTCCTTGATTAGCATTCCCAGTATTAGGAAAGTCCGCGGTGTTTTGATTGGGAGTGGTTAATTTACCATTTGTCCCATATGTCTTATGACCACTATCTATCGTTTCTCGGTCGATTAGGAGAGCACTCTTGAGTACTTCATCGTAAGTTCTTAGTGGGAACTTCTGGACTTCTCCCTTTATCTCTCTATTGAGAGAATTAAGGAATAAATTGCATAGTTCCATTTGATCCATGTCCGGAGCACTCGTTGATGAGTAGAGAACTATACACCATCTTTGGATAAAATGAGCAAGTGGATTCATTATGTTTTTGTTTAATATGCAGGAATTCCCTAATTCCTGTTCTTAATAATTTGTTCATGTCAAAAGCTTTGATGAACTCTGACATGAGTTGTTTAAATGAGTGTATTGAGGCTTTAGGTATTCTGTAATACCAATCAAGGGCAATACCCTCTAAGGTCTTAGGGAATATATTAGCAACAACCACATCCCAAGGAGTAACTCCGTATGGGCTGTGGCATAGGCCTTAATGTGTGCATTTGGATCACCTTCCCCTTTATATTTGGGTAAATTAGGAAGAGGTCTTGGAAGCATAACACCTCGTATGGTGAAGTCTAGGGGCTCTTTTAAATATTATGAATAAGTTCTTACCGCATAGGGCTCGACCGTTGATGACGCTTGTTGAGGGGGTGGAGGTGGAATGGGTTGTTGATATGGCATAGCATATGCATTTGTAGGGACATAAGGGAATCCTTGTGGTTGAACGAACATCATGGGAGAAGAGAACATGTCTCCTTGTGGTGAATTTGAATAAATGTTTAAGTAAGGAGGAGCATTGTTTTGGTATGGGTTTTTTGGTGCCAAGCCGGGAGGTGTCATGTTTTCAATTTGGAGTGGTGTTTGAAAACTCTGAGTCCTAGTTGGTGTTTGTTGTGGGTAACTATAAGGATTTTGAGGAGGCATGCCTAACATGCCTATTCCTGTAAGGAGGTCGACCTGACTGGGATGATGCGGAGGGTTGGGTATTCCTACTTGCCCCAAATATGAATTTTGGTTTGCTTGAGCAAGTTCTAACCCTCTAACCTTTTCAAGTAAGGTTGAAATGACCTCTATTAGTGAAGACACAAAGTGGTTTTCCTTAATGGCATTTGTTGTATACCTTGAGGTTGTAAAGGGGTATGATACCTGCTATGAATTGATCGTTACCCTACCAAGCTTCACCGAGGGCATTTCCCATAGGTGGAGGAATGGGGGTGTTTTCTTGGAATAGGGTATCAGATTGTATTTGTAAACTCCCTATAGGTGGATACATATTTTGGAAGTGTTGTTCACTTTTAGCAAAGCATGCTAAGTACTCCTCATCCAAAAAGGGGAGTGGGTCTAACTGTCTACTGATCTATGGTCTAAACAAGACCCAAGGAGATGAAGTGGATTCTCCAGTAAACATCATATTTTTAGAGCCCGAGGGCTCGGGCATTATTGCGTTTATGCAAGCTGGTCAAACTCCTTAATTCGGAATGAGGAACTAGAACTAGTTCTATGAGGGGAGTTTGAGATGATAAGTAATTACTTGATTAGTTATTAGCCCATGCAGAAAGCAAGGGTGATGGTTGTCTATTTTTTACCACAGTTTACTTCAAGACCTGAAAGAGGTCTACCATATGCATCATATCCCGACATATTTAAGGGGTATATGAATACCTGCAGAATAATGGGAAAGAGTGAAGGTGGATGAAAGAAATGAAAATAAAAGAGGAAGAATTGTTTGTTTCACGTCAGGTTCACTAATTTTCTATGATGGAAAAGTGACATGCAAGCATGAGGATCTACAAGTACCACTTCCTCATACCCGACCTCCGAGGTTATGTAGAGGCAGATCAAACAATGAATGTTGAATATGAATAGATACGAGACAATCTAATCGGGTAATCTTATATCCTCAATACACAATAATGGAATCTACGAATCTAAGGTGAAGAAGGCCCTCTTAACTTGAATTGGTGTAATGGTTCGTTCAGATATAATGGATATTCGGAGGCTCCAATCAATGTCGAGCTCTGCTGAGATTCTATTTCTTGGTTATTGGATACGTGGGAAGTGGCTGTGGGAGTTTCGTATATATCTCCTGATAAGGTCATGAAAAATGGTGGTAGAAGGCTTAGTGGATTTGTAGTGAACTATGGATGATTTTTTTGTCTAGCCCGAGAAAATATTAGATTGATTGGCTTCTAAATTTAATACGGAGAAGCTGTGTTATGATATCTAGCGAGGAGTGGTGAGGATATAAATACCAACATTCGTAAAGTGGTGTCAATACTTAATTGATTTGCAAGCCCGTTGGGTTATGGGACTTGGGGATCACAACCAAGAGTTCGTGGTTGTTACGGACTGTTATCATCATGTGAAGAATCAATCCCTTCTTCGACTATCCAAGTAATTGTATGCCTTTTCTACCTCTATGTTTAGAACTAGGAATTGTGTAATTTTCTTGGAATACCTTATAGGTGATCCGCAACTTGAATGTGTAAGCTAGTATCTATGTCAACAAGGACGTCTCCTATGTTAGGTTGTGGAACTAAAGGATCACAACCAAATGCTTGCTCACTTTTGAATCCTTGTAAAGTCATTTGGATATTTTATCATGGCAGTTTATTGTTAGGATGGTTTGACCAAAATGTGTAAGCTTTGTCGTCTTCGATATTTAACCCTCTCAGCTGTTCACTAATTGCTTGTAGGTTTGTCATTGCTCAAAAGACACGTATCTAAGGTCTGATCTATATCAGCTAATGTCGTGGGTAAGTTTAGTTGAGGCACTATTGGTTCAAATATATTTTCTCTAGGCTCTCTAGGTCCTATGATTGTCATACAAAATGATTCAACTTTTAACTAACATTAATAAACTGATTACAAAAGAAGTATTTACACTATGCAAGCATTCTTCTATTTTTGTATTTTTAATGACGTATTTTAATGAAATTAAAGAGAAGCTATTCTAGTATATTTAGAAAAATGAACAACTAATCTAGCAACAAAATTTAAAACAAACAAAGTAGCTTGGTGTGGCTATTTGCCTGTGTAGTTGTGATTTTATCCTAAATATCTAAGCAACTAATTATATTAAATTGAAAGGCTCTCGATCCTACCTCAGAAGTGAGGAATGAATCACTAGTTTCTTAGAAACTATCAATCCCCATAGCTTCCTTGGAAATATCAAGAGCGAGATTTTTGACGGAAATAAAATAATTCACTACTCTATTTGATACATTGTAAATAGAACTTTGATAGTTCAAATCTAGCATTTAAAGAATAGTGGTAAATCTAGTTGTGTGTGATTTTGTCCCTCGAGTGTGATATCCTCATTCCTTCATGTCCTCGTGAATCCGTAAAGCGTGTATATGATAGTATAAATAGAAGATGGTATTTGAACAATGGCAACTTCGGATATAGACCGAATACAATGTGAGTAGGGGAGGGATAGCGTAAGTGAATAGAGGTTGACTATGCAATTTCTAGCAGGATTTATTGTGGAATATAACACAAGTGTACCGAGAGTTTTAGAATCTATCCTTGTGACAAAACAAAACCTGCAACTTTAATGGATTCTAATCTAGAAATGAAACTATTCTATGTTGAACTCGACTTGCATGGCACAACAATGAAGCAAGACAAAAACAAGAAGATCGAATGACCTCCAAAAGACCAACAATGGGAAAAACATGCAACTGATAGCATTCTAAGAAAGAAATTAAAAGACTGAATAAGAGAATTGAGAAGGTGAGGGGCCATTTTTTTGAAAACAAGCTGGCTATTTATAACAAATGCAATTATGAGAGGGTAAATCCAAATTGAACTCTTTTACTATAAACAAAGGGAAAGAACTATTACCAAGGGACCAAAAACATCAATGCAAGCTAAAGTGGTTGAAGAAAGTCTGTAAAATTGAAGATTTACGTTTGATGCGATCGTCGGAAGAATCTGGAAAATGTTTATAGGAACACCACTCTGTGTAGGGCGGCAATTATGGGACTGCCACCTTGTCCTAAAGGCGGTGGTCATGGGTCCACTACCTAGCGGGGTGGTAGTTTTGTTACTAAAGAAAGAAATGCAAGAAAAGAAGGGGCAGAGGGAAAAAAAAAGCATGTGGAGGCCTAGTGGGGCATGCGGGATACAAATGTATAGTTGGCGAGCCTTTCTAGATTTCAAACACCTTACAATTAGACTTGTATCATCATTGGGGTATGTGTAACATTGTTACGGTGGTGCAAGTACCCACAATTTCGGTACGTACATGAACCCTTGTGATTGAGAAAGATGGTTAATAACAACTGGTTAGTAACCAAGGGGCCTCGGGTGTGACGGAGCTTCCCAAAGTAATGTACCGTATTGAGTTCATGGAAGAAATCGGGGACATGATTACTCTCCTAAGTCGAGTTTTCGGTTTACCCTCTACTAGGATTTTCCACCCATGGATGTATCGGTTTATACGTATCATTCTTGCCAAGAAAGATTTTGTGGATTCGTCCACCATCATCGATAACACCCTTCACAAACAATTGATAGAAGTTAAGATGATCGGATGCTTCTACATGACATCGTATCGACTTATGTAGTAGCAAGAAGAAATCTATTTTAGGGACTTGAAACGAGATGAGTCATGGGGCAGAAAATAGTTTTTTTCATTATTACCCATGCAACTTAGTTTCAAAAATAGCTCTCACCATTTTAGAAGAGTCAATGATGTATTCACCTTCTACATGATTCGAACTGAATCGAGTACAGAGGAAATATTTTCTAAAGAATCCATAAGTGTCATTTCCCAATGGAGAACATGGTTTATTCAATTTTCATTCTTTTCCTACATTCATGTGAGTGGATTTACTAGTACTCTATGGAAGCTTCCTAAGTATGTTAGTGATAGATGGGAATTAATGGAACTTGCATGACAACTATTCCAAGTTCACCTTTGTCTTCTCGGTGATAAGCATCATTCAGAATTCATTTCCCAATCCAAATCGGGAATAGAAAAGTATCAACATAACCCTACCATGGAAGATTTATGGGCTTCTTGTTTAGACGAACATGAAGTAAGAAGATGAGAGTTTTCTTGCCTAACACTTTCTCAGATCAAGGCCTTTTGCATCAAGAACCCTCCCGATTCATTCATAAATGATGATGAAGATGTCATTGATCCCTCATAAGATGCAGTTTCTTTTACCCCATTGCCTCGAATTGACTGGACCAAAAGAGATGAATTTTCTCTTCATAGCAAGAATCAACTGATTCTTGAAAGAATCATATCTTGGTATGATAGAGAACTTGACAAGTTACAATCAATTCAAGATCATGCTTTGGGATCACAAAAATTTCCAACACAAGGAGGCCTTCATTCAACCAAAGCCTCTTCTTGATCAACCTCTGTACCATCCAATCATACACAACAAGCAAGAAAGGAGTGGTTTCCAAAATCCACTTCACTAAGTAATGTGTCACGAGGAGAAAAATCTAAAGATCCTAACCCCAAAGAAGGAAGAGAGCATGTATCAGGATTTTCTACCTCGAGTAGAGATTCTTCTACCCACATTGTTAATAGTGCTTAGAAGCTCATGGTAAATGATCCTCAACCATGCTTCAAACAAGCGTCCACTCAGGTGTAGGTAGTTCAAATATCAAACACTTCGGAGCATGTAGTTCATGAAGGGATTTCCCAAAATCTCCTGAATAATCAGGAGGTGGATATTGAGGTTGTTTCTCCTCAAATCAAGGTTATAGATAGGATTCAAGTAGGATCTCATGATGTCGAGAACAATGAGAATATTGATTTGAGCTCTAGGATTTTGTATGTGGAAATAGTGCATGATACTCCTTCCTGGGTTGATTTCAAGGTTAAGAAAAGGAAGAGGGTTGTCAAGGTAATTGAAAATGATTTTGATGCCCTTTTCAAACTTTCAAACAATGTCATTCTAAAGAAGCCTAAGGTGCTTTATCGAATAATGGTGGATAACGATGGAAATAGATTTGTAGATCTTGCCATCCAACAAGTTGATAAGGAGTGTGATGCCATGACACTGCTGATTATGAAGTTTCCAGACTTGGAATTGGGATGTCTACATTAGAAAGTGACATGGTGATGGCTTGAGATTCAATTGATATCATGCTAAAGAGACTTGAGAATTAGCTCAAGGCCGAAAATAATCAATTGGTGGAGTATGTTCAACATTTGATGAATCCCATATCATCCACTTTCCCAATACCGATGCAAGTGGATACCCCGGATGAAGAGACTCTCAATTTGTGAAAATAAATAAAAACATTAGGCCATGTCACCAAAACTTGGCTTTTAGAGATTCTCGTTTTAGGCTAAGGGACGATCAAGAGCTGCGGTTAAGCTTTATGAAGATGTCGGTGCGTATCTTGATCCAATTATTTCTTTTAAAGAAATTTTTATTTCTAATATATCAAATTTAGATGAGATATTGCCCAGTTTGTAGGATATGACAAGTATGGAATCCTCGTTTTAGCCATTGAAGGAATTCTCAAATTTGAACATCGAGGGACAGTTTTCTTTCTTTGTCTTCATCTCAAATCAAGGAAGATGATTCTTGAGGATTCTATGTTCCATTATGAGAGCATGTGCAATGAATCCTTCACTTCACTCTCCTTGATTCAAGAATTCATAGCTGAGATTCCTTGCAACCTCATAAATGACCATAATCAAAGGTGTTCATCGAGAGCGGTGGAAGAGCAATTTTCATAATTATTTAAGGACATGTACACTCCGCCAATAATTTCTCATCAGTTTCAATGGAGCGGTGTATCAAATTATAGAACTTATTTGAGAACTCTCAATCCAAAATTGTTAATTTAAATGATATGCCAAGTAGGATTCTTGAATTGCAGGTATTTTGTGAGGCTATTCTTCACCAAAATGAACCTCCGAGAAGAAGAAAAGATGTTTGAAACTTTGGGAAGGTTAAGATCCTTTCAACTACAAAAAGAGATAGATCCTAATTTCACCGGCGGTTGAGGGAGTTAATTTTCTTGGTACCTAACAACGTGGGAGAGTCCATTTCTCATACTCTTGAGATAGGCGGACCCCATTTCAATGGATAAGGTTATTATTGTATATTTTAAAAAGTGGATTTTTAAGAAAAGGATGTTGTTATTTATTTTCGAGAATTGTGGGTAACTTTAATAAAGTTGGTTAGAAATGTCAAAGGTCACTTAGGTGCCTTATTTAATGATCATGTTAAACCCTAACTACTTTGTAAAAAAATTTGGGTTACAAAAGGAAGTGAGGGCTCATTTTTAAATGTGACTTTGAGTGAGGAGAAGAAAATACTTTTGTATGCAAGCTTTACTTCAAAGAAAGAAACTTTGTTTTCTTTTGAGAAGACATTTTGGAGTTAATGAAATATGAACTTTGTGTCCCATTCATTGTCTCTTATAGCATTTGATGTTCTTATGTTCATTAGATGTTAGTGTTTGAATCTTGCATGCAAATATTATCTTTGATCTTATTGTCAACGTTATTAATCTGTTGTTCTAGTTCACAAAGTGATCAATCTCTGATTATCTACTTGCTTACATGTGTTCCCTTTTACATATTCTTGTTTAGCTAACTCAAACTCCATTTTATTTGTGTTAGTTATTCCTCTTTCCTCTTCGTGTAATATTAGGCTCTGTTTTACCTAACTCTTGCATGTTCCTTTTATTCATTCCTTTCCATTTCTTTCCTTCATTCCATTCCATCCCCCTCATTCACTTTTCTTTCCATTGATGTTCCAAAACACCCCCCACATACAATTTTGAATGTACAGATGTAAATACAGTTTTGGTTTTCAATAAAGACAGCCTCACCTTCATTGAGGAGGGACTTCATTCCCACACCTGTTGCATGTCATTTGTCTCGCATGCAAATCCATATGCTAAAAATTCCTAATGTCATGTGAATACAAGATAGGTTTCCCAACCACCAAGTAATTCAATTATTCTCGTGCCTTCCAAATTGACTAAAGAATAAAAGACCTATGAAGAGAAACAAGAAATCCCTCGAATAGTAAGTCAACCAAATGAATTCATTTTAATATCTCTTGACCCTTCTGAGCTTATTGGAAATATTAAATATCACATGAACTTTCCAAAGTTCAATTCAAATAAAATCCCTCATGTTTTATTTTATTTTTGGATGTAAAAAAAAGAAAAAAAAATGTAGGTACGTACCCACAGTGTCTTGGTTACATCTCGGGCATAGATTTATGTACCTTGGACATACCTAGAGTGTGTATGTATGTACCCACAGTGTACACGGAATTTATGTGTACATGTACTCGGAATGTACCAGGCTTGGTATGAGGGGATCTAGGAATTTCTTACGAGAGAGAGAGAGAGAGAGAGGTCATTAGACACTCGGTTGGTTCTTTCATTCATATTATCCAAAATAACTTTCTAATCATCCTTAAGGATGTAGGAAGGATTCAATGTTATTCCTTAATAGTTTCTAGGACAAAATTCTCTTTGAAATTTTAAGCTATGTAATTTACAGTTTCAATTTTTTCTATTTGTATTGAAGATGACCTAAGATTTGATCTCATAAATAACTTATATGGATGCTCAAATATATGTCCAAATTTTATTGAATAACTTATTTCCTTCGCCAATTGCGATGATCCCAAATAATTACCTCAAATTTTATTGATATCCTTTGATGTAGGCCATAACACTAAATACTAACAAAAATAGTTTCTAGAGATTAGTAGGCATTACCATGAAATATATATTACAATCCTCTATCTATTTATAAGTCAATACTTGTAAGGATAAAACCTAAATATTTGGAACGATTCTGAGAATATAGGATCACAATAAGACCAAACTAAGATGGAGAAAACCGAGACAAGATTTTGTAGAGGATACCAACACAGAGGTGTAAGAGCGAGACCTCTCAAGGTGCCACAGAAAAAATGATTCACTTTTAGCATTTTTTGGTCTCAGGGATCTTAATGGACTATGCCCAGATGAAGTATCCCAGAAGTAATGACACCGTATGGAAGAAAAAAAATCCTCAAAAATAATTTACTGTGCCACCTAGACACGTTGGTGTAGTCGGTTAAGTTTCAAGAGCTTTAGTTTGCAAAATAATGCATTGGACAATCTTACAGTGACTCAAACTATAATAATTTGTACTATTGAAAACAATAGGAAAATGAGAGAAAAAAAAATGATATGGAAAAATTGAAGCATAATTTTGTAGAAGGTCCCAACGCAGAGGTGTAGGATTAGACGAAACCTCTCAAATAGCCTTTTTGGTCTCATGGCTCTTAAGGAACTATGCTCGAAAAAGTATCTTGGAAGAAATGACATTGTTTGACACTAAAAATATCCTCAATAAGCATTTACTCGACCACCTAGACCTATTGATTTAGTTGGTTTGTGTGCCAAGAGCTTTCGTTTGCAAAATAATGCGTCGAAAGCCTTACACTCACTCAAATTGTAGTGTTTAGCATCGTTGTAAACAATAGGACAATGAGAGAACCAAATTGAGATGGAAAAAACCAAGAAATAATTTTGTAGAGGGTCCCGACATGGAGGTGTAGGATCATACGAGACATCTCAAGGTGTCACGGAGACCGAGAAATCACTTGGTGAACTTATAGCCTTTTTTGGTCTCAGGGATCTTAAGGGACTATGCCTAGACGAAGTAGCTCGAAAGTAATGACACCATATAACATGGAAAAAAACCATCCAATAGAATTTACCTAGCCACTCAGACTTTTTGGTGCAGTAATTTTTTTGGCCAAAGTTCCATTTGCAAACTAATGCGTTACACAACTTTACACTAACTCAAACTATAGTATTTTACATTGTTGCAAACAATATGACAATGAGAGAACCAAATTGATATGGAGAAAATAGACAGATAATTTTCTAGAGGATCCTAATGTAGAGGTGTATGATCAGATGAAACCTCTCAAGGTTCCACAGAGACCGAGAAATCACCCGGTGAACATATAGCCTTTTTGGTCTCAAAGACTCTTAATGAACTATGCCCAGATGAAGTAGCTCATAAGAAATGACACCATATGACAATGAAACAAAGCATCCAAATTTTTTACCTAGCCACTAGATGTGTTGGTGTAGATGGTTCGATTCCATGAGCTTCCGTTTAAAAAATAATGCATTGGAAAACCTTTCACTAACTCAAACTGTAGTAGTTTTTGCACTATCAGCAAACAAGAGGAAAATGATAGAACCAAATTGAGATGGAGAAAATTGAGAAAGGATTTTCTAGAGGGTTTTTATGTATAGGTGTAGGATAATAATATACCTCTCAAAGTGCCATGGAGATCGATAAAACACCCAGAGAACTTATAGCCTTTTTTTGGTCTCAAGGCTCTTAATGGACTATGCCCAGACGAAGTAGCCTGGAAGCAACGAACCTATCTAAAACAAAAATGAAACCTCCATAAGTGTTTACCTAGACCCTCGAGATGTTTTTGTGCATTCAGTTTGATGCCATGAGATTCTGTTTTCAAAATAATGCATTCGAAAGCCTTACACAGATTGAAACTGCAGTATTTTGCTTTTTTGCAAATAACAAGACAATGAGAGAACTTAATTGAGATGGAGAAAATTGATAAAGGATTTTGTAGAGGGTCCCTACATAGAGGTTTAAGATCATATGATACATCTCAAGGTGCCATAGAGACCGAGATATCACCTGGAAAATTTTTAGCATTTTTTGGTCTCAGGGCTCTTAAGGGACTACGACTGGACGAAGTAGCGTCAAAGCAACGACATAGTCCAACACCAAAATGAGGCCTCAAAAGGTGTTTACTTGGTGTGTGGACGTGTTGGTGTATTCGGTTCGGTGCCATAGGCTTTTGTTTGTAAAATAATGCATTGGACATCGTTACACGGACTCAAACTGTAATATTTTGCATTGTTGCAAATAATAGGACAACGAGAGAACCAAATTTAGATGTAGAAAACTGAGAAAGAATTTTGTATAGGGTCCCTATGTGGAGGTTTAAGATCATATGAGACCTTTCAAGGTGCCACGGAGACCGAGAAATCACCTAGTTAACTTTCAGCATTTTTTTGGTATCGTGGCATTAAGGACAAGGCCAGACATAAAGTAGCCCAAACGCAACGACACCATCCAACAACAAAAAAATCCTCTACATGATTTTACCTAGCCACTAAGATGTGTTGGTGTATTTTTTTTGGTGCAATGAGCTTTCATTTGTAAATGAATTGGAAAGCCTTACATTCACTCAAACCTGTAATATTTTACATTGTTGAAAATAATAGGACAACGAGATAACCAAATTGAGATGGAGAAATTTGAGAATTTTTTTGTAGAGGGTCCCTATGTGGAGGTGTATGATCATACGAGACCTCTCAAGGCTCCATGAAGACCAAGAAATTTCTCAGAAAAATTTTAGCCTTTTTGGTTTCAGGGCTCTTAAGGGACTACGCTCAGATGAAGTAGCCCGAGAGAAATGGAAATGTCTAACATAAAAAGAAGTCTCCATTAGCATTTACCTAGCCACCTAGACGTGTTGGTGTACTCAGTTTGGTGCCAAGATCTTCCATTTGTAAAATAATGCATTTGATAATCTCTCACTCTCTTTTTGTCTCTCTCTCACGTTCTCACTCTCGCTCTTTCTCTCTTTCTTGTTTTCACTCTTACACACTCAATCATTTTCTTTGTCACTGTTTGTTTATCCCAAACACACTCCCTCACTCTCTCTCTCATGCTCTCTTTATTTCTCCCTCATAATCTCATTCTCTATCTCTATTTCCTAGATAATTTTAGAGACTATTTACTTAGAGACCTGTGTGTTGTGGTGGTTAGATGATTAATTTTAGTGGCTTATTGAATGTTGTATCTCTCTCTCACTCTCACTCTCATTGTCTCTATATTTATCTCCCTTTCTACCTAACTCACTCTCTCACATTATCTCTCACTCTCACTCTTTCCTTATCATTCTATCACTTTCTATTTATATCTCGCTCTCATTCTCACTCACTCTCCCTCTCATGTTTTATTTCTCTCTCTCTCTCTCACAATCTAGACCTCACTCTCACTTTCTTTTCCTCTCAAACTCTCACTAACTATTTATTTACTTTTAATCAAACAAGCTTATGTTTTATTGATGACTCAAATACGAGGGCACCACATTGACAAGGAAACTCGTATATTGTTTAAAATCCCTCTAGTCTACAGTAGTGATTACAAAGTGAAAAATGTTCTCAATCTTCTACACTACAAGAATGGAAAGCCTAATATATTTCTAGTAGGTCTCATGAGTGAGTTCATCTTTTGGAATATCAATATTAGGACCATATTTCCTAGTCTCATGCCTAGAACCATCATTGAGTCTGCTTGTACAACTACCTTGTTTATGAGAGGTGGGATAAGTAACTAAATGGATATGGCATCTACTTTATGCCTTGTAATGCATATTACACATATTTTCCAAACATGTTTCTCCCCACATATACTTGCACTCTTGAATGTCAATTTCTTCACACTCTGAAACAAATTTCATATTTCTCATATTTCCATGTATGGTATTATGCAAGCTAGGATGAATCATTTGAAGTCGGAAAAAAAACCACATGCTCATATTCGATTCATGATTTAGTTTGAAAGGTGGGATGAGAACACAAAAATCTCTGCACAAACCATTTTGTTCTAATAGATGTTCATATTCACAAGAACCTCTTCTTCCTTGAAAGTGCCTAGTTTGTCTCACTAACTCAGTAAGGATTATGCATACTCTAGAAACTTCACATTTCTCATGACAGATATGGTTATTGCTACATGGATGTTTAGCATTGGAGTAAAAACTATAAAAATGATCCTTGTATAATATTCAAGAGAAAATATTCAAAGGATATCAAGAATGTTTCTAGTAATTATTTGGGATCATTGCAATTGGCTAAGGAAAGAAGCTATTTAATTAAATTTGTTCATATATCTAAGCCTTCATATAACTTATTTATGAGATAAATTATTAGATGATATTCAATACTAATAGAGAAATTTGTACCTATCAATTGCATAGCTTAAAATTTCAAAGATTATCCTTTCCTAGAAACTATTAAGGCATAACATTGTTATGAATGTAAGAACCAACTAGTGGACTGACCTCTTTAGCTATCATTGGTAGGTTAGAGTCATCCTAATTAAATAAGTCCTTTAAGAGCTCCCTATATACATATTTTATGGCCACCATCGCAACACAAAAATTAATCTCAAAGGAAATGGAAGAAACATAAATAATATACCAACGCAGAGGTGTAGGATCAGAACCGAATTCCTTGTAGCATCCTCTCCTCTAGAGAAAGATATTTAGCTCTTCTGCTACTAGAATGGATAAAAAATTTGACATAACATCCCGAGATTGCAAACAAGAGGAAAACGAAAGAACCAAATTGAGATGGAGAAAACTAAGAAATGATTTTGTAGAGGGTCACTATGTAGAGGTGTAGGATCGGAAGATACCTCTCAAGGTGCCATGGAGATGGATAAATCACCTAGAGAACTTATAGCATTTTTGGTTCGAGGGATCTTAATGGACTATGCTCGGATGAAGTATCCTGGAAGAAATGACACTGTCCGACACCAAAATGAAACCTCCATAAGTGTTTAATAGCCACCTAGATGTTTTGGTGCATTGAGTTTGATGTCGCGAGCTTAGTTTGCAAAATAATGCATTCGACAATGTGTTGACCAAAATAATCTCACACTTATTTTTGGTCAAATAATACCATTTTCCCCCCTTCTTTGCTTCAATCTAAATTTTTATATATTTTTCAGCACTTAAGGTCCCTT
Source organism: Taxus wallichiana var. yunnanensis (assembly GCA_018340775.1). NCBI lineage: Eukaryota > Viridiplantae > Streptophyta > Pinopsida > Cupressales > Taxaceae > Taxus > Taxus wallichiana. The sequence continues at coordinate 803,085,503 of CM031239.1, read as the reverse complement.
TAACGCATTTCCATCAAATAGGAAATTTCTTCCCCTTTCTAGAAATATAAAGAAGTCCTTCTAACTCATATTTTGCAAATGGCAGGTCGGCGGGACTTGGAAGGATATTTTTCCAAAAGTGGGCTGATTTGGTCGTAGGGAATATTTTTTGCCAATGGGAAAATTGCGGACCGGATGGGTGGCGAGAGACATTTTAACATTTTTGCACTTTTCATAAAAGGAACAAGTTATAATTGTGGGTCCGTAGGCACTCGGGAAGGATTACTTTTGCTAAATGTAAAATGTGGGCCGACGGGCCCGAGGATGAATTTTCACTAAAAGTAAAGTTGTGGGGCAACAGAGGAAATTTTTCCCAAGTGTAAATGTGGGTTGACGGGTTTGCAGGTATTTTGGAACTTTTGTACTTTTCGCAAAATGGCACAGTTTTCAAGTGCGGGTCCGTGAGCCTCGTGGAGTCTTTTCACCAAATGTAAAGTCACAGACCCGTGAAGGTGCCACATGCCTCAACGATGTAACTCTAAAGGTTAAGCCCAGGGGGTAGTATCCAAACAAGTGCAGGCTCACCACGTGGTCAAAGGTAAAAAAGAAGATAGAGTTAGACGTTGAAGAGTCTAGGACCGGCAGAAGGAGCCATGCTTCAACTCGGCCCAACTTCAAATGAAAAATCCAAAATGGGTTCCCAAATGTGCATGGATATTCCATGTGTCCTAGGTATAAAAAAGGGATAGAGTCAACTATTTAATTGACTAAGTATAAGATGGTCGGTAGAAGCTTCCATGTGCCTCATCGGTGTAACTTTAGATGTGAGACCCAAAGCAAAGACTCAAATGAGAGCCAACTCTCCATGTGTCTAGGGTCCAACAAAAGTCAAATGGGTAGCAGACTGAATCGGCTAAGTATAAAGGAGTAGGTGGAAGCCTCCATGTGTCTCATCAAAGCACAACTTCAAAGTTATAACTGCGGAGGAAGACCACAAACGAGCACGAAGCTTCCACATGCCTCATCAGTGTAAATTCAAAGGAAGAATAAAGAGCCGGTCCTTAAATGTGTGCTAAGCCTCCACGTGTCTAGGGTCAGACATATGGCCCCACCAAACAAAAGGGACTTAGCCAAAACACAAAGAAATAGAGCAAAGCCGCAGAAGGAGCCACATGTCTCTTTAGCGCAACTTCAAAGGTGAAACCCAAAAGGTATTCCCAAACAAGCACTAACCAACCACATGGTCGAGTCCGAAAAGGTAAGGTCGGTCATTGAAAATTCCAAAATCCTACAGAGGCCTCCACGTGTCTCATCCATACAACTTCAAAGGTAAAATCTTGGGGCAATTTCCAAATGAGCGCAAAGCCTCCACGTGTCTTGGGTTGGGAATAATGTCTTCGCCAATAAGAGGGACTCAGGAAAAATACAGAGGGAATTGAGGAGCCCACAGAGCCACCACGTGTCAATTTGGAAAAACTTCATGAGCGACAAGATGGGGATAAATCTTTAAAATGCGTGGGGCTGCCATGTGGGTCTTGCATGAATGGAATTTTTAAAATATTGTGAGCCCATGACCCTATTCTTATGAAAACCATATCTTTCAACCAGAGCTCGATTCAAAGCGTAGAAGGGACATTTGCGAAAGCTCTCAAAGACTAGATTCTCACCCACCACCATTAAAGTTTCAGCCCACCATTTTTGATCCTGTCAAATCTCCCACCTGCCACAATGATGAAGAATGGGCCTCCTTCATTCCCATAAAGGAACAAAATGTGAAGCCATGGACTCTATCGGGAACCCATCATTCATTGCAGGTAAATTCAATGCACTTCGGGGTGGTGAAGCACGGTTCAAATTCTTCCCTCTATCCTTGTCTCATTCTTCTATATATTGTAAATGAGGGAATATTTCAAGGGTTGGTAATTTTTTCTCTCCTTCGCCCTCTCTCTTTCTTCCCTAGTGTAGAATGTGGAGTCTAAGCCTCCTCTCATGGCTCGTAATGGCATTTCCTTTGCTCTTGCCCACTAATGATGTATTGTTAGACACATGGAGCAATAAAATCTGTTTTGTGATGCATCTTGTCCATCCCTTGCTTATTTTTTTGTCTCTTCTTGCCTCCTTATTGCAGGGTATATTGTGCATACTCTGATGTCTATTGTAGGTTTTGGGAGCTGTGTTTAATGGGTTTTGAAGTGGTTTTTGTGTGATATTCATCTCTGGTCTGTGGTGCTTCTGTTCACCCTCTCCTTTACTTACCTCTCTCCACTTCAGAAGCTGGATTTTTGATCAGCCACTTCCTTTTCTCATGTATCACCGCTTAGTGTAGGCTCTGTTTTTTATGTATTTCTCCCTTTCCCTGTTTCCTGGAATGGTTAAATTAGGATAGATTAGTTTTTTCCTACTAGAGTAGCTTGTGGTAGGTAGTTTAGGAAGAAGAAGCCAAATTTCTCCAGAGGGCCATCTCAAGTCCACAAGTCCCACAACTTGAGAGATGGTCCCATGTTGTGCAATCACACCAAATGTCCCACTTAGATCCGAGGCCATTCGGAGGTGCTGTGATTTTGCATCAACACACGGCCTTACACGGACTAAAACTTCAATACTTTTGATTGTTGCAAACAATAAGACAACAACATAAATGAATTGAGATGGAGAAAAATGAGAAGGTATTTTGTAGAGAGTCCCTATGTGGAGGTGCGAGGATACTACGATACATCTCAAGGTGCCACAAATACCGAGATATCACTTGGAAAACATTTAGCATTTTTTGGTCTTAGGGCTCTTAAGGTTCTACACTCGCAGACGAAGTAGCATGGAATAAACTAAACCAACTCGACACTAAAATGAGTTCTTCAAAAGTGTTTACTTGGTCACCGGATGTGTTGGTGTAGTCGTTTTGGTGCCACAAGCTCTTTTTGTAAAATAATGCATCGGACAACCTTCGGCAGGACTCAAACTACAGTATTTTGCACTATTGCAAATAATAGGACAATGAGAGAATGAAATTTAGATGGAGAAAACTGATAAATGATTTTATATAGGGTCCCTAAGTGGAGGTGTAAGATCTAATGAGACCTTTCAAGGTGCCACGGAGACTTATAAATCACCTAATAAACTTTTAGCCTTTTTTGGTCCCAAGGCCGTTAAGGGACTATGCCTAGATGAAGTATCCCAATAGAAACGACATAGTCTCGAAACCAAAACAAATCCTCTAATATATATTACCTAGCCACTTGGATGTGTTGGTGTAGTTGTTTTGGTGCAACAAGATTTCATTTGCAAAATAATGAATTCAATTTGCCTTACACTCGACTCAAACTACAATACTTTACATTTTTGCAAATAATAGGACAACAAGATAACCGAATTGAGATAAATAAAACTAAGAATTTTTTGTAGAGGGTCCCTATACGGAGGTTTAGGATCATATGAGACCTCTCAAGCTTCCATGGAGACGAAGAAATCACTTAGAAAACTTTTAGCCTTTTGGTCTTAGGGATCTTGAGGGACTACTCTCGGACAAGTAGCCAGAAGAAACGGAAATTTATGACACAAAAATGAAGCCTCCATTATTATTTAATTGGCCACCCAGATGTGTTGGTTTACTCGCTTTTGTTCCAAGATCTTCCATTTGTTAAATAATGCATTAGATAACGTCTCAATCTCTTTGTTTGTGTCTCTCTCATGTTGTCACTCTCACTCTTTCTCTCTTTCTCATTTTCACTCTCACACACTCACTCCCTCTCTTTTTCATTGTTTGTTTATCCCTAGCACACTCTCTCACTCTCTTTGAATCTCTCTCTCTCTCTCTCTCACTTTCTTTATCTCTCCCTCCTACTCTCATTCTCTATCTCTTTTTGTTAGATAATTTTAGAGACTATTTACTTAGATATTGTGTTGTGGTGCTTAGATGATTAATTTTAGTGGCTTATTGAATGTTGTATCTCTCTCTCACTCTCACTCTCATTGTCTATATCTTTATCTCCCTTTCTACCTCACTCAATCTCTCACATTATATCTCACTCTCACTCTATTTATCATGTTTCCACTTTCTATTTATATCTCACTCTCATTCTCACTCTCTCCCTCTCATGTTTTATTTCTCTCTCTCTCTCTCTCTCTCTCTCTCTCTCTCTTTCACAATCTAGATCTCACTCTCACTCTAACAATCTAGATCTCACTCTCACGGTCTTTTCCTCTCACACCCTCACTAAATATTTCTTTATTTTTAATCAAACAAGCTTAAGTTTTATTGACAACTCGAATAGGAGGGCATGACAACCACAAGGAAACCTGGAGATTGTTTAAAATACCTCTAGCCTACAGTATTGGTTATAAAGTGAAAAATGTTCTCAATCTTTTGCACTACAAGAACCAAAATACCTCATATATTTATAGTAGGTCTCATGAGTGAGTTCATATTTTGGAATATCAATATTAGTACCATATTTCCTAGTCTCATGCCTAGAAGTATCATTGAGTCTACTTGTACAACTACCTTGTTTATGAGAGGTGGGATAAGTAACTAAATAGATATGGCATCTACCTTGTGCCTTGCAATGCATATTACACATATTTTCCAAACATGTTTCTCCCCAAATATACTTGCACTCTTAAATGTCAATTTCTTCACACTATAATACAAATTTCGTATTTCTCATATTTCCATGTATGGTATTATGCAAGCTAGGATGACCCACTGAAGTCGAGAAAAATAACCACATGCTCATATTCACATTCTTGATTTAGTTTGAAAGGTTGGATGAGAACACTACAATCTCTTCCCAAGTCATTTTGTTGTGATACATGCTCATATTCATGAAAACCTCTTCTTCCTTGAAAGTTCCTAGTTTTTCTCACTAACTTGGTAAGGATTACGAATACTCGTAAACTTCACATTTATCATGATAGATATGGTCGTTTCCATGTAGATGTTCAACATTGGAGTCAAAACTATAAAAATGATTCTTGTATTTTATTGAAGAGAAAATATTCAAAGGATATCAAGAATGTTTCAGGTAATTATTTGGGATCATTATAATTGGTCAATGAAAGAAGCTATTTAAATAAATTTGGACATATATATAAGCCTTCGTAAAAGTTATTTATGAGATCAAGTCTTAGATGATCTTCAATACTAATAGATAAATTTGTAACTATAAATTGCATAGCTTAAAATTTCAAAGATCATCCTGTCCTAGAAACTATTAAGGCACAACATTGTTATGAATGTAAGAACCAACCAGTGGATTGACCTCTTTAGTTATCATTGATAGGTTAGATTCATCCTAATTAAATAGGTCCTTCAAGAGCTCCCTATATACATATTTTATGGCCACCATCGCAACACAAAAATTAATCTCAAAGGAAATGGAAGAAACATAAAGAATATACCAACACGGAGGTGTAGGATCAGAACCAAATTACCTGTAGTATCCTATCCTCTAGAGAAAGAGATTTAGCTCTTCGATACTAGAATGGATAAAAAAATTGACATAACTTCCTGAAATGGTCAAAATAAGCATAACAACAGGGGAATGACTAAGAATACACTTGGGTTATCAATCGCCTAGTAAATATTTATTGTTTAGTTCTCGAATGACATGTAATTTGGTCTATATCTTAGTGACCTTCAATTCATTTATAATTCCTTCTATGATAAACCCATGGATACTTTCAAAAGTGCCTTAAAAAATATAGGGGTAGTAATCAAACCTAGTGAAGGGTGTGATCGATTTCTAAACAACTTGAAATGCATATATAATTAGAGGTCACAATATGAATTCACAAATATATCTAATGTTATAAATGGAAGCCAAGTAACAATGTCTCCTGTATTTAAGGATCGAGGACTACTGAGGTATGTGGCAGGATTGGACATTCAAGAATCGGTGAGTGTATGATTCATTATGTCGTTGCATCTGGAGAAAATGTTTTTGACATTGGAGTAATGCATCTTGGAAAATAAAATTGAACCTAAGAAATCCTCTCAAATTTCCAGATTACACAAGCACTGGACATATCAATATTTTTATTCGAATGAAACCTTCATTCTCATGACTTGGAACTGAAATAATTTTTCAAAAGAGCATAAAAACCTATTAAATTTCTTAATCATCAGGACCGAAATACCACTTTGGACTTGTTATTCTCAATTTATAACACTCTTGGAGCTCCAAATATTTCACGGGCTATAGAAAAAAGGATATATCTATATTGGGTAACATTTCTTTGATCTTGAATTGTTCTTGGATATCCGGAATTTTCCTCCTTCAAAATATCACAGATGAAAGACATCAAATTTTGATGACTCTCTCTGAATGTTTTTCGTACATAAAGCAAATTAACCCTTTTCAATTTAATACTCTCTCTCAAGACTAATAAGAATGGGTAAGACACCAAACATTAAAGTAAGTGAAATAGTTCCCATGCGATGGAAAAAGAAGATAGTTGTATTGATTAACATTTCTTTGTATAAGTTTCCCATAGGGAAGGGATTGCTTAGAAAAGGGGTGTAAATTTTTTTCTTAGATATCTGAAATTTCCCTCCTTCAAAATTGATGTACCAATTTATGCACATAAAAGGATGTCTTGGTAAAAATTTTGGAGGATTCGTTTTAGTGTCCGATGGTGCCATTACTTTTGGGTTACTTCATCCGGCGTAGTCCCTCAAGATCCCCGAAACCAAAAAAAGCTAAAAGTTCATTAGGTGATTTATTAGTCTCCATGGTACCTAGAGAGGTCCCATTGATCCTAGAATTTTACGTAAGGACCATATACAAAATCCTTTCTCATTTTTCTCTATCTCAATTTTTTTCTCTCAATGTCCTATTATTTACTGAATCATTTGAATATTGCAGTGTGAGTCCTTGTAAGGTTTTCTAACGCAATATTTTGTAAACACATGCTCCTAGCACCGAACTGCATGTGCCCACGCATCAGGGTGGTCTTTTCACTTATAGGTGAGGGTCGATTTGGTGCACAAAATCCTTCAATTCAAACCAAGTACTAGGAAACATGTTAAGAAGAGATTGTTCATACAATACATGTTGTGAAATGAGAATTTGAAGAAGATATTTTTCATACAATATAGGTGGTGAAATGAGAATTTCTTCTTGTGGTTAGTTTCAATATTTAATTTTCCTTAGCTTATCTTAGCTTCTAGAATAATAAATTATCTACTCATAGTGCCATTGACCTCATGAAGGTGGAAGATTGTTTGGCACCACTAACCTACATAAACATGTTAGTAAACAATTAAAAAGAATTTTAAAACATACACAATTTAAACAAAATCATTAAAGTAAATATTCAAATTAATTTCATTTATAGCTATATCTAATCTTAAGTGAACATACCTTTGAATTAAGAAAGTAAGCCACTGACAAGGCTTAAGGGCAGTTTTATGTATCTTCATTTGTACAAATTCGATCCAGTGAACCATCCGGGTTCGATATAATTTTAGGGTGTCAAGTATTTCTTCATGGTTAGAATCAAGAACTTTCCACAAGATCTTATTGCATGGTCTACTTCCATATTTAATGAATTGACCATTACATGCAACAACTAGGTGATAATAATGAATTAACTTTTTATGATTGTCAAAATCCTCAAACAACCACACATTGGATTTATTCGTTGGGTATCTTCTTAGCCATGTTTTAGTAATAACCATAGAGCCTATAGGATATTATAGGTCTTGTTCATCTATGATTGGTGCTATCAATTTATTTTTTTCCTCAACACAATGACACAAATAATAAGATGTTCCTTCTTTATTAATTTCTTCTTCGCAACAAACCGCATTAACTTGACCTACATCACATTGCACACAAAATTGGTAGTTTCAATAAAATGATTCATTAATAAGTTACATAACATGATAAAAAATATAAATTTTTACAAAATAATGTAGATATATAATACCTGGTTGCACTAGATATGATATATGGTCAAAGTCAATTGATGATTCACTCTCCATGAGTTGTAAATCTTGTGGAGGTTGATAGGTGTCAAGTGGATATATTTGTCTACAACACCATTCAACAACCCACTTGTAGACACTTATAGTTTGATTGAACCAATAGTATTATTAATATTGCACTAACTATTCTACTCCTTGAAAATTGATGACATGCCGTCATTTAGATCCATCTAACTCCCATTTTACGACATCCTTTTGGTCGTATTCCTCTTGTAACCAACTAATCAGGCTAATATAGCTTCATATTGACTAAACCCTCTTCTAGTATTATTCTAGACCACTTCTACTAGCTTCCTAGGTAATCAATCCATTTCATTGGATTGATTAGACCTCTCACTAACCCTCTCAAAACCCTAATTTCTCACTAATTGTGATTAATTATCCTAAACCTAGTTTAACTAGCCTAAACCATGTTTAACCTCTTCTAAGCCTAGTCAAATCTTACTTTGACTCACTAAAAGTTCTTTTTGGCTTATTCATTTGTCCCACATGCACCCAAATCATTCCATCTTTGGAAACCAAAAACTATAAATAGGACTAGACCCCCTCTCATTTCCTAAGAACACTTCCCCTTTCTAGGCTAAACTATAGTATTATTGCTAGGATTAGAGCTTCTCTTCATTTGTCATATTGAGCTAATATTACTTTTTATTTTCTATTTCCATTCAAATTTGAGTAAATGGAAGGAACCATGTGGCTCTTTATCCATTAATGGAGAGCTTCCATTCTCACAATCATAAACTGATTGCTTAGAATCTAACTAGGTTCATTTATAAAGCTTTCAAGAGTAGAGGATAACTAGATTTGCTTGTTTATTTCAAGATTAATGCATGCAAAGTAATAAATCCTTGCTTATCTCTTATAAAATGGTCCATTGAAATTTTTGTTCAAAGATTTGGGGCTTCTTTAGTGTTCTTACCCCATTTTCATAGCTTTTGTAAATTGTTTCCTTGTACACACCACTCTTTTGACTCACATTCATCCCAAATTGAATACGTACATGAAGAGAAAAACCATGTCATTTTCCTTGTATAAATAGTCCATGAACCTGCATTTGAACTTATAACGAGTGCAAATCACTAGATCCCGTTAGTCTACAACAATCTTCATATTTTGCAAAATGTACTTCTTCTACCAACCAAAAAAACTATGAACCATAGATTTACCATCATTACTTGGACCCATTATTTAGTTACACCATTCAACGATGGATTTTTCATTGATCAACTTGGAACCATATTTGTACTTCAATTCTTCTCTTGTTAGGGCTCTTTTAACACATGCTCTTGCACCATCATGTTATCCTTTTCCATGTCTGGCCTCATTAAAATTAAAAAATCGTTCAACACCACTTATCCTATGCATCCTTCTTAACTAATAGAACATTTATGAATTCTTGATTTTTGATGTACACTTATCAGACCATATGATGTGTTTATCAAATATGATGTTTTTGTTATTCAAATTTACATAGAATATCTCAAATCAACTAAAAGGAATGATAACCAGATCGTGCCAAGCTAAGAACACAGATGCTAATCAAACATCATGATCAATAAGATGAAAGCAATTTTATAGAATAACTTTACATAAACCTTTGCAAACAAATGAGCAAGAATATCATATATTATTCTCGGAACTCAATGAAATACAATGAGAATGGGCCTTGCTTAAATAGGCAAGGAATAACAATATAAGAACCAATCAAGGTCGTAGATCAAGCCATAAATCATGGAAAGAACTAGTCAAGTCCATAGATTTATGAGAGAACTAGACATTAAGGATCTAGTCAATACCATAGATCAAGGAAAGAACTATACCTAACAACTAGATAATATCTCCTAATATCTAAATAAATAAAAATAAATATCCACACACATAAGTGGGTGAGGATAAATACAATAAAGGTAAATAATGTACCTAGGTGAACATGAGCTAAGGTAAATACCTACTCTAACACCCCCCCTCAAGTGAAGCTAGGGGCCAAAATAGAAGTGGCATGTCCACAGTATGAGTCCCGACAACTAGGCCTGATGAGGTACTCATGTACAATATATCCATGAAGAAATCTCGAACCAAAAGAAGGAAAGAATCCTGCTATAAGGAAAGAGAAGAAGAAGAAGAAGGAAGATGTTCTCATGAACACCCCCCAAGAATAAATCTGAAACCCCAAGCATTCCACACAACTCAAGGTAGTGAGTTGATGTAAAAGTCTTTGTAAAGATGTCGTAACTGTTGCCGATTCGGAAGGTACTCAAGAAAAGAACTCCATCCCGAATGTGCTGCCGAATGAAGTGGATGCGTATCTCGATATGCTTGGTCCACTGGTGCTCAACTGGGTTGCGAGAAACATGAATTGCACTTTGGTTATCACATCAAAGCATAATCAGTGAATCCTATGGGAATCCAAACTCACAATAATCGCAAAGCAAACAATTTGCTAACTTGATGTAAGCGCTGCCTCTGTACTCTACCTCTGAAGATGAAAGTGTAATAGCTTGTTACTTTTTACATGCCCAAACAACTAGAGAAGAACCAAGACAGAAAAGATAGCTAGAAGTAGAACGCCTTTCATCAATAGAATCTGCCCTATATGAATCTGTATACCCAACCAAATGAGTAGAACCGCTAGTGTAGTGTAGGTCAAAGTGGGAAGTGCCCTGTAAATAGCGCAAAATCCTTTTAGCAGCTTGTCAATGACTACTATGAGGAGAATGTGCAAACTGAGATTCAAGCCCTAGTGTAAATGAAATATCAAGGTGAGAATGGGTCAAGTACATGAGACTCCCAACAAACTGCCTATACAATGTAGGATCAAAAAGTCGTGTGATACATGTGGATGTAAGAGTAACTCCATACTGAAAAGGAGATGGACTTGGCTTACAATCAGCCATATCAAAGCACCTAAGAAGATCATGGGTGTACTTTTGTTGACTCAAATGAATCCTTGAATTTGTCTGAGAAATCTACAAACCAAGGAAATAATGCAATAGCCCAAGATCTGTCATGTCAAACTATGTAGAAAGAGCCCTCTGAATACTCTAAATGTGGGAAGAAGATCTGCCAATAAGTAACATATCATCAACATACAAGACAAGTATCACAATATCCTCACCAACATGTTGGAGATACACTGTATGATTAGAGTGGCAACGAACAAAACTAGTAGATAGAAGAAAATAATCCATCTTCTCATACCAAGCCCGAGGGGCTTGTTTGAGACCATAGAGAGACCTTTGGAGCCTACAAACAAGAGAAGAATCCTAAAAAAATCCAAATTTGGCTACTCCATATATATTTCCTCTTGTAGATATCCATGTAAGAAGGCACTCTTCATGTCCATCTGGTATATGGGCCACCCCTATGATGCAACAATAGCAAGTACAAGGCGTACAGAATCCATCTTGGCAATGGGTGCAAAAGTCTCAGAGTAATCAATACCTTTGACTTGTGAAAAACCCTTTGCAACAAGACAAGCCTTATACTTGTCAATGGACCCATCACTATGTATTTGGTTTGGTATACCCACTTACACCTAACCATCTTTCTTCCTTTAGGAAGAGATACCAAATCCCAAGTATGATTCTTCATCAAAGAAGAATACTCAGCTACCATCGCATCATCCCACTCCGGTATCCCATGAGCCTTTGAAAAATACGTGGATCCTCAGAAACTACCTAACACAAAATTCCGAACTGCGGAATGTGCGTGATGATGCTTAGTGGGTGGAAGATCCTCTATGAAAGGTGTTGCCTCAGAAACAGTAGTATGAGCCCACTTAGGCATAGTGACAAAATCAGTGGGAATAGGATCCTCAATGGCATCTATAACCACCTTATCAATCTCCTCAAAGAAGGGATCCTCAAGATGAGATGAATAAGAAGAAGGAATGGAAGAAGATGAAGAATCATGAGGAGTGAAACACTTATCAAACTGAACATGTGTTTGAAAAAAAACATCATGTGTATCAGGATCTAAAAGATGATAAGCTCTCATGTCCTCACAATACCCTACAAAGATAAAGGGTTTACTCTTCTTATCCAAAGCTTTCCTTTTCTTATTTGGCACAAAGGCCCAAGCATGGCTCCCAAAGACTCAAAAAAATGAGACATCTGGCTTAGTGTTGGACCAATCTTACTCTGGAGTCAAATTCTCAAGTGCTCTATGTGGTGTGCGATTCTGAATATAGTTAGCACAATTAACTACTTCTGCCCAATAGATACAGTTAGCCATTTATTTCAAATTTCTATTATTCCTTTCTGCTAAGCCACTCTGTTATGGAGTATGAGGAAAAGAATGTTGGTCACTAATGCCTTGAGTTGCCAAAAATTCAGAAAACTCATCATGTTGAAGAACTCCCCCATTATCGTCACGAAGGTTCTTTATGCAACTAGAAGATTGTTTCTCGACCAAAGCCTTAAAGACTTTGAAGTGTGAAAAAACATCACTTTTGTACTTGAGAAAATAAACCCAAGTACGCCTTGAGAAATTATCAATAAACATAAGTGCATACTTAGCTCCATTGAAAGAGGGGTAGGAAAAACCATCAAGTCACTATGCACAAGCTCAAGTGGTGAAGAAAATCTCTTAGACAAATTCTTAGGAAATGGATCTTGGTGTTATTTCCCTAATGCACAGCCAGAGAAAACTCCCTCAAGACTAGAAACTCTAGGAAGACCATCTACCATACCATGAGTGCTCAACTCCTTCAAATATCTATAATTAAGATGTCCAAATCTTTCATGCCAAAGCTTACTCTCTGAATCTGCATGAGAAACCAATCTTGTCCCTATAGAGGAAGTGTCATCAAAACCATCAAAGTGATATAGTCTAGAACTATGATCAACAATACCCTGAGAAACAAGTGAATTTGGCTCCAACAAAGTTCGTACTTCTGCCCCATGTGGTGTAAAAGTCACTATTTTCCCTTGACCAGAATGACAAATTTGATACAGAAAGCAAATTTGTAGTGATGTTAGGAACATATAGTGCATCTTGGATACTGCCACCATCAAGTTGTATATCACCTTTTCCTTTAACAAAAAGAAAGGAAGAATCTCCAACCTCAATTTTGGAAGTATAACTCAAACCTAGAGAAACAAAAGACTCTTTAGAAGAAGTCATGTGATGAGAAGCACTTAATCTATAACCCAACTGTCTGCAAGTGGTGACTATGATCTCCCAACAACATTAAGTGCTTTGCCATGCTGATTAGAAGGAGGTGGAGTAGATATAGAAATTTTTTGTTTCTTGATTGCATCCTCTAAGGCTTACATTTACTTATAACTCCTATGTTCTTCATGATTACTACCCCCACAAAAAGATCATGAATGGCTAGACTTAATCTTGGATTTAGAAGACTCCTTGGGTTTTGAGTTGTTTTCTTTGGGTTTAGGAGTATTTTGAGATGGAGAAGGGGTGGATTTGGTTTTACTATTTGGTTTTCCCTTGCCATTAGGATTAGATGTAACTAATTCCTTTTGAGAGGTGGAAGACTCAAGGTGAGACAATTTGGATTCTTCCCTAGTAAATATTTCACAAAATTTTTCTAAGTTAGGAATTTTGAATGTGTCACCTAAGGCATCCATGCTAGAGAAAAAGGTAGAAGAAAAAAATTTGGAATGGTCCTATCAACTTAGATAGAATCAAGTAAACACACTCTTCATCTTTCTTATCTCTTCCACTCCCATTCAATTGTGTCAACAAATGCTTGAACTTGGTAAGATAGTCTATAATTTTTGGAAAATCTTCAGGATTAAGAGAGGTGATCTCAATTTCAAGTTGCATGGCTCTCATATGATCCACCTTACTAAATAAATCCTCCAATTTCTCCCATATTTTGAAAGGAGAGTCACATTTTTCCAAATGAAATAAAATAATGTCACTTACATAAGTTCCTATCAAACCCATACACTCATCAAATTTGCACTGGTACTGAAATTTCTCATATTCTCTAGTGAACACTGGTTGTTCTGAAGAAGTTAAAGCCCATAATCCTTTATGCTTAGTTATTGTTTCCATTCTTGGTTTCCATGTGTGGTAATTATGTGTTGTTAATGACACAACATGATCTAATGCAGAAGTAGATGCCATCCTAAAAATAGTGAAATTCTAAAAATAAATATTAAGCATGGAAAAACAAGTGCTTTTACAAAAACGACACTCAAAACCGAGTTACTGATCAAAAGTTACAAGCTTTTCAATATTATGCTCTACTATTTATTTTAGTTGCCACTAAAACAGAATAAAATGCTCTTGCTTTCACCACACAAATAAAATGAAAGGGGGCTAGAGTTAAGCACCTACTAGTAGGAATCACAAGCTTAAGCCCTCATACGACCATACCATATGACCAAGGGCTAAGGATTTTTATGGGATCAAGGAAAGAACTATACCTAACAACTAGATAATATCTCCTAATATCTAAATAAATAAAAAGAAATATCCACACACATAAGTGGGTGAGGATAAATACAATAAAGGTAAATAATGTACCTAGGTGAACATGAGCTAAGGTAAATACCTACTCTAACATCAACCTTGCATGAAATCTAAAGAATTTCATGATCATCACTAATATAGAAATGGTACTCCCTCAAATTATTTTCTCTTCCTCTATATTGTTGAGAGCATGAGTCAATACTATCTATACAAATATGGAATCCATAATAGAGTTGTAGTATGTCAATCACACTTCATTTTTTTATTGTACAAAGTATAGTTCTCTACAAAATCAACAACTGAAGCAATAGTACCAAGAGGAATTGTGTCCTTTCATAACTTGAATTGATCATCTAACCATCAAGCTCGTGTGCATGTCATGCATGCTCATACACTAGCTTCTCTCGAAATATAGTCATAAAATTTGATACACTTATTTATTTACTCATTAATTCACACCTCTTGGTTTCTTTACCATATTTTGAAGTGTATGCCACTAACTTGTATTTTAAAAACTCACTAGTTCATTTCTAATTACATGTGTATTATTTGTGTGTATACATCTTTGTAAACGTTGTAAACCACCAAAATTATCACAAGTTCCTTCTAAACATGATTTCTTATAAAAAAATTGTCCTCCTTCTCTTATACAAAAACACTTGAGATTAAATCTATTACTGATTTAGGTGGAACATTTATCATACAATCCTACAAAATATTATCGGTATGCAAATTAACACATATATGCCGAGAAAATATCATCAAGCATGGAAAATTCAATATGGATCCTACAACAAAAATTAGTCTGTGGACTGATTTATTTTCACATAATTTTTTTGACATTTCAAAATACCTTTGACTAATTTGTATTTCCAGATGATTCTCTTTAAACTTATTAAAAATTCTATTTGTGTCATATTCAAAAAAAATTTAGGATGTGATTCACGGTTTCTAGAACCAATTCTTATTTTTAAAACATCTTTTTCATTAGGTGAAACCCTTGTATTATTTTTTTAAATTCTAAATTTTTGATTTTAACTCATCAACTATGTCTTTTTCTTTTGTGGCAATCTACCAGAGAATTCCCATAATTCATTGTTATTTGTATCTTCAATTCTTTTATGACAGTCGAGAGCTTTAAATAGTGTTTTCCTATTTATTTTTAGTGTAGTACTTATTTTTCTAAGTAAATAATTTTGTTTGTTTCTTTACTTATTATAGTCGATGTAATAACAGTCAAGTAGAATTACTATCTTTAGCACGTGAGGTTAAACCTATCGATTTGTATGCATTCATTAGATTTTTTATAATAGATTTTTCACTATTGGTGTAAGATGTTCTTAGACCAAGGGTTTTCATCAGTAGGTCTATAATTAATATTTTTCTTCATTTCAACAAATAATTGACATCTACTGTTTCATTTAAGTCATTAAAATATGTTTTTAATCGATTAGCTTTTTTTTCTACAAGTGCATTGACAAATCTTATTAATCATTGGATTTAAATTATTTTCATCAATCTCAAGTAAAAGTTTGGATGTTTTCCATAAAAATTCTAATTGGTGATTTCAATGGAAATGATTGTTGAATATCATCTAAACATTGTTCATTTTCTATTTGTCATTCATCTTCATAATTTGGTAAAGAGTGTGTGTTTTCAATAGGTTGGTCATCTGGTGTAACATCTATGTCATTCATTGAATATTCATTATTTATTGACTCAATTGGTGTTTCAGGATATCTTGCATAGTCAATTTCATTTGGAAGAGAAGGCATACCTTCATCTCCATATGTTGATTTCTTTTTTTCACAAATTTTTGTACTCGCTTCCTTTTTTAATATCTTATTTCTTGGATTTGTATGATGATATATTGCCTTTAATATCATATTCAATATTTGGTAAAGAGATGTTTAATTTCTCTTTTCACACCTTTTTTTTCATCTGTTCCCTTCACTTTTCAATTCCTCAAGAATTTTGTTTCGTTGTATCCTCCCATACTTCTCAAATATCTTTATCACTAAAATACAATTAACAAAAAGTGTTATTAAGTGTTATGAATATAAAAAACAATACAAGCACGCACATATATCAAAAAATGATTAAATAATTCCCAAAACAATCTCTATATAAGACAAAATAATCAAAATTCTTAATAGGAATTAAAAATTGCAACAATATGCAGTTGTTTTCAGACAACCTATGACCAATGTGACCAAATTTGTAGATTCCATTTGTTTTATGTACATTTGGGTTTTAGATAATGACATAATGCGCTCGCATTGTAACACTCTTGCATTTCACCTTCTATGGGTTTGGGAATCCCAATCCATAGGCTTGGATTTGCCTTGGATATCCTACCCTAAGGCTTGGATCTGTGTAATCCATGAATAAATCCATGATTTACAAAAAACATCAAAATGTCATGTGTATAGCCCGATATTTCATGTGTTATAACATAATATTCCAAAAAAAAAAATACTATGCCATCAGCTTGGTTTTACCTTGGTGACAATATGAATCTTTCTAAAATCCTATTAGTTTAAGGCTTTGATCGTTAATTTCTTTTACTAGTGCCTTTTTTTTCTTATCAAAATGTATGCATACATTTTTGTACAATTTATGATTTTTTCATACAATTTTTACTTAAAAATACTCCTCTTCTAAACTCGTTCTACATGCATTAAAAATTAAAAAATTAAAAATGACTATTTTTCTCATAAATATTTCATTTTTCTGGATGTGTGTATTTTGAAAATTAATAAAAAATAATATATTCATCCAAATATTATGAATAATTAGTGGGACCTCATACATGGAATAACCCAACTTTCTATTGAAGGGATTTGGAAAATAATTTATAAAACTCAAAAATGGCTTGGGAGGTGCACACACACAATAGGTTCTTATCTTTTTGACACAAAACTAGACATAATTTGTGTGCACACCACATTTAGCCCTCTTAATCTATACCATTTTTGAAAAATAGTATTTTAGAATCTAGATTATGAGCTCTACAATGCTTATTCCTATCACTTTGTCAAATTTAGAGCATATGCAAGCCGAACTAATAGATAAATTTCAGGTTTCACTAATTTTAGGAAAAATGTGTCCCTTTTTGACCCCATTTTATCTCCCAATTTCCATGCACTTACATTCATAACCTTGTTCAAATGATACCAGGACAACATAGACTATAACTCAAACTTGCTTGTTTTGAATTTCTATGACAACATGGACTCACATGACATCTCAAACTGAAGATATACTTTTGATAGACCATTTTTATTGATACAAAGCCACACAAACTTGAACTCAAAAGTATGAATATTGAGAAAATTTCTTAGGTCTTAGATGCTCAGCGTTTAAAATTTGTTCTTTAATAAACCTCAACACTTGTGAACCAACTAATGGACTCAATACTATTTTATTTTGAAATCACGCCGAGAGACTCAAACACTTGATTTAACTTTACACAAGGTTTCTTCTTGACTTCATGTAGAATCATGACTATCTCTGTCAACCTTTATAGTATTCATGATGTACCTTTAGACTTAAGCCACTTATGCACAAACTTTGAACATTACATATGACTCTAAAATAAAGAAACACTACTTGATTCATGATGAAAATATTAACAATGCATGATTATACATGTAGCCACTCCTTTTATCCCTTTATATCTCTTACATTGTACCCATACTTTTGTCACAAAATAATGCAAGTCTTGAGCCCTCATTAGTTACTAAGACAATTCCAATTCACTATTAAACCTAGGTAATAGACCTTATTGAAGTCACACTTGAAATTATTTTGCATCTCATACCTTGTTACAACCTTGAAATGGACTTATGGACTCAAAACATGTTTTACAACACATAATACACATGCTTAATGGGACCTACATATGCTTATAGACACATGACATCACTTTGAAGATTTCTCATTCTTTGAATAACAAAAATACTCAACACCATAACATGACACATCAAACATAATTAGTCTCAGCCTAAAACACAAAGATACTAGACCAAGACCCTTCATACAACCTTGACCAAAAGAATATACAACTTAGGAACACCTTGAAAGGACATGAACAATACCAAATGATACTACCCATATTTTGCACGAAATGTTTACATATCCACACACATATCCATGGCTTATTGAATTAAAAAAATGGAATATCACTCATTCTTAATTCTTAAAGAATAACATTACTCAAAACATATGAATGAAAATCCAATGACCTTTGAGCAATACAAAGACACAAAATTACCACAGATTTCATGACACAAGAATCATTCATGATACAATTGCTTTTGTTTAACTTTGAGTAACATGACCATGAAGTGCACACCAGGAATTATCTTTCATAAGATGACAACAAAAAATATTGGACTCACAAACTTAGACACCTTTCCAACAACAAGGTCTCAAAATACATAAGAAGAATCACTTTCCATACCTTCTAACTCTATAGGTATCCCAAAGTCCCAATTTATTCAATTTTTTTGCACAAAAGATTAAAAAGAATTGAAAAACATTTTTATTCTTCAATAGGTGAAAACATACTCCCTTGACCTGAATTAGGCTTGTTGACCATGTTTCTAATCCCGATTCCACTAGGATCCTTCTTGAACATATTCATACTATGCATAATCAAATTATAATCAACACTCTTGACCTTATTAGCACAAACGACCATCTCCTTTTCCTTTGATTATGATCTAATATCCTTCTTGTCTATAGGATCACACCCTACAATGAACCTCCTCTTGCATTGATAAAATCTTGCAATATGCCTTGTTGTTAACAATTGAAGAAAACAACACCTCTCTTTCTTTTAGGTTCAAACATATTAATATTCCATCCAAAATCCTTAGCTCTATGTACAAATCACAATATGAGTGACATTCACCCTTGTAGACACCTACTTCATCTCCAAATAACCTTTTCTTGAAATCTCTAGCTCTATGACCAAAATCATGAAAAACAAAACAATATCTATTGAATGAAGGGTCATACCTCATATCATTAAGTTCTCTAATAGGATTATACATTATCAAATAAATTTTCTTGTTAATCATCACATATGGTTTGGAACTAGGACCAATTGTTGGATCTACAAGAATAAGTTTCTCAACTCGCTTGATCTTTAGGGTTTGAATATATTCTCTAAGCTTGGTAGAATCTTTTTCTTTGACCTTGATTGCTACAGACATGTATTTTATTTTAGACATCAATCTAATGTTCACCATCCTATGAAATGCTAGGTCTACTTGTAGCTCAAACGCCATCTCTTTGAGATCATCTTGTCCATGCATACACAAATCAAATGGCTTATTTTTCAATCTTTCACACTCTTCTTCTTTTGAACTCAAATCTCAAATAACCTTCTCTAACTGAATATTGATATCTTTTATGGTTTCCTCATCCTTATTGGCAATAGATTTTAACTCTTAGTTATCTTTCCTATTTTTCTTTACCATTTTATGCTTCAAGGACCTCCTTCAAATGATTAAAATTGATTCTAAAAGACTCTATTTGATACCAATTATTGGAAGAACAATGGAATGAGAGGGGGAGGGGGTGAATCAGTCCTATAAATTATTTATTCCATTTACAATTAATATTAGAATTAATTGAAATTCATCCAATCACATGCATTCAACCATTGTTAATGTAGTGTGCACAATATATTCAAACAACCATAACACATGAGAAACAAGATATAAGTGGGGAACCCTTATGTAAAAGAAAAATCACTAAAAATCTACTTATATTTCACAATGAAAAGAGATTCAACAAAGCACTAACTTCATAAGGAGCACCAACCCTTATTTTAGTAGAGCACCAACCCCACAAGGAGCACTAACACTTAATTTAGTGAATAACCAACTCCAAAAGGAGGTTAAAACCCCCTAGGATGAGTAAGCAAAAAATCACCTACCTAATATGTTCGATCTCTGATTTTGATGCTTCCACAACTAATGGAGGTCACTTATTCAACTCACAAACCCTAAGAGTCAAACCCTAGGTCTTCAATCTTGCACAAGCTTCTTCCTTCTCAACTTTTCTTGCCTCTAATATCTTGACAAATTAAAGTAAAACTATCCTCAACATAAAAAAATATCATCAGACTTTAAATCATGCCTTCATACCTACAAATAACTCTTCTCTAGGTCATACTTTGCCTCATGCAAGACCATCTTTTAAATAGAGCTCAAACTTCACTTTTATATGCATTTCTTGTTGTCTCACCCAAAGGAGGTTGGTACCTCATGATAAATTTGACCCATAAAACATTATAAAATTCAATTACATCCATTAAAATGGTCACATATGACCCCAAAAGGCTGGTCTTACCAAAAACCACTTATCATGCACCAAAGTGTCTCAAAACCCTACCATTAGAATGAGAAAAATCCACTTATACCAAAACCATACTTGGTCAAGATTCCAAATTCACCATACATGAGTAAAATAATATTTAAAAATAATACATGGTCATAATTATCATGGACCAATCAAATTATTTCATTTAATGGTCCCAATAGCTCATTTCCTTTGCCACACAAAGTCTACCAACAACCGAATCTTACATTGGACCTCAAGGCAACTCAAGATAAACTAAAATACAGATTGTGACCACTGTTTGGAAATTTCAAGAAATTTACAACACATCTAATAAATTTAGAGATCATGAAACATCCTCTAGTTGAAACCGCAACAATGTTTGTCTTCACCAAATCAAGCTTCCGAAACACTTGTTTTAAAAAACTCAATTGATAAACACCATTTTTGATGCTTTGAAGACCTAAAAATGAATTTAATAGATTAAAATTCATCCCTATTTATTTTATAGGTGATACAAATCATCAACGCAACCATTTGATGCTTAAAACAACTCAATACGTCAAAGAAAAACAAAATTGTCCTGACAAAAAATAATAAACTTCTTCACAAATTAGCCTGGAAGGCTCATAAAATGACCTCACCAAGATAGAAAAAATACATCATTGGAAAAATATCTTAATTACATTTCTATAACATACAATAAATCCTTCCAAATCCAAGTGTAAGGCCTTAAACTAAGCCAATACCAACAAACTATTTTTTATCTTTACTTGGACTCAAGAACTGACACTTAGCCCAACTTGCTTCAACATACCAAAACTTACTTACAATCTTAAAATAATAATGTAACATACTTATACATGATTTCTAATCCATAAAAACCTTCACCAATCATGAAGAATTCAGATTCATCACTTTACCACTTGTAAGCATTTGTACACTACTAGAATGAACATCTTCCAAACTTGACCCTCAAAGAATAGGTCATAACTTCTGCATACCATATCAAAATTGTTTTTATATAGCATTGGAAATAAATATTAATCATATTCAAAACACAACTTGAATGGATTCCTAAATCCCCATATAGCTTTTGGGAATTCAATTTTACTACAAGTGCTCGAAAGCGCCCAAAAACAAGTCAACAAAGATGGGGCACACTTTGCAGTTTTTCACCGTAACCATGACTAGAAACTTCCATGAAAACATATAATAACTCTTGACATTTCATAAATGACCATTTAGACGTTGCCTCATTTGGAAAACTTCTCCTCAAACTAAAACTCTTCAGAAAGGAAGCATTTTAAGGTAGGGCACACATATCACCACATGTTGTATAATAAATTTATGGAAATCTAGAAGAGTCCTTTATAACATACAATCATCAATTATTACGAAAAATAAAAATATGGTCACTATACCTATTCTTCGCAAGATTCTCCTAGCTAGGGTTTCAAACCACTTTATCTTATTAATTTTTTTATAAAAATGTGACTATCAAACCACCTCAATCCTTTTCAAAACCTTCATAACTTATCTTAGAAGCTAAGGAAAATATCTCAGGTCCTCATGCAAAGCATAGAGTTCATGCAACAGTATTTGAAAGTCCAACTTTTCTTGAAAAACACATTGTAACTTATGCTCTTTCATCAAAACTTACATATATTCAAATTACTTCAACATTTTGAACTGAAACTTGTCAAGAAGCATCATGAAAATATCTCGCTTCCTTTCCATAATCACCTCATAACTCAAATAGCTCTCAAAATCTCCAGGGGACAATGACTTACCTTTGTTAAACCGCTTATTTCCCACTATTTTCTTCTAAAGGACCTAAAATATGCATCATACTTTTTGCGTTTTGACTATAAACACACCATAAACCTTAGGTACACTTCCACCATGCTGCTACCATGATCCTACAAGACTGATATTGTCTAAATCTCACATATCTACCTCATTTTGCATGCTCCAGGGATAGAAACAAGCATGGAATGACCTGACTCAACCATGAACTGACCATGATGATCTCATGCAGACCCATAGATACCCATGACACATCATACCAATCTTTTTTTACCTAATGACACACTCCAATCAGCTCAATATGATTCAAACTATGATTCCGCATACACAACCAAGCACCGAGATATTACAGACCTTCACCAAACATGTGAGAACCAATCAATCGTCATCTTTGACACCGAGTAACATCATATGGAGACTCATACAACATCATGACACCCTTTTCCATCAATGGGGTTGACATAAATTAAAAAAATTCACAATTCTCAACTTTATTATGAAAATGTCTAATCACAAAGAGGAAAAGAATACAATACCTATTTTGGTATATCAATTCTTAGCAAGTGGTTCATCTCATACTACCGTGAAAATCATAAAATCTGCAATATCAGTTGTGTATGAAAAATTGGACACCACATCATATTTCTTAGTGCCACTAGCACAAGCCCAATCTATTGGAAACACAATGACAGATCTTATAAACATCTCCACTCCATTACAAAAAAATAAATTTATTCTAATTCATTTATTGGTATCAATTACAATAACAATAAAAATGATTCTACGCTAGTTACTCTTTAGAGGCACATATTAAGTATACATGGAATTATCCCAATACAAATATCTATGATGATGATGATAAATGAATCTCTACATCTATACGAACATAAAGGATAAATCCTAAGTTTTCCTATAAAAATTCTTATGTGGGAACCATGTAAAATTGTCTCATTGATGGAATTGATTCATCACTACTACTCAATTTTGATGACAGAGATGAATTTTATTTTTCCTACACTTTTGATTACTATAAAGATCATGATGATTATTTGTAAAATCTTGATCTTATTAATGAAGAAGAGGATACTATTTCACTAGAATATTTACATATGTATCAAACCTAGTTTCTAAGTAGAAAGATGAAAAAAGGAAAAATATAACACCCCACTAAATTCACATCCTCATCTTCTTGACAAGTTTTTAAATATTAGAACCCATGTTTCATGATTCTACAAATCAACATAGAAACCATTCATGCATCCAACATTAGATTCCCTCTCATAACATACTATTGGTAGTGGGTCTATAAATTGTCACCTCAATCTTCACTCTTTGGCTACATACATAAATGTGTCATCCCTTCTAAATTACCTAGGGAATATGTTTATCTTCCTTCCTTATTTCACAATAATAGGATCTTGAACATGCTCCCACATACTTCGGTGAAGGAAATGCCTATGCTATTTCTAGTCATATCACCACTATTATGGTACTAATGCTAGCACTTGAGTCACATTATTTAGCATAATTGAGGACCTATCCTCCATCCCCTTCACTATTTTCTCCACCTTCTCCCATGGTTCTCATTGGGTATGTGAATGCTACTCTTATTTTTATACATAGCTAAACAAATCAAAAATACAAAAATATAAATATATTTTTAAAAATACCAAATTAGGACTATGCATTCCTCTTGATTTGTTTGTCTCTTTGATTTGATAGATAACATAACTCTTCACTCTTTACACACATGTGTTCACAAGTAACTTTGATCATGATGCAAGACATACATAAAGTGGTACAAGATGATAAGTGCTAGTTGAATCGTTTACCAAAAATCCTATTCACTTGGGGACATCTTCTATTACACCACATCTAGGTGATATGATTTCATTATAGTTCATTCTTTCTTCCTTGTTGTGTTTGATTATAGATATTATGTATATGTTATATTTTAAACTAATAATAATAACACATGTCTTGTGTAGTGTCAACATATTTAGTGTCACATATTTTCACATATGTTGGCTATTCTATCATGCTACCATGTTTTGACATTCTTATTTCATTTATACTTAATTGTGTGTATATTAATGCTTTCTTATTTTCATTACTTCGGCATATGTTCCTTGATTATCTTCCAAAAATGTCGATGTCCCATGTTTGTGGCATCATGACTATCTTGATTGATACCATTTGTTCTTATTTATAGGCATGTGATCGTTGATTATCTTATGACACTATGGGTGTCCTATATTTGTGGCTTGATGCCTTGTGTGTGACTATGTTTACATACTTATGAAATCAAATTTCATTATTGATGTATTTGTATTTTCTTACATGCATTCAAACTAATTTTCTTATCATTTATATGGTTTCTATTTATTTCTATCATTACTTCTATTGCAAGCCATGGTTTCCATGATATGTAAACACCTTCCTTTTTACATGTAAGGGTTATTCAAGGTGGCCATCTCTCCAATATTATACAGTCCTCTATTAATTCTCACACATCTTGTATATAGGCACAAATATTTTCTTTTAAGCCAAGTGCTAAACATATTTTTTACAGATGCCCCAAATGAGGGGGCATCCATCTAGATTGATTTATACACTTATAATAGACATATGTATAATTATGGTATATGATATAGGTACGAACATGGTACAAGTACTCAAAAGTTTAGATGAAATTCACATTTCAAAACCATAAAGATAGGTTAAGACAATATGTTACATTCTTGACCTAATCATACATGTTTATCCAGTGGGCAAAAACACCTACTTTATCAGTAGATTCAAGTTTTCAATTACATTCTCATATTTTTAGCAAAATTTCATGATAAGTTCACTCAGTTTAGATCAAGTATAGGGGGCATTAAGTACTTCACTCTTTCACTATTAAATTTAATTTCTACCATAGTCTCATAGATCTTGGGGACACAAGTCTCTCATTTCCTTTATCAACATTTTAGCACATTTTAGGTTCTACGCATTGTTTATTCAATTGTCAATAGTTGTGAAGCATATGTGGAGAGTTTGAGGGTACCTACACACTTTGTCTTGTACTATATGTACTTATTTACAAAATTGGGTATATATCCATCTATAGAATTGTGATTTGTTGGCTTATGGAAGGTATCATAGTAGTTATGGTCTTAGTTGGAAACCTTCCTCTCCTTTCACATTGAAATGGGAGATATCAAAGTTACTAAATAAATTTCATACCGATGTTCTTCACTCACATGGGCGCGTTTATACCTCTTTCTTATTATTTTTCCCTTCTATCTTCATGTTGGGTTATGTGCACTTAAAAATCTAATTTCTCCTCGGCGTAAATGGGGTGATAATCCCAATCCTTTGTAAAAGTTCAAAAAAAGTAATAATACAAATCTTCTAGCACAAGAAAATCACAATGTTTTCTTCTTCTACAAAGAAAACAATTTTATTTCTTAGTTGTTTATTTTTGTCATTTCACTTATGCAAAAATACAAATATTTCAGATTACAACTCATCTTTGAGTTAAGTTCAATTATTTATCATGGAAAGTCACTACACTATGTATTACGGGTTTCATCATGCGGCATGTCAACACAATCACAATATGGACAACTACAAAATAAAAATTTAAGTAAAATCAAGGTGTGTTTCCACAATCAAGTCTATTTTCCTTTAAAATGCAATTTTCATTTCAAACTTAAAGAGGGGAAATGTACAAACTCAAATTTTCCAATTTTCACATTGACAACACTTGATTTAACAACGTAGTCTTGTTATGATAAATACCACCTCTATGTTGTTAGGTTGTGGAGCCTGTTTTCATGTGTGAAAGTGTTGAAGACTATACACTAAGAGTACTATACACTTTCCACATTGTCTTGCCCTTAAAACGTGCCCGATATACCGAGAAACATGTTTTTCTCATATGGGTGGGATTTGGAGGAAGAGAAGTTGAAGTGGAGAAGATTCCTCAGAGACATGATGACCAAGGTGGTCACAAGGAAAAACTAAAGTTGTGTTCAGCTTTGGTTGGTCTTCATGAAAACTAGTGAAGGGTCGAGAAGCTTTCTCGAAGGAAAACTAGTCTCCAATTGGGAGAATGTTAGGTCGTGGAGCCTATTTTCATGTGTGAAAGTGTTGAATACTGTACACTAAGAGTATTGTACACTAATTTGTTTTGGCCTTAAAATGTGCCCGATATACCAAGAAATGTGTTTTTCTCATATGGGCGGGATTTTGACCCATAGGTTTATGGGATGACAGGTTTTGGCCCATGGTTTTGATACCCATGGTTTTGTAAAACTGCTTAAGTAGTTGTCTATTTATATGGTTTTATGCATATGGTAGAATAATGTAACATTGTAGATGTGTTTTGAATTCAGGTGTGAATTCTATAGAGTTTGTTGAGCATAGCTCCAAACAGATCTGGGTATTGTATTGAGAGAGCGGTGGCTTGTAATAAAATCTGAGCAAGTGATTCTTGGTGGATGTAGCCCAAATTGGGTGAACCACATTAAATACTATCTCTTTGTGTTGTGTTATTTTATTCTGCAATTTTATTTGAGATCTGTAATATTTTCTGCATATTAGTTTCTACTGTTGTGATTCTGTGAGGGATTATTCCACATATTTTATCCCTTATTTCCTAACAATTGGTATCAAGATCTTGGTTTGGTTTGTTAAAGTTTTGAATCGCAGGAAATTTTTATCTTGAGTGGGAGCTATGGCGCAGATGATAGAATATCTAGGGTTGATAAATTCAATGGGTAGAATTTTAGTCTTTGGAAGATGTAGATGGAAGATTACCTTTATTAGAAGGATCTTTATATTCCAGCTGTCTGAGAAGGTGAAAACCCTCGAGCATGATGGATGCGGAATGTGATTTGCTAGATAGGAAGGCACTTGGGACAATCTGGTTGTGTATTGCATCTTCGGTATTATTTAATGTTTCAAAGGAAAAGAGTACAAAAGAAATTATGGATGCATTAGGGAAGTTGTATGAAAAACCCTCTACCTCTAATAAGATATTTTTAATGAATTTTTTTAATATGAAGATGCTTGAGAATGGTTCATTAGCAGATCATGTAAATGATTTTAATACGGTTGTAAATATGCTAGCTTTGGTTACAATAGAATTTGATGAAGAATTTAGAGCTTTATTAGTTCTATGCTCTTTACCGTAGAGTTGGAATAGCTTGGTAATGGAAGTAAGTAACTCGGTTCCAACTAACTACAAGTTGAAGTTTGAGGATGTTGTAGGGGTGATTCTAAGTGAGGAAATGTGAAGAAAAAGCTCTGGTGAATCTTCTACTTCGTGGAATGCTTTGACAGTGGAAACTAGAGGGAGACATAAGAATAGAGGAAGCCGTGGAAAATCAAAGGATCGGGAAAGGTCAAAATCGAAAAAAGTAAGATAATATCTTTGACATTGTGGAAAGTCTGCATATGAAAAGAAGAACTGTTGGGAACTTGAACAAGAAGAAACAATCGGAAGAAAACAAGGAGGCAAATGTGGCACGGGTAATGTATGTCGGGATGCTTTGATTATTTCTTTGCATAATATTATTGAATCTTGGGTTTTAGATTAGAGGGCTTCTTTCCATGCTACTCCACATAGGCATTATTTTGTTGATTATGCTCAAGGAGATTTTGGGCATGTTTTTCTTGGTGATGATGAGCCTTAAAGCATAGTTGGAAAAGATTCTATCGAGGTTAAGATGCAAAATGGGAATACTTGGCTATTGAATTATTTCAAACATGTGCCTACATTAAGATGAAATTTGATATCGGCGGGCAGGCAGTTAAGAAGTGATTGTTTGTAATTTGATATTTACAGAGGACTCTTGGAATGTTACTAAGAGTTCTCTTATGGTGGAAAGAGGTAAGAAGGTTGGAACCTTGTATTTAACCACTTATAGTACTAATGTTTGTAATCTTGTGGCTTCAGAAGTAGATACAACATTGTGGCACTATAAGCTCAACCATATAATCCAAAAGGGCATGGAGATCATAAAGAAGGATTTTCCTAGATATACAGAAATAGGTTTGGAGTTCTGTGAGGAATGCATATATGGGAAATAGAAGCGAGTAAGGTTTCTCAAGGTTGGACCTACAAAGAAAGAGAGTAAGTTAGAGCTAGTGTATTCTGATGTGTGGGGGTCGGCTTAGGTATCATCTCTTGGGGGTTCAAGTTATTATGTTACTTTTATTGATGATACAATAAGGAAAGTTTGGGTTTATTGTATTAGAAACAAATCTGATGTATTTGACACTTTTGTTAAATGGAAAGCCTTGGTAGAGAATGAAACAAGTCTTAAGCTAAAATGTCTCAGGTCAGATAATGGAGGGGAGTATTGCAACAATGAATTTGATGATTACTGTTCTAAGAATGGAATCCACAGGAAAAAGATGGTTCAGGAACTCCGCAGCAGAATGGGGTGTCAGAAAGGATGAACAGAACAATAATGGAACATGCTAGGAGCATGAGGTTACATATTGGGCTGCCTCTTTCTTTTGGGTGGGAAGCAGTAAGCACAACAATGTACTTGATAAATAGAAGACCCTCAAGTGCCTTGGATGGAGGAATAGTTGAGGAGGCTTGGTATGGTAAGAAAGTTGATTATTCATTTTATTCATTTCATAGAGTCTTTGGATGTGAGGTTTTTTTCCATGTAGACAAGGATGATAGGACCAAGCTAGAGGATAAATTAGAAAAATGTAGTTTCATTCGTTATGGTGGTGATGAATTTGGATATAAATGTTGGAGTATTAAGGAGAAAAAAATCATTCGATCTAGGGATGTGGTCTTTAATGAGAAATTCATGTATAAGAAAAAGTTGTAGGAAAATAGGAAGAATCCAAGAAAGAATATGCAGTGGTAGAGGATCTTCATGATGGGAAAGTGACACATGAATCAGTTCAAGAACCCCCTCAACAAGAACCCAAAACTCCTATATTGAGGAGGTCTTATAGGGTAAGAAGAGAACCTAAACATTTTTCTCCTTCTCTTTATCATTTATTAATCACTAATAGTGGAGAGCCGAGAGATTTTATTAAGCAATATAGGTAGATGCCAGAAAGAAGTGAGAGAAAGCCATGGATGAGGAGCATCAAGCTCTCATGGAGAACCAAGACATGGGATTTGGTGAAGATACCCGAAGGAAAAAGAGCATTACAAAAACAATGGGTGTTTAGAGTGAAAGAGGAAGAAGGATGCAAGAAAAGATACAAGGTCTGGTTGGTGGTCAAGGGGTTTGCACAGAAAAAGGTATAGATTTTGATGAGATTTTTTCTCCTATAGTAAAAATGAATTCTATTAGAACTGTTCTAGGAATAGTTGCAGTAGAAGACTTGCACTTAGAACAACTTGATGTAAAGATTGCATTTCTCCATGGTGATTTAGAGGAGTAATTATATATGCAGAAGCCAGAGGGATATGAGGTCAAAGGTAAAGAGGAGATGGTGTGCAAACTGAAGAATAACTTGTATGGCTTTAAACAAGCTCCAAGTCAATGGTATAAGAAATTTCATAGCTCCATGATGGAGAAAGGTTATATTAGATGTCATTTTGACCATTGCGTGTAGACAAAGAAATTTTAGAATGGCAGTTATATTATCCTTTGTCTGTATGTGGATGACATGTTGGTTGTAGGTAAAAACATGCAAAAAATAAAAGTACTCAAGAAGCAACTAAGTGAATCCTTTTCTATGAAGGATTTGGGGGCAGCCAAAAAAATCCTTCGTATGAGGATATCTCAAGATAGGAAGGAACGGAAGATGAATTTATCTTAGGAAGAGTACATTAAGAAATTCTTGGAGAGGTTTAATATGTAGAATGCCAAAACTGGTTAGGACTCCTTTGTGAGACCATTTCAAGTTATCGAATGAGCAAAGGTCCCGAGATAGAGCAGAGAGAAACTAGATGTCCAAGGTACCTTACTCATCAGCGGTTGGTAGTTTGATGTATGCCATGGTGTGCACCAGGCCTGATATTTCCCATGTAGTGGGAGCGGTGAGTAGATTTATGAGTGATCCAAGTAGAGATCACTGGCAGGAAGTAAAGTGGATCCTTCAAGTATTTGAGAGGGACCATGGAGAAAGTTTTGTGCTACAGTGGATCAGACACCACTTTGTGTGGTTATGTAGATTCAGATATGGTTGGAGATGTAGACAACAGGAGGAACATGACAAGTTATGTTTACACTATAGGTGGGACAATAGTAAGCTGGATTTCACGACTACAAAAGCTAGTGGATTTGTCAACCACGGAGGCTGAGTATGTTACTACCACAGAGGAAAGCAAAAAAGAAATTATTTCATTACAACAATTACTTGAGGAGTTGGAGCATAAGTAAGAGGAAGGAAAGCTTCATAGTGATAGTCATGAGTGCTATACACCTAGCTAAGAACTCGCTTTCCACTCTAGGACAAAACATATACAGTTAAGGTACCATTTCATCAGGACAACTTTGGAGGAAGAGAATTTGAAGCTAGAGAAGATTCATACTATTAAGAATCCTACATACATGATGACCAAGGTGGTCACAAGGGAAAAATGAAGCTGTGTTCAGCTTTGGTTGGTCTTCACGAAAAATAGTGAAGGGTTGAGAAGCTTGCTAAGAGGAAAACTAGTCTCCAAGTGGGAGATTGTTAGGTTGTGGATCCTATTTTCATGTGTGAAAGTGTTGAATACTATACACTAAGAGTCTTTGTACACTAATTTTTTTGGCCTTAAAACATGCCCGATATACCGGAAACATATTTTCTCGTATGGGAGGGATTTTTACCCATAGGTTTATGGGACGGTTTTGGCCCATGGTTTTGATACCCACATTTTTGTAAACCCCTAAGCAGCTTTTCTATTTATATGGTTTTATACATATGGTATAATAATGTAACATTGCATATGTGTTTTGAATTCGGGTGTGAATTCTGTAGAGTTTGTTGAGCATAGCTCCAAACAGATCTAGGTATTGTATTGAGAGAGTGGTGGCTTGTAATAAAATATGAGAAAGTGATTCTTGGTGGACGTAGCCCAAATTGGGTGAACCACATTAAATACTATCTCTTTGTGTTGTGTTATTTTATTCTGTAATTTTATTTGAGATTTGTAATATTTTCTGCATATTAGTTTCTATTGTTGCAATTCTGTGAGGGATTATTCCACATATTTTATCCCTTATTTCCTAACATATATTCTTGCCTAACACTTTCTTAGGTCTATTTTTTAGCTTTTTTATCCTTTCTCATTGACATATTGATATACCACAAGAAAACAACGTATAAAATCCAAAGTAAGACACTGAGAACCAATTTTGAAAATTCATTTGGCATTTTTTTTTACCCAGCAGTAGTAGGGTGTAGAGTTGGCTCATGATTTTATATACGGTTCTAGTGACTTGTAATGTATTGGACCTATTGGTATCTAAATTGATTCTCCTTTTCAATTCTAGCAACAACACATATTTGACATGGAGTTTAGAGGTAGATAGATCATAGTGTGTGTCGTTTTGTAGCTAGGGATGAGATCTAACTAGCCCTTTGTTACTCAGATTTGTGGAGAGATGGATAACACCTTTAAGAGGATTTCACTTGTCCTCACTACTTTAGGCTGTGCCTCTTCAACTAGGGTGAGAGGACCTTTAGTGTAAACTCCATTTGGTGAAGGAGATGGAGATATCCTTCTTTTTCACAAATTCTATCAAGAGAACCTTGTTAAAATACGGTCAATACTCCATGATTTAACTCTTAAGATTTGTCACTTCTAAACGATGGAGATGCTTTCAACACAAGGCTAAGGTTACTGAAGACATTAAGAAATCCCGATTGTTCTCGCATATTTTGCAAGTAGATTTTGTTCCGTTGTTATACACAGGTGGTAAATAGGGGTAGTTCAGGATGGATCAATGGTTTTTTAAATGATTTTGGTGGGAGATGAAGCAAAGATAAAGTTTACTATACTAGATCTTGAAGGACTTCACAACAATAAACAACTTCAACAATAGAAAGCTTGAGAATAGTTAATACGTTCCTTCAACTAGAAGGTGTGCTTTAATGGAGTCCCGATCAACACATTTTCACATAAATTTTTAGACTCCAACAAGAAGTCTTGAATTGAAAGACTCAACTAAACACTAAAGTTTCTAATTAATCACACCTAAGGTACACCGAATACTTACAGATAATATTTATCAAAATATGATAGTGAATTTATTTTAAATTTGTTTTTCTCATCTAAGATGAAGGATCTTCTTGAAATGAAATTGCAAATACCATTAGACTATCACAGGGATGATATCTTGTGTGATTTCACAAAAATTCAATGTAAAATTACAATAGGAACGAAAGAAACTATTCGTAGACGACATTCAAACAAAGCAGAAAAATATTACTAGAGATTGGACAAAAATTAATCTCAAAATTACTTAGATTCATCAAGAGGGAAAAATCCCAAAGAAATGTTAGTGCTCGTCAATGGCTATACATATGCAACCAACTGAGGATAAAAATCTAACAAAGAAGAAAATAGCAAGTTATCTCGGCTTTGGTCTCTCATGAAGACAACTTTCTCAAATTTTTTCTCAAGAATTCAAACTCCAACCTTTTGCAAGAGTATTCTCATTGCATTTATACAATTTTATTACTCAATCTTCCCCCCAAAAGAGAAGAATATTCAAGGGACATTTTCTTGTTACCAATTTATTTCAGACAATGATGTTTAATAAATTCAAATATGAAATCTACCAGTGGACCCATTGTGAACTGATCGTGTTTCTTAGGCTCTCGAATAATGACTAGGATGCCATGCCACAACTTTTCAGAAGTCCTTTTAATCATTCTAATTCTATCATGTAAGAAATCCCCCTTTAATCATTTTTTGGAGCCTCTTCATAAATGGACTTGACAGGTCATCCCTTTTTACTCTCAAGGCAATGCCTTTTTTACCTTTTACACCTACACTTTCATCATTTCATCCCTTTTCCCTCTTTATCCTCTACAATTTCTACCCTACATCCATTTCCTTTAGTAATTCCCATTTTTCCGTGTGCCTGAGTAATTCCAACTTCAAAATATTGACCTTAACAATCTTTGGACTCACAATTTAATTTCCAAATTCATTCAATGGTACCTTACTGATAGAGACAACAAATAATTTCATCAAAGAACGATGAAAAATAGTGCATATTCATGTCTCCAAGAGTCTTGGAGAAAAAATGGCGGAAAAATAGGTGAAATGCATAGCAACCATTGATCCTACCCCTTTTCCACTTTATATCATAGTCGTCCATGTGTTTCCTTGGTGCAATTGCAAAGGAGAAGCACAGAGGAAAGTCTCAAACAAGTGCGGACCTTCCACGTACCCTAGGCCCAAGAAAAATGCCTTTTGGCCTTTGAAAAGTCTCGGTGAAAAAGGAGCCAGCAGAAGCCTCCACGTGTCTCAATGGTGTAGTTTGAGATGGTCCCCAAAAGCAGAGACCCCAAACAAGTGCGGGCTCAACATGTGTCTCAGTCCGGCAGAGTTTGTTAAAAAAATTGAAGGTTCAATGAGAAGGCACCATGTGTCTAGGGTTTGAGACATTTTTCTTTGGTCGTTGAAAAGTCCAAGTAAAAGGACAAAGTGAGGTGAAGCCTCCAAGTGTCCTCCTGGTGCTTCTTCAAAACAAAACTTAGGGGTTGGTCTGAAAGCAGCGCACTCCCTCCATGTGTCCCAGGCCCTTTAGTAATTTGCTTGAAAAGTCTAAGTAAGGGAAGGCCCGGCAGAAACCTCCACATGTATTTATGGTGCAACTTCAAGATGGTTCCCAAGAGTGGAGACCCTAAACAAGCACGGGCTCACCACATGTCCCAGGCCTTAGAAAATTGCTTTGAAAATTTTAAGTACAAAGCGGAGCAGTGGAAGCCTCCACATGTCTCCCTGTCGCAATTGTTAAGGTGGGACCCTAAGGTAGATCCTCAAATGAGCGCCAACCCTCCACGTGTCCATGGCCCGCCAAAACTGTACCGGCTGTATGAAATTTTTTTCTAAGTCTAGGAAAAGTAGCGGAATACTCCACATGTCCCCTTGACGCAACTCTAAGGCCAAACCAAAAGGTTAATTTACAAACGAGTGTAATTCCTCCACGTGGACAATTTTTGGGTCAAGCGAGCCATAAAGTTCTTAGAGTGCCCCACTATTTTGCATCTAACCAAAAAAGGCCACATTTCCACTGATGCAGAGATGTAATTTTGATGGGGAAAACCACACCCGTCAAATCGAAAAAATGCAGGAAAATCACCATTTGATCCTAGAAATGAATCTTTCTTCAAGGATAACGAATTTGGAAATGTTACAAGGCTCAAATATGATCTTCCGAGCTACACCCAATCATGTTTCCACAAGTATTTGGGAAAAAAATGACAGGGACAACAAAACGTGACTATGGAAAATGGAAGGAAAGGAACAACCCAAGTTTTATGCCTAATTTACAAACTCTTTCAGATGGACGAAACAAAAACAAATTCTTGACCTTTAAGTGATCCTCGACCAAGAAAGGGATTGATCATGGAAACCAAATGGAGGACAGAGTTTTCAAGAACTTACACGGGGAGATAGAAAACATGATAGAGGATGCAAACGAAGGAATATCAATGACAAATGGGGCAAGACTAATTTGAGCACTAACATCGGCTCCAACTCGGGGATGGGCACTCCTTGTGAGTGCCACAAGAACAAATAGCATACCAAGTACCAAAAATAGACCATTAGGAAAAAAATTCAAAGAATAAGCTTGCAGAGTAGAACAACCATAACCATTCTCCAAAAAATGAACCAAGAAACCAACAAAACCATGTCACCCAGGACCAGAATGAATAAAAAAACAAAAAAGCAGAATGAAAAAAAAGAACTATACACTTGTTAATGAGAAAAATTTTTTGGGTGGAAAAACTTGTGGATTTCTTGCCAACGCTCTGGGAATCTAAGTACCTATACTTAACTGGTGCAACTACCATATATGTATGTGCGTGAAAAGGTGGATTTCTATGGTGACATTTCGACTGGGATCCACTAGGGGCACTCCACTAGCCCTATGGAAAATCTAGCAATCTCTTGCTAGGGAATACTTTGTCTGGAAGTGGGAAAGGGAGTGAGAATTGAGGTAGGAGAACCAATGTTGCAAGTAGAAAATTAGAGACTTGCGCACACACCAGTCAGAAGTTTCATCACATGCACTTGAATTTCAGAAGAAAACAAATCTGCAAAACAACAACAAGACTAAATAGAGCTTAATGAACACAAAGTACCAATAAACTCCTCAATCAAAGAGGCTAAAATTCCTTCTTCCTTTATTGAAGCTCAAGGAGAATTCATACATAGTGTGGGAATGGAAGAAATTGAGAAAGGGGGGGAATAGAAGAAATGGCTATCTCCTTTGTTCTCTCAAGGTGCAATATACTCTTGAGTTTACAAGATCAATCACTAACCCTTTGCAATGGGAACTGAGTTACAATTTATAGAATGAGAGATGACTTTTCGTCTTCCTCATGACCTTTCGAATACCTTAATATCACTTAAGAATGTTCATATTCCACTTTAAATATTTAATTCCCTTTTATAATAATAAGGCGAATTAATTACATTATATTTATCAAGTCATTTAAGTCATATTAAAAAGTGCAACCCTCAACACAAAAATATAACATTTAAGAGAGAGAGTTTCAGTATGAGGAGCGAAGAGAGAGAGATAGAAGAGGAATAAGAAGAAGAAGAAGAATTATGCCGAAGGATGAGTTGCTACAGTGGACTTGGCTCCATTCTCTGACTGTTGTCCACTTCGTAATCCGAGAAGGCTTCTGACCCATCCACTTTGGCTTTAAATCTCCCTTGTAAAAATAAACTTACTATTTTTAGTAAGTATGACAAATCAGGTCCCTGATCTTTAATTGGATGCTGTGGCTCAGTTTTCTTCTTTCTCCTTGTGTTCCTTATTCCTTCTGGTTCAAATTTCTATTTTTAGTAGGTGCTCGAGGGCACACTTACTATTTTTAGTAAGTGCCAAAATGTCCGTTCTGTTGGATTCTCGGTTTGTAGTGCACCTCCAAGGTCTTCGTCTTCTTCGCAGGTTATTCTATTAACGACTCTCCCAAAATAGTAGTTCCTATGTAGTAGACTTGCTATTTTTAGAAATTTTTCCTCGGGAGTTAGATTTACGTGGAACAAAGTTTTTGATATGGGTTTTGCCCAATATCCTCCTGTGAAATTTCGGGCCGACCCGCTTAATAGTCGAGGATATTTTAAAGTTTTAATTTTCAAACTGGCAAAGTGCTTCCGGAGTACGGCGGCCATTAATGGACCTCAAAATTGCAGGTCAGGTTTTCTCCTCCATTTTTGAAGAAAATTGTATTTTGATGTGGGTTTTTTCTTGGTGCTTCACGTGTAATGTTATTTCGATCGGCAATCGGTTTGATGGGGAATCCACTTCTTTCTTCGTTGAGCCGGAAAGGAGATTTCTTCATTGTGGATGCTCTGTCGCACATGGGGGGATTTTTAAGGTGTATTATTGATGGTGTTAGGTAGAGGAATGAGAAGAAAAATATATCTTGTTGTTTCATGCATCTGTTTGGGAGATTTCTTCAACTTCTCATTTCATGGCTATGGAGTTTTCTCTATTTTCTCCTTCTGTGTTTGATGAGGATTACTTCGATACCTACATGCAAACATGGAGTGGGAGGAGTGAATTTTTATCAGGTATGGTTTTATTTCCTGCAATGGTGGCGTGATGGAAGAAAGTTGCGGAGGAAGTATGGAGGAATGAAGTGCACATACAATTGTTAGAAGTTACAAGAAGAAAAAAAAAAAGTGGCACTTGGAAAAATTTCAAAAAGATATGCACTGGTAGGGCTTTGGTGCATTTTTCCACACTTTATGTCCCTAAGCTCAAGGACATGAGGGACATCAATTTCCAAAATGAGCAAGAAGGTGACACATGGCACTAGATCCAAGCGGTATGGAATGAAGGAGGAAAAAGCTGATTTAAAGCACTAGGAGTTGAAAGGAGGTCACATGGGTGTCCAAATGACTCCCTATGGGGGATGGGCACATTTTTCAAGGTCTGATGTCCCCCACCTTAGGTTCATAAGGGACATCAAATTCCATGGTGGTCAAGAGCATGACACATGGCGCCCGATCCGACGATAGGGAATGCACGCTCCAAATAAGCACCTGGGGGCTAAACTGCGGTCACGTGGGTGTCCAAAAGACTCCCCATAGGGGCTGGGAACATTTTTAAAGGTCTGATGTCCCCCAACTCAATTACATAAAGGACATACAATTCCACGGTGGTCCTCGAGCTGACACATGGTGCCCGATCCTACGGAAGGGGATGGGTGCTTCAAAAAAGCACCTATGGGATGAACTATCAAGGTTAGAGGTCACATGAGGATCTAAGAGGTCATATGAGGGCTGAGAGGGCTTCCAAGGGGATGGGAGAAATTTTCCAACCTTTTTGTCCCTAACCTTGGGGGCGTGAGGGACACAAAATCCTGCTAGGCTCTTGGTGTTGACACGTGTCCTCCCAAAAATTTGGCTAAGTCCTAAACTTGTAATAGTGATAACTTGAGCTCCTGATGGACTTTTTGTAAAAATTTTATATGAACCTATCTGTAAATTTCCTTCTGAATCCAATGGTGTGGGTATAATTTCTTTATTATCCCATTTTATCCCTGAAAAATCATATTTTTTATTTTATACTCCACCAGTGCGTGAGAAAAAGCTGCTGCGTAATCGATGCGCAAAGTGTTGTGAAAAATATTATTTCACCATAATGTATGCCTTGGAATCCTATTTTTGGAGATATTTTTTTTTCTCATAAATCCATCCGGAGCTCCTGGAATCTTCTTCTAAAGCCCAATAGCTGTTTTAGGCATGTGTACCGCCTAGGCTTGTGAACCCTATTTTTTACTATGACTGCTCCAAGTCTTGCAAAACTTCCCCAAACATTCAAAATCATTTCAATTATGTTCTAAGGTATTTTTTTCACCTCCATGTTGAATTTTTACCTTTTTTTTTTTTCTTCTCCAGGGGTTGAATCCATCTGAGAAGGCTAGCGATAGCCCTTCCCTACACTACCAGAAGATAGTGTCTTTTTAGAACTCCCTAAAATCACCTAGGTGGAATGAGTGCACTTTACTAAATTAACTAGGGGACATATTTGACATCAAATAGGGGTGATCGGGTGATGGATTTGACCTGGGTGTCTTGTAATGATGGAACTTCAAAAAAATTAACTTTGGGGTATTATTGTCGTGCTTGAAATTGTCAATTTCCTGTTGCACATTTACACAACAACAATTGGCTCTAGCTTGGGGACATCACATGGACTGAGCATAGTGAAGACATGACATGGGAATCCAGAATCTCAAATTTAGACCATATATTTCGTTGACCAGTGCCTTATCCAACGGGCCCTGTGGAGTCATGTACAACTTCTAGAAAGGAAGATTATAAGGAAACACACACACACACACACACACAATAGAAATGGAAACACACCTATCAATCACCTATGGTACAAGGTGAGGGAAAACCTACTTTCACTGAAATACTTTTCATTTCTCAAAAGTTACCCTGAAGAGGTAACACTGAATGATGATGTTCTACGAAGCCGTTGACGGGTTCTAGAAAGTAGCCTCCCTTCCTCAACTACTTATGAAAGCTAGGTGCTTTCACAATTTTCCTTTTACTTTGTAGGAGTGAGTCCATATGAGATTCTTGATGCTCAATTCCTTGCTTAGAAATTCCACTGCCTTCATGCTCTTTGAAATTTGTTTCATCATGCCAGTTTCCTTCCATGTTTATCCATATAGCTGATTCTCCATCGAGCATCTCATCGCTGCCCCAATGCTGATTTTTGTTCCAATTCCTTTGATATTCGAGTTACTTTCTTTCCTAGGTCTATGCTCATTGACATCTTCTCTATGAGAAACCTTTGATTCATCCTTTTCCTTCACTCCACTGTGAGGTGCTTGAGTATTGATGGAAGGATTGGATGTAAACTCATACTTGTCTTGTATGTCCATGACACTAATGAAGAGATCAAGAATCGTCTTGGGATCTTTTGCAACTTCTACTACATCTAAGATTTCTTGCACGGAGTAATGTTTCATCATTTCTGTAGTTCCTCTTTGTACACCTTTGAAGAATATTTATCTTGCAACTCAAAGAAACTATCTGGAGGGATTACCTCATCATCTCGAGAATC
The DNA here is from genome assembly GCA_018340775.1 of Taxus wallichiana var. yunnanensis. NCBI lineage: Eukaryota > Viridiplantae > Streptophyta > Pinopsida > Cupressales > Taxaceae > Taxus > Taxus wallichiana. The sequence goes on along the minus strand of CM031239.1, from coordinate 803,045,699 downwards.
GCTGCACTCTACCGATCCTTCATAAAAAAGAGCTTCATCTTTAGAGGTCTTGAAACTCCTTTCTTTAATTTCTTCATCATGGGAAGAGTCTTCATCTTCAAATGGGAAAGAAAATATCTCCATTTTGGTATTGCATCCATCAATCATTAGCTCAAGAGTGGCATCATATGTTTCATCTTGCCTTATCTCAATATGGCCAACCTTCACATTAGTTAAGGCTTCCAAATCAGCTTCACGCTTGTCTTGTAAATTTGTGGCTTGCATCAGGAGCTCAAGACTGAGCTCAAGATCTTCAGTTTCTTCTGCGGCTCTAAGCATTTCTTGTATAGACATTTCTTTCAAACCTTTCACGGGCTCATCACAAGCTGATTTTGTCTCTCCATAGATGGCTTGACTGAGATCATCCTCATCCCCAAATGGGAATGAGAATAACTCCTCATCTTGTAAAATCATATAAACTGATTTTTCTTCTTGAAAATCATCAAGAACCATCTCCTCTTCCTCATGGTCTACATCATCTGGTGATTCGGGGCTGTCCTCTTATAACTTGAATCTCCTCAATGCTTCTTCAAAATCCAAATCTCTTTGGGAAGGCATGTCTGGGCCTATCAAGATGGGGATATCCTCTTCCTCCTTGGTTGTCACAAAGTGATTCATCTGCCTGCTACCTTGATATAAGATGTTAGCTTCTGGGCTTCCATAATTTCATACCGTGTACTTCATTTTATTCTTGGGAAGTGATTTCTCCATGTCTCCCTTCACTGGTATGGTTTCAGATGACCAATTCATCTGAATTTTCCCTCCCAAGTCTCAGCAGAAACTTCTACTCAACAACATTCCAAATGAGGCCGGGACATCGGCTACCAAAATCATCGCTGAAATTTTCTTGTCCGGAAATTTGGCGAGAGACACTTGTGCATCTTTGACCTTCCCTACAAGTGGGACCTTTTTGACTCCAAAGAGTATAAAGAGCCACTAGGTGGAGTCATTGTAAGTTTAAGATCCTTGGCAACCTTCAAAGGCATCACATTGTTTGAGGCACCAGAATCTATTATGCAATTATTTAGTACATATTCTCCAACAAGAAGGGAGACGTAGAAAGGTTCAACTTTATCAATATTTGATGCACTCAAAGAAAGCATGTTCTGTGAGGGAGGTGTAGGTGAGTTTGGTAGCATGCCTTTGGAACTATTGGGTGTTAGACTACCACTCTTGATATATCAGACGAACCTCTCGAATTGTTCAGGATGAGTCCGTAAATATTCAGTTTCAGTAATCTATACTTTGGCTTTGTTTGCATATTCTATGAAGTCAAAGGGAGCAGATGTGGAAAAGGGGAGTGAAGGGACTGATTTTGGGGTCTGGATAGGCTTGGGAGAAGGATTTGATGTTTGAGGAATGGAGGGTATTTTAAAAGGTACACTAGGAATTTTCAAGGTATTAGGTTTTGCATAGAGTAGATTTAGATTTACACTTGGAAGAGACATTGGAAGCCTTACTTGGGATTGCGGGCATCTTCTTACTTGTTATAGGGTCAGGCTCCAACAATACAAACTTCATGGAAGATGGAAGTGGGGATCCTTGACTGATTATTTTATTTTGTGGAGTCACCACAAGAGGATCATTAACCTTGTTTTCTTTTGTAGCTATGGAGGGAGATGCTCTTTTCTTGGACTGAGAACGAGTGAATACCACACATGAGAAACTGGGTGCATCCTCTTCATCTTCTTCATCACATCTAGAATACTCACAGAAGCTGATTTGTGCATTGTTCTCAAACTCATCATTTCCTAGGAAATCACCACCTTCACTTTCTTGTTCAAGCTCTTCTTCATATTCTTGAAATCTGTAATTTATGTTCATGGGAGGGGCCTTGAAGGTGAGCCTTTGGCGTGCTCTCGCAATCTGATTTCTGTAGCTTCTTTGGGAAGAAACACATTCAAATATTTCCCTCTTCAAAGATGCTATCTCATTCGCCAACTTTTGTAATGATGGATTGGTTCTCTCATCTTCAGGACGTTGGGCCTTTCCCTTTGATGGAAACTTGATATTTATAGAGAGGATGATATTGTCATCCAATTCAATGGCCCTTTTTGTGCTTCTACAATGTTCCTTGGTTGAACCCTTAGTAGGAGAAAGCACGCCTCTGGTGATTGAGAATTTATGAAGAATCTTTTGATATTGTTACGAGAGGGTGAATATTCTTCCGGTATCGTGTGAAGCAACTGATCGAAATGAGCCACAAAGTCTCTCATCGTTTCACTTTCTCCTTTCCTCATTTGAGCCATTGCACCAAGAGGTCTTGACAATGTTTAGTTGATTTAAATCTTTCCTCGAAGGCAGCCTTGATGTCATCCCAACTAGTGATGGATCGGGAAGGCAAAAGGTAGAACCATTCTACTACTTTTTCTTGAAGGGACTCCATGAACAATCTTAAAGAAACATCTTCATGTTGGAAACTGAGAATTCCACATGATTTCGTGAAAGACACAATGTGTTCTTTAGGATGTTGTGTGTTGTCACCTTTCAACTTTGGAAAGTTCTTGCGGGAACCCGTTGGTATATTATGGAGAGGTGGCTCAAGAGCAACCGGGCCCATATTCCTTCCCCATGGAACAATGGGTTGAGGTATTTATTCTTCATCTCCCATTGTCGTTTCTTTTGCTCTTGCTTCTACGAATTCTTCTTCTTTTGGGAGCTCAATGCTCAATGGTGGTTGAAAAATGGGATAATTTTAAGGTGGAGTATTAATAGGAGTTTTGATAGGATTCCTGGTGAACTTTGTGAAGATCCAGATGGAGAGGAGGCTTGAGAGAAGAAGTATGGATTATCTCTAATTCATTCTTGCTGATTTTGTGAAGCCTCGAAATTGAAATCATCAACACCTCTCGACCTGATCAACCTGGTGTGTCTTCCTTTAGCCAGACTTTTGAAAAATTTTACAGTCAGAACATGAAAGGACAATGTGGAATGTGAAAAGTCACGTGCAAAAATCAGCAGTGTATCTTTTAGCCATGGATTTTCATGAACTATTTTTTCTATTTTTTCAATATTTGATTTTTTTTTAAAATTTGGGACCTTACAGTCGTATATTGGGTGTAGATGCTGCTAAATCTACCCCATGGTGGGCACCGAAAACTAATGACGAGAATTTTTTTCGGTGTGGACAAAATTATGGATTTCTTACCAATGCTCTAGGAATCTAAGTCCCTCTACTTAACCGGTGCAACTACCGTATATGCATGCACATGAAAAGGTGGATTTTGTGGTGGTCTTTTGACTGGGATCAATAGGGGCACTCCATTGACCTGCGAAAAATCTAGCAATCTCTTGCTAGGGAAGACTTTGTCGGAAGTGGGAAAGGGAGTGAGAATTGAGGTAGGAGAACCAATGTGCAAGTAGAAAATCAAAGACTTGCGTGCACCGGTCAGAGAAGTTTCATTACATGCACTTGAATTTTAGAATAAAACAAATCTGAAAAAAAAAAAAAAAAGACAAAATAGAGCTTAATGAACACAAATTACCAATAAACTCCTCAATCAAATAGGCTAAAATTCCTTCTTCCTTTATTGAAACTCAAGATGAATTCATACATAGTGTGGGAATGGAAAAAATTGAGAAAGTGGGGAATAGAATAAAATGGCTATCTCCTTTGTTCTCTCAAGGTGTAATATACTCTTGAGTTTACAACATCAATCACCAACCCTTTGCAATGGGAATGGAGTTACAATTTATAGAATGAGAGGTGACTTATCGTCTTCCTCATGACCTTTCAAATACCTTAATATGATTTAAGACTGTTCATATTCCACTTTAAATATTTAAGTCCATTTTATAAAAGTAAGGCAACTTAATTTACATTATATTTCTAAAGTCATTTAAGTCATATCAAATATTGTAACCATCAACACAAAAATATAACATTTAAGAGAGAGAGTTTCGTATGAGGAGAGAAGAGAGACAGATAGAAGAGGAAGAAGAAGAAGAAGAATTATGCCAAGGATGAGTTGCTACAATGGACTTGGCTCCATTCTCTGACTATTCTCCACTTCGTAATCCTGAGAAGGCTTCTGACCCATCCACTTTGGCTTCATATCTCCCTTATAAAAATCAACTTACTATTTTTAGTAAGTATGATGAATCAGTCCCGATCTTCAATTGGATGTTGCAGCTCAGTTTTCCTCTTTCTCCCTACATTCCTCATTCCTTCTGGATCAACTTTCTATTTTTAGCAGGTGCTCGAGGGCACACTTACTATTTTTAGTAAGTGCCAAAAATGTTTGTTCTAGTGGATTCTCAGTTGTAGTGCACCTCCAATGTCTTTGTCTTCTTCATAGCTTCTTCTATTGATGACTTTCCAAAAATAGCAGTTCCTATGTAGTAGACCTGCTATTTTTAGAAAGTTTACCTTTGGGAGTTGGATTGATGTGGAAATTTTTTTTTCTATATGGGTTTAATCCTAGTATCCTCCCTTCAAAATTTCAGACGACCCGCTTAATACTCTAGGAGATTTTAAAGTTTTAATTATCGGACACAGCAAAGTGCTTCTAGGTATGGCAGCCATTAATGGACCTTAAAATTGCAGGTGAGGTTTTATCCTCCATTTGTGAAGAAAATTTTATTTTTTATGTGGTTTTTTCTTCTAGTGATTCATGTGCAATCTTACTTCGATCCGTGCAACCGGTTTGACGGGAAATCCCACTTCTTTCTTCGTTGAGCCGGAAAGGAGATTTCTTCATTTTGGATGCTCTGTCACACATGGGGGAGTTTTAAAGTGTATTCTTGATGGCCTTGTGTACATGAATTAGAAAAAAATATATCTTCTTGTTTGATGCATCCGTTTGGGATATTTCTTCAACTTCTCATTTCATGGCTATGGAGTTTTCTCCATTTTTTCCTTCGTGCTCCTTGCTTCTCTTCTGTGTTTGATGAGGATTCCTTCTGATACCTACATGATTTCATGGGGGGAGAGGAGTGAATTTTTATCAGGTCTGGTTTAATTTCTTGCAATGGTGGAGTGATGGAAGAAAGTTGTAGAGGAAGTATGGAGGAATGAAGTGCACATACAATTGTTAGAAGTTAGAAGCGAAAAAAAAGTGGCACTTGGAAAATTTTTAAAAAGATATGCATAGGTAGGGCTTGGGATAGTTTTTCCATGCTTGATCTCACTAACCTTAGGTATGTGAGAGATGTCAATTTCCACAATGAGAAAGACGGTGACACATGGCACTAGATCCAACGACAGGGAATGAAGGAGGAAAAAGCTGATTTAAAGCACTAAGAGCTTAAACGAGGTCACATGGGTATCCAAATGAATCCCTATGGGAATTGGGAACATTTTTCAAGGTCTGATGCCCCCACATAAGGTGCATAAGGGACATCAAATTCCACGGTGGTCAAGATCATGACGGTGGCACCCAATCCAACGGCAGGGGAATGCACGCTCTAAATAAGCACAGGGGGCTAAATTGCGATCACATGGGTGTCCAAAAGACTCCCCATATGGGATGTGTGAATTTTTCAAGGTATTATGTCCCCCACCTTAAGTGCATAAGGGAAATCAAATTCCACGGTGGTCCTAGAGCTGACACGTGGCCCCCAATCCGGCGGCAGGGATGAGCGGTTCAAAAAAAGCACTGGGGTTGAATTGTCAAGTCCGGAGTTCACATGAGGTCCAAGACGTCATATGAGGACTGAGAGGGCTTCAAGGGGCTTGGGTGAACTTTTCCAACCTTGGTATCCCTGACCTTGGGGGACGTGAGGAACACAAAATTCCTCCAAGCTCTTGGTGCTGACACGTGTCCTCCCAAAAAATTAGCTAAGTCCTGAACTTGTAATAGTGATAAATTGAGCTCGGATGGAATTTTTTTGGAAAATGTTTTATGATCCCGACTGTAAATAGCCTTTCGTATCCAATGGTGTGGGTATAATATCTTTATTATTCCATTTGATCCCTGAAAAATTGGATTTTGATTTTTACTCCACTTGTGCCTGAGAAAAAATGCCTGCAGACTTGATGCGCCAAAGTGTTGTGAAAAATAATATTTTACCATAATTTATGCATTGGAATCCTATTTATGGATATATATATTTTTCTCCTAACTCCATCTGGATCTCCCAGAATCTTCTTCTGAAGCCCAACAACTGTTTTAGGCCTATTTACCGCATAGGCTTGTGAACCCTATTTTTTACTCAAACTGCTCCAAGTCCTACAAAACTTCCCCAAACTATCAAAAATCATTTCAATTATGTTCTAAGGTATTCCGTTCACCTCCATGTTGAATTTTTCCCTTCTGTTCCACTCCAAGGGGTTGAATCCAGTCCTAGGAAGGCTAGCGATAGGCCTTCCCTATACCGCGTAAGATAGTGTATTTTAGAACTCCTAAAATCAGCTAGGTGGGATGAGTGCACTTTACTAAATCACCTAGGGGAAAATTTTGACATCAAATAGGGGGTGATAAGACTAATTTATTTGACCCGGGGTTTCTTGGAATGATGGGACTTGAAAAAATTAACACTAGGGTATCATTGTTGTGCTTGAAATTTTCAATTTTCCTATTGTGCATTTGCACAACAACACGACCGTATAATGGAAACCATCCCGATTCAAAGAAAACAATCATGGAAAAACTTCAAGTGCCTTCCATTCTAGATATGACCATGCTAAGCAGTTTGGATATTTTTTTAACAGCTGGTCATATGATTGCCTCTCTTTTCCATCCAAGTCACTATCTGACCACATTTCTTCAGGCTTATCCTTTGTCTCTGGGTCAAGTTTTCTAACATCTTTTGAGGCTACTTAAAACATCAAATTCTCAGGAAAATCATCCTACTCATGATGCCTACATTGATCAATTTCATATTCCTTGAAACTAACATAACTCACAGAGTTATCAATATCAATATTGCATGCAATACTTCATAAGAAGCATTGTTGGGGTCCTCAATAAGATATAACATCTTCTTTTCACCAGGTAACTTCAGAAGGTTTCCCTCAATTGGTATGGTGGCATAAGACATGTCCATCTAAACATTTCCACCAACACTTGCAGCCCACTTTCTTGATAACAACATGCCCCATTTGGCAGGGCAATCAACGACAACAACATCAAGTTTCAAGTTCTTACCCGGATAAGCTGCAAGTTGTACCACCAAACCTTTTACACATCCTACAACAAGAACCTCTCTAGAATCCATTGCAGTACACTTGCCATAAGCTTTTGTCACTTTAATGTTCAATTCATTCATGACTTCCAGAGGCATAACATTGCATGATGCTCCAGAATCAAACATACAATTGTGCAGCAGTCTATCTTTAATAATCAGTGTTGTAAAAAATGGATCAACATTTAATTGAGACTCAACCAAAGATGTTCCCAAGTAAACTTCAGGTGGTTCACCTGGTTCCTCCAGTACTTGGGTTTTTTTCAACTCGAAATGGTAGGAGGAGTCTCAACATTTCTGCCTTGGGTGAATTTTTCTTCTCTAAACCCCAAATATTCAAATGCTCTATTCCTATGCTTAGGGATTCTAAGCAATTCAACAATAGGAACAAAAATATTGATTTGACTCAAGATTTGGGCTATGTCACAAGGAACATATTTTGGTAATGTAGTGTTAGGAGGAAGGTTTACAAATTCATCTGATGGCACAAGATTTTTTCAGTCTAAGCATAGGGAGGGACACAAGTTCTACTTGAGACAACAAGGCCTTCTTGAGATGTATCTTTCTTTAGAGTCTCTTTTGGGATACTGGTAAGCACTAGAATTTTTGGTTTGGCCTAAGGCCTTGCCCCTTTGGAAACCCTACTCCTAGTATTATATTATTTTTCATGGCCAACCACAACATTCATTAACAACTTCCTATCCTCCTTAGAAGGTATCCCTCCATCATACTTCTCAATCATTAGAGCTCTTAGGTACTCAAAATCATTATTAGGAAGTTCAAAATCTTGCACCATATCAATTTCAGAAGTATGAGTGGGAGGAAGAGGTAATACCCGGTGAATGCAATCCCAAAAATATTTAGCAGTTCTGGCACTCATCAACTCAGTTGAGGTTTCTCCCTGTTGTGAACTCGTAGAGGAATCCACCATGCATGCATCATCATTAGTGTTATCATCATCATCAGACTTCTTCATCTTGTTGATCTACTTCACATGGCGGGTGGGGTAAGAAGCATTTGTCACACCAATCCATTTTATTTTCTCTTCAATAATAAGTCTAACATTTACATGATCAGGAACTACTCTATTCTCCCTATCTTGGGGTTGTATAGCTCCCATGGGTCCTTTACCTATGGCATTAGACCTCTGATCATTTCTAGGATGATTTGCAAGTCTGTCTTGTCCTTGTTGCTTATGCTGACCCTGAGAACCTTGTCTAATTCCTTTTTCTGCCTTGCCCAAATTGTAAGAGATTTCTTTGACAACCTTTCCAAAGTCCTTAAAATTCCTCAAGATCGTGACCTTACTTGATTGAGGCTTCTCAGGGTTGATCATTTTAACACCCTCCCTCTTAGGAGGTTTTCAAATTTCTTTGATGTTGTTCTCAATTTGCAGAGCCATGGTAAAGGCATGCCTCAAAGTCCCAGGGTTCTTATCCCTCAAATAGTATGAATATTTCTTATCAAATGCATCTAAATACTTTATCAAACACGATTCATCACATGGTTTCAAATTAATAGGAAGTCTTCTCAATGTTTTGTTAAATCTAGTGTTGAAATCATGTCTTGAATCATTAGGATTATTTTTATATTTTCAAACTCGATAAAAGAAACCTAGGGTCTGTTTTATCACCGCGTCTTGCATTCTAAAAGCATTTTTCATCTCTGTCAGATTCAATGGAATTATCTTGCAGAGATATTTATACCAGTCACTTACATATTCTTCTTGAGTATGGATAAATAATTTAATGTATACATCCTCATACTCTATTTCAAAGTCCTCCATCATATTGAAAAAGAGTTTCAAGTGCTGATCACCAATTATTGCATTATTTCCTTGAAACCTAGGAAATCTGTTTCTTACATCTTGTGGCACAACATTTGGATAGCCAACCATACCTCTAAAACTGATGGGACCAAAAGTATTAACAATAAATGGAGGTCTAGGTGGAGGCTGAGCCATATTATTCTGAGGAGGTGATCTTACACGAGAAACAAAATGATGAGGAGTGAGGGGTATGTGTAGTACTGAGGATGTAATTTTTCGTAATTGCCCTCTAAAGGCTCTGTCTCTTGGAAAACTCTATTAGATTTTGAAAATACATGGAAAAATTGAGAAGTAAATGTTTCAAATACATATGATGGACCCTCTCCAGATGGAGAATTTAATTCAACAAAGAGGCTACCTGATTTAGAAGCACTTGATCAAGTACTGCAACCTTCAATCACAGGCTGATCCATTTCACCAATGGAGATATATTTTCTTGATGTTTGATCTCCAATAACCTTCCAAATTCTTCTGCCTTCTGAATTAGACTTTTCCAACTCTTGAAAAAACCTTCTACTAGGGTCCTTGGTGAAGAAATATCTTCTTCATTCCAACTTTGTAGATATTAATGAAAAATATCACTTTATATATGTTAAGACACTGATATTTATAAATAATTTAAACAACATGGAGCTGCCACTAAGGATTTTCACCTTAGTTTGTACAAATGCACTATGAAAGACCTATCAAATTTCTACCAATACTAGATTCATACAAATATTACAAGATATGCTCTTATTTTACCAAAATTTATCAATGATGATACAAATCTTAGTGCAATAACTATATAAGATGGAAATATTGCGCTCAGAACTCACAAATTTGAACAATTCTTACAGATCTAAAAAAATAATGATGTTTCAGTAATGTATTTGAACTTTAAAATATTTAAAAATCATTGGGTTTGTCAGATGCATACACCTTTTCTAAAATACTTTAAAGAATCGACGAAAATGGCACCATGAGTTTTGTTGATGGGCTAAATGGATAAAAACTCATAATAAATGAAAAAATCAATCTCGGCAATGCAAATCAGTTCCTAGCAAAATAAATATATTCCCTGGAAATGGTGCCACTAGTGTTGGTATCTAAGTTCATTCTCCTTTTAAAGACGAGCAGCAACATAGATTTGACAGGGAGATTAGAGGTAGATAGATAATAGTGTGTGTCATTTTGTAGCCAGGGATGAGATCTAACTGGTCCTTTGTTACTCGGATTTGTGGAGAGATGGATAACACCTTTAAGAGGATTTGACTTGTCCTCACTACTTTAGGCCATGCCTCTTCAACCAGGTGAGAGGACCCTTAGCGTAACCTTTGTTTGGTGAAGGAGATGGAGATATCCTTCTTTTGCACAAATTATATGAAGAGAACCTTGTTAAAATATGATCAATACTGCATGATTTAACTCTTAAGAGTTGTCACTTCTAAATGATGGAGATACTTTCAACACAAGGCTAAGGTTACTGAAGACATTAAGAAATCCTGATTGTTTTACATATTTTTGCAAGTATATTTTGTTCCTTTGTTGATACACAGGGAAAACAGGGGTAGTTCAGGGTGGATCAATGGTTTTTAAATGATTTTGGTGGGAGATGAAGTAGGATAAAGTTGATTATACTAGATCTTTGGAGGGACTTCACAACAATGAACAACTTCAACAACAAAAAGCTTCAGAACAGTTAAGACATTCCTTCAACCAGAAGGTGTGCTTTAATGGAGGCCCAGATTAGCATGTTTTCACATAATATTTGAGACTCCAACATGAAGGCTTGAATTGAAAGACTCAATTAAACACTAAATTTTCTGATTAATCATGCCTAAGGTACACCCAAAGACTTATAGACAATATTTATCAACAAATGATAGTGAATTGATTTTAAATTTGTTTATCTCATCCAAGATGAAGGCTCTTCTTGAAATGAAATTGCAAATACCATTAGATTGTCATAGGGACGAGATCCTGTGTGAAGAATAGAGATTGGACAAAAATTAATCTCAAAATTGCTTAGATTCATTAGCAAGGGAAAGCTCCGAAGAAGAAATGTCGGTGTGCTCATCAATGGCTATACATATGCAACCAACTTGACATGATAGAAAATATAACATAGAAGAAAATAACAGGTTATCTCAGCTTTAGTCTCTCATGAAGATGACTTTATCAAATTTTTCCCAAGAATTCAAACTTTGACCTTTTCCAAGAGTATTCTCGTTGCATTTATACATTTTTCTTACTCAATTTTCCCCCGAAAGAGAAGAATATTCAAGGGACATTTTATTGTTACCAATTTGTTTTGCAATGACATTTAAAAATTCAGATCTGAAATCTACCAGGTGGACCAATTGTGAACTGATCACATTTCTTGGGCTCTCAAATAATGACTAGGATGCCATGCCACAAATTTTTAGGATTCCTTTTAATCATTCTGATTATTTTATGTGATAAATCCCCTTTTAATCATTTTTGGAGCCTTTGCATAGCTGGACTTGACAAGTCATCCCTTTTTGCTCTCGAGGAAATGCCTTTTTCACCTTTTGCACCTGCACTTTCATCATTTCATCCTTTTTCCCTCTTTTTCCTCTACAATTTCTACCCCGCATCCATTTCCTCTGGTAATTCCCATTTTTCGAGTGCCTGAGTAATTCCCACTTCAAAATATTGACCTTAATGATCCTTGGACTCACAATTTAAGTTTCAAATCCATTCAATGGCACCTTATCGACAGAGACGACAAAGAATTTCATCAAAGAATGATGAAAACAAGCAGTGTGTATTCCTATCTCCAAGAGTCTTCGAGAAAAATAGAGGAAAAATAGGTGAAATACACAAAGAACCTTGAATTAATCCTGCCCCTTTTCCACTTTATATCGTAGCCTTCACGTGTTTCCTGGGGAAAATGCAAAGGAGAAGCACAGAGGCAAGTCTCAAACAAGTGCAAGCCTTCCATGTGCCCTGGGCCCAAGAAAAATGCCTTTTGGCCTTTGAAAAGTCTCGGTGAAAAAGGAGCCAGCAGAAGCCTCCACATGTCTTAATGGCACATTTTGAGATGGTCCCCAAAAGTAGAGACCCCAAACAAGCACGGGCTCAACACGTGTCTCAGTCTAACAGAGTTTGTTAAAAAAGTTGAAGGTTCAGGAAGGCGCCATGTGTCTAGGGTCCGAGACATTTTTCTTTGGCCATTGAAAATTCCAAGCAAAAGGGCAGAGTGAGCGGAAGCCTCCAAGTGTCCTCCTGGCACTTCTTCAAAATAAAACTTAGGGTCCGGTCCCCAAACAGGCATGGTCCCTCCACGTATCCCAGGACCTTTAGAAATTTTCTTGAAAATTCTAAGGGAAGGCCTGACGGAAGCCTCCACGTGTCTTTATGGTGCAACTTCAAGATGGTGCCCAAGAGGGGAAACCCCGAACATGCGCAAGCTCACCACATGTCCCGGGGGTTAGAAAATGGCTTTGAAAAGTTTAAGTACAAAGCGGAGCTGGCAGAAGCCTCCACATGTCTCCTGTCGTAATTTTTAAGGTGGGAGCATGAGGCGAGATCCTCAAATGAGTTCCATTCTCCACATGTCCATGGCCCACTAAAAGCTGTGCACGGTTGTATGAAAAATTTGTCTAAGTCTGGGAAAAGTAGCGGAATCCTCGACATGTCCCCTTGGCGCAATTCCAAGGCCAATTCAAAAGATGAATTTTCAAATGAGCATCATTCCTCCACGTGGAAATTTTTTGGGTTGAATCAATCCATAAAGTTTTAAGACTACCCCTCCAAGCCGCATCCAACCAAAAAGGCCACGTTTCCACCGATGTATAGATATAAATTTGATGGGGAAAACACAATGTCAAACCATAAAATGCAGGAAAACCACAATTTGAGCCGAAAATGAATCTTTCTTCAAGGAAAGCAAATTTGGAAATGTTACAAGGCTCAAATATGATCTTTTGAGCTACATCCAATCACGTTTCCACAGGAATTTGGGACAAAAATGATAGGGACAACAAAATGTGACTGTGGAAAATGGAAAGAAAGGAACAACCGAGTTTTACGCCCAATTTATAGACTCCTTCAGATGGATAGAGAAACAAAAACAAATTCTGGACCTTTGAGTGATCCTCGACCAAGGAAGGGACTGATCATGGCAACCAAATGGAGGAAAGAGTCTTCAAGCACCAACACGGGAGATATAAAATGTGACAGAGGATGCAAACTGAGGAATTTCAATGACAAACGGGGCAAGACTAGTTTGAGCACCAAGATCGACATGTCTTCAAACTTTTATTTTAAGTTCACATTCTATGTTGGGTATTTTACCTCATCTGGGTCAGCCTTTCTTAGATAAATCATCTATGGAGACCTATATAAGTAAGATGCCAATACCTCATTTGAAAACATGCAAATCTTATAACAATAAACATATACACTCAATTCTTATGTTTATAAAAAGGAACTCATATCTCTCTAAATATTGCATTAGCACATCTACTGATCATTAAGGTAGTACCCACAACAGTCAGAAGCTTGTTACTAGGTCAAGACAACATTATCTCTCATTTGCAAGTACTCAAACATCCCTCTAAGTATTTTAGTAAAAGTCAAAGTCAAAGATAGAATTGCAAAAAAAGTTTCCATATTTTTTAGATCTGTCTACATATCACATGCTAGGTGGAGAACTATGTGTAGTTTGAGGCTTCTTTAGAGAAGTGACAATGTTGACGGTGCATATGGATACCCACAACCTAACTAATTTTTGTTTTGTAGGACGCTTAATCCATGAATAGAGTTTAATATGATGTTCAATATGTTTAGAGAGCCTCATTGCATGATCAACAACTAGGGCTTGAAAGTGATATACAAATTTAGGCGTGTAACCACGAAAAACATTACGGGAGAAGAAACAAAGTTGGTCTAAGACCATATAGAAGGGTCATGACCATATGGTACGATCCTTCCCAAGATAGTTTGAAGTTGTAGTTTGAGTTTCAATGTACTTCCAAGTTTAGATCTTCATGTTCTAGAATTGCGCAATCATAGAACTTCTCAATATCCTTTATAACAAACTATGTGCATTCATTCCCTTATATTTTCATGTCCATATCTTATATTGTATTGTTCAAAATGCTACTTTGATATTGTGTAATCAATATTAGAAGTTAATTAATCAAAACAACCACTTAAATCTAATTTATATCCATTTAATGTAAATATGACCTTACTAAATCTAATTTCAATTAAACAAAACATATTTAATCTTAATATAAAAATGGTCTAAATAAATTATAATCTATGTCTTTGTAATGCCCATAAAAAATTTTCTCGATATTAAAATAGAAACTAATAATTTAACAATCAAAATTACAGTAATTGTTTTTAAAAGAGGTTTGAAAGGTTAGACATTATCCATAATTAATAAATTTCTTAGTTAAAGTCTTTCTACACAAGCTTGTGAAAGTTGGAATTAAATTAATAATTAAATATTATTAATTTACTTCCTAAAATATATTTATGGTTTAAAACAATACGTTTACCAAGTTCCATAAGTTTAATTAATTATCATGCACCAAGATTACTTTATTTTCTAACACAAAAGTTTAATTATTTGTCTAGCCACTAAGTGGCCCCATTCACCCCATTACCCATGCACTTTTTAAATACATTTCATTCCCACAAAATACCTCCCACTTAAGTGAGGTAGGGTTTAATCTAGGCCATTATATTTAATCTATCCTAGCCCTTATATTTGGGTTGCCCTAAATATCCTTATGGGTTTCTTTTTATTTCTATTTGCCCCAAAAATAACCTCATTTGTTCATTCTTGTTTTTCAGGTTTGGAAGAGGAGAAGGAGGAGGAGCCATGGAAGCAATAAGTGCTACCATAGAGAAATTTCCTTGGTTCTAGATGGAAGGGTTTATTATTGTAAGTTTTTTCATTTGCTTAATGTAGAGATCCCACCATGGATCTGTTTTTGTAATTTAATATAAACATTCTTTGAGTATAACAATTGGAGAGAAAACCTCATTTCATTTAATCTATGAAATTTTACACATTTGGATTCCCATAAGAGGATTGATAAGCTTAAACAATTAAATTTGATCAATTACTAGTTGTTGGTAGTTTCATTTTGAAGGTTTAAAGCTTAGATTTTAATTAAAATTCAATTTGGGTTTTTTCATGGTTGTGAAATTTTATTTTTCCATCAAAAGTGACAAAACCACCATCCTATACAGACAGGTGTTCCTATGATCGCTTCCCTACCCAGGGGCGGTTCATCGACCATTGCTCTTAGATGGGCGGTGGTTCTAAAACCACCACTCTACACAGGGTGGCGGTTTTATTTCTGAAAATAGAACCTTAAATTAAATAATTTTCTAAACAGTTTCCTACTTAGGTTGGTTTCTAAGGCAACATTAATTTTAATTAAGGTGTCTACAATTATTTAGTTGATAGATTGATGTCATATCTTAGTTTCATAACTCAAAATTTCTAAATGCATAACTTTTCCATTCAAATATACAACCTTAAACAATATGAAATGTAAGTTTTTTTTTTTGAACATACTTTGGAATTTCTCTTTTCAACCATACAATACAAATATGATAATTACAATTTGTAATAACATTCTTTTGCAATACAAGAACTTCTAATCCATTTCTTTCAATAAAACTAGTTCTTTCCAACAAGGTATACAACAAAAGTTCTTTCTACTTTCAACTAAATCACAATAACTTGGAATAAATGAAATACACAAGACTTTATGGCAAACATAAAAAATTTAAAATCTTCTACTCTAAGTGGGAACAATAATATGGTTTATAACATGGAGAATTCTCGCTAACAAGGTTAAAATACAAGTCTTCTTTCAAGGTCATCTCCTAACTTTTAGCTTTCAAACTTGCATCCTTTAACTCTTCAAAATGTGGATCACAATACAAATAAAGGGTATAGGTGACGCTCTCTGCTCAACCTATAATCCAATAATAAGATAAACCATCCCCTTATTGGCCCCCGAGCCCCAATCAAGGAACAATTTGGGGTATTATGCAACATTTGACAACCATAACAAGAGGCTTCCACAAAAATTATTCCATACTAACATAATCAAATAACACATTAAAGAAAACCATTCAAACAAAACAACATTTTTACCAATAAGCACCAAGGCTTGACTACAACAAGTCAACAAGAAGCAATGGAATATGGGAACTACCTCTTCTGTCTCCCAAGTGAAGTAGGAGTTCCACCCAAAAGCCTACATGTGCACAACTCAAAACATAAATCAACCCTTATTTCTACATTTGGAAAAATGAAAAATATATCCTTGTTATCCTTTTCAGTCCCCATAGGTTGAACTCAAACTCACACTCCCTCCAAAATTCATGCCTTAAATCTCCCTTTTCCCTCCCCAATGGTCCCATAAATCCATCTCCCACACACAAATTAAGGAAAGCTACCCATTTACAAACAACATAACCACAACACTCATACAATATATGAAAAACACCATTTCTACATTAAATACAATAATACAAAGATGTAAAAAGAGGAGAGCCTACCTCTCCATCAAGATTCCAATTCCTTTTCTCAAACAAGCCTTTGAATCCTTCACCCAAGCTCAATCCAAGATTCCATTTGAAAAAAAAAAAAACTCCAAGTATGAAAGCTAAGACTCAATTTGCAGAGTGCAAGAGAAGCAAATAAGACAAGTAACCTAAAATCCATCAAAATCATCCAATAAATAGAAAAAGGGATGTGAGGATGATGAGGTGGCTCCATGTAGGATGCCACTTCATCATCCCTCCATTCCAACACACAATTCAAACACCAATCCCAAAGCAATTAAATGCACATGTAAGACTTATGACATACCCACATGATATATTTCTCTGTTGAACATATCTCTCTTGTTTATCATCATCAACACTAACAACTTTATCACAAATTATTTTCAACAAATAAATCACCAATCCTAGTTTGGACATGCATGGGATGTTTATAGTTGAATGTGCATAGGATCATGATAATTAACATTCCTCCACTAATATGTCTACCATTGGAGAGAACAATTTTACTTATACAAAACGAAACTTACAAGAAGGATGAAAATGAGGCTGCTTGGGATTTAACTCAAAAGTAGTATCCATGATGAAAGTATTGAAAACAAAGCTCCTTATAATTAGATCTATTATCCTTCATTATTACTCCATTATTATGGATATCATAATGTCTCCTGAAAAATATGGATTTAGTGACAAAAAACCATGTTGCTGGAAAGGAACTTACAAATTTGGGGTGTATCTAGATATTCCCAAATGATTCAAATTTTTGTGTATCTGAAATTGGAGTGTATCTAAATATTGGTTCCAATTGTGAAAAATAATGTAGTGATGTCCTCTCAATTTATATTTTGGTGTGATTTTATTAAAGTTTTTACATCTAGGTAGTTTGCTTATGCATTGTTCTAGAAGTAGAACACACAAATTTTTCATCTTCAATTGATTTCGTAACTAAGCCCAACTTTGGTTCTGGAAACATGACTATGGCTGCTATGAGAACCATATGAAGAAAAACATGGAGATTTATAAGAGATGGCCACGATATATTCAAAACCTTTAGGTTTACCATCAGTAATAAATATGAATTCAAGCTGAAATGGAGATACAATGTTAATATTCATGTAAACTTCATATGTGAATGTAGTACTCATGCAAATTTTTATTTACAAAAAATTTGGTTGCTAGATTCCTTCTCAACCAGTCACTATATTTGGTTGAGCATTATTATGGAATCAACCATCATATAGGCCTTAAGTTAGTGGAATAATGTTGGTACCCAAATTGATTCTCCTTCAAAATTTGAGCAGCATCACAGGTTTGGTAGGAAGATTAGATACAGATAGATCACGATGATTCATTTTATAGCCAGGGATGGGATCTAACTGGCCCTTAATCACTCAGATATGGAGAAATGGATAACGCCCTTAAGAGGATTTGATCTATCCTCACTATTTTAGGTTGTGCCTTTCAACCAAGGTAAGAGAACCCTTTGTAGCCTGTTTTTTATGGAGGAGATGGAGATATCCTTCCTAATGAAGTTGTTAAGGAGTACTTGAAGAAAATATGACGAGTGCATCAAAATCTAACTCTCACAAGTTATCACTCTAGATAGTGGAGATATTCTCTAAGAAAGGTTCAAGGCTACTAAAGACATTTGGAATCCTGATTGTTTCTGCATGCTTTGGTAGTAAAATTCATGCATTTGTATACACACATGAAAAACAGGGTAGTATGGGTAGGATGAGTTGTTTTTAGATGGATTTTGGTGGGAGGTGAAGCAGGATAAAGTTGATTATACCAAATCTTTGAGAAATTTTGCAAAATGGAAGACTAAACCAACAGAATGCCATAGAGTAGCTAAAATGTTTCTTTAACCAAGAACATGTGCTTCAATGGAGGCCCAGATTAGCACTTTTTCATACAATCTATGAGATTCTAACATGAAGGATCGAGTTGGAAAACCCAACAAAACATCAATATCTAAGCCCAATCATGCCTGAGGTACACCTAGAGGCTTATAGACAATCTCTGTCAACAGATGAGAGAAAAGTGATTTTAAATCGTTTATTTCACTCCTAGATGAAAGATCTTCTGAGAAATGAAATTGCAGATGCCACTAAACTATCACAAGGATTGAGACCTGTGTGATTGAGACAAATTTTGATATAATATTACAACAGGAACAAGAAAAACTATTTGTAGATATTTAGAAGTAAAGCGACACATTTTGGACAAGATCCACACATAATAACTCAAGCTTGATTAAATTTATCAGTAGGGGAAAGTTTCTAGAACATTCTCAGATCTTTTCAATAGCTGTACACACGCAACCACTTTGACATGATCAAATTCAGTACAAAAGAGATATATAGGCTTCTTAAACAGCTTCTCAAAGGAGGATGGGCTATATCAAGCCTTTTTTCTATTAGGAAAATCAGTCCCGGCCCTTCACACTCCAACCTTTTACACAATAAATTTGTTCCATTTATAACCTTTATGATAGACCCATTTCCCCCCAAAAATCTAGACATTGAGTCCCACCGGTTCCGCCATGATCGCGATCGTGATTCCCAGAATCAAATCTATAAAATGTTGTTAGGTTCTCGTGGGGAAGATCTCTTTGAAAATCTCAAGCATTCAATTTCTTCATCTGGTAGAACACTCTTCCTTCTATTTGCCAACCACTTCCGCCCCTAATCTATCAATTCTAGCTCTTTTGTGCATGGGAGAAGAAAAACGGAAGATCACATCAAGCCCAACAACCAGACCATTTTAATGGTGAAAGACGTCTCCAGATCTTCTCCACCAAACTTAGATATCAAAATTAACTCTCCTCTCTGTTTGGCATGTAGGAAATACCAAGAAATCATGAAGACTCGCACTTCTAGGAGCACTTTGAAGAAATGGGGGAAATCGATTCGACTCACATTTACCTTTGATCTTGACTTTGAATTTGGGCCATCCACGTGGAAGATTCAATTTTAAAACAGGCCCGACAGTTCCTTGGACTTTTCACAAATTTTTGAAAAAGTGTAAAATTTTCAAATTTTTCTTCACGCCTGTACCCATTAGAAATGAGCTTGACACACGTCCAAATGTGGGTCCTAGTGAAATCATGCTTTCCTTTTTACTTTTAACTCTTTTTTCCCAAAAGGAAAATTTTCCAAGTTTCCCCCGAGGGTTTGCACCTCTGCCGTTGACTGGAACAAGCTTTGACCCTTCCTTTATCGGGCCTGTGGGCCTTTTTTTGTATTTCAACCATTTTGAGAATAAGAGGCAAAAATTATAAGTCACCCTTGATGGTCTCGCTTCCCTATCCCTTTTGAATTTGCAAAACCGCCACATGTCATAATAGCGAGTGCCCCTTGAGATGGTCCCAAAAATTTGAGACCCTGAAAGAGTGTGGGCTCACCACATGTCCTGGCTCAACAAAATTTTTTTGAAGGCTTGAAGCTCAGCAGAAGGTGCCATGTGTTAGAGTCTGAGATAATATCCTTTGGTCGTTGAAAAGTCCAAGAAAAATGCAAAGTGAGCGGAGGCCTCCAAGTGTCCTCTTGGTGCTTATTTAAAATGAAACTCAAGGGCTAGTATCCAAACATGCACGGTTCCTCCACATGTCCCAGGCCTCCCAAAACCTTTTGAAAAATGACTAAGTATGGGAAAACCCGGTGGAAGCCTCCACGTGTCTTCATGGCACAATTTCAGAATGGTGCCCAAAGTAGAGACCCTGAATGAACATGGGCTCGCCACGTGTCTCTATTCCGCCAAACTATACTAGCTGCATAAGAATTTGTCTAAGTCTAGGAAAAGTAGTGGAAACCTCCACGTTTCCTCCCAGCATAACCTCAAGGCCAAACCCAAAAGTGAACTTTCAAATGAGTGTCATTCCTCCACGTAGGCCTTTTCAAGTTGAGGAAATTTATAAAATTGTGAAGTACCCCACCGATTCGTGTCCAACCAGAAGAGGCCACATTCCTTGTTAATGTAAGGATGCAAATTTGATCAAGAGAAACACCACAAACTCTGTAAAATGCAGAAAAATGACCATTTGAGCCCGAAGATGAAAATTTTCCAAGGACAGAGGATTTAGAAATGTTACAAGGCTCAAATATGTTCCTTAGAGCTACATCCATTCATTTTTTATCAAGTATTTGGGAAAAAATGACAAGGGCAACAAATCCTGACTGTGAAAAATGGAAAGAACGAGAAAGCCCAAGTTTTTGAATGAACAAAGAACGGGAGACCCAAATTACAGACCTTTTCAGAGGGACAAAGAAACAAGGAAACACAAATGGACCCATATGTGATCTTCGACCTAGGAACAAATTAATTATGGCAACAAAAGAAAGCAGAGACTTCTCAGGCACAACACGGGGGAGAAAATATAGCAGAGGCCGTAAATCGATAGATTTCAAAGGAAAAATGGGGCGAGACTATTTTGAGCACCAACATCGGCTCTAACTCAGGGATGGGCACTCCCTGTGAGTGCCACAAGAACAATGGTAGACCAAGTAAAAAAAATATCCATTGGGCAATGGAGTCATCTTGCAGAGTAGAGAAACAAAGCCATCTCCCAAAACAAATAGAGAAACCAACAAAAACAGGTCACCAAGGACTAGAACAAGTGGAAAAACAAAAAAATAGGAAACAAACAAGCAACTATACACTGTACAAAATATTTTTACCTTGATTCTGGGGAATCCATCCAAGAAATGCTTGATTGTCTTCCATTTACGGTGTAGCTCAAACAATTCACCATCTAAATCCTTCAAGAAGAAGGTATGTTCACTAATCTTGATATCAATGGAGTAAGGGCATGTCCATAGTGAGTCAAATTTGCCATGCTTTCCTTATCTTCATGCCTCGCTATCCCATAGTAGCACAATATCTCTAGCATTGAAAGCTCTGGGAGTGACCTTCTTGTCAAATAAATTCTTAAGCTTTTCTCTAAATATTACATGCCTCGGTGGGATACCCTCCTCTTCATCAAGTTCAACAATTTGGTTAACTCGAGCATCATAAAGACTTACTTCTTGATCCTCCAATTTTTGAATGAACTGATATGAGGATAGTTGCATATGAAGGGGCAGAAAGGCCCGAGTTCCATACACCAACTCAAATGGACTCTTTCCAGTGGCTCTTTTAATAGTGATTCTATCAGCCCAAATAAGAAACTTCAATTGTTCACCCCACTTTCTCTTGTTTAGCTCCAAGGTCCTTCTTATAATCTTTAACATGTTTTTATTACTAGACTCTGCTTTTCCATTTCCTTGGGGGTTGTAATTAGAGGAATATGTCAAGTTGATCTCATATTCTTTACACATTACAACCAAAGGTTTATCTTTAAAGCTCATGGCATTGTTAGCAAATAATCTTGACTGGCACCCCAAACCTGTAGATGATATGGTTTAACAAAAAATCCATGACAATTTGGTGTGTTTCTCTTTTGGTGGGGATTGCCTCCACCAACTTGGTAAAGTAATTAGTGGCTACAAGAATCCACTTATGGCCAACACTTAAGGGTCTGAAATCTCACTAATGAAATCCATTCCCCATTGCTTGAATGGAGTTTCAATTGATACAGGCTACAAAGGAAGGGAGCCTAAAGCTTTGATCATCCAGAGAAGTGTTGACAAGTTTCACATCTTTTAACCAACAAGGTTGTATCCTTGAAGAGATTTGGCCACCAATAACTAGCCCTTAGAAACTTGTGTGCTATGACTCTTATAGCAAAATGACCCCGACAAACTCCTCCATGGAGATCAACAATTATCCCTGGTGGCTTCATATTCATTGATGCACCTTAAGAGGACTCCCTCGGGGTTCTTCCAAGATAACCCATAATTAGTAATGACATATTTCTAGGAAGCCAACTTAATTGCCATTTTTTGGTTCTTACTCAAATACTCAGGGCAGTTAAAGATGTCTGAGATAGAAAATCACATCCTTGTACCACTTAGAATTCATTAATGTATCAAAGACATCTACCCTACCTTCTTCTACCTCATTTACTCCGAATAGTTTGCAGGTTGCTCTCAGCCATAAGCCTTGCCAAGCCCAAACCTCTCACCAACTTCATGGTTTGGATATCCATGTCATATTCTTGAAACTTGTTCACCCATCTACATCTTTTTCTTGAGAGTCCCATCTCTGATAAGATGTCTTTCACCATGGTATGGGGAACATAAGCAACAATCCTAGAACTCAAAATCTTAGGCCTAAAAACCTTTGTTGATTTTACCAAGGAAAATGTTTGTTTTTCCATGATAGTGTACTTCATCTCAGCCCCCTGCAAGGCCTTACTGAAAAAGGAAATCAGCCTCTCAGCCCCTTCATCATCTTTCTACAACAAGATAGATGAAATAGTGTTCTCTAAACAAAAAGAGAACATTTGAAAGGGATTCTTATAATCTAGAGCTGCTTAAAACAGGGCATGCTTTAATGCCTCCTTGATCCCATCAAAGCTTGGATGACGGTCTCTTCCCACTTGATGACCCTGGTTCTTCTTTAGCATGGAAGTGATTCGAATGGTCAACTTAGGAAAGTTTGATATGAATCTCGATGAAGTTTATCTTCCCAAAGAAAGATGGAATGCCCTTCTTGGTTCTTGGAATTGGGACTTTGTTGATGGCCTCTACCCATTCAGGATCAATCATCACCCCTTCTTGTGACATAATGTGACCAAGTGAATTTTCCTTCGCACTACAAAATGGCACCTTTTGTCTTGATGGTGTTTGATGTAGCTCAAATAAGTTATCCATTTGATTTATCCAATTCAGGATCTTTACCATCAAATTTGTGCATATCCACTTTCAAAGCATCATGTTTCGTGGTTGTGAATAAGTCGATTCGATTGGGCTAGAAAAGTGATCCAACATGGTTATTTTGTCCATGATTTTGAAGTGAAGATCCTCCTTGGTTAATATGGGATGGATTTGGGCCATACTGTTTACCCTTTACATGTTGAATGATATCATCCAACTGATGATTGATTTGGGTTATGTCTCATGTAGAGGCCATCTCAGATTGTACATTTTGTAGCTCATACTCAAGTTGACTCACCTTATGATCAACTGAAGTAAACCCTAGTCTTGAGGAATCTGTATTTACCCCTTCTGAATCCATCTCTTCAATCACTATCTTATCTTTATCGGGGTTTTACCCGAGTAATCGGATTCTTTTTGCTCTTATGGAAGGCCCTGCCATGATATCCAACCTTAGGGTTTAGGGTTTTGATACAAATTTGGCCAAACAGGAAAAAATAGAGAGAAGATACTAATACTATTTTTCTTATAGCTTTCCGAAAATGTAAATAACTTTTAAAAATTCCACAATTTGCACCCTAGAGAGTGAGTTTATGAAAAACCCTAAATTTGTAATAACTTGTGCAAAATAAATTTAAAAAGTCTAAAATTTTTAGGGAACCTTACTTTAAATGTTTCACAACTCTGGTAAAAATATCTCCCACTAATTTTCTGTGGTTCAAAATATATTGTAGAAACAAAAAATTAGGATTTTTGCCCTAATTTTGGCCTAGATCGCAGCTTTGATACCACTTGTAATGAAATTACTAGTATAATTCAGATTATAAGAAGAAATATAACACCAAATAACACAATATTTTAGAATAATGATCTCAATATGCAATTGTAATTGCTTCGCCACTTCGAGGGGGCAACCTCCAAACCATTTAATAAGACTCAAATGATCAAATGATAGTGAACTACTACCTACAATCCTCTATATATACTATTCATATGTGATGGCCATCACCTGTGTCGACCTATTAAGCATGAGAAAGTATAAATAATATAATAAAATGATATGGTAAGCCACAAGTCGGCTACTCATATCCTAATATAAGCAATAGGTTAAGGGTGTGGCAAACCTTTACGATGCAGACCCATTTCCCCACAAAAATTTAGACATTGAGTGCCACCAGTGCTTGCCATGATCACGATCATGATTCCTAGAATCAGATCTACAAAAAGTTGCCAGGTGCTCATGGGGTAGATCTCTTCGAAAATCTCAGCATTTAATTCCTTCATCTGGTAGAACACTCTTCCTTCTATTCGCCAACCACCTCCATCCCTAATCTATCAAATTTGGCTCTTTCGTGCATGGGAGAAGTAAAACAAAATATCACATCGAGCCCAACATCCAAACAAATTTAACGGTGAAAGACGTCTCCAAATATTCTCCACTAAACTTAGATATCAAAATTAACTCTCCTCTTTGTTTGGCGTGTAGGAAATATGAAGAAATCATGAAGAATCACACTCTAGGAGAGTTTCATTAAAATGGGGGAAAATCAAATTCAAACTCACAGCCACCTTTGATCTTTACTTTGAACTTGGGCCGTCCACGTGGATGATTCAATTTTAAAACAGGCCCAGGGGTTCCCTTTAAATTTTCACAACTTTATGAAAAAATGTAAAATTTTCACATTTTGCTCCGTGCCTTCGTCCTTAAAAAATTAGCCTAACACGTGTCCCAATGTGGGTCCCAGCGAAACCATTCTTCCCTTTTTACTTTCAACTCTTTTTTCCCAAAAGGAAAATTTTCCAAGTTTCCCACAAGAGTCTGCACCTCCGCCATTGACTAAAGCAAGCTTTGACCCTTCCTTTATTGGGCCTGTAGGCCACTTTTTGTATTTCAACCCTTTTGAGAATAAAAGGCAAAAATTCCAAGTTGCCCCGATGGTCTTCTTACCCACCCCTTTTGAATTTTCAAATTGCCACGTGTCACAATGACACACCTTGAGATGGTCCCCAAACTTTGACACCACGATAGAGCACAGGCTCGCCACATGTATCCGCCCGATAAAATTTGTTTGAAGGCTTGAATCCGGTGGAAGGCGCCATGTGTCGAGTCCGAGAAATCTCCTTTGGCCATTGAAAATTCCAAGCAAAATGCAAAGTGAGCGGAGGCCTCCAAGTGTCCTCTTAGCACTTCTTTAAAATGAAACTCAAGGGCGGTCCCCAAACATACGCGGTTCCTCCACGTGTCCCAGGCCTCCCGAAACCTTTTGAAAAATGACTAAGTATGGGAAGACTCGGCGGAAGCCTCCACATGTCTTCATGGTGTAATTTCAGAATGGTGCCCAAAGCGGAGACCCTGAATGAGCGTGGGCTTACCACATGTCTCTGTTCCACCAAATTCTACTAGCTGCATAAGAACTTGTCTAAGTCTAGAAAAAGTAGCGGAAACCTCCACGTGTCCTCCCGTGCACAACTTCATGGCCAAACCCAAAAGTGAACTTTCAAATGAGCGTCGTTCCTCCACATAGGCCAGTTTTCAAGTTGAGGCGATTTATAAAATTATGAAGTACCCCATCGATTCATGTACAACCGAGAAGAGATCATGTTCCCTGTCGATGTAAGGATGCAAATTTGATCAGGAGAAATGCTCGTCAAACCATAAAATATAGAAAAACGAAAATTTGAGCTCGGAGATGAAATTTTTCCATGGATAGAGGATTTAGAAATGTTACAATGATCAAATACGTTCCTTAGAGCTACATCCATTCATTTTTATCAAGTATTTGGGGGCAAAAATGACAAGGGTAACAAATCCCAACTATGGAAAATGGAAAGAACAAGAAACCCCAAGTTTTTGAATGAACAAAGAATGGGAGACCCAAATTACATACCTTTTCAGAGGGACAGAGAAACAAGGAAGCACAAATGAACCCATACGTGATCTTCGACCCAGGAAGAAATTAATTATGGCAAGAAAATAAAGCAGATACTTCTCAGGCACAACACAGGCAGGGGGGGAGAAAATATATTAGAGGTCAGTAAATTGATAGATTCCAAAGGCAAAATGGGCGAGACTATTTTGAGCACCAAAAAATACTATCTGTGGTAAATAATCACTCATGTTTGGGTATTTTTGAGTGGTTGTTCTTTACGGAGGTTTGTCGGAAAAATTATTTGGATTGTTAAATATTTTTATTTAGACCATAGATTTCAATATAATATATATTCATTATATAAAAATGAAAAATGTTTTTTCTAAAAATATATTCTCGTGTAATAATAAAGTTATAAATTTGTATGTGTTTTAAATGTAGACAATCTTCAAAAATAATTATTTAAATGAATGTACTATTATTTGTTAATTGTAAATTTTCTATATTTTTTAAAAATATAATTTCACAATTAATTATTGTGGCAATCAAATTGTAGCTTCCACCTACAAGTTTTATGTGGTAATCACAATTGTAGAAACAAATTGTTGAAATTTCCACCAATATAACATTGATAAAAGACACAAAATATTAAATTATTAAATTTCTACAAAAATTGAATCTATCGAAAAAACACATTTTGGTGAAAAGTGTAGAATTCTAACAATTTTTTTTTGTAGAAATGTTACAATCATCACAATGTGGACAATGTACAATTAAAAAAATGGAGCTAAGCTATAAATTTTGTGAATTGTGGACCATCCATGGTATAATGAATTGTGGAAAAACTACAATAATTTATCAAAATGTGGATTAGCTACACTTCTAATGCCACAATTTTAATTTTTGAAATACTATATAACCACAAAAATATTGTTGAAAATTTGTGGTAAAATATCTAATATGTTGTAGTGACACTCTAACTTGCACACTATGTTTAACAAAGAAATACTTAAATGTGGTAAGTGACAAGTGCAATTATTAACCCTTTTACACTCCAAAATGCATAATTAAGCCTAAAATTAACTCCCCATACCATATGTATGGTTTTTGGATGAATTTAAGAGGCATGGGATAAGCTTAGCTTGTCTTACAAGCCTCAAAATCAAAATCAAATTTTAAAGTTGGGAAAGAGTACACAACACAAAACCCAACACAAATCTAATTTACATCCACAAGATTTCAAGGACCATCTACCCAATTTATTTCCCACATGTCAAATCTTCCTTTTTAATTCAAATTTAAGCTAAACTAGTTAATTAAGACACATTAGCAAGTGTTAATAAAGTGACAATATTTCCCAAATAATTAAACACATGCACAACAAATTAAAACAAACAAAATTTAAAGGAAAGGAACACATTACACCCATGGCCACATAAATGAGGTTACCCCCATGGGAACCTCCTAACAAAGCATGCAACAACACAACATAACATTATACACAAATTTGTCAAATTTTGGCCATGTTGCACAACACCCAACATCCTTCCATGGTTGGTCCCCTATCCCCTTTCAATGTATGTGATACAATCTCCCCGCAACAAAAACAAAATATCTCTCGGCCTTGTGGCTGTATTAATAATATTAAGAATAATATACACAGAGAAATCAATAATCGCCATTCAAAATTAGCAATTCTATCATCTATCATCATTCAATTTAATTCAATTTTAACATCCATAACATTATAGCTCTACTCAAAATATCCAACATAAGTTACACATCCGAATATGATATGTTAGTATAAAATCAGAATATTGCAAATCAACATATATATCTGTTCATCATCATCATTCGGTGCATCATAATCAAAATATAAATCACAACATGTCAATGGTCTTTATCAATATATAATAATTAAAATGTAAATATCAATCCAACAATAATATTGTCATAATGAAAATAGTGTTGAAGAAGAGTGGGCACTACATCTTTCATTGCTTGAAGTTTTTAAAAACGAAATACTCTCAACCTATACCTTAACAAGCTTCACAATAATCTATATTCAAGTTTTATTTAGATTGTCATACATATTATCCAAACGCACACAAAATACAAAGGCAAGCTAATAAGAAAATTTTACACCATAAACAGGTTGTTCGTCAGGGTAGAAAAGGCCAAAGTTACGCTCCGTCTCATCTCCGGGATTCTGGTTCTCGTTAAACAGAGCGAAGATGCAAGTCTCGATGCTCTTTCCTGGTCTCTTTGGCGTCCCTGCCTTCGACAATACATGTTTTATCAGATTATTGTTGTAAGTTTGAGCATTCTTAATCGTAGCCACATCGTTGCCCTTGGAGGGCCATCCCGTAGCAGTAACAACAATAGGTGTGTCGGGATGCCCCACGGATTCCATAGCAGAATACAGAGTATCAACCATGGCGTCAAACAAGTTCCCGTAAATCTTATATCCGTCCTTCACAACAGGAGCTTTGTGTTTGAATAAGGCGTAGTCTAAACTATAGGATTCCCTGCTGCCGTTAAAGATATAAAAGGGAAAGACATTGGCCAGGAAGGGAGCGCCGTTAAGGCTCAGGAAATTAAGAACAGAGATAATATCATCTTTAACTTTATCGGTGAAGGTTCCCTCGGAAGGAAGCTGAAATGACAAGGCGCTTATGATTTGCCTGGCTGCGAGAGCGGTGGAAACCTTGATTTTATGGTGCAGATGGGCCTTGTTAATAGCCGTTTGGACATTTTTCATGGCACGAAGCAGAAAAGGTGCATAAACGGCAGTCTCTGCCTTTCCCAGCACTTCGTTGCCAACCGCAATATATTTGATTCTGGTGGCAGGATAATAGGGCTTAATATATTCATTCACCCACTGGTTGGCTACTTCCTGGCTGGAAGAGATTTTCTGCAAGTCCAAATTAGCTACTCCCACAATTATTTCTATACCTGAATGTGCAAATGCTTTAAACACAGTCGGCTCTTGCTCATAGATCCTATATTTCCCTATGCCGTTCTTCTTCATTAACCTCACCACCTCCTCTTGGGATGGCAAATTATCTCCTAACAGGCCGTTATTAACTCCAATTTTCTTAGCATCTGGAAATGAAGAGGAAGCAAACGTTAAAAAAAGAGTATTTAGTAGAAAGTAGCCTTAGATAACATGAACTTACCTCCGCGGATTGAGAAGTAGATGATGGAAATACATGCAATAAGAATAAATGTCGTCTGCAGATTTGCTGAACCCATTATAGCAGCTATTAACGTACATGAATTCAGGCGTGTAAAGTTTGTTTATAAGCACTTGAATGAGCTGAGCGTTTGGAGGGATGGAAAAAAAAACATATACCGAAAGGGACTTCGTATGACTTGGTTCCAGTGGCCCCCGTATTTAGTTTGAGCTCCGAAGACAGTTGATTTGGCCAATTCAAAAGCAGTGTAAGCATGACCACGCTATGCAATGTCGACTTCGTCGTTGCAGATGGAACAAATTTGGGTGTCCATTCACATGACATCTAACCTTTATCTGTGAATTGGAGGTTTCATCAACGGGTCGGACCAAGCAATGCCCGTCATCTTCATACGGCTCTTGCTGACACTGAAGACAGTATGTCTAGACTTTTGCGGAGGTAGCTGTAAAACAAACGCTCGGCCTAAACATCAAATTTGTTAGAAAATTACCCTATAAAGTGGTAAACAACCTATTGGTTGGTTGACCAGTCAGCGTTGCAAACACATGTGATGGATAGGTTCTTCCTCAAATAAAAATAAAGTACAAAAACAAAAAACACAAAAATGCAGACGCAGTTCATAATAGTAAAACTTAATTTTTAATTTTTCAAAGACGAAGAAATATCATACATGTGGGTTGGAAATTTGATGGGTTGTGCACCGTTTTTATGGTTTTAAACCCCTATTTACCGTTAAATCGTGCACGGACCTTAATTACTTACATGTTTTATTACTTACTACCAATTACATGTGAGCAAAGTGTAGTCGATACGCCAATAGCGAAGACCAAAGGAGAAATATTGTAGAAAGAAGCGAGGTGACGAAGAATGATATAGAGGGAGGAGAATTATAGTGGAAGGGAAAAAAATTAATTGGAAGTATACAATCCTCTTCTCTATTTCAGAAATTCACAGATGGACCCAATGTCATTTGTGTGTACAACTCAAATTTCTCATCTTCCATCTAGGATCCTCTTCTTTCATCTAGTAAGCCAAATATCATGGATGATGTGTTATTTATGAAAACCACTAAAAGGAAAAAGGGGGTCCATACTACATGAAAGACATATGGAAACAACTTTTGACGTTGAGATCAACAATCCATATCTCATATACCGTCATTCTTCCTTTCAACCATGAATGAAAAATGTGGATTCATCATTATCTTAGCTATCCATGATATCATTTTCTTTTGTACATGGGACTTAATATTGTTTCAAGCAATTTTTGATAAGGGAATTGATATTGTATGGAGCTATCATTCAAGTGTGGGACCTTAAATTGTACAATGGGAATTTTTAGGAAAATAATGCCTTCCAAAAATTTCGAAAACAAGAATGTTTGGTCATAGACTCTTAGGGAGTGTAAGACCACAATAGACTTAGGCAACCATCATTGTGCCTTGGATTTTACTATCAACAAAGCCTTCATGTGTGGAAAAAATCAAGAAAAAAACGATTGAATTCAATGGGGATCTGCATGTTAAGAAATTGAAAGTTGCCACCAACACAAATCCAACAACCTCTATAAAATCCACCCATAGTATAATGGACCTTGAAAACTTTGTTTATTTATTTCCCTTTTGACATTCCATTCAATTCTAACATTGGAGGCCTCATGTGCAAGGCTTATATATAAATTTACGTTAAATCATAATTATACCACTACAAACATAGATATTAATAACTGAAACAAATGAATTTTGAGTATTAAATATATCCTAATAGCCACCAAGCTAAAACAACCTTGTTTTATTGGCTATTTAACTTTTTTATGATTATAATTACATTATTATATGGAATAATAAAAAAATGCTCATTTAATGTCAAAAATTAAACAAAATGAAATAAAAATACTTTAGAATATGAAACATGGTATATTAAGAATAAATTTCAACACATATATTGTAAAGGAAAAATTCAATAACTTGAAATTTGATAACCTTAAATATTATTGATAATATATGTGTTTGTTACATCGGTGCACAAAGGACATTAACTCCTAGCTTACAACCAAGAACTAAAGTCTCTCATTTGAACTACAAATGAGAAGATTGCAAAAGAATATCTATAAAATTGAATCTTCATTGCTCATAAATTTACTAGACAAAACATGTGTACACATATTCACTCACCAAGGACTTACGTAAACATTTTTTAAACAATAAATAAAGGTAATACTATCAAAAACACAAAATAGAGAATAGGTTTCATAATATTTATTTTTTGTTATTTCTATTATAGCCAAAAAAGCACCAAAGTGGTTATGTAGATTAATGTTATCATCGGTCTACTATGATGGCCCTTCATTATCTCATACAATGTTTGCTCAAATGTTTGAAAAATTCATATAATTATCAAAAGGTTTCTTATATGATTTGTGAGGAAGATACACCTAAATGAAATAAGAGTAGATCTACAACAAGTAAAATCTTATAATTAATCATATAAATAAATCCTTTAAGACTAGAAATATGTTTTCTTTCAATAAACCATTGCGAATTGGTTATCTTTATTTTTAATTAAATCTCCTAGATTTCTAAAAGAGGTTTTCTCTAAGCACAAGACTTTGCATTCCACTTTACACTTGATACAAAAACAGTAAATATAAAGTAAAGGTGCTACACCTAGTGTTGGAAGTATTTATTGTTTGTAGAATAAAGTGTAATTAGTGCACAAAATAAGGAGTTTACATGTGTCTTGGGTGAAAAGGTAAGCCCGTGAGAGGAGGGCACCAAGAGGATGGATTTATAACATCTTCACTACCGCTTATGGATAGGGAACCTTACAAAGTATGAATCTGTCACCCTTCTATCGCTGACCACTATGCCTCTACCTCAACATAGCCACACATGAATAAGTTCTTGTTTCCATATAGACGAGTAAAGGAAAGAAAAAGTTCATTGGGATAAGCTATCAAAAACTTACCATAATCTCCATAAATAATGCCACATAAACACACTTCCAAACTATGGATGGAAACATGATCATGGGAGATTACATAAAATAACAACAAACAAACCACTTCTAGTATAATATACAGTAGTAAACCTTACGATGTAAAACCCCAAACAATTTTTACATCATCAATAAAAGAGCACATAGAAATGTCACCTCAAAAGATAGTTAGAGGGCCTCACATAGACCCATGAGATGTTGCATAGGTGAAGGTGGTGTAAATGAAGGTGACATTGAGAAGTTTAAAACTCTCTTCCCCATCCTCGAGGAAAGTCACCTCTCTACTAAAAATACTTAGGAAAATTTTAAAAAATTGGTCATGCATAAGAAACCACATGTTAATGATGTCATTGGTGTCCAAATGAACACAAAACATGTCATGCATCGAGTGTGGGGTTCATGGTGGTGGGACCAATTAGGGTTATACTATAAGGATTATTATTTAATAGAAAATGTCTCTCTACTAAAAATACTTAGGAAAATTTAAAAAATTTGTCATGAATAAGAAACCACATATTAACCATGTCATTAGTGCCCAAATGAACACAAAACATTTCATGCATCGTGTGGGGTTCATGGTGGTGGGACCAATTAGGGTTATACTATAAGCATTGTTATTTACTAGAAAATGTCCTTGTATATGGTACACGTGTTACATGAATAACATGGTTGTGTTGGATAATACCTTCCCAAAAGGATGACCAAGTGTTATATGTTTCAAACAATAAATAAGTGTGTTGCAGAATTAAAATGAAAATAGTTCATTGTAATTATTGCTTTAGGCATGGAAATATGGGATCATGTTATGCATCAACAAATTCCCATGACTAGTCTCAGTCATCCACCTCCTAGCATGCATAAGAGGTCTCCACCCATCATCTATCATAGGTCTCCACCCATCATCTAATTCGGAAACTTTTATTGGCGTAATTATAGTACCATTAAATCATATATCTGCATTGTTTATTATTGTTATATTTTTATTCATTCCCCACCCAACCTATCCTCATCTTTGACACTATTATTTGTTCAAATTCTCTTCATTACATTAAGTAACTAGATACAATGGTTGTGTATTGTGTAACTTTTAATATTGTACTTAAATTTACCACTCCAAGCTTTTGAGGAATCTTTGTTTATATAATTTAATAAAATTATAAATTATATTTAATATATTTATATGAAATTTATAATTTTTATGTATTTAGGTTATCCATATGAATTCTATGGCGATTTTGGTATTTGCAAGTTTAGAATCCTAGAATGGTTTTATACATATACATCATTATTTAATGATATAATAATTATAAGGAGCTCAAAACTCC
Organism: Taxus wallichiana var. yunnanensis; assembly: GCA_018340775.1. Classification (NCBI taxonomy): domain Eukaryota; kingdom Viridiplantae; phylum Streptophyta; class Pinopsida; order Cupressales; family Taxaceae; genus Taxus; species Taxus wallichiana. The sequence goes on along the minus strand of CM031239.1, from coordinate 803,012,013 downwards.
AACATCGGCAATAAATTAGTTGTTTTTTTGGTAACATTAGATATTAATTGCAATGAAGGGTAGGAGGAAGAAAAAATTAGTTCTTATAGTTACATTTTCACGATGCGAAGATTAGAGCGGAGGAATATCATATTTCTACAAAGAAAATGTAATTTTCAAACTAATTTCAAGTTTTTATGTTAGCCATCTATGTAATGCCCATGGAAATTTCTACCTATATTACCACCACCATCAATACCTTATACCTATTCTTTGAATTTATATCAATTCTTTGGGTAAGGTCGACATTACTCTTAGGTATACCTTTCCATATTCAGATTTAAAATATTGTCTTCATATCTTAAGATACAACTATAAACTCTAAACTCTAAGTGAATGTATCATTACCTTTTTCACATATTTTGTAATAATAAGTTTAAATTAATCAAACAATTTGTGTTGCATTTATGGGTAAAATGCCAAAGTAATTTATAATTCACCTAAGAAACCCGTAAGTGAAATATATGACTTGTAAATTGCTTTATATAAAGAAAACACAAAGTTTGCCCCTTTCTTGATAAGAATTAAGATTTTCCATAAAAATACATGGCTATTTGGTTTATTCAGGAGCCTCTATAAATGTCATGCCATTTTCTATATTCTGGAATCATTTTAGGGTTGTATCCAAAAAATCTATTCATAGAGTGGTAAATTTTGACAAGACAAGGGTGAATGTGGTCAAAGAACTCTCTAACATCCATATGTAACTCACCACAAATCCTCGATTATATCATTTTATTGATATTCAAGTGGTGGATATCCCTGACGCATATGACATACTCGTAAGAGGAGATTGGTCACACACTCTCAATGTCTACGTGGAAACATAATTTTCACACATGTGGTTTCCATATCATGGCTTAGAAAATCAAATAAGGATATTGGAAACCTCGCATACATTTCATGATCACCGAGTATAATAAGGTCAATGACATATTACTCACTTAATGCAAGTATGGAGTTTATGATAGAGAGATGAAAGTATAGTGAAAAGAGGATGCATTAATCCCGAAGTGCATAGATCCTTGTGCAAATTATTATTCCTCTACACTTATAACAAAAGAACTTTGTAGTCATTTCTCAAACGAGGTAGAAATTGAATGTTAAAAAATGTAAAACTTCTAACAAATAAAAAAATATGTAAAAACATCACCGTGGAGGAAGAAAGCCATGAGAAATAATAAGTTGTGCACGAGTTAGAAAATAATTAAAAAGGGTGTTATGTACGTAACTCTTGATTGTTTAGTCCTTGACCAAGAAAAAATAGGATTGGATCACAATGATCCATTGGTGTCACTTACATGTGTAACAAATCCATGACTTGGAGGTTTCATCAGCGAGTTGGACTAAAAAATGCATGTCATCTTCATATAGCTTTTTCTAACACTCATCAGATGGTATGTATAGCCAATTAGGTGCAAAATAAATTCTCATCCTAAAAATCAAATCTATTTGTAAGGTTGAATGGTCATCCAACTAATGAAAAATCACCACATAACGGTGGTAAAAAAACCCATTGATCAGTTGACAAGTCAGCCTTGCAATATATGTGATGGATAGGCTCCTACCAAAACACAATCTTAATCAAAGTACAAAAAGGTAACCTAGTACACAATAGTAAATCATGTTTTTAATTTTGTCAAATAGAAACATATATCATACCTATATTATAGAAATTCAGCAGGTTGTGGATAGTTTTTTTGTTTTATACCATTATTTACTATTAAATCATGCTTTGAACTTAATTACAAATATGTATTATTATTTACTCGGGATCGCACGCAAAGCGGTGGAGTGGATATTCTGATAATAAGGATAAAAGGAGAAATAATGTATAAGGAAGTGAGGTGACGAAGAATGATATAGAGGGAGGAGAATTATATTGGAATGGGAAAAGTTTAATGGAAATTAGATGATTCTCTTTTATGTTTTGAAAATTCTGTTATGAAACCCATGTCATTCATGTGAAATACTCAAATATTTCCTCTTCCCTCTATGATCCTCTTTGTAATGCCCACTTCCCTATGACACTTAGTTGATTACCATTTTGAGTCATGCAGACTTTAGATATGGACATGACTTATACTTATGTTGATTAGCATGATGTTTTGTGACTAGATGCATTTGGATTATGATTGGACTTTGTTTTTTAGTATGATCTACACTGACTTATGGACAGACTATTGGATACCGATGTTATTTTTATATGGATATACTGCATGTGTTCTAACCTTGGATTTCTTCACCATGATGAGTAGAATGTAGTTGTTGAATTTACATTACTATAATTTTGGATAATGATGAAAATGCATAATTAAGTTGTGATTTAGACCTAGAAATAACGATTGATTGAATTACGTATAGATGTTAGTAAATTTCATGCATATGGTTATTTTGGATATTTTGACATGGCCGAGGCCGAAGGAGGTATTTTGTATTTTGCAGAAACACAAACATGATCATAACCATGAGGGGGATTGGGAACCAAACACAACAGGATGTCGGGTGGTTACAACATTGGTCGTCAAGGCAACTAGTAAATTGTATTGTGTTACCTTTATTCTTTTATGTGTTAAGAAAATTTCCATGAGGGGGAAATTTTCTAATGTGACCAAGGGGGTAAGAATTTTAATTACTTGTTTTAACTTGCTTTAGTAGGTGAATTCTTTTGTGTTGTCTTTTTGTTAAATTACTTTTGTTAAGTATGTTTAGGATTAAATTAACATCTTGCTTTAAATTTTAAGTTTTGGAGGGAAGTCTAGTGGATGCAATTAATTTTGATGGTTGGCTCCTTGAGCCTTGTGTTTCCTCATGTATTGAATGCTTGGTTTTGAGTGTTGACCACTCCAAACTCTTTGAATCTCGAATTTGAGATGGAGGGCAATTTTGGGGGACTTGTGGGACAAGTTAAACTTGTCCCACACTTCCCAAAACCCCTTACCAACCATATCTATGGGTTGGGAATCTAAAAAGGGGATTAATTATTGTTTTGGGAAGGGAAATGAGACTTTGGAGTGCACTTGTCTTCTTTTACATTTAATTGTGCCTTAGGACACATGAGGAAGGGATGGATTTGGATTAAAGATGTCATTCAACCCAACCACCCATTTATGGTGTTTTGGGATTTGAGTTGACTAAAGGGAGGTGGTCTTGAGGATGTGTGATGTGGCATCCTACAAGGAGCCACATCACCCCCACTCTTTCCTTTTGTCTATTTATTGAAACTTCCTCTCTTGTGGAGGGGGTTGGAGTTTTGTTTTTGTTTTGTTGAAGAGTTCTCTTTTATTATTTTGGGAGAGTAAAGAATTGGGAGAAAGAGAAAAAGAGAGTGCTTGGACTTGCATGCTTGGATTGTTTTGGGAGGGAGCTTGGACAAATTTCTTGGTTTAGGCTTCTCCAATGGAGAGGTAGGAAACCTTCTCCTTTGTTTTGCTTTCATATTATTGTTGCTTCTATGCTAAATTTGTGAATAATGCATGTTTACTTTGGTGTATTGTGAAAAATGGATAGAATGCTTATTGTGTAGTATAGGAGAGGTCTATGGGAATACTCATGAGGGAGGCATAAGAGTAGATTAGGATATTGTGGAGGGAGTTTGAGAGGGATGCCCATCTTGGGTGAGAATGTTTACATTCTTACCTTGTTCTTGAGGGAGCCATAAGAGGAGGGAGGCATAAGAGTATGGGAGGAAAAAGGGGTACTTGAGGGAGGCATAAGAGTCATAGGGGCTTGAGTTTTATTGTGGAGGGTTTTGGATGGGCATCTCATCTCAATGGGGAGGCATAAGGAAAACTTTCCCATAGTTCCTTCTCTTGTTGGCTTGGATGAAAGCCTTGTGTTGAAAAGCATTGTTTTAATTGTGTTTCCTTTTTGTTTCTTCCTTTTACCTTGAATGTTGTGAAGAAAATTGTGTTGTGGGAGCAAGTATTGTTGCCTTGAGTTGGAGACCACCCTTCATTGTGTTGTGTTTGGGGCTCGGGGGTCAATGGAGGAGATTGCTTCTCTTCTCCATTGAGTTTTGGTTGGGAGGAGAGTGTTGCCTCTCCCCCTATCGTGGTTGTGATTTGAAATACTTGGAACTTGGAGCATTGATGAAGAACAGCTTGGAGCACAAGAACCTTGTTGTTGACAATGTTAAAACATCATGTAATTACCCACCTAGAGTGGAGAAAGAAATGTAATATTGCCTTGTTTTCTCTAGCTTCCATTATTGTAAATTTGTTCCAAATGAAGTAGGGTATGTTGTAATAAGATTTGAAGGAAGAGTTGCATTGAAATGATAGTATTTCTTGCTCTAAAATTTATTGGGAATGTTGTTGAATTCTTTGGTGGAACATTGGAAAGAAATTACAAAAGGAAATATATTAAAATTTTTGTTTGGATACTTGAAAGTAATGTGTTGGAAAGATTGGAAAAATAGTGCATCATCTCTTCTCTTATACTTGATGGAAGAACTTAAGTTTTTTTTTCAAATGGCTTTTAGTATGACAATGAAACATTGTATGTTCTAGTTCTTTTATGTTTTCTTCACTTATGAATCTAATACAAAATCTATTACAAACTAATCAAGGGAATGAAATCAAACCTTTTGAATCCCATATAATGTTATTGATTTGTGTAGAAGGTGATCCTTATGCAAAAAAATAAAAAAATACTAAGCTTAAAGAGTTAATTACCCATATCTCCCCAATGTGTAATAAGAAAACTAAGATTTTCGACACAACTCATATCTAGGTAATATCACAACTAATGTGTTACTATTTTTAAGTTCTAATTATAACAATATACCTTTAATATTTATTTGTTTCAACAAAGTATGTTATAAAAAAAAACTACAACCTAAATATAATACTAATAAGACCTACGTACTCTAAACTGGAAGTCCTCCTAGGACTCGGCACGCCAGACCGTAATACCAAAGCAGATTTTGCGAACTCACTGTGCCGGAATGCATATAAGATTTAAATACATTTGTCAGGATTCCTTGTTTTCATCAAACACGTCCTCCAGGTCCAACAGAGTTGCCTATCCAAATAAAGGGACTCCCCAGCTGCAATGGCAGGTCTTAAGCGTATATCGTGACAAATGTTTTTCGCTGAAAAGGTCTTATATCTGTCTTAAGTCGCCTCCTCTCGTCCGCAAACATTTGGAAGACGCATTCGACACTAAACAGATAACAACATTGTTGACAACTGTCCTCTTCGCCATGAATACACCTTACTTTGCACCCATTGAAAGTGGAGGTACTCGCCTCCTCACGCGCTAGAGACAGCATATAAATAAAAGAAATAAAAAAAAAAAAGAGAAGGGGAATCCCGAGTTTTGAGGATGCATTCGACATCTTGAACTAATAACAACATAGTTGATAAACTTTGGCTTTTTAGCCTTTGTCCCTTGATCGATTTTTGTTACAAACTTTCTTCCTGTCTTGTATACGCTATAATAAACAAAGTTAGTCAAAAAAAAAGGACAGAAACAAAAGGAATGGAGGCGCCTCCCTGCCGTGGCCATGATTTTGGCAAGAACACCCTTCGCCGCACCGAACTTTCGAATGGGTTTCTCTCTAAAAGCAAATTGTTACCTTCCAACACTGCTTCCCCAAGCAACACTCTGGTTAAGGTTCTAATCTGTCCTCCAAAGCCAACACGGCTCTTATACTGGAGACACCTGCAAGGGCAGAATTCAAGGCAATACCATCCAATATGGTTGAAAAGAAGAATCACGTCTGTTGTTGCGCTATAGCTTCTCCCTTTCTCTCACCTCTGTAACCCGTTTTTGGTTCTTGCATCGGTCGGGGGATAGGGATAGATATGGCGGTGGGTAGATCTTAGGGGGCAGCACAGATTTGGAAATTTAGTGAATTTAATTGGGTTGAGCAGCTCAAGTAGGTATATATCGACACACCAGCGGGGAGTTTATAGTTGAGACAATCCGGTGGTGGTGAGTCGCCCACCCCCCACCGAACATATTGTTTCCAACTTAATCCATTAAATGTTTGACCACCAATTTTTGAAAAGGGTCTTTTGAAAGAATTTTGTAAAAAAAAAAAAAAAAAGAAATCATACTACTCTCAACTGCTTGTTGTTTAAATATATGTAGTTTTTAATTCATTACACCTATTGTACACCCTTGCAAGGCAATGTAGAGTCAGTTAAGTGTAAATTTAGATAATATACATATTTAAGATGCCGGTCGAATGGACTCCTATTCCTTTAACTTCAAATTTCGATGTACGTATAAGAATATAGGTTTATACGAGTATAAACTTGAAAATATATCTAAAATATACCACTTAATTAAAAGTATCTAATCCCTTTTAAGGGATATCTAACAACCTATATAGAAAGATTTCTAAAACGATTCGCTTCAGCATTGACCTTAAAAACATTTCTCTTTGGCGTAGAGCTGCAGAAGAAACGATGAGTGTATATATATATATATATAGTAGCATATAATCATTATGTAACCCAATTATGAATTAGCAAAGTTAGCAGAACAAATAATTGAAACCGCACTTGAATAAACCAATAGTGGAGGTAAGGACTCTCCCAGTAAATTGCGCGTTTCGTTTACCCGACAATTTAAGACATCAGGTAAGAATTCAGAACAATTGTAATTTGTTAGATCTTATGGTATGACACCTCAAAAGACGTTTAGCAAGCTTTTCTCAAATGAATGCTTGTCGTGTTTCGTGGAGAACGGAAGATTTTTTTTTTTTTCGCAAAACAAAAAAAAATTTGTCGCATTTTCGGGACGTTTGTTTGTTGTGGCGTCGTCATCATCGTCTTCATCGAGCGAGCGTCGTATTTGAGCTGCGTTACATTTTTGGTATCAGAGCCAGGGGTTCGAAGCTGGGACCCTTGGGCACATGTAGAAAAACGTGAAACAGGAACACTTAACTTAGTGCATAACAGTATTCTTGAAAAATATAAAACCACAATGTTGATAATTATAGTAGAAACAGAAAATTTAGAAAAATGATACAAGACCTAGAACGATGAACTAACTCTCGCCTTGATCTGTGCAGGAGGCGCGGATTGGGCGAGGGGTCTCTTCACATAGACCTAGATATACCACCGCCAGAGCAGCCGTAGCAGCCCCTTCGCCTCGATTTTACAGACACTCCGGGATGTCAATGCCGCTATACGTGGGGAGCCCTTGGGAGGACGACTTGCTAGACATAGTTTGGAGCCACCGCAGATGCCCAGGCATCCCCTCGACACGAGGAGCATAGAGTAGAGAATTTCCGTGCAGAGTCGGCTAGGCAGAGTCACCACAGAGAGGGCATGGGGACGAGGATCTCGGGACATGGGGACAGTCTCGGAGCCCTGCATGCAGGGAGGGAGCATACAAAGAGACCTAGGAGTTGCCATACGTCAGGCTGCAGACCATATCGGGAGATCCCGGGCTACGACCATCTCAATATTCGGGTGATACAGCGGTTTTCGGGCAGAGGCCTGGTTGGTGAGCTTGAGCGGATGCTTCAAGCTCTGTCCTTGTAGTAGCAACATGAAAGCTCGTGTTGCGATCCATCTTCTAAAGGATGGAGTAGAAGTTTGGTGGAGGACCGAGGAGCAGAAGCTCCATGTCGACTCAGAGACGATTACCTGGGACCTGTTTGAGGAGCGTTTCAGGAGCAGGTATTTACCTGGGAGATTTATCCAAAGAATGGATAGACAAGTTTCATGACCTCTGTCGAGGATCGTGTGAGAGTGAGTATGAGATTCGATTTCGGTCCTACTCAAAGACGTCGACTATATGCGGGATGAGCGGTGTACTGGATTCACGGGTTCATCTGGGGCCTGAATTTGGATTTAGGTGGCGCAGTGCGCATTCACACGCCTGAGACATTAGTAGAGGCCGTGGAAAAGGCCTATATTACGAGAGGAGACACAGGGGAAGACACAAAGCAGCTAGAGATAGAGTTCGGAGCCGTATCCAGCAGATGCGGGATAGTAGGTCGAAGGGTCATTCCTCCTCCACGGGTGGACAGAGTTCGAGGCAAGCTTCATTAGGCCACACACAGTAGCAGCGGCGGCAGTAGACCCGCCCACCTTACCGACCTCCTCGGAGATTCGATGCACGAGAGAGGACGTAGTATGGGGCCTCCTCCTAGGGGTCCCATCAGACACGGGTGCACCGAGAGCTCGGATCGGTAGGAGCTCATCGGCAGAGACCTCAAGCAGTCCATAGCCGGATCGTCGGGATCTCGTATCTCGATCATCTAAAGTACCACTGGAGCCGCTTCCCACCTGAGAGAGGACACAGCATTTGTTATGGTTGCATGAGTTGTTGGACATATTTGGAGAGATTGCCCACATAACCCTACCAAGGGTAAGACACAGAGCTCAGAGCCTCTTTTGTTGGAGATATGGCATGGAGTCATCGGATTTACGCAGCGGTCGAGAACCGCCAGGCTAAGCATCAGAGTACTGTGATTGAGACGATAGGTAGTATTGGTGGTATTTCCACCTCTATATTATTTGATTCTGGTTCTTCTGATTCATTCATTGCACCATCTTTAGTAGAGCGTTGTAGGCTGGTGGCAGTTAGGCAGGGCCGTAGTTGGGACGTTGAGATGGCTTCTGGAGCCAAGATTTCTGTAGACTCCTTAGTCAAGGAGTGTGTAGTGGATTTGGGACCCTTCACCACTACTTCAGATCTTAGGATCCTTCCATTAGGATCTTATGGCGTCATTTTAGGCATGGATTGGTTGTCCGCCACGAGCTAGAGTGGATTGTTACCATAAGACTATCACTTGCATAGATGATCTTGGAGTAGAGTCGGTGATATCGGGAGTTAGGAGGGCTTTATCAATTCGCACCATCTCCGCTATGCAGCTTAAGCGGTGTGTGCGACGGGGTTGCCAGTTGTATGCTGTTACAGTTAGTGACAGATCTGAGGATGAGTCAGGGGACCTTCCCTCGATGATCATCCCATCTTATCAGAGTTCGCCGATGTGTTTCGTGGGAGCTACGAGATTACCTCCCCCACGTGAGATCGACTTCCATATAGATCTAGTTCCAGGCGCAGAGCCTATCTCACGAGCACCCTATCGGATGACTACTCCTGAGTTATGTGAGCTCAAGTTGTAGCTTGAGGGCCTTCTGGAGAAAGGCCTAATCCATCCTAGCGTATCCCCTTGGGGTGCACCAGTTATCTTCGTAAAGAAGAAGGATGGATCTCTTCGGTTGTGCATTGATTACCGTCAGCTGAATAAAGTAACGATCAAGAATCGTTACCCCCTTCCACGCATTGATGATTTATTTGATCAGATGAAGGGGGCTACAGTTTTCTCTAAGATAGATCTTAAGTTAGGATACCATCAACTCAGGATTGCGGAGACAGACATTCACAAGATAGCTTTCCGCACGAGATATGGCCACTACGAGTTCACAGTGGTACCCTTCGGTTTGACGAATGCCCCCGCAGTGTTTATGAGTTTGATGAATGGGGTATTCAGGACCTTCCTTGATCACTTCATGCTCATCTTGCTCGATGACATTCTGATTTACTCACGCACACGTGAGGAGCACGAGGAGCACCTTCGCCAGGTTCTGCAGCGTCTTCGCGAGCAGCGCCTTTACGGGAACTTGGAGAAGTGTGTGTTCTTTCAACCCGAGGTGCAGATTTGGGCCACGTTATTTCTGGGGAAGGTATCGCAGTCGATCCTTCCAAGAGTCAAGCCATCATGGATTGGCCAAAGCACCCACTAGTGTGACCGAGGTGCGTAGTTTCATGGGTCTAGCAAGATACTACGGGAGGTTTGTTCAGACTTTTCTCGGATTACGACCCTATCACTTCCCTTGCGGAAAGGGAAGAAGTTTTTATGGTCGATAAATGTGAGCAGGCCAAAGACATCGAAGGAATGCCTTACGAGAGCACCTATCCTGCAGCGAGATCCTCATGGAGAGTTTTTCGTATACGATGCTTCCTGGCGAGGTGAATGGAGGAGTGCTAATGCGGGGAGGGTAGAGTAGTTGCCTTTGAGTCTCGTAAACTCAAAGATTATGAGCTAAATTATCCGACCCATGACCTTGAGCTTGCAGCGGTGGTACATGCATTAGTGCGGTGGAGACATTTTCTTCTCGGCCGGAGATTTACACTCGGGATCGATCACTTGAGTCTTCGCCACCTCTTCACACACAGCCCAATCTCAACGCTCGTCAGCGACGTTGGATGGAGTTACTCTGTGAGTATGACATGGAGATAGAGCATGTGAAAGGGAAGGAGAATGTGGTTGCAGATGCCTTGAGTAGGCGGAGACATGTGGCTATGGCCACCTCGGGGGCCTGCAGATTTGCGGAGTAGGATCTTGCAGCAGCTTCCTCATGACAGCTTCTACCTCGCAGCCAGAGCAGAGATTGAGTCTCAGAGACCTCTTGAAGGGAGGTTTGATGGATTTTCACTAGAGGCAGATGGTCTTCTCAGACACAGAGGTCGGATATATGTTCCTAGAGATGGAGGCTTGAGACATGAAATTTTGACAGAGGCTCATCGTGCACCTTATTCAGCTCATCCGGGGTGAAGAAGATGCATGCCACCTTGAGACAGTTGTACTTTTGGAGAGGACTTCGGAGAGACATAGCTTCTTTTGTATCCCACTATTTAGAGTGTCAGAGGGTGAAGGCCAAGCATCAGCATCCAGCCGGCCTCCTCTATCCTCATGCCATACCAGAGTGGAAGTGGGACACCATCTCTATGGATTTTATTGTTGGGTTGCCGACGTCGAGATACCACCACGACGCCATCATGGTCACAGTGGATAAATTGACGAAGGTAGCTCACTTTTCTCCAGTGAAGACTACCTACATGGCTAGTGCAGTAGCACGAGTATATCTTGATGAGATTGTCAGACTAGATGGGATTCCGTGGAAGATCATTTGCATCACCGCGACCCTTTATACACTTCCCATTTCTGGACCACCATGCAGTATGCCCTCGGGACGAGGATTAATTTCAGCACAGCTTACCACCCTGAGACAGATGGACAGACAGAGAGGGTGAATCAGATTTTGGAGGACATGCTCAGGATGTACGTGATGGACCATCATCGAGATGGGAGGAGTATCGTATTTGGTAGAGTTCGCGTATAATAATAGCTTCCAGAGTTCTATAGGCATGGCTCCTTTTCGGGCATTATATGGCGTAGAGAGTGCGAGACACCACTTAGTTGGGACAGGATTGAGGATGTGGTTTCCCTTGGGCCAGCATTATTACAGGACATGGAGCAGCAAAGTTACCTTGATCGACAGAGATTGCAGGGGAGGCACAGAGATGACATGAGAAGAAGTATGCAGACCAAAGATAGGACAGATCACGATTTTGAGGTAGGCACGAAGGTGTTTCTTTGTGTCGACCGCATAAGAGCCCTATCCATTATGGAAAAGGTTCTAAGCTTGCTCCTAGGTTTGTGGGCCCCTTTGAGATCTTGGAGCACCTCGGCCCCTTAGCCTATCGTCTAGCACTGCCACCTAGCTTATCGCGTGTCCATGATGTTTTTCACATTTCGTGCTTAGGAGATATGTTTCTGATCCTTCTCATGTACTAGATTGGACTGCATTGCAGGTGCAGGATCAGGGGCAAGTGATGCTGGAGCCCGTGCGTATTTTAGATCGCAGGACCCTAGGCCTTCGCGGCAAAGAGATTGATCGTGTTCGGGTCCAATGGGACAGTATGCGATGAGACCGCGCTACTTGGGAGGATGCTACACATCATTGCGAGCTCGGTTCCACACCTATTTGATGACTTCCAGGAGGAAGTCTAGTCTAAGGGGAGGGGGATGTAATGCCCACTTCCCTATGACACTTAGTTGATTACCATTTTGAGTTATGCAGACTTTAGATATGGACATGACTTATACTTATGTTGATTAGCATGATGTTTTGTGACTAGATGCATTTGGATTATGATTGGACTTTGTTTTTTAGTATGATCTACATCGACTTATGGACAGACTATTGGATACCGATGTTATTTTTATATGGATATACTGCATGTGTTCTAACCTTGGATTTCTTCACCATGATGAGTAGAATGTAGTTGTTGAATTTACATTACTATAATTTTGGATAATGATGAAAATGCATAATTAAGTTGTGATTTAGACCTAGAAATAACGATTGATTGAATTACGTATAGATGTTAGTAAATTTCATGCATATGGTTATTTTGGATATTTTGACATGGCCGCAAGGCCGAAGGAGGTATTTTGTATTTTGCAGGAAACACAGCATGATCACAACCATGAGGGGGATTGGGAACCAAACACAACAGGATGTCGGGTGGTTACAACATTGGTCGTCAAGGCAACTAGTAAATTGTATTGTGTTACCTTTATTCTTTTATGTGTTAAGAAAATTTCCATGAGGGGGAAATTTTCTAATGTGACCAAGGGGGTAAGAATTTTAATTACTTGTTTTAACTTGCTTTAGTAGGTGAATTCTTTTGTGTTGTCTTTTTGTTAAATTACTTTTGTTAAGTATGTTTAGGATTAAATTAACATCTTGCTTTAAATTTTAAGTTTTGGAGGGAAGTCTAGTGGATGCAATTAATTTTGATGGTTGGCTCCTTGAGCCTTGTGTTTCCTCATGTATTGAATGCTTGGTTTTGAGTGTTGACCACTCCAAACTCTTTGAATCTCGAATTTGAGATTGAGGGCAATTTTGGGGGACTTGTGGGACAAGTTAAACTTGTCCCACACTTCCCAAAACCCCTTACCAACCATATCTATGGGTTGGGAATCCAAAAAGGGGATTATTTATTGTTTTGGGAAGGGAAATGTGACTTTGGAGTGCACTTGTCTTCTTTTGCATTTAATTGTGCCTTAGGACACATGGGGAAGGGATGGATTTGGATTAAAGATGTCATTCAACCCAACCACCCATTTATGGTGTTTTGGGATTTGAGTTGACTAAAGGGAGGTGGTCTTGAGGATGTGTGATGTGGCATCCTACAAGGAGCCATCACCCCACTCTTTTCTTTTGTCTATTTATGAAACTTCTCTCTTGTGGAGGGGTTGGAGTTTTGTTTTTGTTTTGTTGAAGAGTTCTCTTTTATTATTTTGGGAGAGTAAAGAATTGGGAGAAAGAGAAAAGAGAGTGCTTGGACTTGCATGCTTGGATTGTTTTGAGAGGAGCTTGGACAAATTTCTTGGTTTAGGTTTCTCCAATGGAGAGGTAGGAAACCTTCTCCTTTGTTTTGCTTTCATATTATTGTTGCTTCTATGCTAAATTTGTGAATAATGCATGTTTACTTTGGTGTATTGTGAAAAATGGATAGAATGCTTATTGTGTAGTATAGGAGAGGTCTATGGGAATACTCATGAGGGAGGCATAAGAGTAGATTAGCATATTGTGGAGGGAGTTTGAGAGGGATGCCCATCTTGGGTGAGAATGTTTACATTCTTACCTTGTTCTTGAGGAGCCATGAGAGGAGGGAGGCATAAGAGTATGGGAGGAAAAAGGGGTACTTGAGGAGGCATAAGAGTCATAGGGGCTTGAGTTTTATTGTGGAGGGTTTTGGATGGGCATCTCTCATCTCAATGGGGAGGCATAAGGAAAACTTTCCCATAGTTCTTTCTCTTGTTGGCTTGGATGAAAGCCTTGTGTTGAAAAGCATTGTTTTAATTGTGTTTCCTTTTGTTTCTTCCTTTTACCTTGAATGTTGTGAAGAAAATTGTGTTGTGGGAGCAAGTATTGTTGCCTTGAGTTGGAGACCACCCTTCATTGTGTTGTGTTTGGGGCTCGGGGGTCAATGGAGGAGATTGCTTCTCTTCTCCATTGAGTTTTGGTTGGGAGGAGAGTGTTGCCTCTCCCCCTATCTTGGTTGTGAGTTGAAATACTTGGAACTTGGAGCATTGATGAAGAACACCTTGGAGCACAAGAACCTTGTTGTTGACAATGTTAAAACATCATGTAATTACCCACCTAGAGTGGAGAAAGAAATGTAATATTGCCTTGTTTTCTCTAGCTTCCATTATTGTAAATTTGTTCCACATGAAGTAGGGTATGTTGTAATAAGATTTGAAGGAAGAGTTGCATTGAAATGATAGTATTTCTTGCTCTAAAATTTATTAGGAATGTTGTTGAATTCTTTGGTGGAACATTGGAAAGAAATTACAAAAGGAAATATATTAAAAATTTTGTTTGGATACTTGAAAGTAATGTGTTGGAAAGATTGGAAAAATAGTGCATCATCTCTTCTCTTATACTTGATGGAAGAACTTAAATTTTTCAAATGGCTTTTAGCATAACAATGAAACATTGTATGTTCTAGTTCTTTTATGCCTTCTTCACTTATGAATCTAATATAAAATCCATTACAACTATTCAAAGGAATGAAATCAAACCTTTTGAATCCCATATAATGTTATTGATTTGTGTAGAAGGTGATCCTTATGCGAAAAAAAAAAAAAAAATATACTAAGCTTAAAGAGTTAATTACCCATATCTCCCCAATGTGTAATAAGAAAACTAATGTTTCGACACAACTCATATCTAGGTAATATCACAACCCATGTGTTACTATTTTAAGTTCTAATTATAACAATATACCTTTAATATTTATTTGTTTAAACAAAGTTTGTTATAAAAAAAAAAACTACAACCTAAATATAATACTAATAAGACCTACGTACTCTAAACCGGAAGTCCTCCTAGGACTCAGCACGCTGCACCGTAATACCAGCAGATTTTGCGAACTCACTTTGTGCCGGAATGCATATAAGATTTAAATACATTTGTCAGGATTCCTTGTTTTCATCAAACATGTCCTCCAGGTCCAACAGAGTTGCCTATCCAAATAAAGGGACTCCCCAGCTGCAATGGCAGGTCTTAAGCCTATATCGTGACAAATGTTTTCTTGCAAAAGGTCTTATACTGTCTTAAGTCACCTCCTCTGTCCGCAAACATTTGGAAGACGCATTCAACACTAAACAGATAACAACATTGTTGGACAGCCTGTCCTCTCCGCCATGAATACACCTTACTGCACCCATTGAAAGTGGAGGTACTCGCCTCCTCACGCGCCAGAGACAGCATATAAATAAAAGAAAAAAAAAAAAAAGAAGGGGAATCCCGAGTTTTGAGGATGCATTTGATACTGAACTGATAACAACATAGTTGACAGCCTGCTGGCTTTAGCGCCTGCTCTGTCCCTTGATCGATTTTTGTTACAAACTTTCTTCCTGTCTTGTATACGCTTTAATAAACAAAATTAGTCAAAAAAAAGGGGACAGAAACAAAAGGAATGGAGGCGCCTCCCTGCCGTGGCCATGATTTTTGCAAGAACACCCTTCGCTGCATCGAACTTTCAGAATGGGTTTCTCTCTAACAGCAAATTGTTACCTTCCAACACTGCTTCCCCAAGCCACACTCTCGTTAAGGTTCTAACTGTCCTCCAAAGCCAACACTGGCTCTCATACCAGGACACGGACTGGGCAGAATTGAAGGCAATACCATCCAATATGGTTGAAAAGAAGAATCACGTCTGCTGTTGCGCCTATAGCTTCACCCTTTCTCTCACCTCTGTAACTTGTTTTTTTGTTCTTGCGTCGGTCGGGGGACGAGATATGGCGGTGGGTAGATCTTAGGGGCAGCACAGATTTGGAAATCTAGTGAATTTAATTGGGTTGAGCGGCTCAATAGGTATATATCGACACGCCAGGCAGGGAGTTTATAGTTGAGACAGCCGGTGGTTGAGTCACCCACCCCGCCACCGAACATATTGTTTCCAACTTAA
This sequence comes from Taxus wallichiana var. yunnanensis, assembly GCA_018340775.1. Taxonomy (NCBI): domain Eukaryota; kingdom Viridiplantae; phylum Streptophyta; class Pinopsida; order Cupressales; family Taxaceae; genus Taxus; species Taxus wallichiana. The sequence continues at coordinate 802,996,233 of CM031239.1, read as the reverse complement.
TCCATTAAATGTTTGACCACCGACTTTTGTAAAGGGTCTTTTGAAAGAATTTTGTATAAAAAAAAAAGAATAAGAAATCATACTACTCTCAACTGCTTGTTGTTTAAATATATGTAGTTTTTAATTCATTACACCTATTGTACACCCTTGCAAGGCAATGTAGAGTCCGTTAAGTGTAAATCCAGATAATATGCGTAGTGAAGATGCCGGTCGAATGGACTCCTATTCCTTTAACTTCAAACTTCGATATACGTATAAGAATATAGGTTTATACGAGTATAAACTTGAAAATAGATCTAAAATATACCACTTAATTAAAAGTATCTAACCCCTTGTAAGGGATATCTAACAACCTATATAGAAAGATTTCTAAAACGATTCGCTTCAGCATTGACCTTAAAAACGTTTCTCTTTGGCGTAGAGCTTGCAAGAAACGATGAGTGTATATATATATATAGTAGCATATAATCATTATGTAACCCAATTATGAATTAGCAAAGTTAGCAGAACAAATAATTGAAACCGCACTTGAATAAACCGATAGTGGAGGTAAGGACTCTCCCAGTAAATTGCGCGTTTTGTTTACCCGACAATTTAAGACATCAGGTAAGAATTCAGAACAATTGTAATTTGTTAGATCTTATGGTATGACACCTCAAAAGACGTTTAGTAAGCTTTTCTCAAATGAATGCTTGTCGTGTTTCATGGAGAACGAAGGTTTTTTTTTTTTTTTCGCAAAACAAAAAAAAAATTTGTCACATTTTCGGGACGTTTGTTTGTTAAGCGTCATCATCGTCGCCGCCATCGAGCGAGCATCGTATTTGAGCGTTACACTCTTCTTTTCTTTGGTAAGTCAAATATGGATGACATGTCATTTATGATAACTTCTCAAAGGAGAAAAGTGTAACGAGCCAAAAATCACACACACGAACAACACAAGAAAAGACAGGATAATTTTTTTAACTTGCTTTGACACATAACACGACACAACATGTCATCACAAAGTTACAACTTGAGTTTCGTAGTCCGAGAAATCTCCTTTGGCCATTGAAAATTCCAAGCAAAATGCAAAGTGAGCGGAGGCCTCCAAGTGTCCTCTTAGACTTCTTTAAAATGAAACTCAAGGGCCACCGCAAACATACGCGATTCCTCCATGTGTCCTGTGCCTCCCGAAACCTTTTGAAAAATGACTAAGTATGGGAACTGGCGGAAGCCTCCACATGCGCATATGTCTTCATGGTGCAATTTCAGAATGGTGCCGAAAGCAGAGACCCCGAATGAGCGTGGCTTGCCACATGTCTCTGTTCCACCAAATTCTACTAGCTGCATAAGAACTTGTCTAAGTCTAGAAAAAGTAGCGGAAATCTCCACGTGTCCTCCGTCACAACTTCATGGCCAAACCCAAAAGTGAACTTTCAAATGAGCGTCGTTCCTCCACATAGGCCGGTTTTCAAGTTGAGGCGATTTATAAAATTATGAAGTACCCCATTGATTCGTACAACCGAAGAGACCATTTTCCCTGTCGATGTAAGGATGCAAATTTGACCAGAGAAATGCTCACAAACCATAAAATATAGAAAAACGACCATTTGAGCCCGGAGATGAAATTTTTCCAAGGATAGAGGATTTAGAAATGTTACAAGGCTCAAATACGTTCCTTAGAGCTACATCCATTCATTTTTATCAAGTATTTGGGGAAAAAATGACAAGGGCAACAAATCCCATTGTGGAAAATGGAAAGAACGGGAAAGCCCAAGTTTTTGAATGAACAAAGAATGGGAGACCCAAATTACAGACCTTTTCAGAGGGACAGAGAAACAAGGAAGCACAAATGGACCCATACGTGATCTTCGACCCAGAAGAAATTAATTCGCAAGAAAATAAAGCGAGATACTTCTCGTGCACAACACAAAGTGGGGAGAAAATATAGTAGAGGCCGTAAATCGATAGATTTCAAAGGCAAAATGGGGTGAGACTATTTTGAGCACCAAAAATACTATCGTGGTAAATAATCACTCATGTCCTGGGTATTTTTGAGTGGTTGTTCTTTCCGGAGGTTTATCGAAAAATTATTTGGATTGTTAAATATTTTTATTTAGACCGTAGATTTCAATATAATATATATTCATTATATAAAAATGAAAAATGTCTTTTTAAAAATATATTCTCGTGTAATAATAAAATTATAAATTTGTATGTGTTTTAAATGTAGACAATCTTCAAAAATAATTATTTAAATGAATGTACTATTATTTGTTAATTGTAAATTTTCTATATTTTATAAAAATATAATTTCACAATTATCTATTGTGGCAATCAAATTGTAGCTTCCACCTACAAGTTTTATGTGGTAATCACTATATTGTAGAAACAAATTGTTGAAATTTCCACCAATATAACATTGATAAAAGACACAAAATATTAAATTATTAAATTTCTACAAAAATTGAATCTATCGAAAAAACACATTTTGGTGAAAAGTGTAGAATTCTAACAAATTTTTTTTTGTAGAAATGTTACAATCATCACAATGTGGACAATGTACAATTAAAAAAATGGAGCTAAGCTATAAATTGTTTGAATTGTGGACCATCCATGGTATAATGAATTGTGGAAAAAATACAATAATTTATCAAAATGTGGATTAGCTACACTTCTAATGCCACAATTTTAGTTTTGAAAGACAATATAACCACAAAAATATTGTTGAAAATTTGTGGTAAAATATCTAATATGTTGTAGTGACACCGTAACTTGCACACTATGTTTAACAAAGAAATACTTAAAATGTGGTAAGTGACAAGTACAATTATTGACCTTTTTACACTCCAAAATGCATAATTAAGACTAAAATTAACTCCCCATACCATATGTATGGTTATTGGATGAATTTAAGAGGCATGAGATAAGCTTAGCTTGTCCCACAAGCCTCCAAAATCAAAATCCGAATTTTAAAGTTGGGAAAGAGTACACAACACAAAACCCAACACAAATCTAATTTACATCCACAAGATTTCAAGGACCATCTACCCAATTTATTTTCCACATGTCAAATCTTCCTATTTAATTCAAATTTAAGCTAAACTAGTTAAGAAAGACACATTTGCAAGTGTTAATAAAGTGACCATATTTCCCAAATAATTAAACACATGCACAACAAATTAAACCAAACAAAATTTAAAGGAAATGAACAAATTACATCCATGGCCACATAAATGAGGTTACCCCCATGGGAACCTCCCGACAAAGCATGCAACAACACAACATGACATTATACACAAGTGTCAAATTTTGGCCATGTTGCACAACACCCCACATCCTTCCATGGTTGGTCCCCTATCCCCTTTCAATGTATGTGATACAATCTCCCGCAACAAAAACAAAATATCTCTCGGCCTTGTGGCTGTATTAATAATATTAAGAATAATATACACAAAGAAATCAATAATCGCCATTCAAAATTAGCAATTCTATCATCTATCATCATTCAATTCAATTCGATTTTAACATCCATAACATTATAGCTCTACTCAACATATCCAACATAAGTTACGCATCCGAATATGATGTGTTAGTATAAAATCAGAATATTGCAAATCAACATATATATCTGTTCATCATTATCATTCAAAGTGCATCATAATCAAAATATAAATCACAACATGTCAATGGTCTTTATCAATATATAATAATTAAAATGTAAATATCAATCCAACAATAATATTGTCATAATGAAAATAGTGTTGAAGAAGAGTGGGCACTACATCTTTCATTGCTTGAAGTTTTTAAAACTAAATACTCTCAACCTATACCTTAACAAGCTTCACAATAATCTATATTCAAGTTTTATTTAGATTGTCATACATGTTATCCAAACGCATACAAAATACAAAGGCAAGCTAATAAGAAAATTTTACACCATAAACAGGTTGTTCGTCAGGGTAGAAAAGGCCAAAGTTACGCTCCGTCTCATCTCCGGGATTCTGGTTCTCGTTAAACAGAGCGAAGATGCAAGTCTCGATGCTCTTTCCTGGTCTCTTTGGCGTCCCTGCCTTCGACAATACATGTTTTATCAGATTATTGTTGTAAGTTTGAGCATTCTTAATCGTAGCCACATCGTTGCCCTTGGAGGGCCATCCCGTAGCAGTAACAACAATAGGTGTGTCGGGATGCCCCACGGATTCCATAGCAGAATACAGAGTATCAACCATGGCGTCAAACAAGTTCCCGTAAATCTTATATCCGTCCTTCACAACAGGAGCTTTGTGTTTGAATAAGGCGTAGTCTAAACTATAGGATTCCCTGCTGCCGTTAAAGATATAAAAGGGAAAGACATTGGCCAGGAAGGGAGCGCCGTTAAGGCTCAGGAAATTAAGAACAGAGATAATATCATCTTTAACTTTATCGGTGAAGGTTCCCTCGGAAGGAAGCTGAAATGACAAGGCGCTTATAATTTGCCTGGCTGCGAGAGCGGTGGAAACCTTGATTTTATGGTGCAGATGGGCCTTGTTAATAGCCGTTTGGACATTTTTCATGGCACGAAGCAGAAAGGGTGCATAAACGGCAGTCTCTGCCTTTCCCAGCACTTCGTTGCCAACCGCAATATATTTGATTCTGGTGGCAGGATAATAGGGCTTAATATATTCATTCACCCACTGGTTGGCTACTTCCTGGCTGGAAGAGATTTTCTGCAAGTCCAAATTAGCTACTCCCACAATTATTTCTATACCTGAATGTGCAAATGCTTTAAACACAGTCGGCTCTTGCTCATAGATCCTATATTTCCTATGCCGTTCTTCTTCATTAACCTCACCACCTCCTCTTGGGATGGCAAATTATCTCCTAACAGGCCGTTATTAACTCCAATTTTCTTAGCATCTGGAAATGAAGAGGAAGCAAACGTTAAAAAAAGAGTATTTAGTAGAAAGTAGCCTTAGATAACATGAACTTACCTCCGCGGATTGAGAAGTAGATGATGGAAATACATGCAATAAGAATAAATGTCGTCTGCAGATTTGCTGAACCCATTATAGCAGCTATTAACGTACATGAATTCAGGCGTGTAAAGTTTGTTTATAAGCACTTGAATGAGCTGAGCGTTTGGAGGGATGGAAAAAAAAACATATACCGAAAGGGACTTCGTATGACTTGGTTCCAGTGGCCCCCGTATTTAGTTTGAGCTCCGAAGACAGTTGATTTGGCCAATTCAAAAGCCGTGTAAGCATGACCACGCTATGCAATGTCGACTTCGTCGTTGCAGATGGAACAAATTTGGGTGTCCATTCACATGACATCTAACCTTTATCTGTGAATTGGAGGTTTCATCAACGGGTCGGACCAAGCAATGCCCGTCATCTTCGTACAGCTCTTGCTGACACTGAAGACAGTATGTCTAGACTTTTGCGGAGGTAGCTGTAAAACAAACGCTCAGCCTAAACATCAAATTTGTTAGAAAATTACCCTATAAAGTGGTAAACAACCTATTGGTTGGTTGACCAGTTAGCTTTGCAAACACATGTGATGGATAGGTTCTTCCTCAAATAAAAATAAAGTACAAAAACAAAAAACACAAAAATGCAGACGTAGTTCATAATAGTAAAACTTAATTTTTAATTTTTCAAAGACAAAGAAATATCATACATGTGGGTTGGAAATTCGATGGGTTGTGCAATCGTTTTTATGGTTTTAAACCCCTATTTACTATTAAATCCTGCATGGACCTTAATTACTTACATGTTTTATTACTTACTACCAATTACATGTGAGCAAGTGTAGTCGATACGCTAATGGCGAAGACCAAAGGAGAAATATTGTAGAAAGAAGCGAGGTGATGAAGAATGATATAGAGGGAGGAGAATTATAGTGGAAGGGAAAAAAATTAATTGGAAGTATACAATCCTCTTCTTTATTTTAGAAATTCACATATGGACCCAATGTCATTTGTGTGTATAACTCAAATTTCTCATCTTCCATCTAGGATCCTTTTCTTTCATCTAGTAAGCCAAATATCATGGATGATGTGTTATTTATGAAAACCACTAAAAGGAAAAAGGGGTCCATACTACATGAAAGACATATGGAACAATTTTTGACGTTGAAATCAACAATCCATATCTCATATACCGTCATTCTTCCTTTCAACCATAAATGAAAAATGTGGATTCATTATTATCTTAGCTATCCATGATATCATTTTTCTTTCGTACATGGGACTTAATATTGTTTCAAGCAATTTTTGATAAGGGAATTGATATTGTATGGAGCTATCATTCAAAGTGTGGGACCTTAAATTGTACAATGGGAATTTTTAGGAAAATAATGCCTTCCAAAATTTCGAAAACAAGAATGTTTGGTCATAGATTCTTAGGGAGTGTAAGACCACAATAGACTTAGGAAACCATCATTGTGCCTTTGATTTTATTATCAACAAAGCCTTCATGTGTGGAAAAATCAAGAAAAAACGATTGAATTCAATGGGGATCCTACATGTTAAGAAATTGAAAGTTGCCACCAACACAAATCCAACACCTCTATAAAATCCACCCATACTATAATGGACCTTGAAAACCTCGTTTATTTATTTCCCTTTTGACATTCCATTCAATTCTAACATTGGAGGCTCATGTGCTTATATATAAATTTAGGTTAAATCATAATTATACCACTACAAACATAGATATTAATAATGAAACAAATGAATTTTGAGTATTAAATATATCCTAATAGCCACCAAGCTAAAACAACCTTGTTTTATTGGCTATTTAACTTTTTTATGATTATAATTACATTATTATATGGAATAATAAAAAAATGCTCATTTAATGTCAAAAATTAAACAAAATGAAATAAAAATACTTTAGAATATGAAACATGGTATATTAAGAATAAATTTCAACACATATATTGTAAAGGAAAACTTCAATAACTTGAAATTGAAATTTGATAACCTTAAATATTATTGATAATATATGTGTTTGTTACATGGTGCACAAAGGACATTAACTCCTAGCTTACAACCAAGAACTAAAGTCTCTCATTTGAACTACAAATGAGAAGATTGCAAAAGAATATCTATAAAATTGAATCTTCCATTGCTCATAAATTTACTAGACAAAACATGTGTACACATATTCACTCGAACGAAGACTTACGTAAACATTTTTTAAACAATAAATAAAGGTAATACTATCAAAAACACAAAATAGAGAATAGGTTTCATAATATTTATTTTTTGTTATTTCTATTATAGCCGATATAGCACCCGGTGGTTATGTAGATTAATTTATCATCGGTCTAGTCTATGATGGCCCTTCATTATCTCATACAATGTTTGCTCAAATGTTTGAAAAATTCATATAATTATCAAAAGGTTTCTTATATGATTTGTGAGGAAGATACACCTAAATGAAATAAGAGTAGATCTACAACAAGTAAAATCTTATAATTAATCATATAAATAAATCCTTTAAGACTAGAAATATGTTTTCTTTCAATAAACCATTGCAAATTGGTTATCTTTATTTTTAATTAAATCTCCTAGTTTTCTAAAAGAGGTTTTCTCTAAGCACAAGACTTTGCATTCCACTTTACACTTGATACAAAAACAAGTAAATATAAAGTAAGGTGCTACACCTAGTGTTGGAAGTATTTATTGTTTGTAGAATAAAGTGTAATTAGTGCACAAAATAAGGAGTTTACATGTGTCTTGGGTGAAAAGGTAAGCCCGTGAGAGGAGGGCACCAAGAGAATGGATTCATAACATCTTCACTACCGCTTATGGATAGGGAACCTTACATATGTATGAATTTGTCACCCTTCTATCGCTGACCACTATGCCCTCTACCTCAACATAGCCACACATGAATAAGTTCTTGTTTCCATATAGACGAGTAAAGGAAAGAAAAAGTTCATTGGGATAAGCTATCAAAAACTTACCATAATCTCCATAAATAATGCCACATAAACACACTTCCAAACTATGGATGGAAACATGACCATGGGAGATTACATAAAATAACAACAAACAAACCACTTCTAGTATAATATACAAGTAGTAAACCTTACGATGTAAAACCCCAAACAATTTTTACATCATCAATAAAAGAGCACATAGAAATGTCACCTCACAAGATAGTTAGAGGGCCTCACAGAGACCCATGAGATGTTGCAGATAGGTGAAGGTGGTGTAAATGAAGGTGACATTGAGAAGTTTAAAACTCTCTTCCCCATGCTCAGAGGAAAGTCACCTCTCTACTAAAAATACTTTGGAAAATTTAAAAAAATTGGTCATGCATAAGAAACCACATGTTAATGATGTCATTGGTGCCCAAATGAACACAAAACATGTCATGCATCGTGTGGGGTTCATGGTGGTGGGACCAATTAGGGTTATATTATAAGGATTATTATTTAATAGAAAATGTCTCTCTACTAAAAATACTTAGGAAAATTTAAAAAAATTGGTCATGCATAAGAAACCACATATTAACCATGTCATTAGTGCCCAAATGAACACAAAACATTTCATGCATCGGTGTGGGGTTCATGGTGGTGGGATTAACTATATGAATTTACTAGAAAATGTCCTTGTATATGGTACACGTGTTACATGAATAACATGGTTGTGTTGGATAATACCCTCCCAAAAGGATGACCAAGTGTTATATGTTTCAAATAATAAATAAGTGTGTTGCAATTAAAATGAAAATAGTTCATTGTAATTAGGGCTTTAGGCATGGAAATATGGGATCATGTTATGCATCAACAAATTCCCATGACTAGTCTCAGTCATCCACCTCCTTACATGCATAAGAGGTCTCCACCCATCATCTATCATAGGTCTCCACCCATCATCTAATTCAGAAACTTTTATTGGTGTAATTATAGTACCATTAAATCATATATTTGCATTGTTTATTATTCTTATATTTTTATTCATTCCCCACCCAACCTATCCTCATCTTTGACACTATTATTTGTTCAAATTCTCTTCATTACATTAAGTAACTAGATACAATGGTTGTGTATTGTGTAAATTTTAATATTGTACTTAAATTTACCACTCCAAGCTTTTGAGGACTCTTTGTTTATATAATTTAATAAAATTATAAATTATATTTAATCTATTTATATGAAATTTATAATTTTTATGTATTTAGGTTATCCATATGAATTTTATGGCTATTTTGGTATTTGCAAGTTTTGAATCCTAGAATGGTTTATACATATACATCATTATTTAATGATATAATAATTAGAAGGAGCTCAAAACTCCAACATAGGCAATAAATTAGTTGTTTTTTTGGTAACATTAGATATTAATTGCAATGAAGGGTAGGAGGAAGAAAAAATTAGTTCTTATAGTTACATTTTCACGATGAGAAGATTAGAGTGGAGGAATATCATATTTCTACAAAGAAAATGTAATTTTCAAACTAATTTCAAGTTTTTATGTTAGCCATCTATGTAATGCCCATGGAAATTTCTACCTATATTACCACCACCATCAATACCTTATACCTATTCTTTGAATTTATATCAATTCTTTAGGTAAGGTCGACATTACTCTTAGGTATACCTTTCCATATTAGATTTAAAATATTGTCTTCATATCTTAAGATACAACTATAAACTCTAAACTCTAAGTGAATGTATCATTACCTTTTTCACATATTTTGTAATAATAAGTTTAAATTAATCAAACAATTTGTATTGCATTTATGGGTAAAATGCCAAAGTCATTTATAATTCACCGAAGAAACCCGTAAGTGAAATATATGACTTGTAAATTGGTTTATATAAAGAAAACACAAAGTTTCCCCTTTCTTGATAAGAATTAAGATTTTCCATAAAAATACATGGCTATTTGGTTTATTCAGAGCCTCTATAAATGTCATGCCATTTTCTATATTCTAGAATCATTTTAGGTTGTATCCAAAATCTATTCGTAGAGTGGTAAATTTTGACAAGACAAGGGTGAATGTGGTCAAAGAACTCTCTAACATCCATATGTAACTCACCACAAATCCTCGATTATATCATTTTATTGATATTCAAGTGGTGGATATCCCTGACGCATATGACATACTCGTAAGAGGAGATTGGTCACACACTCTCAATGTCTACGTGGAAACATAATTTTCACACATGTGGTTTCCATATCATGGCTTAGAAAATCAAATAAGGATATTGGAAACCTCGCATACATTTCATGATCACCGAGTATAATAAGGTCAATGACATATTACTCACTTAATGCAAGTATGGAGTTTATGATAGAGAGATGAAAGTATAGTGAAAAGAGGATGCATTAATCCCGAAGTGCATAGATCCTTGTGCAAATTATTATTCCTCTACACTTATAACAAAAGAACTTTGTAGTCATTTTGTAAAGCCGTAAAAGGGCGCGACGCCACGCTCACGAATAGACAACCCGAAATGCGACAAATTTTATTTTTTTAACGAAGCCTCAGATTCAAAAATTGTAATTTCCAATATGTTTACTGAAGTCGCATATTCACAATGTGTAACAATAATGTAAGTAAAAGTTGCCCAGAAAGCATCGCAAAGACTTGTAAATAGAACCCCTGATTCTTTCAATTTCAAAATTTTGATATTTATAGTATGTTTTACTAAAATCCCCTATCCCTAATGTGCACAGCAATCTACCAAGCAACCTGGATAAACTCTTCCCGTCCAATCTAAAGCAGATTCAATGTATACTTTTCCATGCCGCTACAATATCTGAGTGATACATCAATATCACACAAAAACTCACGAGATTGATTTGCGAGGGATCTGATACATCGAGAGAAATAAAGGTCTATTACACCTATCTTAACAAGGACATTAAAATCTTCCAAATAATTTTTTGGTCTATTGAATTTTAAATTATATTTAAGTTATATAAATATATATATATATATATATATATATATATATATATATATATATATATATATATATATATAATCAAAATTTTCACTTAAATAGTTTATACGCCTATACCTACATTTGCAATTTGAAATTTGGTCGGAATAAAAGTCAAATGGGGAAAGCATTTCAAACTGTGCTTAATATTATTGGTTGGTAGGTCGCTCAACTACAAACCGACATAATTTAAGGCTCCTTTCTCCGCCCGCCGAATATAACACGGCCGCCGCTCATCCATTTAATTGCACCGGATTTGCAAATCTATTTACCACCAGTCGGCTGCTGTGGGATTTGTCCTGAGCTACGTGGAAGCATGATGGGAAAGAGAAAGCTGAAGTTACGGGTGGGTACTAGGCGGATGGACTGCTTTTTTTTTTTCTTTTTCTTTGCCCCTCAGGTGCGTGGTCCGCCAGAAAAGCGGTGGAGGCGTACGGGTAGAAGCAGGGTCGCCCAACTATGCTCGCTATCTCTGCTCAAGATCGAATACATCCTCTTGTTGTTTGTACCAAGTGGTGAGCTCCTTTGGATGACAGGCCGTTATTTTCACTTTGGCCATTATAGAAAAATCCTCCCAAGCGAATGAGGGCTTCCATGAAGAGTTTTGTTTGATAATACATCCACCCGCATTTTGGTTTGTTGATAACTCTACCATTTGAGGCAAAATTCAATCGCTTCTCTAATTTAACAAGCTTACGCATTTCTTGAATTCTGCTTACCAAAGAGAAAAATTATTCCACTTCCTCACCATTGTCATCTCACAACTATGGACCTCTTATACCAACAACTATTGCTTGTCTATTGCAACACTCTTAAATAGACGACCACAAAACTCGCTTGCAAAGCATTGTAACAATTTAAATATTCACCGTGATGTAAATCGATTGCTTTGTGTATCAAGTTGTCTATCAGGCATATCTGCTGAAACGTATCATCATTTTTTTTTATATTAGCAGTTATTCTCTTAGACACGATTTAAGGGTGATTGACTGGTCTTGATTTTGAGACTAACTTCACATTTGTTTGGGCAAGTAGTGAAGCCTGCCATGCAGCTTGATATTTGTGAAGCTAAGACCACTCGCAGTGTCCTAATCTGTAAAAAAATGTTTAAACAATATTTGTAGGCATTGCAACAATTTAAATATTCGCTGTGGCAGTCAGCGCTTTGTGTATCAAGTTGTCTATCAGGCATATCTGCTGAAACGTATCATCATGTTTTTTTTTTTTTTTTTATATTAGCAGTTATTCTCTTAGACACGATTTGTTCGTGGAGGAACAACATATAGAGGTGGGTCTGTTACATATCAGAATATTAATGAAGCACAATTGTTTTGCAAAGGACAAGGGTAGTTTATGCGTAGGTTTGTTTAGAGATTTCATTGGCATTATTTATTGACTAATTAATATGAAGGAAATAATAATAGTATGTTGTTATCAGTAAAATCTTATAATAGTAGTCCGTTTGTAGTCATATTGTTAAACAAGGATAATATTTCAGAAATTAGTTCCCCTATTAATGAAACGTGGTTATAATCTTATTAAGTTTAGAATTTTGTATTAAAATCTCCTTTCAAACAATTCAATAGATATAGCAGGGGTGTTCTAAGAGATTCGATTTCATTTTCTTGTTTATTTGCAATGGATTTTACAATAAATTCATGGATGAATAAAACATAAAGGGAACTAGAACTTGAAATGCTTCTTGGCATCTTAAAAGCCATTTAAAACTTAAGACCTTCCATCAACTACACAAGAGGAGATGATGCACTATTTTTTTTTTTCAATCTTTCCAACACATTACTTTCAAGTATCCAAACAAAAATTTTAATATATTTCCTTTTGTAATTTCTTTCCAATATTCCACCAAAGAATTCAACAACATTCCCAATAAATTTTAGAGCAAGAAATACTATCATTTCAATGCAAATTTTCCTTCAAATCTTATTACAACATACCCTACTTCATGTGGAACAAATTTACAATAATGGAAGCTAGAGAAAACAAGGCAATATTACATTTCTTTCTCCACTCAAGGTGGGTAATTACATGATGTTTTAACATTGTCAACAACAAGGTTCTTGTGCTCCAAGGTGTTCTTCATCCATGCTCCAAGTTCCAAGTATTTCAAATCACAACCAAGATAGGGGGAGAGGCAACACTCTCCTCCCAACCAAAACTCAATGGAGAAGAGAAGCAATCTCCTCCATTGACCCCGAGCCCCAAACACAACACAATGAAGGGTGGTCTCCAACTCAAGGCAACAATACTTGCTTCCACAATACAATTTTCTTCACAACATTCAAGGTTTAAGAGCAGAAACAAAAATGAGACACAAATAACACAATACTTTTCACAACAAGGCTTTCATCCAAGCCAACAAGAGAAGGAACTATGGGAAAGTTTTCCTTATGCCTCCCAATTGAGATGAGATGACCATCCAAAACCCTCCACAATAAAACTCAAGTCCCTATGACTCTTATGCCTCCCTCAAGTATCCCTTTTTCCTCCCATACTCTTATGCCTCCCTCCTCTTATGGCTCCCTCAAAGACAAGGTAAGAATGTAAACATTCTTACCCAAGATGGGCATCCCTCTCAAACTCCCTCCACAATATCCTAATCTACTCTTATGCCTCCCTCATGAGTATTCCCATAGACCTCTCCTATACTACACAATAAGCATTCTATCCATTTTTCACAATACACAAAAGTAAACATACATTATCCACAAATTTAAGCAAAGAAACAACAACAATAAGAAAGCAAAGAGGAAGAAGGTTTCCTACCTCTCCATTGGAGAAGCCTAAACCAAGAAATTTGTCCAAGCTCCCTCCAAAACAATCCAAGCATGCAAGTCCAAGCACTCTCTTTTTCTCTTTCTCCCAATTCTTTTCTCTCCCAAAAATCACAAAAGAGAACTCTTCAACCAAACAAAAACAAAACTCCAACCCCCTCAACAAGAGAGGAAGTTTCAATAAATAGACAAAAGAAAGAGTGAGGGTGATGTAGCTCCTCGCAGGATGTCACATCACACATCCTCAAGAGCACCTCTCTTTAGTCAACTCAAATCCCAAAACACCATAAATGGGTGGTTGGGTTGAATGACATCTCTTTTCCACATCCATCCCTTCCCATGTGCCTTAAGGCACAATTAAATGCAAAAAGAAGACAAGTGCACTCCAAAGTCACATTTCCCTTCCCAAAATAATAAATAATCCCCTTTTTGGATTCCCAACCCATAGATATGGTTGGTAAGGGGTTTTGGGAAGTGTGGGACAAGTTTAACTTGTCCCACAAGTCCCCCAAAATTGCCCTCAATCTCAAATTCGAGATTCAAAGAACATGGAGTGGTCAACACTCAAAACAAGCATTCAATGCATGAGGAAACACAAGGCTCAAGGAGCCAACCATCAAAATTAATTACATCCACTAGACTTCCCTCCAAAACTTAAAATTTAAAACAAGATGTTAATTTAATCTAAACACACTAAGCAAAAGAAATTTAACAAAAAGACATCACAAAAGAAATCACCTACTAAAGCAAGTTAAAACAAGTAATTAAAATTCTTACCCCCTTGGTCACATAGGAAAATTTCCCCCTCATGGAAATTTTTCTTAACACATAAAAGAACAAAGGTAACACAATGCAATTCACTAGTTGCCTTGACGACCAAATGTTGTAACCACCCGACATCCTGTTGTGTTTGGTTCCCAATCCCCCTCATGGTTGTGATCATGCTGTGTTTCCTGCAAAATACAAAATACCTCCTTCGGCCTTGCGGCCATGTCAAAATGTCCAAAATAATCATATGCATGAAATTTATTAACATCTATACGTAATTCATAAAACTAACAAATAAAAAAATATGTAAAAACATCACCGTGGAGAAGAAAGCCAAGTTGTGCACAAAGTTAGAAAATAATTAAAAAGGGTGTTATGATAACTATTGATTGTTTAGTCCTTTTTTGGATCACAATGATCCACAATTACATGTGAAGATAATACGACACACACAAGTTCTCTAGGGAATACAATCAACTAAAGACATGCTTTCCACAACACGGACCCACATTGAAGTTACGAGATAAATAAATGGGCACACACTTAGGACACAATGGTTCATCTAAAGTATGCAATTTTACAACAAGGTTTTCCCACGTAAGGTTTCTTTAGAATCATGTTTTAGCTGTAAGTGCTTTTACATTCTTTACTTTTCCCAGAGAGATCATGATAGGAGAATCTGAAGTTCATGTCTCCTTTGAAGAATTTTCTCCTACCCTGTTAATGTTAATATACAGTGTAAACCAATTATTGGATAGCAAGAGGTTACTTCATTTACTTGATTAACTTATTCATTTGTGAGGAGGCAGTTAATTTCTCAAGGCTCTTAACTTTATCAATCTGTTTTCGACGTTGTGCTTTTGAACATATATGTTTTACCTTTTCAAGCGGTCAATTTTATTTTATTTTATTTTATTCCAGTACATGACTGTCTAACTCTTGGATTCATCATTAAGATCTTATTAGTTGTTAATAAGATTTCATTGGGGTCAAGAGTCTAATCAGAAAAATTAAAGGTTTCACTTGGGCTTCACTTGAAGAGATAGAAATAAGTATACTGTTTACATTTTCAACGGGTAAGACAGATCGAAGAGTTTCTTAGGCAAGTTCCTTCTATTTATTATAATCTTGTTATCTTCCAAGAATTTAATCATTGATTTCACCTTAAGACCGTTCTAAGGACTCACCACAATAAGAGATTGTTGATTTGTTTACGCGGGATCACAAGGTATATTTGTTTCTCTTGTTTTTTTTTTGCTAGGTTCAAAACATAGTCCTCTACCAAACGACACAAGACCAAGGTAACTAGAGCGATGCAAGATGATTCAAGTTTGGATAATTAGAATTAGGTTTGACAATTCAAGGATAAATCATATTCTGAAAAGTGAAAATTCAACAAAGGATACGCATGTCAAAACAAGTTCATTTAATCTTATTGACAATAATATTTCTCAAATTGACTTTCAAACGATAACAACAACCTACATGAGAACAATACAAAATTATAACACAATGCCTTCTAGATAGTCTCCACAATTTCCATACCAATGTTGTAAAGCAAAAGAAAAACATTCGACAACAAATAGCCTAAGAAGGCTGGAATCCACTTTCTACACGTGTTTCTTTTTTCTCTCTCTTTTTTCTTTTCTACTCAGGAAATCCTCCTGCACATTTGTTAGCACATGTCAGTTCGCAAGAACTGAGCACGATAAAAGCTATAACATTAAGACAATATGTTGTTATCTAACTGTTTCAAGGAAGAAAAGCACCGTTGAAGAAGAAAACAATAATTCAAGAGTCTAAACAAGAGCAATTAAAGAGTTGTCCAAAAGCATAAAATGTCTAAATAAAAGGGACGGCACTAACTCTATTTAATTATCATTTTCTCATAGGAGCAGTTAATAAACATCATAGTGAATTTCACCCATATCACAATAATGACCGTCATTAACAAGATAACATTTCGAAACAAAAACAATTACAAGAAGAGAATTAATTTCAAACGTGATCTGTCCCTATTTGTTTAAGTTAGTTCACCAAGCCAAGGATTCACTATGCCACTGGAAGATCCCAAACAATCAATCGACATGAGAATATCTAAACCAACATGACTTATTAATATTAAGATGATGTGCCTATAACAGTTAATTTTATGTCAGTACAGAATAAATAAATTGGAAAGAAAAGGGATGAAACGCACAAATGACCTCGTATGGGTTACATCCTATCCTAACAATCCTTCTATTAAACTTTCTTCTAATCAAGAGAATGTCTTAAGAAAAAGGACAAACTTGGCAAGACCAAACATAACCATTATAAATCTTACAAGAGGGTTACTCAATCATTCACAAGAACACAACACAGGATACATAGCTTCCAAAGGATCTGTCGTCAACAACAAGTTGACTTAAACCTTTCTGGTCAACACATAACCATTCTACTACAATGACAGCAAGGAGGTCGTATCACAACGATCATCACAAAAACCAGTCAACCAATGAGTTTCCAAACACACCAACCTCTAAGTCGCAGAAGAATGAAATTTAAGCATCTTTACGGAGCAAGACGTAGAGTAATTTCTCACGCATAAAACCAGCATCCCAATTTTAAGATTTGTAACTTCCTCACTAATGATCAAGTAGATCTCGTATCCTCCAACATGTGTGAAACAAAATCAAGGTACGAAAAAGAGTATTTCCTCTGACATTTTAAGCTATCTAAAAGAAATGTGAGTAACGTCTAAAGAAGGCATTCCATAGGATCAGCTACATTCCTCAAACATACAACAGTCACCAAGGGAGAGAAGGTGGTTCCAAAGAAAACAATCTCCAAACGGTGAACATGAATTGATATCAAATTATGAAGATCAACCATGACGCTTGACGAATAAAAGTATTTCTTCGAGCGATTTAAAAAAATAACAAAAGCAACTAACCTAGTTGAGAGTAATATCAACTTGGCTCAATTCGATAATCAGTCAAGCTAAGCACACACCAAGCCAACCGGGAAGGGTTACTAGAAACTAAAACAACTAAAAGAAAAGAATAGAGACAGGAAAAGCATCATTCACCTATACACAATGCACTCGCAGTACTCAATCCCTAATTCGCAAATACCCGACATAACCCAGACTACAGATCTCGAACCGAAACAAGAATAAGAACAAAACAGGAACTATAAGGTTGAGTCCAACAACAATGTTTGATAAAACATTCAAATCGTGAGACCAACATAAGGAACTAGGGGGTGTTCATTACAGGACCCCCACCTCTTTTGTTTTATTAGACTTAAGAACAAAGTTCACCCAACTAATATTTATTAAAACCCAGAAAACAATATAAAAGGCTTCAACCAATGCAATCATTTCTAACGCCAAAACAAATACAAATGAGCCAGGAAAGTGGAAACCAAACTAGCATACCATCACACGAGACATTTATATGAAGAGTAGAGTTATTTAATGATTCAATTAAATAACAGCATAAGAATTAATGGTATAGAGAATATCGTGCCTGATTAAGCTCCCGCAGTCGATCACAAGATGGACGGGGCCGCAACAAAGAACCCAACCAAAGCACTTCTCTTCTCTCACTTTCAAGGTCCAAACTCGTTAACGGCCATGCTCTTGTCCTTGTCGGTGAACAAACTGGGTGCCACATCTATTACATACAACAGGGGATGAACCATACTGGTAACCATTACCATGAGCTATACTCTCTGAAAGAGGCCCTTGCCAAGTGCAGCCGCTCTTGTGGTGCAGGCAATGAACTGTCACACGGCCTATAGCATCAGCCAATACCGGATTTGCCTCTTGCACTACCTTCGAATCAGTATCGTAACCAAATACCCGTCATAAGGGCAGGCCCTAGTAGTACTCAGCACATAAGTTAGGCAAGGCTTGCAGAAAGGATGTGTACATTGGGTTTGCACAGCCTCATTAGGGTAAACACGCTGCCTACCAACTGGACAGAAATATTCTCCAGGGAGTGATTGTATATTTATGATACTCTCGTTGTCAAAACCCATGACCTCCCCGAGAAAGCAAACCAAATGTATTTTCACCTGTGAAGAAGCTGCCACAAAATATCAAGTGTGTTGCTTGTGCAGCAAAACATTTCATTGTAGCTTCGTAAGTGTGATAATTCCAATATAAGACCTTTATGCCTGCCAATATAGTGACTCGTTGAAGATGCTCATATCATTGCAAAGCAAAAAGTGCTTCATAAATATTCTGATCTGAAACAGATCCGCCTCCATGGGATACTCTTCCATGAGTTACATCGAAAGACAAAAGAAAACAATAGAGAAACTTATCAATAAATTTCATCAGGTCTTCTGGTAATACTCCCACTGTCACGAATCGATTTTTTTTTGGATATACAACTCAATGCAAGCCTCGATCTCGAGAAATATCCATCGCTACCTTCATCTCCCAAGACATTTTCTCCAACATTCGCATAGATCTGTGCCCATGGGTGTGATATGTCAACCTTACACAAAAGCATGCACCATTTTATTGCCTTTAATCATTGCCCTACTTTCCAAGTTTTTTTTTTTTTAATTCCTCTATCCTTCATCGATCTCCTTCTGCACCCTCTCTCTCCTTTCACCCCTCGCCATGAGCTGCCTCACTCTCCTTGTCACTTAATCGATTTTTTACAAAATATCTTAAGGAGAATCATTTGAGAATCTCGACTTAGAGGACAATCTTTGTAAATAAATTTCATCAAGTCTGGGAAATTCTCACTGTTCATCATAGATTTGGATCCCCAACAGACACACTCGTGGACTTGTTAACACGCTCAAAAATAGCTTCTCTATAAACAATATCTCCATGGCTAAGAAGCAAGACATTTTCTCTCGAAACATTGCACCCAATAAAAACTAGACCTAAATTCACATGAAAATGGGTGTGCTTCAGCATCTTCCAACAACAAAGACACACCATAAAAGACTCCAACTAAAACGTAAAGTGCTTAACACGCCTACTTACTTAACAAAAAGACCTTCAATAAGCTACTCGTTCTTCTACTGCCGCAAGATTTTTTGTAATACAATCGATCGCGACTCTTCTGTGTGGTCGCGTGAAATCGTAACATCGATTCAACACTTTCACGACTCCTTGGGATCGATTTGGATAAAAACATCGCACATCTCTCTCGGTGGCTTCACGAAAAGGAAGGAAGGAACAGTGGCTGCCATCATGCGAAAGCATTGGACTTCAAATGTTTTGGTCAAACCCAAACATAACCTGGAGGAAGCGTGGAAACCTCAGCGAATGAAAAAGAAAGAGCAAAAGCCATGGTGAGAGAGGAATTTGCACAAAAAAAAGAGCTTCTAATTGTGTTTCTGGAGAAACTCCACCGAATCTTTGTTGAAGGGTTCTCACGCCACTGCCTCTCAAATCCCAACAAAACCAACCTCCTTGTTCACGCGGCCAAAACATTTCAAACGGAGCAGGTAGCACGGGGCGCAAGGAAAATGCAAGTCAACGGAATTAAAGGAGGTGGGGTGGCTGGCAGAGGAGGCAGGTGGGAAGAAAGGATCCGATGCCCAGCTGGGCATTACATTCTCCTCCCCTTAAGAAAGCATCGTCCTCGATGCGACATTACACAGAGGAAAGGAAATGGTATGCAACAAGGGATAGATAAAGAAGAAGACACACCCTATGGTTTAAAATTTTAGTTGATTAAAGCACGGTCACAAGGTAGCCTTAGGAACATTTGGTAGAATTTTAACTTTAAATGTTCTGTGAAGATTGGCAGTTCTTTCTTGTTCATCATTTCATTAGTCTCTTTCCATTATCATTATTTCTAGTTTTAGTTTCTTTTAAAATATCATCATTGAAGAGTTTTGATTTATTCCTTATTGTGGGTGCCCAACATGAACTGCTAACACAACACCCTATTAGGTTCACAAGACACTACAGATTCACAAGCACACAAGTATATACTTCAGATTGTATTACACCACAAAAGGTTACTCAAATACGGAATGGAATAGGCACAGTCCACATAACATAGTACTCGTCACACATCAATGACTGACATACAAAATACTCAAACAAAAGAGTACTACAATCCACCAGACATTTCCTCAATTTGCATCAATGAAAACTCACATAACACCAAACAAATGCTACAGTGTACATAGTGTCCACAAGGGAATCAATGACATAACCACAACATCACAACACATATCCATCTGACATGAGTAACACATACATCAAAAGACCACTACCAAACATCACAATAACTCAACATATATCCTGAAACATCAACCATACAGACAAATATCATAAGCCTCCCTCAAGTCTCTTAAACTCTTATGCTCTTATGCCTCCTCAAGTCTCTTACTCTTATGCCTCCCTCAAACTCTTATGCCTCCCTCAAACTCTTATGCCTCCCTCAAACTCTTATGCCTCCCTCAAGGAGGCCGGTTGTCCCTATGGTCCAAGACACATAGAGTTCGAACACTCCTAACCCAAGTGACATAATAACGCGTGGTTCAACAACCCGCTAGTTATATGTACCCCTTGGGGCGTACCCCCATACAACGAAGCGGGTCCATAGGTCCAACCAATCCATGGTGCATCCCATGACCCTATTCCACACATCACGACATTAGAACCAGCACAACAATCCAATCAAAGTGCCAAGTGGCAAAGTACAAGCCTTGGGCAAGGCGGTAAAATTCCAAATTTAAAAGAAGACCCCAAATCAAGCTAAAATAAATGGCCAAATAGCCAAAGTTAGTATCAAAATCCCCATGTTAGTGCCACAAACCAAGGAAATGCCCAAAATTGTAAAGCATTGCAATCAAGAAAAGATGCTGGTCCTTGCAAAATAAAGTAAAAGCTCAATTTACGAATAAAATCAACTTATAATAATGTCACATTACGATAACTGTGTGGCCTTATCTAGCCACCAAAGGGGTACTCAACGAGTTGCTAGCACTCGGAACATCGAGCCTCAGCTCGTAAAATACATATCAATAATACAACTGTCATCACCTCCATCTGAATCATCCCGCCACCCTTCGACAAGGCTAAACATAGTCATAGATACACTAAGGTTGCATACATACAACCACATAGGGAGAGAGGAAAGAATCACATGTTATCTACTAAACCGAGTTTTAGCTCGAGTTATTGACCCATGGTACACCATTCCTCACTCTCAACATACACTTCTACCGATTTCCCTCAGGATCGGTTAGTGTAAGGTTCACAACATAACATACAACAACATTACTAACATAACGGTGGCACACACGTAACTACCATAACGTCTCACGTATGGTATGCATACAGGGTAGATCACAATCATACATCCACAGGGCGTAATACATCACTTTACCACATTCTGCACCCAAAGTGCAATCACCATACGATAGGGTTCATACACTCACCGTATGACCCAAAATCACAACATGAATCATTACATATCACATAACTCAGATATACGATGAACATAATAACATCACAACATAACATCCATTGCTACATAACAAGGTGGTACACACATTTCTTCAAAACATGGTAAAAACATCATGATACAACTCATTTCTTTTAACATCAATCTAGTCATACAACACATTGATACACCTACATATCACAATATGTCACAATATTCCAACACTATGTCATCCACATTAGAATTCTTTTCACACATCACAAACAATAATTCACACGTGAACTCTTCCTAGAATCCACAAGAAGGAGAGAGAATACTCCCATCCCCAAACATATCAACATGATCACAAACACGCACAAGGTGACATACCCATCATGTGCGTTCACAATATCACAATTACGACAATAATCACATCACGTTTAAAGCACATTACTCTTCCAATATCTACCACCATCATGCAACATCATCATCATCATGCAGTATCATCATGTAACACCACCACCACCATGTAACATCATCATATAACACCAATCCGGCCCATAGGTTCGAGAGCATGAACCTACGCTCTGATACCAAAGTGTAACACACCAAAAATACCAACACAAGGACAACACAGTGAAATACAGGATAATTTTTTTTTTTGACTTACTTGAAGATAATACGACACTACACAAGTTCTCTAGGGAATACAATCAACTAAAGACATGCTTTCCACAACACGGACCCACATTGGTTACAGATAAACATGAGGCACACACTTAGGACACAATGGTTCATCTAAAGTATGCAATTTTACAACAAGGTTTTCCCACAGAAGGTTTCTTTAGAATCATGTTTTAGCTGTAAGTGCTTTTACATTCTTTACTTTTCCCAGAGAGATCATGATAGGAGAATCTGAAGTTCATGTCTCCTTTGAAGAATTTTCTCCTACCCTGTTAATGTTAATATACAGTGTAAACCAATTATTGGATAGCAAGAGGTTACTTCATTTACTTGATTAACTTATTCATTTGTGAGGAGGCAGTTAATTTCTCAAGGCTCTTAACTTTATCAATCTGTTTTCGACGTTGTGCTTTTGAACATATATGTTTTACCTTTTCAAGCGGTCAATTTTATTTTATTTTATTTTTATTCCAAAGACATGACTGTCTAACTCTTGGATTCATCATTAAGATCTTATTAGTTGTTAATAAGATTTCATTGGGGTCAAGAGTCTAATCAGAAAAATTAAAGGTTTCACTTGGGCTTCACTTGAAGAGATAGAAATAAGTATACTGTTTACATTTTCAATGGGTAAGACAGATCGAAGAGTTTCTTAGGCAAGTTCCTTCTATTTATTATAATCTTGTTATCTTCCAAGAATTTAATCATTGATTTCACCTTAAGACCATTCTAAGGACTCACCACAATAAGAGATTGTTGATTTGTTTACGCGGGATCACAAGGTATATTTGTTTCTCTTGTTTTCTTTTTGCTAGGTTCAAAAACATAGTCCTCTACCAAACGACACAAGACCAAGGTAACTAGAGCGATGCAAGATGATTCAAGTTTGGATAATTAGAATTAGGTTTGACAATTCAAGGATAAATCATATTCTGAAAAGTGAAAATTCAACAAAGGATACGCATGTCAAAACAAGTTCATTTAATCTTATTGACAATAATATTTCTCAAATTGACTTTCAAACGATAACAACAACCTACATGAGAACAATACAAAATTATAACACAATGCCTTCTAGATAGTCTCCACAATTTCCATACCAATGTTGTAAAGCAAAAGAAAAACATTCGTACAACAGCAGTTCCTAAGAAGGCTGGAATCCACTTTCTACACGTGTTTCTTTTTCTCTCTTTTTTTTTTTCTTTTCTACTCAGGAAATCCTCCTGCACATTTGTTAGCACATGTCAGTTCGCAAGAACTGAGCACGATAAAAGCTATAACATTAAGACAATATGTTGTTATCTAACTGTTTCAAGGAAGAAAAGCACCGTTGAAGAAGAAAACAATAATTCAAGAGTCTAAACAAGAGCAATTAAAGAGTTGTCCAAAAGCATAAAATGTCTAAATAAAAGGGACGGCACTAACTCTATTTAATTATCATTTTCTCATAGGAGCAGTTAATAAACATCATAGTGAATTTCACCCATATCACAATAATGACCGTCATTTTAACAAGATAACATTTCGAAACAAAAACAATTACAAGAAGAGAATTAATTTCAAACGTGATCTGTCCCTATTTGTTTAAGTTAGTTCACCAAGCCAAGGATTCACTATGCCACTGGAAGATCCCAAACAATCAATCGACATGAGAATATCTAAACCAACATGACTTATTAATATTAAGATGATGTGCCTATAACAGTTAATTTTATGTCAATATCAGAATAAATAAATTGGAAAGAAAAGGGATGAAACGCACAAATGACCTCGTATGGGTTACATCCTATCCTAACAATCCTTCTATTAAACTTTCTTCTAATCAAGAGAATGTCTTAAGAAAAAGGACAAACTTGGCAAGACCAAACATAACCATTATAAATCTTACAAGAGGGTTACTCAATCATTCACAAGAACACAACACAGGATACATAGCTTCCAAAGGATCTGTCGTCAACAACAAGTTGACTTAAACCTTTCTGGTCAACACATAACCATTCTACTACAATGACAGCAAGGAGGTCGTATCACAACGATCATCACAAAAACAAGTCAACCAATGAGTTTCCAAACACACCAACCTCTAAGTCGCAGAAGAATGAAATTTAAGCATCTTTACGGAGCAAGACGTAGAGTAATTTCTTACGCATAAAACCAACATCCCAATTTTAAGATTTGAAAACTTCCTCACTAATGATCAAGTAGATCTCGTATCCTCCAACATGTGTGAAACAAAATCAAGGTACGAAAAAGAGTATTTCCTCTGACATTTTAAGCTATCTAAAAGAAATGTGAGTAACGTCTAAAGAAGGCATTCCATAGGATCAGCTACATTCCTCAAACATACAACAGTCACCAAGGGAGAGAAGGTGGTTCCAAAGAAAACAATCTCCAAACGGTGAACATGAATTGATATCAAATTATGAAGATCAACCATGACGCTTGAAGAATAAAAGTATTTCTTCGAGCGATTTAAAAAAAAATAACAAAAGCAACTAACCTAGTTGAGAGTAATATCAACTTGGCTCAATTCGATAATCAGTCAAGCTAAGCACACACCAAGCCAACCGGGAAGGGTTACTAGAAACTAAAACAACTAAAAGAAAAGAATAGAGACAGGAAAAGCATCATTCACCTATACACAATGCACTCGCAGTACTCAATCCCTAATTCGCAAATACCCGACATAACCCAGGACTACAGATCTCGAACCGAAACAAGAATAAGAACAAAACAGGAACTATAAGGTTGAGTCCAACAACAATGTTTGATAAAACATTCAAATCGTGAGACCAACATAAGGAACTAGGGGGTGTTCATTACAGGACCCCCACCTCTTTTGTTTTATTAGACTTAAGAACAAAGTTCACCCAACTAATATTTATTAAAACCCGGAAAACAATATAAAAGGCTTCAACCAAACGTAATCATTTCTAACGCAAAAAAAAAAAAACAAATACAAATGACGAGCAAAGGAAGTGGAAACCAAACAACATACCATCACGAGACATTTATATGAAGAGTAGAGTTATTTAATGATTCAATTAAATAACAACATAAG
The DNA here is from genome assembly GCA_018340775.1 of Taxus wallichiana var. yunnanensis. Classification (NCBI taxonomy): domain Eukaryota; kingdom Viridiplantae; phylum Streptophyta; class Pinopsida; order Cupressales; family Taxaceae; genus Taxus; species Taxus wallichiana. Next base: position 802,970,605 of record CM031239.1, on the reverse strand, counting down.
AATTAATGGTATAGAGAATATCGTGCTCGATTAAGCTCCCATGCAATCGATCACAAGATGGACGGGCCGCAACAAACAACCCAACCAGCGCAACTTCTCTTCTCCTCGCTCTTTGAAGGTCCAAACTCGTTAACGGCCATGCTCTTGTCCTTGTCGGTGAACAAACCGGGTGCCACATCTATTACATACAACATCGGATGAACCATACCGGTAACCATTACCATGAGCTATACTCTGACAAAGAGGCCCTTGCCAAGTGCGGTAGCGCTCTTGTGGTGGCAGAAATGAATCGTCACACGGCCTATAGCATCAGCCAATACCGGATTTGCCTCTTGCGACCTACCTTCGAATCAGATGTAGCAACCAAATACCCGTCATAAGGGGAGCAGCCCTAGTAGTAGCTTACTCACATAAGTTAGGCAAGGCTTGCAGAAAGGATGTGTACATTGGGTTTGCATAACCTCATTAGGGTAAACACGCTGCCTACCAACTGGACAGAAATATTCTCCAGGGAGTGATTGTATATTTATGATACTCTCGTTGTCAAAACCCATGACCTCCCCGAGAAAGCAAACCAAATGTATTTTCACCTGTGAAGAAGCTGCCACAAAATATCAAGTGTGTTGCTTGTGCAGCAAAACATTTCAGCTGTAGCTTGCAAGGTGTGATAATTCCAACAGCACCCTTTATGCCTGCCAATATAGTGACTCGTTGAAGATGCTCATATCATTGCAAAGCAAAAAGTGCTTCATATGAATATATTCGAAATATGAAACAGATCCGCCTCCATGGGATACTCTTCCATGAGTTACATCGAAAGACAACAAGAAAACAATAGAGAAACTTATCAATAAATTTCATCAGGTCTTCTGGTAATACTCCCACTGTCACGAAATTTATTTTTATGGATACACAACTCAAGCAACTCTGGATCCGAGAAATATCCCGCTACCTTCATCTCCCAAGACATTTTCTCCAACATTGATATAGAAACGTGCCTGCAGTGGGTGTGATCTGTCACCTCACAAAAGCATGGTTTTCTTGCCATGGGTTACATCAAGAACAACATCTCAAGAAGTCTTTGTAAATAAATTTCATCAATCCTTCATCGAACCCTCTCTCTCCTTTCACCCTCGCCATCTCAACTTTGTCACTTAATCGATTTTGATACAAAATATCTTCAAGGAGAATGATTTAGAGGAGATCAAAAGTCTCGAAAATAACATCATGCTACCTTCATTGGAGGCGCTCAAAAACATTGACTTCGCAACATGTCTCTTGCCTAGATCTCACAGTGCGCTGTGTTGTGGATCCCCAACAAGAACACACCATACTGGCACCCAATGAACGTGGAGGTAACATGCCTACTTTCTTATCTTGCAGCTTCATCCGTAACCACTCATTCTCTTCTACTACACCCAAGATTTTGCATGAACTACATCACGACTACGTGTGAGTCGCGTGAAATCTCTGAACATCGTGATTCAACACCCACGGCTCCTTGGGATCACATCACCACCTGCACAAGACTCTTAATCGATTTGGATAAATAAATCTCTTGGCATTAGGAGAATCCCGAATTTGAAGATGCTCCAACACATGAACCAAACGCATTCAACTTAAAAGCCTACCTGTTGGGGTTCTCAAGCGCTCTTAAATCCCAAACACGCCTCTGCCAAAACATTTCACTGTAGACCCGAATGCTGCCATGGAAAAGAGTTGTTGAGGCTGGGATGAAGAGGATCCCTAAAACACCTCGAGGTAAAAACCCAAGCTGACAAGAGAATGTGGAGGTAGGCTCACCCTGCTTAATCAAAGTACACATAAGCACAATAGTAAATCTTCATTTCAAAAAACATATATCAACCTATCCCTTGAAATTCACGCGGCCAAAACATTTCAAACGGAGCATTACAAATACGGGGCGCAAGGAAAATGCAAGTGGATATTCGATAATAAGGATAAAAGATGATATAGAGGGAGGAGAATTATATGGAATGGGAAAAGTTTAATGGAAATCCAGATGATTCTCTTTATGTTTTGAAAATTCATTTTGTGAAACCAAAATGTCATGCAAATGTGAAATACTCAAATATTTCCTCACCCTCTATGATACCTCACTTCTTTTCTTTGGTAAGTTGTAATGCCGCAAAAGACGAAGCTACTCAAGCCCTGATGACAACAAGGACGCATACAGAAAACGATCTGAAATTGCCGACATAATTTTTGATATTTTTTCAAAGTGAGTAAGGGTATCAAAATTTAAGAGGACAAATTATAATTGCCATATGCTTGAATCGGGTCTCTTGCCATAGCGTCAAGGACTGGACGCCGAGAAAAAAAAAGAATCCAACTATGTCACTAGGAGCCTCCCTAAAGTGCCTCTTGGCACTAGCGTTGTTGCCAAAGTTCGACGTCATGAGCTAGTGATCATCCAAAGGGTCATGATCGCAATTTTACAACGATTACAAGGAGGAAGAAGTTACGTTAGTTCTAGATGTACAATGGCTCATCTCAAAACCAAAAGGGTCCAAGGGGAAAATGGTAAGGTCGAATGCGCATCTAAGCCCATGGCAGTTGCATATTTACTCAACCTCAACAACCAAGGGTTAAAATCCGATGCTAACCGAAATACCTACTTGGTTTCCATCTAATAAAAGAATTTCCGCTCGCGCTAAAGAGGAATATTTACAACTTTAGAAGTCAATCAGAGGTGTTACCAGAACTTGGAAATTATTTAGCTCTTTGTATGGATATTGCGTGTGAAATCCCCACCTCCATGATAAAAGAAAACGAAGATAAAATAATATAACCAAATTTCCGTATTTTAATTGATTTATAAATATAATCAAAACTTCATTGAGTTAATGGACACGCCTAGGCATAAATTTGAATTTTGACAAAAAGGAACATAAGTCTTATTGGTAGGAGGCAATTAAATTTTAAGTTTGAAAACGTGGGTGGCTTTAATGGCCACCTGCCATAGCCAAATAATTCCTCCCCTCGCGTGCAAAGAAGCAACCAGGCCGCCGTTTTATTAATACTCTAGATTTTGAAAAATTACCTACCCGATGTCGACTGGAGGAGACCACATGGTGGTCAAGAAAAGGGCCGCATGGGTAGGTGAGGAGACAAAGGATGAAGACACGCTACAGCCGTAATAATAGGAGAAAACGCGCTGGAGTAATTTCCCTATGCGGCGCGGAAACAAACGATGGAGTTTTTAAGCAAGATTCACAAGCTTGCATTTTTTTTTTTTCCCATCTCATGGTCGCGCACGCAAGGGGGAGGTGAGGAGGCGAATCAGCGAAAATAGAGCTGCAGGTGAGGTACGAGGCGCAGATCTCCTTAGGCCAGCAACGAATATGGCGTGGTGCATCGCCAAAAAGCAACAAAAAGCTGAAAATGTTGTTATCTTCGGGCCAGAAGATCCTCAAAAACGTTTTCACCTTCAAAAACGGTTTCCTCTTTAGTATGTTATCAAAATGGGGAGGAGTGAAGGCATACTCCACAAATCAATTAGGGGGGGAAAGGAACGATTGTGAGGACTGAATCCCAAGGAAACCGATCGGCTAGGGGAATGACACACCGCATTCATAAGACCTCTCGTGTCGAATAATGTCCTAGCGGTGAAGATGGTGCATTGCATACTTAAAATTTCTTTGCATATGTTATCTTGCAACTAGACCTCTCATACCAACAATACGTGCTTTGATATTTGTGAAGCTGCAACACACATAAGATAGATTCCTCATCAATGTGCTAAAAAAATGTTCATTTATTTAAAATATTATTTTACATATCATGTTAGTGTTCAAGTATATATTTATCTCAGGCATACGATCAAACGCTTTCATCATCATTAAGATATTAGCTGTTATTTCTTATACACGATTTAAGGGTGATTTTGGTTTAATTTTGAGACTAACTTCACATTTGTTTGGGTAGATGAGGCATTTGCCAAAATTTGATATTTGTGAAGCTAAGACCACTCACAGTGTCCTAATCTGAAAAATGTTTAAAAATATTTTTGTAGGCATTTAAATTTAATTAACTTATCCTAATTGTGATAATCAGCCGTATATTTTGTATATCAAGTTGTCTAGGTAAGGCATAAATTATTAAACATTTCATCATTTTTTTTTTATATTTAGCATACATGCGATTGATCTTGCATGATTTAAGGGTGATTGATTTGTCTAGATTTTAAGACTAACTTCACATTTGTTTGGGTAGTTGCGAGGCCTATTGCAATTTGATATTTAGAAGCTAAGACCACTCGCAGGATCCTAAATCAAAAAAAACGTTTAAATAATTTGCAGAGTATTGCTAAACAATTTAATTATTTTGTGTGACATTTGTCTAAATGTGTTTGTGCATCAAGTTTAATTCATTTCCTTATACAATTGTCAATAATTTCACAATGGGCACATAGATGAAGAAGGTCATAAGAGAGTTAGAGCTTAGAATATTTCATTGTCTTACTAAAAACCATTTGAAAATTTAAGCCCTTCCATCAAGTATAAAATGAGAAATAATGCTCTATCTTTCCAAGTTTTCCCACAAAGTTTTAATACATTTTCTTTTGTAATTCCTTTCCAATATTCCACAAAGAATTTCAACAACCTTTCCAATGAATTTTAGAGTAAGAAATACTATCATCTTAATGCAACTTTTCCTTCAAAATCTTTTTACAACATATCCTACTTCATGTGGAAACAATTTTGCAATAATGGAAGCTAAAGAAAGCAAAGCAATATTACATTTCTTTCTCCACTCAAGGTGGGTAATTACATGATGTTTTTACATTGTCAACAACAAGGTTCTTGTGCTCCAAAGTGTTCTTCATCCATGCTCCATGTTCCAAGTATTTCAAATCACAACCAAGATAGGGGGAGAGGCAACACTCTCCTCCCAACCAAAACTCAATGGAGAAGAGAAGCAATCTCCTCCATTGACCCCCGAGCCCCAAACACAACACAATGAAGGGTGGTCTCCAACTCAAGGCAACAATACTTGCTTCCACAATACAATTTTCTTCACAACATTCAAGGTAAAAAGAAGAAACAAAGAGAAACACAAATAACACAAAACATTTTACACAACAAGGCTTTCATCCAAGCCAACAAGAGAAGGAACTATGGGAATGTTTTCCTTATGCCTCCCAATTGAGATGAGATGCCCATCCAAAACCCTCCACAATAAAACACAAGCCCCTATGACTCTTATGCCTCCCTCAAGTACCCCTTTTTCCTCCCATACTCTTATGCCTCCCTCCTCTTATGGCTCCCTCAAAGACAAGGTAGAATGTAAACATTCTTACCCAAGATGGGCATCCCTCTCAAACTCCCTCCACAATATCCTAATCTACTCTTTTGCCTCCCTCATGAGTATTCCCATAGACCTCTCCTATACTACACAATAAGCATTCTATCCATTTTCACAATACACCAAAGTAAACATGCATTTTTCACAATTTTAGCATAGAAGCAACAATAATATGAAAGCAAAACAAAGGAGAGGGTTTCCTACCTCTCCATTGGAGAAGCCTAAACCAAGAAATTTGTCCAAGCTCCTTCCCAAATCAATCCAAGCATGCAAGTCCAAGCACTCTCTTTTTCTCTTTCTCCCAATTCTTTTTCTCTCCCAAAAATAACAAAAGAGAACTCTTCAACAAAACAAAAACAAAACTCCAACCCCCTCAACAAGAGAGGAAGTTTCCATAAATAGACAAGAGGAAGAGTGAGGGTGATGTGGCTCCATGTAGGATGCCACATCACACATCCTCAAACCACCTCCCAAGTCAACTCAAATCCCAAAACACCATAAATGGGTGGTTGGGTTGAATGACATCTCCAATCCACATCCATCCCTTCCCCATGTGCCTTAAGGCACAATTAAATGCAAAAGAAGAAAGTGCACTCCAAAGTCATATTTCCCTTCCCAAAACAATAAATAATCCCCTTTTTGGATTCCCAACCCATAGATATGGTTGGTAAGGGGTTTTGGGAAGTGTGGGACAAGTTTAACTTGTCCCACAAGTCCCCCTAAAATTGCCCTCAATCTCAAATTCGAGATTCAAAGAGTTTGGAGTGGTCAACACTCAAAACCAAGCATTCAATACATGAGGAAACACAAGGCTCAAGGAGCCAACCATCAAAATTAATTACACCCACTTGACTTCCTCCAAAACTTAAAATTTAAAACAAGATGTTAAATTAATCTAAACATACTTAGCAAAAGTAATTTAAAAAGACATCACAAAAGAAATCACCTACTAAAGTAAGTTAAAACAATTAAATTAAAATTCTTACCCCTTGGTCACATTAGAAAATTTCCCCTCATGGAAATTTTCTCAACACATAAAAGAACAAAGGTAACACAACACAATTTACTAGTTGCCTTGACGACCAAATGTCAGAACCACCCGACATCCTCGTTGTGTTTGGTTCCCAATCCCCCTCATGGTTGTGATCATGTGTGTTTTCGCAAAATGCAAAATACCTCCTTCGGCCTCAGGCCATGTCAAAATATCCAAAATAACCATATGCATGAAATTTATTAACATCTATACGTAATTCAATCAATCATTATTTCTAGGTCTAAATCACAACTTAATTATGCATTTCATCATTATCCAAAATTATAGTAATGTAAATTCAACAACTACATTCTACTCATCATGGCGAAGAAATCCAATGTTAGAACACATGCAATATATCCATATAAAAATAATATCGAATCCAATAGTCTCGTCCATGAGTAGTGTAGATCATATCAAAACAAAATCCAATCATAATCCAAATGCATCTAGTCACAAAACATCATGCTAATCAACATAAGTATAAATCATGTCCATATCCAAAGTCTCGCATAACTCAAAATGATAATCAACTAGTGTCGTAGGGAAGTGGGCATTACATCCCCTCCCCCTTAGACTAGACTTCCTCCCGAAGTCACCGAAATAAGTGTGGAAACCGAGCTCGCAATGATGTAGCATCCTCCCAAGTAGCAGAGTCTCATCGCACTGTCCCATCGACCCGAAACCGATCAATCTCTCGCTACCGCCGAAGGCCGTGGTCCTCGCGATCTAAAATGTGCACGGCTCCACCATCACCTCGCCCTCGATCCCGCACTCCGCAATGCAGTCCAATCTAGCACATGAGAAGGATCAGAAACATATCTCCTAAGCACATAAACGTGAAATACATCATGGACGCGCGATAAGCTAGGTGGCAGTGCTAGACGATAGGCTAAGGGGCCGAGGCGCTCCAAGATCTCAAAGGGACCCACAAACCTAGGAGCAAGCTTAGAACCTTTTCCATAACGGATAGGGCTCTTATGCGGTCTGACACGAAGAAACACCTTCGTGCCTACCTCAAAATCGCGATCTCGTCTATGCTGGTCCGCATACTTCTTTCTCGTCTATCCCGTGCCTCCTGCAATCTCTCGCCCGATCAAGGTAACTCGCTGCTCCATATCCTGTAATAATGCTGGCCCAAGGAAACCCTGTCCTCAATCCTATCCCAACTAAGAGGTGTCCTGCACTCTCTACCATATAATGCCTGAAAAGGAGCCATGCCTATAGAACTCTGGAAGCTATTATTATAAGCGAACTCTACCAAATACAGATACTCCTCCCATCTCGACTGATGATCCATCACGTACATCCTGAGCATGTCCTCCAAAATCTGATTCACCCTCTCTGTCTGTCCATCTGTCTCAGGGTGATAAGCTGTGCTGAAATTAATCCTCGTCCCGAGGGCATACTGCATGGTGGTCCAGAAATGGGAGGTGTACAAAGGGTCGCGGTCGCAAATGATCTTCCGCGGAATCCCATGTAATCTGACAATCTCATCAAGATATACTCGTGCTACTGCACTAGCCGTATAGGTAGTCTTCACTGGAGAAAAGTGAGCTACCTTCATCAATTTATCCACCGTGACCATGATGGCGTCGTGGTGGTATCTCGACGTCGGCAACCCAACAATGAAATCCATAGAAATGGTGTCCCACTTCCACTCTGGTATGGCGTGAGGATAGAGAAGGCCAGCTGGATGCTGATGCTCGGCCTTCACCCTCTGGCACTCTAAACAGCGGGATACAAATGAAGCTATGTCTCTCTGAAGTCCTCTCCAAAAGTACAACTGTCTCAAGGTGGCGTGCATCTTCTTCACCCCGGGATGGGCTGAGTAAGGTGCACGATGAGCCTCTGTCAAAATGTCATGTCTCAAGCCTCCATCTCTAGGAACATAAATTCGACCTCTGTGTCTGAGAAGACCATCTGCCTCTAATGAAAATCCATCAAATCTCCCCTCAAGGGGTCTCTGAGACTCAATCTCTGCTCTGGCTGCAAGGTAGAAACTATCCTGAGGAAGCCGCTGCAAGATCCTACTCCGCAAATCGTGCCCACCGAGGTGGCCATAGCCACATGTCTCCATCTACTCAAGGCATCTGCCACCACATTCTCCTTTCCCTTCACATGCTCTATCTCCATGTCATACTCACAGAGTAACTCCATCCAACGCCGCTGACGAGCGTTGAGATTGGGCTGCGTGAAGAGGTGGCGAAGACTCAAGTGATCAGTCCTGAGTGTAAATCTCCGGCCAAGAAGAAAATGTCTCCACCGCACTAAGGCATGTACCACTGCTGCAAGCTCAAGGTCATGGGTCGGATAATTGAGCTCATAATCTTTGAGTTTGTGAGACTCAAAGGCAACTACTCTACCCTCCTGCATTAACACACCTCCAAGTCCTGCCAAGGAAGCATCTGTGCATACGAAAAACTCTCCATGAGGATCTGGCACTGCAAGAATAGGTGCTCTCGTAAGGCATTCCTTCAGTGTACTGAAGGCCTGCTCACATCTATCTGACCATAAAACTTCTTCCCTTTCCGGTGAAGAGAAGTGATAGGGTGCGCAATCCGAGAGAAGTCCGAACAAACCTCCCGTAGTATCCTCGCTAGACCCATGAAACTACGCACCTCGGTCACACTAGTGGGTGCGGCCAATCCATGATGGCTCGAATCTTGGAAGGATCGATGCGATACCTTCCCCGAAATAACGTGGCCCAAATACTCGCACCTCAGTCGAAAGAACGCACACTTCTCCAAGTTCCCGTAAAAGGCGCGCCTCTCGCGAAGACACATCGAAGAACCCGGCGAAGGTGCTCCTCGTGCTCCTCACATGTGCGTGAGTAAATCAGAATGTCATCAAGGAAGATGAGCACGGCGATCAAGGAAGGTCCTGAATACCCCATTCATCAAACTCATAAACACTCTGGGGCATTCGTCAAACCGAACGGTACCACCGTGAACTCGTAGGGCCATATCTCGTGCGGAAAGTCGTCTTGTGAATATCGTCTCCGCAATCCCGAGATGATGGTACCCGACTTAAGATCTATCTTGAGAAAATGGTAGCCCCCTTCATCCGATCAAATAAATCATCAATGCGTGCGTGGAAGGGGGTAACGATTCTTGATCGTTACTTTATTCAAATTGTGACGGTAATCAATGCACAACCGAAGAGATCCATCCTTCTTCTTCACGAAGATAACTGGTGCACCCTAAGGGGATACGCTAGGACGGATTAGGCCTTTCTCCGTAAGGCCCTCAAGCTGCAACTTGAGCTCACATAACTCAGGAGTAGTCATCCGATAGGGTGCTCGTGAGATAGGCTCTGCCTGGAACTAGATCTATATGGAAGTCGATCTCACGTGGGGGAGGTAATCCCGGTAGCTCCCCTGGAAACACATCAGCAAACTCTGATAAGATGGGATGATCATCGAGGGAAGGTCCTCTCGACTCATCCTCCGATCTCTGTCACTAATCGTAATAAAGATACAACCGGCAACCCCTGCCGCACACACCGCTTAAGCCGCATAATGGAGATGGTGCGAATAGAAACGGGTCTCTAACCCCGATATCACCGACTCTACCCCAAGATCATCTATGCAAGCAATAGTCTTATGGTAACAATCCACTCTAGCTCGTGAGCTGACAACCAATCCATGCCTAAAATGATGCCATAAGATCCTAATGGAAGGATCCGAAGATCGAAGTAGTGGTGAAGGGTCCCAAATCCACTACACACTCCGACTAAGGAGTCTACAGAAATCTTGGCTCCAAGCCATCTCAACGTCCCAACTACGGCCCCGCCTAACCGCCACAGCCTACAACGCTCTACTAAAGATGGTGCAATGAATGAATCAAGAACAGAATCAAATAATATAGAGGTGGAAATACCACCAATACTACCCGTCGTCTCAATCACAAGATTTGATGCTTTCTCACTGGCGGTTCTCGACCGCTGCGTAGATCCGATGACTCCGTGCCATATCTCCAACAAGAGGCTCGAGCTCGTGTCTTACCCTGGTAGGGTTATGTGGGCAATCTCTCCAAATATGTCCAACACACCGCAACCATAACAGCCTTCCCTGGTCCTCTCAAAGTGGGAAGCAGCCTCCACTGGTACTCTAGATGACCGAGATATGTGATCCCGATGATCCGGCTATGGATCGCCGAGGTCTCTCGCCGACGAGCTCCTACCGACCGAGCTCTCGGCACCTCGTGTCCCGATGGGACCCCTAGGAGGAGGCCCCATACTACGCCCTCTCTCGTGCATCGAATCTCCGAGGAGGTCGGTAAGGTGGGCGGGTCCGTGCCGCCGCCGTGGTGGCCTAAATGAAGCTTGCCTCGAACTCGCGTCCACCCCGTGGAGGAGGACTCGACCCTTCGACCTACTATCCCGCATCTCGCTGGATACGGCTCCGAACTCTATCTCTAGCCTCGCCGTGTCTTTCCCCGTGTCTCCTCTCGCAATATAGGCCTTCTCCACGGCCTCTGCTAATGTCTGTGGGCGGTGAATGCGCATCGCGCCCTAAATCCAAGTTCAAGCCCTGGATGAACCCGTGAATGCACCGCTCATCCCGCATATAGTCGACGTCATCGAGTAGGTCCAAATCGACTCTCATACTCGGCCATCACATCGATCCCGACGGAGGTCATGAAACTCATCTATTCCGTCGAATAAATCTCCAGTAAATAATACCGCTCCCGAAACGCTCCTCAAACAGCTCCTGTGTAATCGCCTCTCGAGTCGACATGGAGCTTCGCTCCTCGGTCCTCCACTGGACTCCTGCTCCATCCTTCGAAGATGGATCGCAACACGAGCTTTCGTGTGCTACTACAAGGACAGAGCTTCAAGCATCCGCTCAAGCTCACCAACCAAGCCTCTCGCCTCGAAAACCACCCGTATCACCCGAATAGTGAGATGGTCGCAGCCTTCAGGATCTCCCCGATATGGTCTGCACTGATGTATGACGAACTCCTAGATCTCTCTAAATGCTCCTCCCTCTGCCTAGGGCTCCGAGACTCGTCCCTATGTCCCGAGATCCCGTCCCCATGTCCTCTCTCGTGGTGACTCGCCCTAGGCTCGACGACTCGCATGGAAATTCTCTCGCTCCGTGCTCCTCGCCGTGTCGAGGGATGCCCGAGCATCTACTGATGGCTCCAAACTATGTCTAGCAAGTCGTCCTCCCAAGGGCTCTCCGCGTATAGCGGCATTGACATCCTGGAGTGTCTGCAAAATCTGAGGCAGAAGGGCTGCTACGGCCTGCTCTGGCGGTGGTATGTCTAGGTCTATGTGAAGAGACCCCTCGCCCAATCCGCGCCCCCGCACAGATCAAGGCGAGAGTTAGTTCATCGTTCTAGGTCTTGTGCTAGTTTTCAAAATTTGCTGTTTACTATAATTATCAACATTATGGCTTTATATTTTAAAAGTGTTAGCTCTGTACTAAGTTGAATGTTCCTGCTTTGCGTTTTCTGCGTGTGCCCAAGGGTCCCAGCTTCGAACCCCTGGCTCTGATACCAAAATGTAACGCCGCAAAAAGACGACGCCACACTCACGACAACGACGACGAAACACAAAAAACGAAACTGAAATTGCGACATAATTTTTTTTTTTTTTTAAAGTGAGTAAGGGTATCAAAATTTAAGAGGACAAATGATAATTGCCATATGCTTGAATCGGGTCTCTTGCCATAGCGTCAAGGACTTGACGCGGAGAAAAAAAAAAGAATCCAACTATGTCACTAGGAGCCTCCCTAAAGTGCCTCTTGGCACTAGCGTTGTTGCCAAAGTTCGACGTCAAGAGCTAGTGATCATCCAAAGGGTCATGATCGCAATTTTACAACGATTACAAGGAGGAAGAAATTACGTTAGTTCTAGATGTACAATGGCTCATCTCAAAACCAAAAGGGTCCAAGGGGAAAATGGTAAGATCGAATGCGCATCTAAGCCCATGGCAGTTGCATAATTACTCAACCTCAACAACCAAGGGTTAAAATCCGATGCTAACCGAAATACCTACTTGGTTTCCATCTAATAAAAGAATTTCCGCTCGCGCTATAGAGGAATATTTACAACTTTAAAAGTCAATCAGAGATGTTACCAAAACTTGAAATTATTTAGCTCTTTGTATGGGTAATGCATGTGAAATCCCCACCTCCATGATAAAAGAAACCGAAGATAAAATAATATAACCAAATTTCCGAATTTTAAGTGATTTATAAATATAACCAAAACTTCATTGAATTAATGGACACGCCTAGGCATAAATTTGAATTTTGACAAAAGGAACATAAGTCTTATTGGTGGGAAGGCAATTAAATTTTAAGTTTAAAAACGTGGTCGAGGTGGGTGGCTTTAATGGCCACCTGCCATAGCCAAAAAATTCCTCCCCTTGCGTGCAAAGAAGCAACCAGGCCGCCGTTTCGAATTAATACTCTAGATTTTGAAAATCTTACCTGCCCAGTCGACTAAACACTCCCCTACAGTCATGGCCGCGCGGGTAGGTGTGAGGAAGACAAAGGATGAAGACACAGGCCGTAATAATAGGAGAAAGTGTATTGGAGTAATTCCTCACGTTTCGTGGAAAATGATGAGGAGTTTTCTAAGCAAGATAGGAGCACAAAACCAGGCATGGGTGAGCTGTCCTCCTCATGTCTCTCCGAAAAGGCGCGCATGGTACCAGGCATGGAGAGCATCTAAAAATAGTCTCGGGCGCGTGCAGGGAGGCCGTGAGCTAGAGGGGCAGGCGAGGATGTCCAAGAATGTTGTTATCATTGCAAGATCGAATGCATCCTCAAAAGGGGTCCTCCTTTTTCACCTTCAAGATATTTTATCAAAGGAGGTGGCCCGGTGTGAGTGAAAGGCATATAGAAAGAGTGAGAATCGATTAAACGATCATGTCACCTAGGGCCGATTGGAATGCACACCGCATTCATAAGATTGCTCGTTCAGGTCGTTTTTGTGTCAAAAGTGCATGGTGTTGCAATAAAATTCTGGATATGTCATCTGCCAACTATGGACCTCTCATACCAACAACTACTGCCTGTCTTAATAAGAAACTCTAAGATAGATTCGAATTCACTTTTGCAAGCATTGCAACATTTAAAATTTCGCATGATGATGACATGCGCTTTGTGTATCATTATTTGTCTCATCGTGCATTTTCAAACGTTTCATCATTTTTTTTTTATATTATATTTGTTATTCCCTTATACACGATTTAAGGGTGATTGATGGTCTTAATTTTGAGACTAACTTCACATTTGTTTTGGGCAGATTGTGAAGCTTGCCATATGCAGTTTGATATTTGTGAAGCTAAGACCACTCACGGGCTGTGTCCTAATCAGAAAAAAAATGTTTAAACAATATTTAAAAGGCATTGCAACAATTTAATTATTCTTTGTATAGGGCTTACATTTTGTGCATCGTGGTGAGTTGTCTATCGGAGCATATTATATGCTGAAATAATTTTAAACGTTATCATCATTTTTTTTTTTTTTTGTTATTCTCTTGACACGATTTAAGGGTGATTGACTGGTCTAGATTTTGAGACTAACTTCACATTTGTTTGGGTAGTTGCGAGGCCTACCATTGCAGCTTGATATTTGTGAAGCTAAGACCACTCGCAGGATCCTAATCTGTAAAGAAAAAAGACGTTTGAAATACTTGCAAACATTGCAACAATTTAAGTATTCTTGTGACAAGCAGTGCTTTGTGCATTAAGTCGTTTCATTTCCTTCTACAATTGTCAATAATTTTCACAATGGGCACATAGATGAAGAAGGTCATAAGAGAATTAGAGCTTAGAATATTTCATTGTCTTACTAAAAACCATTTGAAAATTTAAGCCCTTCCATCAAGTATAAAATGAGAAATAATGCTCTATCTTTCCAAGTTTTCCAACAAAGTTTTAATACATTTTCTTTTGTAATTCCTTTCCAATATTCCACAAAGAATTCAACAACCTTTCCAATGAATTTTAGTGTAAGAAATACTATCATCTTAATGCAACTTTTCCTTCCAAATCTTTTTACAACATATCCTACTTCATGTGGAAACAATTTTGCAATAATGGAAGCTAAAGAAGCAAGGCAATATTACATTTCTTTCTCCACTCAAGGTGGGTAATTACATGATGTTTTTACATTGTCAACAACAAGGTTCTTGTGCTCCAAAGTGTTCTTCATCCATGCTCCATGTTCCAAGTATTTCAAATCACAACCAAGATAGGGGGAGAGGCAACACTCTCCTCCCAACCAAAACTCAATGGAGAAGAGAAGCAATCTCCTCCATTGACCCCCGAGCCCCAAACACAACACAATGAAGGGTGGTCTCCAACTCAAGGCAACAATACTTGCTTCCACAATACAATTTTCTTCACAACATTCAAAGTAAAAGAGGAAACAACAAGGAAACACAAATAACACAATACTTTGCACAACAAGGCTTGCATCCAAGCCAACAAGAGAAGGAACTATGGGAATGTTTTCCTTATGCCTCCCAATTGAGATGAGATGCCCATCCAAAACCCTCCACAATAAAACACAAGCCCCTATGACTCTTATGCCTCCCTCAAGTACCCCTTTTCCTCCCATACTCTTATGCCTCCCTCCTCTTATGGCTCCTCAAAGACAAGGTAGAATGTAAACATTCTTACCCAAGATGGGCATCCCTCTCAAACTCCCTCCACAATATCCTAATCTACTCTTTTGCCTCCCTCATGAGTATTCCCATAGACCTCTCCTATACTACACAATAAGCATTCTATCCATTTTTCACAATACACCAAAGTAAACATGCATTTTTCACAATTTTAGCATAGAAGCAACAATAATATGAAAGCAAAACAAAGGAGAGGGTTTCCTACCTCTCCATTGGAGAAGCCTAAACCAAGAAATTTGTCCAAGCTCCTTCCCAAATCAATCCAAGCATGCAAGTCCAAGCACTCTCTTTTTCTCTTTCTCCCAATTCTTTTCTCTCCCAAAAATAACAAAAGAGAACTCTTCAACAAAACAAAAACAAAACTCCAACCCCCTCAACAAGAGAGGAATTTTCCATAAATAGACAAGAGGAAGAGTGAGGGTGATGTGGCTCCTTGTAGGATGCCACATCACACATCCTCAAGACCACCTCCCTTAAGTCAACTCAAATCCCAAAACACCATAAATGGGTGGTTGGGTTGAATGACATCTCCAATCCACATCCATCCCTTCCCCATGTGTCCTAAGACATAAATAAATGCAAAAGAAGACAAGTGCACTCCAAAGTCACATTTCCCTTCCCAAAACAATAAATAATCCCCTTTTTGGATTCCCAACCCATAGATATGGTTGGTAAGGGTTTTAAGAAGTGTGGGACAAGTTTAACTTGTCCCACAAGTCCCCCAAAATTGCCCTCAATCTCAAATTCGAGATTCAAAGAACATGGAGTGGTCAACACTCAAAACCAAGCATTCAATACATGAGGAAACACAAGGCTCAAGGAGCCAACCAACAAAATAAATACATCCACTAGACTTCCCTCCAAAACTTAAAATTTAAAACAAGGTGTTAAATTAATTCTAAACATACTTAGCAAAAGAAAATTTTAAAAAGATATCACAAATAAAATCACCCACTAAGGTAAGTTAAAACAAACAATTAAAATTCTTACCCCCTTGGTCACATAGGAAAATTTCCCCCTCATGGAAATTTTTCTCAACACATAAAAGAACAAAGGTAACACAATACAATTCACTAGTTGCCTTGACGACCAAATTGTCAGAACCACCCGACATCCTGTTGTGTTTGGTTCCCAATCCCCCTCATGGTTGTGATCATGCCGTGTTTCCTGCAAAATGCAAAATACCTCCTTCGGCCTTGCGGCCATGTCAAAATATCCAAAATAACCATATGCATGAAATTTATTAACATCTATACGTAATTCAATCAATCATTATTTCTAGGTCTAAATCACAACTTAATTATGCATTTCATCATTATCCAAAATTATAGTAATGTAAATTCAACAACTACATTCTACTCATCATGGCGAAGAAATCCAATGTTAGAACACATGCAATATATCCATATAAAAATAATATCGAATCCAATAGTCATCCATGAGTCAAAGTGAGATCATACGAAAACAAAATCCAATCATAATCCAAATGCATCTAGTCACAAAACATCATGCTAATCAACATAAGTATAAATCATGTCCATATCCAAAGTCTCGCATAACAAAAAAGGTAAAAAAAAGGTAATCAACTAAGTGTCGTAGGGCATTACATTAGTCAAATATGGATGACATGTCATTTATGATAACTTCTCAAAGGAGAAAAGTGTAACGAGCCAAAAACACACACGAACAACACAAAGAAAAGACAGGATAATTTTTTTTTGACTTGCTTTGACACATAACACGACACAACATGTCATCACAAAGTTACAACTGAGTGTCGTAGTCCGAGAAATCTTCTTTCGCCATTGAAAATTCCAAGTAAAATGGAAAGTGAGCGGAGGCCTCCAAGTGTCCTCTTAGCACTTCTTTAAAATGAAACTCAAGGGCCACCCGCAAACATACGCGATTCCTCCATGTGTCCTGTGCCTCCCAAACCTTTTGAAAAATGACTAAGTATGGGAAGACCTCGCGGAAGCCTCCACATGTCTTCATGGTGCAATTTAAGAATGGTGCCGAAAGCGGAGACCCTCGAATGAGCATGGGCTTGCCACAAGTCTCTGCTCCACCAAATTCTACTAGTTGCATAAGAACTTGTTCAAGTCTAGAAAAAGTAGCGGAAACCTCCACGTGTCCTCCCGCCACAACTTCATGGCCAAACCCAAAGTGAACTTTAGAATGAGCGTCGTTCCTTCACATAGGCCAGTTTTCAAGTTGAGGTGATTTATTAAATTATGAAGTACCCCATCGATTCATGTACAACCTGAAGAGACCATGTTCCTTGTCGATGTAAGGATGCAAATTTGACCAGAGAAATGCTCGTCAAACCATAAAATATAGAAAACGACCATCGGAGATGAAATTTTTCCATGGATAGAGGATTTAGAAATGTTACAATGATCAAATACGTTCCTTAGAGCTACATCCATTCATTTTTATCAAGTATTTGGGGCAAAAATGACAAGGGTAACAAATCCCGACTGTGGAAAATGGAAAGAACAAGAAAGCCCAAGTTTTTGAATGAACAAAGAATGGGAGACCCAAATTACAGACCTTTTCAAAGGGACAGAGAAACAAGGAAGCACAAATGGACCCATACGTGATCTTCGACCCGGAAAGAAATTAATTATGGCAAGAAAATAAAGCAGATACTTCTCGTGCACAACACAAAGTAGGGAGAAAATATAGTAGAGGCCGTAAATTGATAGATTCCAAAGGCAAAATGGGGCGAGACTATTTTGAGCACCAAAAATACTATCTCGTGGTAAATAATCACTCATGTCCTGGGTATTTTTGAGTGGTTGTTCTTTCCGGAGGTTCATTTAAAAATTATTTGGATTGTTAAATATTTTTATTTAGACCGTAGATTTCAATATAATATATATTCATTATATAAAAATGAAAAATGTTTTTTCTAAAAATATATTCTCGTGTAATAATAAAATTATAAATTTGTATGTGTTTTAAATGTAGACAATCTTCAAAAATAATTATTTAAATGAATGTACTATTATTTGTTAATTGTAGATTTTCTATATTTTTTAAAAATATAATTTAACAATTATCTATTGTGGCAATCAAATTGTAGCTTCCACCTACAAGTTTTATGTGGTAATCACTATCAGAGAAACAAATTGTTGAAATTTCCACCAATATAACATTGATAAAAGACACAAAATATTAAATTATTAAATTTCTACAAAAATTGAATCTATCGAAAAAACACATTTTGGTGAAAAGTGTAGAATTCTAACAATTTTTTTTTGGTAGAAATGTTACAATCATCACAATGTGGACAATGTACAATTAAAAATGGAGCTAAGCTATAAATTGTGTGAATTGTGGACCATCCGTGGTATAATGAATTGTGGATAAACTACAATAAATTATCATAATTTGGATTAGCTACACTTCTAATGCCACAATTTTAGTTTTGAAAGACAATATAACCACAAAAATATTGTTGAAAATTTGTGGTAAAATATCTAATATGTTGTAGTGACACTCTAACTTGCACACTATGTTTAACAAAGAAATACTTAAATGTGGTAAGTGACAAGTACAATTATTGACCCTTTTACACTCCAAAATGCATAATTAAGACTAAAATTAACTCCCCATACCATATGTATGGTTGTTGGATGAATTTAAGAGGCATGAGATAAGCTTAGCTTGTCTTACAAGCCTCCAAAATCGAAATCCAATTTTAAAGTTGGGAAAGAGTACACAACACAAAACCCAACACAAATCTAATTTACATCCACAAGATTTCAATGACCATCTACCCAATTTATTTTCCACATGTCAAATCTTCCTATTTAATTCAAATTTAAGCTAAACTAGTTAAGAAAGACACATTTGCAAGAGTTAATAAAGTGACCATATTTCCCAAATAATTAAACACATGCACAACAAATTAAACCAAACAAAATTTAAAGGAAACGAACACATTACATCCATGGCCACATAAATGAGGTTACCCCCCATGGGAACCTCCTGACAAAGCATGCAACAACACAACATGACATTATACACAAGCTGTCAAATTTTGGCCATGTTGCACAACACCCCACATCATTCCATGGCTGGTCCCTTATCCCCTTTCAATGTATGTGATACAATCTCCCGCAACAAAAACAAAATATCTCTCGGCCTTGTGGTGTATTAATAATATTAAGAATAATATACACAGAGAAATCAATAATCGCCATTCAAAATTAGCAATTCTATCATCTATCATCATTCAATTCAATTCGATTTTAACATTCATAACATTATAGCTCTACTCAAAATATCCAACATAAGTTACGCATCCGAATATGATATGTTAGTATAAAATCAGAATATTGCAAATCAACATATATATCTGTTCATCATCATCATTCAAAGGCATCATAATCAAAATATAAATCACAACATGTCAATGGTCTTTATCAATATATAATAATTAAAATGTAAATATCAATCCAACAATAATATTGTCATAATGAAAATAGTGTTGAAGAAGAGTGGGCACTACATCTTTCATTGCTTGAAGTTTTTAAAACGAAATACTCTCAACCTATACCTTAACAAGCTTCACAATAATCTATATTCAAGTTTTATTTAGATTGTCATACATGTTATCCAAACGCACACAAAATACAAAGGCAAGCTAATAAGAAAATTTTACACCATAAACAGGTTGTTCGTCAGGTAGAAAAGGCCAAAGTTACGCTCCGTCTCATCTCCGGGATTCTGGTTCTCGTTAAACAGAGCGAAGATGCAAGTCTCGATGCTCTTTCCTGGTCTCTTTGGCGTCCCTGCCTTCGACAATACATGTTTTATCAGATTATTGTTGTAAATTTGAGCATTCTTAATCGTAGCCACATCGTTGCCCTTGGAGGGCCATCCCGTAGCAGTAACAACAATAGGTGTGTCGGGATGCCCCACGGATTCCATAGCAGAATACAGAGTATCAACCATGGCGTCAAACAAGTTCCCGTAAATCTTATATCCGTCCTTCACAACAGGAGCTTTGTGTTTGAATAAGGCGTAGTCTAAACTATAGGATTCCCTGCTGCCGTTAAAGATATAAAAGGGAAAGACATTGGCCAGGAAGGAAGCGCCGTTAAGGCTCAGGAAATTAAGAACAGAGATAATATCATCTTTAACTTTATCGGTGAAGGTTCCTCGGAAGGAAGCTGAAATGACAAGGCGCTTATAATTTGCCTGGCCGCGAGAGCGGTGGAAACCTTGATTTTATGGTGCAGATGGGCCTTGTTAATAGCCGTTTGGACATTTTTCATGTCACGAAGCAGAAAGGGTGCATAAACGGCAGTCTCTGCCTTTCCCAGCACTTCGTTGCCAACCGCAATATATTTGATTCTGGTGGCAGGATAATAGGGCTTAATATATTCATTCACCCACTGGTTGGCTACTTCCTGGCTGGAAGAGATTTTCTGCAAGTCCAAATTAGCTACTCCCACAATTATTTCTATACCTGAATGTGCAAATGTTTTAAACACAGTCGGCTCTTGCTCATAGATCCTATATTTCCCTATGCCGTTCTTCTTCATTAACCTCACCACCTCCTCTTGGGATGGCAAATTATCTCCTAACAGGCCGTTATTAACTCCAATTTTCTTAGCATCTGGAAATGAAGAGGAAGCAAACGTTAAAAAAGAGTATTTAGTAGAAAGTAGCCTTAGATAACATGAACTTACCTCCGCGGATTGAGAACTAGATGATGGAAATACATGCAATAAGAATAAATGTCGTCTGCAGATTTGCTGAACCCATTATAGCAGCTATTAACGTACATGAATTCAGGCGTGTAAAGTTTGTTTATAAGCACTTGAATGAGCTGAGCGTTTGGAGGGATGGAAAAAAACATATATACCGAAAGGGACTTCGTATGACTTGGTTCCAGTGGCCCCCGTAGTTAGTTTGAGCTCCGAAGACAGTTGATTTGGCCAAGTCAAAAGCCGTGTAAGCATGACCACGCTATGCAATGTCGACTTCGTCGTTGCAGATGGAACAAATTTGGGTGTCCATTCACATGACATCTAACCTTTATCTGTGAATTGGAGGTTTCATCAACGGGTCGGACCAAGCAATGCCTGTCATCTTCGTACGGCTCTTGCTGACACTGAAGACAGTATGTCTAGACTTTTGCGGAGGTAGCTGTAAAACAAACGCTCGGCCTAAACATCAAATTTGTTAGAAAATTACCCTATAAAAGTGGTAAACAACCTATTGGTTGGTTGACCAGTCAGCATTGCAAACACATGTGATGGATAGGTTCTTCCTCAAATAAAAATAAAGTATAAAAACAAAAACACAAAAATGCAGACGCAGTTCATAATAGTAAAACTTAATTTTTAATTTTTCAAAGACGAAGAAATATCATACATGTGGGTTGGAAATCGATGGGTTGTGCACCGCTTTTATGGTTTTAAACCCCTATTTACCATTAAATCGTGCACGGACCTTAATTACTTACATGTTTTATTACTTACTACCAATTACATGTGAGCAAAGGTAGTCGATATGCCAATAGCGAAGACCAAAGGAGAAATATTGTAGAAAGAAGCGAGGTGACGAAGAATGATATAGAGGGAGGAGAATTATAGTGGAAGGGAAAAAAATTAATTCGAAGTATACAATCCTCTTCTTTATTTCAGAAATTCACATATGGACCCAATGTCATTTGTGTGTACAACTCAAATTTCTCATCTTCCATCTAGGATCCTCTTCTTTCATCTAGTAAGCCAAATATCATGGATGATGTGTTATTTATGAAAACCACTAAAAGGAAAAAGGGGGTCCATACTACATGAAAGACATATGGAAACAACTTTTGACGTTGAAATCAACAATCCATATCTCATATACCGTCATTCTACCTTTCAACCATGAATGAAAAATGTGGATTCATTATTATCTTAGCTATCCATGATATCATTTTTCTTTCGCATACATGGGACTTAATATTGTTTCAAGCAATTTTTGATAAGGGAATTGATATTGTATGGAGCTATCATTCGGTGTGGGACCTTAAATTGTACAATGGGAATTTTTAGGAAAATAATGCCTTCCAAAAATTTCAAAAACAAGAATGTTTGGTCATAGACTCTTAGGGAGCGTAAGACCACAATAGACTTAGGCAACCATCATTGTGCCTTGGATTTTATTATCAACAAAGCCTTCATGTGTGGAAAAAATCAAGAAAAAACGATCAATTCAATGGGGATCCTACATGTTAAGAAATTGAAAGTCGCCACCAACACAAATCCAACAACCTCTATAAAATCCACCCATACTATAATGGACCTTGGAAACCTTGTTTATTTATTTCGCTTTTGACATTCCATTCAATTCTAACATCGAGGCCTCATGTGCAAAGCTTATATATAAATTTAGGTTAAATCATAATTATACCACTACAAACATAGATATTAATAATCAAACAAATGAATTTAGAGTATTAAATATATCCTAATAGCCACCAAGCTAAAACAACCTTGTTTTATTGGCTATTTAACTTTTTTATGATTATAATTACATTATTATATGGAGTAATAAAAAAATGCTCATTTAATGTCAAAATATTAAACAAAATAAAATCAAAAATACTTTAGAATATGAAACATGGTATATTAAGAATAAATTTCAACACATATATTGTAAAGGAAAAATTCAATAACTTGAAATTTGATAACTCCTAGCTTACAACCAAGAACTAAAGTCTCTCGTTGAACTACAAATGAGAAGATCGCAAAAGAATATCTATAAAATGAATCTTCAAGATTGCTCATAAATTTACTAGACAAAACATGTAATGCCCGTTCATTGTTGCTCCTGGCAAGCGGCCTGTCCCCAAAGCGTGGGGCTCCAAAAATAAGATAAAATAAAAATTTTGCTATGGTTAGCTCAGTTAGGTGGCAATTTATGTTTCCTGTTTGGCGTGAGACAGTGGGAGTCGGTGGAGTCTTGACGTCCTTCACCAAGATCTCTTTTTGGATTCTCCTTCAATGCGTATAGGTGGGTGTTAGGCACGTTTTTTCTTCCTCCTGGCACGTTTTCTCTACCCCTTGGTTGCTGCGTGAGTTTGGTTTGACGTGGTGGTTAGATGAAGCTACAAGCTAGTGTAGCAGGTTGTCCAGCTGTTGTTATCTGTTCTGTATTGAACGCATCCTCAAATTCGGGATTCTCCTTCAAAATATTTCTGTCAAAATCGACTGTGTGACAGTGAGAGTGTTACCAGGAGACCTGATGTTCAGTTGCACGCGCGACACACGAGAGATCAGTTGTTGCAAAATCTTGCAACTGTAGTAGAAGAACGAGATAAAGTTTTAGTTGGGTTGTCTTGCCTTTTCATTTTGGAAAGTCACTTCCGTCCAGGTGGAGACTGGTTCCTTGTGGAGGAGGGGCGTGGAGACCAGCTAGGGTTGTAGGCGTGTTACCTCCACTTTCATTGGGTGTTGTAAGGTGTGTTCTTGTTGGAGATCCACAGCAACTACCTGCAACAGTAAATAACCAGGCAGCAGGCACGTTGCAGTAAAGTAGAAGCCTTTTGAGCGCAGAAGAGCCAAAGCCGTAGATTTGTAGCTGTGAAGATTATTGTTCTATTCCAGAAAATTGAGCAAAAATGAGAACAAGTATTATGTTGCTGAGTTTAGTGATGGTTGCATTGAGTTTGAGTGCCGGTGGAGAAGAATTACATCCTCTGGATCCTCTGACAAGCTCTGAAATCAGCCATGTTCGCGAGCTAGTGATCCTGAAATCAAAGCTAGGCCGCCTCCACATGAAGAACATAAGCTTCCAGTACATGGGCTTAGAAGCACCAGAGAAGGAGGTTGTCTATCAATGGAAACGTGGCTCTTCTCCTCTACCTCCAAGAATGGCTTTTGTAATTGCAAGAATACCAGGGGAAACCCACAAACTTCTTCTGTACATTACATCAAAAACTGTTGTGTATGATAAAGTCTATCATGGATTTGGGTATCCCATTTTTACAATAGAGGAGAAAACTAAAGCCATTGGGTTGCCCATGGAGTATCCTCCATTCATACAAAAAAAAAAATAGAGGGCTTGACATGAAATCAGTTGTTTGCAGCACTTTCTCTATTGGATGGTTTGGAGAAAAGAAGCAGGGCAACAGAATTATCAACGTCCAGTGTTTTTATCCCAACGGAACTGTTAATATATATGCCATGCCTATTGAGGGTGTAACAGTGGTAGTAGATTTAGATGAGCAGAAGATCAAGGCAGAAGCCTCCTTTTGGGCTCAAAACTAATCCAATTTCAATAGAACAACCTGAGGGACCAAGCTTTAAACTCCACGGTCATATGGTTGAGTGGGCTAATTGGAAATTCCATGTTGGATTTGATCTGAAAGGCGTCTACATCAAATGATGTTTGCAGATCGTGACTATGAAAGAGTGCATAGCGTTCTGCTAGAATCCAGGGATGATACAACCAGGCCTATAGTGACTGTGCAGAACGGTGTTGAGAAAGGTTATTCTGTCATTAATATTAAGTCTAAGGACAGACCAAAACTTCTCTTTGACATGATTTGCACTTTAACTGACATGCAATATGTTATATTTCATGGATCAGTTGATTCGGACGGACCTGATGCATTCCAGGAGTACTACATCAGACATATGGATGGCTGCCCAGTGAACTCGGAAGCAGAAAGGCAAAGAATAATCCACTGTTTAGAGGCAGCTATAGAAAGAAGAATCTCTAAGGGAATGAGACTTGAATTATGCAGTTGTGACCGAGTTGGTCTTCTCTCTGATGTGACTTGCATATTTCGTGAAAACAATAAGTGTAGTTGATATTGATGCTTAAAACCCCTCTTTTGTTGCATGATAAGCCCTAACCCTCTCTCTTAATAATTTATTTCCTTTAGTATTTGGGTAAATCAATCTCTGCAAATTTTATTTTTGTTTGAATTGTCAGAGAGATGGGTTTCGGATGACTTATAATTATAATTGCATGAACTGATCTCTCTCCCCTTTACCGTTTATCTTATTTACTATTTGAGTAGAAGAAATCTACATCGATTCTCGCCTATCGATCTTATAATGTTGGTTTATCTTTTGCCTTGATTTTCCTTGAATGATGGTTTCGTAGAAGAAATAGTATGGAGTGTGTGAATGAGGTTTATAATATTTTCTTGTATTGTTTTTATATTATGTAGAACATGGCTTGAAAAGGGAATTTTCGATATGACGTATTTTGATTTTATTGTGGTTTTATAATAATTTAAACCCCATTAGGATTGGGGGCTTCTATTTGGGAAGAGTCATACTAGTTTAATTGGTCTTTCTAGATAGCTCCATCCGAGTCATTCGATTATCATTTACCTTGGGGATTATGGAAACCCCTCACCGAGGCCCTCTCGCTATTATTATTACTATGAGCTTATTATTAGATTGGAACCCTCCCGAAGCATGTGTTAATGGGTTTTCTATGACCTTTACGAATATGTTATGCACGCAAGTCATAATCCTGTGTGGATAATTCTTTGGCTTAATTTTTGAGGCACTACTTGGACCTTTGGATCGGTTAAAGTAATATTGGATACATCGACATTCTTCAAGTTTGATTGATTTGTGATGCCCTCATGCATACGAATTCAGGCAACGCTTGAAATATAAAATTATAAATTTATCTTATACTTTGACCTTGAAGCTTGTCGAAAGACTTTTGGTAGGAAAACAGATGAATAGAGAAGTTAAGATAACTACCCTAAAATGGAGTCATGCATAGCCTTAAGTAAAGGTGACAGCTACCATAATGGAACTGTGCTTACCATGTATGACAGTAAGGATATAAGTCCACCTGAAATTATTTAACTTCATTTTATAGAACAATTATTAATACCCATAGATTGGGGTATGCAAGTGGAGGTTGAATTAGATAACAGGGTATATTATGTTATCAGGTATCCGGTAAGGATAAATATGTTATTTCAATGCTTGGTTAACGAGTGGAATAATTCTGTTATTTACGATGATTATTATGTTTAGCTAAAAAAATTGATACTCGCATCTTATTAGGAGTTGAGATAATGTTGATACTTGCATTCATAGTGGCTTGGGCTGCGCTTGCATATCTTAGCTAGACAAATGTATCTTTGGCATATTACCAACAGATGACAGTATTGTCGGTCATAACTCATTCTTATGAGTTGGACTCTTTTACTAGAAGAAATATATAAAGACATGGAATAAGCAACCAAAAGGACACCTAAATAATACATGAACCTGTGGATTGGTGGAATCCTTGGTAATATAAGTATAATCTTAAAATTATGGGATAAATATCTAAACTATACTTACATACCACTGATTATCTATGAAGGTTTGATACTTGGGTAATATCGATGAACAATGTAAGATTGATACTTGTATTTAATATATAAACTTAATGTCGTTGGTGCTTTTATTTAATTGAAAGATAATCTTGTTAGACACTTATATATGTGAAGTAGGTCGAGGGTATTAGGTGAGCGTCATTATTATTTACTGTAATTTAAGTATGATTAATTGCATGATTAAGGTTGTATATCTAGTCTCTTGGAATGGTGTTCTTATGTAAGCAGATCTTAAGGAAGTGAACATTAATGAGTATGAAATGTATTATCATGAGATGTGCAGTTAAGTTTTAAATGTATGTTAGAAATTATTTGATAAGGAGTATTGCAAACTTTCATTTATTTAAATACTAGATGGCATAAGTTATTAGGTGAGGTTTATATCTTATCATGCTCAGTTCTAGCGAACTGACTCTAGATAATATTTGTGCAGATGGATTATGCGAGTAGATTAAAGAAAAGAGTGTAAAAGTTTCATCAGTTCAAATTATGAAGTTCTTGTAGAAAGTTCAATGCGTTGTAAATTTTGTAACTTTGCTTGCAAGGAGTTTAGAAGATCTCTTGCCTTGGTATGTTTGGAAAACTACGTGGTGAAGTGTTCTTTCCCTTTTGTTGTTAGACTAGTTACTTACCTTGGTGAGATATGATATTCAATCATTACATTGGCATAAGTATTGTAAAACCTTGTTTTTGAGAATAAAGTGTTAAGTCAAAACTCTCTGACACCTTGTAATGATGTGATATAAGTAAAATTAAATGGAATGGTTAACCCTTATAGAAGTTAACTAAAATATATGTATATTCAGATAAATTAATGTAGAGATGACTTACTTGAGAACAAGAGATTCCTGAAGTACTCAAAGGTGAAACTATCCTTGGAAAGTAAATCTTTATAAATTGATATCCCTAGCTAAACTAGTGAACACTACTCTTTTGGTGAACGCTTAAAACAAGCTTAAAGGAAAACAATAGTTAGTTTCTAATAAGATTTAACAAGTAAGAGAAGAAAATTTAGAAACCACACAATTTATCTCTCAGCCTATTTGAAAGTAAGTAGTTTCCTTTTGATAAACTCCTTCAGTTAAGCCTAAGTAAAAGCGTTAATAATTACGTATAAAACCCCAAGCTCCAATTAAACCTTGGTAATAACTAATGACATCTTAAAGAGGAATTTAACTCGACCTAATCTCCTTATCTCTTTCCCAGGATACTTTGTAAGTTCCTCTTGATTTTGTTGAACATGAATTCTTGTTGTAGCAAGGTAATGAACAAGTTCTAGTAGCGTAAGTATGGACAGATAGCCTTGTGGAATTTAATTATTCCCTTTATTAAATTAATGGAACTAAACAATTCTATTGTCGTAAAGTGAAGATTTTAAGTGAACTTCTCTACAGTGTATAAGAAATTAGCTCAGTTGGTAAGATGAATTTGTGCGAATCATATATTGAATCCTTCTGAAAACTTAAGTCATGAGCTAAAGGGTGTCTTATCAAAATAAATAACCTCCAATCATTTCTTATTGTGGCTTGCCCTAGCTGTGAGAGTGTCATGTGGTTGGACTTCTATGTTGTCTTGTCAAAAAAAAAAGTAAATTGTCCTGATGATAGGTGTGAACGTTTCCGTGCGCTTTTGGCCATCCTTGTATCAAGTTGTTCACAGTGTTAGTTTATCCTTGGTGACGACATGTTGCGTCATGTTATGTGTCAAGCAAGTAAAAAAAAAAAAAAAATATCTGTCTTTTACTATGTGTTGTTGCGTGTGTGATTTTGGGTCGTTACATTTTGGTATCGTGAGCATAGGTTCATGCTCTCGAACCTATGGGCGGATTGGTGTTATATGATGATGTTACATGGTGGTGGTGGTGTTACATGATGATACCGCATGATGATGATGATGTTGCATGATGGTGGTAGATATGGAAGAGTAATGTGCTTTAAACGTGATGTGATTATGTCGTAATTGTGATATTGTGAATGCACATGATGTGTATGTCACTTGTGCGTGTTTGTGATCATGTTGATATGTTGGGGATGGGAGTATTCTCTCTCCTTCTTGTGGATTCTATGAAGAGTTCACGTGTGAATTATTGTTTGTGATGTGTGAAAAGAATTATAAAGTGGATGACATAGTGTTGGAGCATTGTGACATATTGTGATATGTAGGTGTATCAATGTGTTGTATGACTAGATTGATGTTAAAAGAAATGAGTTGTATCATGATGTTTTTACCATGTTTTGAAGAAATGTGTGTACCACCTTGTTATGTAGCAATGGATGTTATGTTGAGATGTACTATGTTCATCGTATGTATGATTTGTGCAAATATGTAATGCTTCATGTTGTGATTTTGGGTCATACGGTGAGTGTATGAACCCTATCGTATGGTGATTGCACTTTGGGTGCAGAATGTGGTAAAGTGATGTGTTACACTCAGTGAATGTATGATCGTGATCTACCCTGTATATGTACCATATGTAAGACGTTATGGTAGTTATGTGTGTGCCACCGTTATGTTAGTGATGTTGTTATATGTTATGTTGTGAACCTTACGCTAACCGACCCTGAGGGAAATCGGTAGAAGTGTATGTTGAGAGTGAGGAATGGTGTACCATGGGTCAATAACTTGAGTCAAAACTCGGTTTAGTAGATAACATGTGATTCTTTCCTCTCTCCCTATGTGGTTGTATGTATGCAACCTAGTGTAACTATGACTATGTTTAGCCTTGTCGAAGTGGTGGCGGGATGATTCAGATGGAGGTGATGACAGTTGTATTATTGATATGTATTTTATGAGCTGAGGCTCGATGTTCCGAGTGCTAGCAACTCGTTGAGTACCCCTTGGTGGCTAGATAAGGCCACACAGTTATCGTAATGTGACATTATTATAAGTTGATTTTATTCGTAAATTGAGCTTTTTTTACTTTATTTTGTAAGGACCAACAACTTTTCTTGATTGCCATGCTTTACAATTTTGGGCATTTCCTTGGTTTGTGGCACTAACATGGGGATTTTGATACTAACTATGGCTATTTGGCCATTTATTTTGCTTGAATTTGGGTTTTCTTTTAAATTTGGAATTTTTACCGCCTTGCCCAAGGCTTGTACTTTGCCACTTGGCACTTTGATTGGATTGTTGTGCTGGTTCTATTGTCGTGATGTGTGGAATAGGGTCATGGGATGCACCATGGAATGGTTGGACCTATGGACCCGCTTCGTGTGTATGGGGTACGCCCCAAGGAGTACAGATAACTAGCGGGTTGTTGAACCACGCGTTATTATGTCACTTGGGTTAGGAGTGTTCGAACTCTATGTGTCTTGGACCATAGGGTCAACCGGCCTCCTTGAGGGAGGCATAAGAGTTTGAGGGAGGCATAAGAGAAGGGAGGCATAAGAGACTGGGAGGCATAAGAGTTTGAGGAGGCATAAGAGACTTGAGGGAGGCATAAGAGACTTGAGGGAGGCATAAGAGACTTGAGGGAGGCATAAGAGACTTGAGGGAGGCATAAGAGCTTGAGGGAGGCATAAGAGACTTGAGGGAGGCTTATGATATTGATATTTGTGTGTATGGTTGATGTTTTTGGGATATATGTTGAGTTATTGTGATGTTTGGTAGTGGTATTTTGATGTATGTGTTACTCACTCATGTCGATGGATATGTGTTGTGATGTTGTGGATATGTCATTGATTCCCTTGTGGACACTATGTACCTGTAGCATGGTTTGGTGTTATGTGTAATTTTTTTTTCATTGATACAAATTGAGGAAATGTCTCGGTGGATTGATAGTAGTACTTTTGTTTGAGTATTTTTATATCGAGTCATATGATGTGTGTGACGAGTACTATGTTATGTGGACTGTGCCTATTCCATTCCGTATTTGAGTAACCTTTTGTGGTGTAATACAATCTTGAAGTATATACTTGTGTGCTTGTGAATCTGTAGGGTCTTGTGAACCTGATAGGGTGTTGTGTTAGCAGTTCATGTTGGGCACCCACAATAAGGAATAAACCAAAACTCTTCAATGATGAAATTTTAAAAGAAATTAAACTAAGAAATAATGATAATGGAAAGAGACTAATGAAATGATGAACAAGAAAGAACTGCCAATCTTCACAGAACATTGAAAGTTAAAATTTCTACCAAATGTTCCTAAGGCTACCCTGTGGCCGTGCTTTAATCAACTAAAATTTTAAACCATAGGGTGTGTCTTCTTTATCTATCCCTTGTTGCATACCATTTCTTTTCTCTCTCTGTGTAATGTCGCATCGAGGACGATGCTTTCTTAAGGGGAGGAGAATGTAATGCCCCCTATTCTACGTTACACCTGCTTCATCCTTGGCGATCGAGTGAGCTAAGCATGGAACATCATTTGCTATTGCGATCATTATGGCTTAATTGTGGGCTTAAAATGATAATAATGGTAATAATAATGGAATATGAGTTATTATGCATATTATTGATCACTTTTATTATCTTATTACCTTCTTATATCGATTTTATGCGATAGTTATTATGCTCTGATATCGTTAAACTATCTTGATTTGATTTAAGTTTGTTGCCCATATTAGATGATGGCTAAATTTAATATTAATTCAAAGATGGGTCTCATAACCAAAGACGCATCCTCAAACGTTGGAGTTCCGACAAAATGCCACATCCATTTTGGCAAAAGGACACGTTTAAAAGGTAAGATCATACAAAAGGTTTTCCAAAAGACACATTAAAACAAGATTCCTTGTTGCCACCCAGCAAAGAGATTAAGTGTTTGTGGCCTCTTGCCATATTCCTTTTAAATTTTAGGGTTTGCCTTGCCTTTTCATATTTGGAAAGTAATTTATAGTTAAGAGCTAGTTCACCCATGGTGCTACGTGATGACCGTTAGGGTTAATGAGGTGTGTTACTCTGACTTTTTTACTAAAATGTGTTTTTTCCCAAGATGACAAAAGCTGCAATCACTAAAAAAATCAACCAGCTTTTGCATTTGTAGATTAAAGTAAAGCCTTTCATTGAGCTCGAAGAGCCAATTAATGTTACGTAGGCATTTAAAAGTTAGTTTGTGATGATTATTGTTCTATTCCGAAACCAAATGCTTGAGCAAAAACATTAAAAAAAGATTATGTTCTTCAAAGGAGTTTAGTGATGGTGGATTGAGTTTGATGGTGAAATGAAAACATTGTCATCCGATGTTCGTGGGTCCTCGACAAGATCCTCAAAATCAGCCATGTTCGCAGTAGCGGATTAGTGGTGATTTGAACTGAAAGCTCCTAGGAAAGTGCCACATGAAGAACATGTGCTTCCAGAATGCATGGGCTTCAAGCACTAGAGAAGGAGGTTTTTATCTAAAATGGAAACGTGGCTCTTCCAGAGACCCCATCAAATGCTTTTGTAATTGCTAAGAATGCGTGGTTGGATAGTGGATTCATTGATGGTGAAATGAACATTACATCACCCAATGTTGTGTATGGTGTCTATGTGGATTTGGGAATCCCATTTTTACAGGGCAAGAGTGAGCAAACTATAGATACATTGGATTGCCTCAAATGAGGTTCTTCTTCATGATATTCCCAAAATCGAAAATGTGTGGACGAGCATGAAACTCAGGGCTTGACAACAATAGCGCAAAGTTGTTCACTTTCATCATTGGATCCATTGGAAATTGAATTCCACGGGGAGCATGCTCGATTTTATTCAACGTGAAAGGTTTTTATCCCAACGGAAGCTAGTGGGTTATATATATGCCATGCCCATGCCTGTGTGAGGGATGTAAAGGAAGAGGTTAAGTTTGAATTTGATCAGCAAGAGAAGACATTGATCAATTTTGGGCTCAAAACTAATCCAATTTCAATAGAACAACGAGCATAGGATTTCCACATAAACTTGATTCATAATTTTGAGCATGGGATACGAAAAGAAATTCCATATTTATTTGATCTCAAAGTTGATTATTCCACATCAAATGATATTTTGCATATGCGTGCTATAAGGCTGCATACATATGATCAGAATGAATCAAGGATGATCACAAAAAGGCCTTATTACATGCGAATGAATCCACGCTCACATGACTTGAGCAAGGTTATTATGTAATTAATATTAAGCCAGGGAAAACTTCTGATAATCATGATTCTGCGGGATTATAAATGGGATGAAATTTTTATTTCATGTGTAAAAAATGTCTGGTTTGATCGATGATGACCCGATTTCCAGACTCTACATGACATATGATCAACCTTAATTCGAGACTATTTTAGAACAAGCTAGAATATGAATAACAATCTTTTAACTATTTTATCCAAAATGCCTATAAATTTGAGAATTTGGAATTCACATCCAAATCCCAAAGAGGATTTCTTTTTCAAAGCCATTAGATATAGAGTCTATATGAAATGGGAATGGAGCAATGCGGAGTCATGCTTACTAAATCTATTGGTGTGAGCAATTTATCTCGCAAGAAGCTTTTGCTATGCCAACATATCTTAAACAATCGGGGAGGGATGCATGACCAAACTTGGCAAAAAAGAAGCTAAGAGATTATTCATGCAAAGCAATGTCAACATTCATGTTAGTGCGTGGTCTCCTTAGGAGGATGATTTGTTTTTCTATGGTTCCAATTGGCGTGATGGAAAATCATGTTATTGTGTAGATTGCTTTAAGAAATGGTTATTGTTTGTTTTTAGGTATTTGTTAAGGTGGGGTTTGAGAGGAGTGAGTTGCGGAGAAGATTTTGGGACAACGTGGGGAGAAGGGGTTGAAACAACGTATGCATGATCGAGATAGCGTTTAAAACAGGCATGATAAGCCCTAACCCTCTCTCTTAATAATTTATTTCCTTTAGTATTTGGGTAAATCAATCTCTGCAATTTCTGTTTGAATTCTGTAGAGATTGGGTTCGGATGACTTATAATTATAATTGCATGAACTGATCTCTCTCCCCCTTTACAGTTTATCTTATTTACTATTTGAGTAGAAGAAATCTCTACATCGATTCTTGCCTACTGATCTTATAATGTTGGTTTGTCTTTTTGCCTTGATTTTCCTTCGAATGATGGTTTCTGTAGAAAATAGTATGGAGCGTGAATGAGGTTTATAATTTTTCTTGTATTGTTTATATTATGTAGAACATGGCTTGAAAAAGGGAATTTTCCGATATGACTGTATTTGGATTTTACTGTGGTTTTATAATAATTTAAACTCCCATTAGGATTGGGGGCTTCTATTTGGGAAGAGTCATACTAGTTTAATTGGTCTTTCTAGATAGCTCCATCTGAGTCATTCGATTATCATTTACCTTGGGGATTATGGAAAACCCCTCACCAGGCCCTCTGCTATTATTATTACTATGAGCTTATTATTAGATTGGAACCCTCCTGAAGCATGTGTTAATGGGTTTTCTATGACCTTTACGAATATGTTATGCACGCAAGTCATAATCCTGTGTGGATAATTCTTTGGCTTAATTTTTGAGGCACTACTTGGACCTTTGGATCGGTTAAAGTAATATTGGATACATCGACATTCTTCAAGTTTGATTGATTTGTGATGCCCTCATGCATACGAATTCAGGCAACGCTTGAAATATAAAATTATAAATTTATCTTATACTTTGACCTTGAAGCTTGTCGAAAGACTTTTGGTAGGAAAACAGATGAATAGAGAAGTTAAGATAACTACCCTAAAAAGGAGTCATGCATAGCCTTAAGTAAAGGTGACAGCTACCATAATGGAACTGTGCTTACCATGTATGACAGTAAGGATATAAGTCCACCTGAAATTATTTAACTTCATTTTATAGAACAATTATTAATACCCATAGATTGGGGTATGCAAGTGGAGGTTGAATTAGATAACAGGGTATATTATGTTATCAGGTAACCAGTAAGGATAAATATGTTATTTCAATGCTTGGTTAACGAGTGGAATAATTCTGTTATTTACGATGATTATTATGTTTAGCTAAAAATTGATACTCGCATCTTATTAGGAGTTGAGATAATGTTGATACTTGCATTCATAGTGGCTTGGGCTGCGCTTGCATATCTTAGCTAGTCAAATGTATCTTTGGCATATTACCAACAGATGATAGTATTGTCGGTCATAACTCATTCTTATGAGTTGGACTCTTTTACTAGAAGAAATATATAAAGACATGGAATAAGCAACCAAAAGGACACCTAAATAATACATGAACCTGTGGATTGGTGGAATCCTTGTTAATATAAGTATAATCTTAAAATTGCGGGATAAATATCTAAACTATACTTACATACCACTGATTATCTATGAAGGTTTGATACTTGGGTAATATCGATGAACAATGTAAGATTGATACTTGTATTTAATATATAAACTTAATGTCATTGGTGCTTTTATTTAATTGAAAGATAATCTTGTTAGACACTTATATATGTGAAGTAGGTCGAGGGTATTAGGTGAGCGTCATTATTATTTACTGTAATTTAAGTATGATTAATTGCATGATTAAGGTTGTTTATCTAGTCTCTTAGAATGGTGTTCTTATGTAAGCAGATCTTAAGGAAGTGAACATTAATGAGTATGAAATGTATTATCATGAGATGTGCAGTTAAGTTTTAAATGTATGTTAGAAATTATTTGATAAGGAGTATTGCAAACTTTCATTTATTTAAATACTAGATGGCATAAGTTATTAGGTGAGGTTTATATCTTATCATGCTCAGTTCTAGCGAACTGACTCTAGATAATATTTGTGCAGATGGATTATGCGAGTAGATTAAAGAAAAGAGTGTAAAAGTTTCATCAGTTCAAAATTATGAAGTTCTTGTAGAAAGTTCAATGCGTTGTAAATTTTGTAACTTTGCTTGCAAGGAGTTTAGAAGATCTCTTGCCGTTGTATGTTTGGAAAACTACGTGGTGAAGTGTTCTTTCCCTTTTTTGTTGTTAGACTAGTTACTTACCTTGGTGAGATATGATATTCAATCATTACATTGGCATAAGTATTGTAAAACCTTGTTTTTGAGAATAAAGTGTTAAGTCAAAACTCTCTGACACCTTGTAATGATGTGATATAAGTAAAATTAAATGGAATGGTTAACCCTTATAGAAGTTAACTAAAATATATGTATATTCAGATAAATTAATGTAGAGATGACTTACTTGAGAACAAGAGATTCTTGAAGTACTCAAAGGTGAAACTATCCTTGTAAAGTAAATTTTTATAAATTGATATCCCTAGCTAAACTAGTGAACACTACTCTTTTTGGTGAACGCCTAAAACAAGCTAAAGGAAAACAATAGTTAGTTTCTAATAAGATTTAACAAGTAAGAGAAGGAAATTTAGAAACCACACAATTTATCTCTCAGCCTATTTGAAAGTAAGTAGTTTCCTTTTGATAAACTCTTTCAGTTAAGCCTAAGTAAAAGCGTTAATAATTACGTATAAAACCCCAAGCTCCAATTAAACCTTGGTAATAACTAATGACGTCTTAAAGAGGAATTTAACTCGACCTAATCTCCTTATCTCTTTCCCAGGATACTTTGTAAGTTCCTCTTGATTTTGTTGAACATGAATTCTTGTTGTAGCAAGGTAATGAACAAGTTCTAGTAGCGTAAGTATGGACAGATAGCCTTGTGGAATTTAATTATTCCCTTTATTAAATTAATGGAACTTTATTAAGACTTTAAGTGCTAAAGGGTGTTTTATCAAAACAAATAACATTCAATCATTTCTTTCGTGGCTTACCCTAGTGTAGCAGAGAGTGTCATGTGGTTGGACTTCTATGTTGTCTTGTCAAAAAAAAAAGAGGGTGTATTATCCTTTTGGGTGTGAACGTTTCCGTGCTGACCTCGTGGTCCTCCCCGTAACAAGTGGTTCCTAGTGTTGGTTGTAACCTTGTGACGACATGTTGCGTCATGTTATGTGTCAAAGAAGTAAAAAAAAAATTATACTGTCTTTTTTCTGTGTTGTCGTTGTATGTATGTGATCTTGGGAGTTACAAAACATGTGTACACATATTCACTCAGCCAAGGACTTACGTAAAATTTTTTTAAACAATAAATAAAGGTAATACTATCAAAAACACAAAATAGAGAATAGGTTTCATAATATTTATTTTTGTTATTTCTATTATAGCCGATATAGCACCCAAAGTGGTTATGTAGATTAATGTTATCATCTGGGGTCTACTATGATGGCCCTTCATTATCTCATACAATGTTTGCTCAAATGTTTGAAAAATTCATATAATTTTCAAAAGGTTTCTTATATGATTTGTGAGGAAGATACACCTAAATGAAATAAGAGTAGATCTACAACAAGTAAAATCTTATAATTAATCATATAAATAAATCCTTTAAGACTAGAAATATGTTTTCTTTCAATAAACCATTGCGAATTGGTTATCTTTATTTTTAATTAAATCTCTAGTTTTCTAAAAGAGGTTTTCTCTAAGCACAAGACTTTGCATTCCACTTTACACTTGATACAAAAACAGTAAAAATAAAGTAAAGGTGCTACACCTAGTGTTGGAAGTATTTATTTTTGTAGAATAAAGTGTAATTAGTGCACAAAATAAGGAGTTTACATGTGTCTTGGGTGAAAAGGTAAGCCCGTGAGAGGAGGGCACCAAGAGGATGGATTCATAACATCTTCACTACCGATTATGGATAGGGAACCTTACATATGTATGAATCTGTCACCCTTCTATCGCTGACCACTATGCCCTCTACCTCAACATAGCCACACATGAATAAGTTCTTGTTTCCATATGACGAGTAAAGGAAAGAAAAAGTTCATTGGGATAAGCTATCAAAAACTTACCATAATCTCCATAAATAATGCCACATAAACACACTTCCAAACTATGGATGGAAACATGACCATGGGATATTACATAAAATAACAACAAACAAACCACTTCTAGTATAATATATAGTAGTAAATCTTATGATGTAAAACCCCAAACAATTTTTACATCATCAATAAAAGAGCACATAGAAATGTCACCTCACAAGATAGTTAGAGGGCCTCATAGACCCATGAGATGTTGCATAGGTGAAGGTGGTGTAAATGAAGGTGACATTGAGAAGTTTAAAACTCTCTTCCCATGCTCAGAGGAAAGTCACCCTCTACTAAAAATACTTAGGAAAATTTTAAAAAATTGGTCATGCATAAGAAACCACATGTTAATGATGTCATTGGTGTCAAATGAACACAAAACATGTCATGCATCAATGTGGGGTTCATGGTGGTGGGACCAATTAGGGTTTTACTATAAGGATTATTATTTAATAGAAAATGTCTCTCTACTAAAAATACTTAGGAAAATTTAAAAAAATTGGTCATGCATAAGAAACCACATATTAACCATGTCATTAGTGCCCAAATAAACACAAAACATTTCATGCAGGAAGTGTGGGGTTCATGGTGGTGGGACCAATTAGGGTTATACTATAAGCATTGTTATTTACTAGAAAATTTCCTTGTATATGGTACACGTGTTACATGAATAACATGGTTGTGTTGGATAATACCCTCCCAAAAGGATGACCAAGTGTTATATGTTTCAAACAATAAATAAGTGTGTTCAGAATTAAAATGAAAATAGTTCATTGTAATTATTGCTTTAGGCATGGAAATATGGGATCATGTTATGCATCAACAAATTCCCATGACTAGTCTCATCATCCACCTCTAGCATGCATAAGAGGTCTCCACCCATCATCTATCATAGGTCTCCACCCATCATCTAATTCGGAAACTTTTATTGGCGTAATTATAGTACCATTAAATCATATATCTGCATTGTTTATTATTGTTATATTTTTATTCATTCCCACCCAACCTATCCTCATCTTTGACACTATTATTTGTTCAAATTCTCTTCATTACATTAAGTAACTAGATACAATGGTTGTGTATTGTGTAACTTTTAATATTGTACTTAAATTTACCACTCCAAGCTTTTGAGGACTCTTTGTTTATATAATTTAATAAAATTATAAATTATATTTAATATATTTATATGAAATTTATAATTTTTATGTATTTAGGTTATCCATATGAATTCTATGGTGATTTTGGTATTTCTTAAGTTTAGAATCCTAGAATGGTTTTATACATATACATCATTATTTAATGATATAATAATTAGAAGGAGCTCAAAACTCCAACATCGGCAATAAATTAGTTGTTTTTTTGGTAACATTAGATATTAATTGCAATGAAGGGTAGGAGGAAGAAAAAATTAGTTCTTATAGTTACATTTCATACATTTCATGATCACCGAGTATAATAAGGTCAATGACATATTACTCACTTAATGCAAGTATGGAGTTTATGATAGAGAGATGAAAGTATAGTGAAAAGAGGATGCATTAATCCCGAAGTGCATAGATCCTTGTGCAAATTATTATTCCTCTACACTTATAACAAAAGAACTTTGTAGTCATTTCTCAAATGAGGTAGAAATTGAATGTTAAAAATGTAAAACTTCTAACAAATAAAAAAATATGTAAAAACATCACCGTGGAGGAAGAAAGCCATGAGAAATAATAAGTTGTTCACGAGTTAGAAAATAATTAAAAAGGGTGTTATATACGTAACTATTGATTGTTTAGTCCTTGACCAAGAAAAATAGGATTGGATCACAATGATCCATTGGTGTCACTTACATGTGTAACAAATCCATGACTTGGAGGTTTCATCAGCAAGTTGGACTAAAAATGCATGTCATCTTCATATAGCTTTTTCTAACACTCATCGGATGGTATGTATAGCCAATTAGGTGCAAAATAAATTCTCATCCTAAAAATCAAATCTATTTGTAAGGTTGAATGGTCATCCAACTAATGAAAATCACCACATAACGGTGGTAAAAAAACCCATTGATCGGTTGACAAGTCATTGTGAGGCAATATATGTGATGGATAGGCTCTTACCAAAACAAAATCTTAATCAAAGTACAAAAAGGTAACCTAGTACACAATAGTAAATCATGTTTTTAATTTTGTCAAATAGAAACATATATCATACCTATATTATAGAAATTCAAGTAGGTTGTGGATAGTTTTTTTGTTTTATACCATTATTTACTATTAAATCATGCTTTGAACTTAATTACAAATATGTATTATTATTTACTCGGAATTGCATGCAAGCAATGGAGTGGATATTCGATAATAAGGATAAAAGGAGAAATAATGTATAAGGAAGTGAGGTGACGAAGAATGATATAGAGGAGGAGAATTATATTGGAATGGGAAAAGTTTAATGGAAATTAGATGATTCTCTTTTATGTTTTGAAAATTCAGTTATGAAACCCATGTCACTCATGTGAAATACTCAAATATTTCCTCTTCCCTCTATGATCCTCTTCTTTCCTCCGGTAAGTCAAATATGGATGACATGTCATTTATGATAACTTCTCAAAGGAGAAAAGTGTAATGAGCCAAAATCACACACACGAACAACACAGTAAAAGACAGGATAATTTTTTTGACTTGCTTCGACACATAACACGACACAACATGTCATCACAAAGTTACAACCAACTCTAGGAACCACTTGTTACGGGGATGACCACAAGGTCAGCATGGAAATGTTCACACCCAAAAGGATAATACACTTTTCTTTTTTGACAAGACAACATAGAAGTCCAACCACATAACACTAACAAATAGGGCCAACCACAATGAGATATTCTTGAGGGTTATTTATCTTAAAAAGACATCTTGCAATTCTTAGCTTACGTTTTCAAGGAGGCTCAAGATATGATTCATACAATTCATCTTACCAAGCTAAGTTTATTCTTTTGACACTGAGTAATCATCCTTAAATCTTCTCTATTATGACATTTATTTGCTTAATTCGTTTATTTAGAGAAAGGGGTAATTTTAATTCCACAAGGCCATCTATTTACACTTACGCTACTAGAACTTGTTCATGCCCATATGACAACATGGGTTTGCGTTCAACATACTTAAGAGAAGAAAGACAAGGCACCTTGGAAAAAGGTTAGAGGAAGAAGGTTGAGTTGAAATCATCTTCAAGGCCTCATTAGCTATTACCAAGATATAATTGAAACTTGCAAACTTAACCAGAAATATTAAAGAGTTTACTTAGGGTTTACTAAATGAGTTTTATAAAAAAAACAATTTACCTTCCAATGGCTGAGAGATAGATTGCGTGGTTTCTAAATTGTTTTCTCCTGCTTAATAAATCTTATTGTCTTCGGAGAACTAACCATAGATTTCCCTTAAGTTCATTTAAGAATTCACCATGAAAGGGATAGTGTTCACTAGTGTAGCTAGGGATATCAAGTTATATAATGTTACTTAACAAAGGATAGTTTCATCTTTTATCACTTATGGAATTACATGCTCTCAAGTTGGTCACCTCTACACTAATTTATTTGCAATATAAATTTTAGTTTAACTTCTATAAGTATTGAACAACCCATTTTATTTTACTTATAACTCACAATTACTAAGTCTTAGAAAGATTTAACTCAACATTTAATCGTAGGGATAAATTTTAACAATATTCATTTACAAAAACGAAATAAGGTTACATCAACTCTTAGAATACCGATAATCCATTAAGGTCACTCAACAAGCGGTAAACAAATTTTCTTATGTTTTCCAAGATAGGCAGACAATTCAAGGTTCCAAGGTTAAGATGACAAAAACCACGATACAAAATACTAAGACATTGATCCTCTTCTAAATTTTCCACTAGATGTTATCAATAGTTGAACAATATAAAAAGGATTCATGCAAAAGAACTTCTCAACTGAGGTTGATGTAAGAATCTACAAGTCTATCCCTCATCTACTCGCAAAATCCATCTGCAACAAATTTTTCCACAAGAGTCAGTTCGCAAGAACTGAGCAAGATAAGGCTACACAAAACCACCATAACTATGATCTAACAATACCACAAAAAGGAAGCACTTTATTACAAGAATTGGGTTAAACCTCTAAACACTATCAACACATCAAGTTATAATAAAATCTCTATCATGCCAATCAAAGAAGGAGAAGACCTTGTACTTCAGTTAGGAGTAAAAGCAACGAAAGTATAACAATCGTATGAGAATGGCCCTTGGCCCTATAAGGAGAAAAAATAAACAATCTAGCAAAAACAGAATTCCCATCAAGTAAGTAATTAAACAATAATTACAAGATTGAGATTTGATATATATACCAACCATCTAGAAATTTATCAAAGTTACCAAACACATAGGCTAAAATAATATATTTCTAAAAGAACAAGAGTTGATCGGCCCAAGAAAGGGGAACCACGGGTTTCAAAAAAATTAACACAAAAAGCCATGTATAATTGAGTTTCAAACCGGAAATCAAATAGAGTATACACACAACATAAGTTTTGAAGCGAAGGAAAAGTATACTAGTTTTGACCATTAACTCCAAAGATTTTCCAATCATTCAAGAAGGCCAATGTCTTATAGGCTAGTAGCAAACACGCGAGAGAAGAAGGGAGTTCCGTCAAACAAGAGTATACAATAATGTCATCAACAAATTTTATAACACTAAAGATTTGCAAACCTCCACAACAATTCTAATGTTTGGTTAATTTAAAATAAATTACCCATTTCCCAAAACAACCATATTTTAAGGCAACCCTTGGTAACACAGTCAACCGTCGCACATAGATATAAACATAATTTCTAAGTGAAATTATCAAAACAAAACCTTCCGCTATGAATCCATAAGACTATCAAATGAAAGATGAGTTTTTCCACGAAGATTAATCACATTTAAGGAAATTTCCATCACAAAATATTAAGGTAATTACGTGCATAAAAACCGACCAATATTAATTAATAGCGTTAACATTACAAAGGAGAAATAATGCAAGTTAGGAAAAATAGAAGAGCGCCATCAACAACAATTCTGAGAGGGGGATTAGACCAAAACTATTCTAGTGTCAATGAGGTACTGGATTCGCACAATGAAACCTCGAGCTTAGTTGATCCGAAAAGCTAGTTATGGTTCAAGTTGATAGGGATGGTCAAGGTACTTCTTGAGGATGGCCTTAAAATCCTAGAAACAAGATGAAAGATAATATAAGATTCTAAACACGCGAGACGGAAAACACATTGCACACAAAACTTTTCATTCTACAAGTTTTAATACCAAAACTCTAAGCTGGCTAGCCCATGCATTGCTCACACTAATCCTACAACCTTTCTTTCTTGATGCCAAAATGTTATCAAAGGGACTAGCGAAGGAGCTAACAAAAGAAAACGTCAAAGAAAAACATGGGTGCTAGGGGGAGGAGCTTCATAGTTATCGTAAACTTACTTCCATGATATCGAAAATACTAGTTTGATCAACATAATAACTGCAACTCAATCGCAAGGTAGAATAAATACATAAACAAATAGACGAAGGTCTATCACTTGAGAAAGAGAAACATAACACCTAGAGGAGAGGGCACACACATCCT
This sequence comes from Taxus wallichiana var. yunnanensis, assembly GCA_018340775.1. Taxonomy (NCBI): domain Eukaryota; kingdom Viridiplantae; phylum Streptophyta; class Pinopsida; order Cupressales; family Taxaceae; genus Taxus; species Taxus wallichiana. The sequence continues at coordinate 802,927,785 of CM031239.1, read as the reverse complement.
TTCGAGCCAACATACTGACAATGATAAAAGCTAAAACAAGAAGAAACAAGAAGAAAGGGAAATATCCCATCATGACATCTAACCGACAAATCAATACAAGGAACAAGTGGTTTGATTTCATAATAATTTTAAATAAAATAACAAAAGTAGAAAAGTGTAGAAATATCTTGCCTTTTTTTTCTCAGTTGAGAAGGTTTCATGGACACCTCCCGGACCAGCAATAACCATCCTCAGTTCAATCTCCCCTTTTTATAGGCTGGGCACTCAAGCTCCATTCTCGTCTATGCTTTGCCTGGGCAGAGAGCTCCATTTTATAAGAAACATCGAACGGAAAGAACAGTGGTCTCAAGGGCTGTCAAGACTACGGTATGCACAAGATGGGTTTAATGAAAAAAATGTCCAAAGCACATACTTGAAAGAAAAGGACACGGCCAGACTGCACAACCCTCTAAACAACCTTCCGACTGCGTTAAAGATGGTGCACTAGAGAAGGACAAAGGCATCAAAAAAGCACAAGGAACAAGGATAATAGAAGTTTGAAGAAGAAATACGCCTCCAAAAAATGTATGCAAGGAGAGAGAGGATCCACGCAGTGAGAAAAACGTGACTAGAATGCCACAAATCGATGGGGGGGTCTCAACAGAGAATCTTTGTAAAATAAATTTCATCAGGTCTCCTGGTAACACTCTCATTGTCACATAGTCGATTTTGATAAAAAAAATCTTGAAGGAGAAACCCGAATCAGAGGATGCATTCGATACAGAATACAGAAAACAACATAGTTGGACAACCTGCTTGCTGGAAGTGCTCAAAAAGGCTTTTGCCATCTTTGGAACATGCCTCGCCACCTAGCTAATCACTATTGCAAGGCTGTTCTTTGTGGATTCCCGACGAACACACCTCACGGCACCCAAGAAAGTGGAGGTAACATGCCTACTACGCTTGGCATTGGAAGTGTGCTTGACAAACAAAGGAAACAGCGCTCCTTTTTCACCCAAAACACCTCAGGAAACAACAAATAAAAACCACGTCCATACTTTTGTGTTAACAGGCCCTCATCCACGGGCTAGAGCAGAAGAAACAGGCATGCGAGAAAGGAAATTGGACTCACGTTCATGACAGGAAAAGGGGGGAAATACGCAGCAAGGCAAGAGACAGGAAAAAAAAACCACGTATCTCCAGTGGTTTCCATGCCCCCTCTTCAACAGGGACAGTCTGCAAGATCCGATACAAACCAGTCCACGTGACTACACAAACAATTAAAAACTCCATCCATTCTCCTCACGCGGCCAGGGCAGGAAGAAGGAAGGCGTCCAGGAGGAACCAAGAAGAAAACGCCTCTCACACGCCTACTTCACTGGCTTGAAGCTCCATCTAGCCATCACATCAAACCATGTTGCGCCCATACGCATTGAATAAGAGAATCAACAAGAGATCCAGGTGAAGAAAAACAGGCCTCCACCAACTCCCATCTCCCTCACGCAAGGTAAAAAAACGTGATGGCCATTACAGTCTGCAGGTTGGGTGGTTGGGAGGAGACTAATGTCATCCACGTGCAAACAAGACCTGCGAATGGACCTGGTCGGCCAAGGTGGCAGTGGAGGGTAGGTGCAAGCTAATTAAAAGATTTAAAAACCGCGCAGTCCTCACCACGACCTACTAATTCAATGGTAGAGGTTAAAATATTTTTGCGGGTCTTTTCCAATGAATTCTTAGCATTTAAAAATTAGTTGGCCTAAAGTTTGTGATTTCAAGACCATTATAAGATAGGACTTGAAAATCAATTGGAAACATGAAAATTAAAGAAGTTCGATGTTGCATCAATTCTAGAAAATTGTAATGTGTATGTTACTTCAATTCTGAATTCAAGAAGAATCAATTAGAATAAATCAATGAATGTATTTAGAGGAAGCTACTAAGTGTCTTACAGAATAGCATTTGAATTTTATACATATTCTAATAATCAAGATTTTTAATGAGATTCTTTAAATATATTTGAAATCACACTTCCTCCCCATCGCCAGGCACCCCCATGAGCCCCTCCTTCAGCAAAGATACGGGATAACAAAAACTCTACTAACTAAGGTAAGCTCACAAAGCATATGAAAGAAGATATATCAATACAAATGCAAAAAGGAGTTACAAGATTACCTGAACAGTTCCCATAAGCTAAAAGGTATACGAATCTTTGTATGATTACTATTCAACCCGAGAAGATTAAATCGCAAACAGACGAGCAAGCTAGAGGAAGAAGAATCGAATTGCCCATTATTCACAATGATTAAAACAACATGTGAACATGCCTAAGCAACCAGGGGATAAACTAGATGTTAACGTTCGAAGATGCACACGAAGCAATGACCGACCATGGAGCCAAGACATCAGAATCACACACAGCCGTTCGATGCTCCACAAGAGGGTCATTGCGACAAGAACTAGGGTAAACGCGAGCTTAACGGGGAATTACAAAAAGGGTACATGCTACATGAGGAACATATGGAAATAGAATCTAACATTGAGATCAACAATCAATATCCTATATACCATCATTCTTCCTTCTAACCATAAGTGATAAATGTGGATTCATCATTACCTTAGCTATGCATGATACTATTTGTCTTTAAAATATTCAATCTAAAATTGTTTTGAGAAATTTTGAATAAGGGACTTGAAATTGTATGGATATTTCATTAAGGTGTGATACCTCAAATTGTACAATAGGATTTTTATGAAAATATTATTTTCCCAACATTTTTATAACAACAAAGTTTGTCCTAGATTATTAGGGAGTGTAAGAACACAACAGGCTTGGGGAGTTATCTTTGTGTCTTTGATTTTATTCCTTTTAGAGCCTTCATGTGTGGAAAAAGGAGAGAAAAACACTATTGAATTCAAAGAGGGTTCTTGTGTGTGAAGACATGGGAGATGACCAACCCGATTGAATTTTCCCACTAATGCAAATCCACCATCCTATAAAATCCACCTATACTATCAGAGACACCTAAATTCCACTTTTGCAATCTTATTGTCAAAATGCATGTAAATCACTCTTATTCCTCCTAATTCTGTTATAATTAGTGCTCTTTACTGATTAACAAATGTTTCTTGCCACTTTGGTTGGTTAAAAAAACTTCATTGATCAGGACCTATTTCACATTCGGGATGCCACCTTACTTGACGAATCGTAAGTGAAAATCCTCTTCAAAGCAAACAATTAGCATTTAGAAGCTAATTAAGCCTATTTTGCCCTTGTTTTGGTCAATATACCCTAGTATTTTCCTAAAACCCTATTCTAACCACTTCAAAATCACCCCACTCACCTCCAAAACATCTCGCAAGCTTCAAAAGCTTATCCTAGCCTCCTAGTTGACCCTAAGTGATCGATTAAGGCTCCACACCTCTTAATCACTTGGTAATTCACTAATTGTGATTAACAAGGCCTAATAATGATTAACAATTCTAATCTAATTTGGGGATTTTAGTCCCACATGCACCAAAATACAAGTTTTCACAAAGGAAAACTATAAAAAAGGGTGCACCTCATTCCTTTATACTTTACACCATGCTTTGATTTGCATCTCATATAATAAATATGATATATAGCCAAGTTCAATCCTTGCTTAAAGCCTTCAATGGGGTTAGTAGATGGATATCCAAAATGACCAAGTAGTCATTTGGAGAGGCCATTTCACCTTGTTTGGAGTATGAACGATAACCATTTGATTTACCTCTTAGTTCTATTTAGGCCCATGTTAGGTAATTCAAGCATATTAGTAGGCATGTTTAGTTAGATTTTGTATTGTTTTCATACTAGTTAAGCAATGTTTTAAGTTTCTATCTTAATGTTACATTCATAGACTTAGAACCTTGGCTAAATAGATGACAAAGGTGTTAGCTTTCCTTGTTTAGTCATATAACTTACTTTGTAAAGTTTAGGGTGCTTTCAGTTTCAAAAGGACTCTCACAACCTCGTTTATTTATTTCCCTTTTGAAACTTCCATTTTATTGGGACATTATTGGTCTTGTGTGCACAATAATATATAGATTAAATCTAAATCCTAATCATGCCATTACAAAATTATACATTAATGTTTAAAACAAATGATTTTTGAGTATTAAATCTATCTCAATAAATGACAACCTAACAATCGATATTTTATTGGCTCTTTAAATTTTTGGAATCATTACATTACATTAGATTATTATATGGATTAATAAAATAAATGCATTTAATGTTAAAATATGTAAACATAATGAAATAAAATATACTTTAGGAATATGGAACATGGTATATTAAGAGTAAATTTCAACACATATAATGTAAAGATCGCAAAAAATTTAATAAATTGAAATATTAAATTTGATAACATTAAATATTATTAATAATATATATGTTTTCTACATCATAGTACAAGATACATTGACTCTCGACATATAACCAAGAAAAAAATCTCGTTGACCTATATAAAAGAAGAGGGAAAAGAAATATCTACAAAATTTCTCACAAATTTACAAGACAAAACATGTGTACACATATTCACTCACCCAAGAACTCAATATATATTGTTTTAAGAAATAATTAAAGGTAATACTAACAATAACATAAAATAAAGGATACATTTAATAATCTTTAATTTTGTTATTTCTATTATAGGCTATATAGATCCTAGTGGTTATATGTAGTGTTACCACCGACATAGAATGATGGCCCGCCATTCTCTCATACAATTTTTTCACATCAATTTTCATAAAGTTCATATTATTGAAAGGATACCAAGATGATTGGCGAGGATGATACACCTTAAAAAAATACAAGTATCCTATAAAACCAATAAAATATTATAATTACTCATATAAATAAATTATTTTAGAATGGAAATATGTTTTCTTTCAATATTCTATTACAAGATGGTTATCTTTATTTTTAATTAACTCTACTATTTTTCTAAAATCTAGGTGTTCTCTAAGTAGAGGAATTTCTAATCTACTTTACACTTGAAAGAGAAAATAGTAAAGAGAAAGTAAAGGTGCTACACATATTTCTATACTTATTTATTGTTTGTAGATTCATAAAGTGTAATTAATACATAAATAAGGACTTTACATGTGTCCTGGGTGCAAATTAGGTGAGCCCATAAGATAAAATACCAAGTGGATGCATTCACAACATCTTATCTACTACCTATAGATAGGGAAGATTGTAGATGTATGAATCCCTCACCCTTTTGTCACTTCCCACCATGCCCTCCACCTTAACATAGTCACACAAGAATAAGTTCTCATCAAACACATGGTCGAGTAAAGGAAAGAACAAGTGAATTATTACAAGCTATCAAAAACATTCCAATATCTCCATAGATAATTCCACATAAAAACACTTCTAAACCTGTAGTTGTAAACATGGCCATGGAATATTACGTAGAGTAACAATAAAAAACAATTAGAATAATATTAATTAGTAAACCTTAAGCTGCAAAACCCCAAAAAATATACCACCATCAATAAAAGAGCACATAAATATGTCACCTCACAAGATAGATATAGGGCTTCACATAGACCCACGAGATGTGGCATAAGGGAAGATGTTTTAAATGAAGGTGACATTGAGAATCTTGAAACTCTCTTCCACATGCTCAGAGGAAAATAACTTGTCTACTAAAAATACTAATGGAACTCCCAATTTTTGTACGTGCATAAGAAACCACATGTTAAACATGTGGTGGTGCCCAAATGAACACAAAATAGTCCTTGTGCATGAGTGTCGAGGTCATGGTGGTGGGACCAATTGGGGTTATGCTATAAGCATTGGTATTTGTTGGATAATATTTGTAGTTCCCAATCCTCTTCGACACTTATTATACCCATATTTTGATTATTGTGGTTAGAGACATGGACATTATTACTATATTTTAATTAACATGCTTTGATAGACGGTAGAGATATTTTGAATTATCGATATGTTGTGACTCATATTGTGGATGATATGAAATCCTAGAGGCATGGATATATATTTCAAAGTGTTGATGATGATCTAGTGTTGTTACTTTATATATACTGACACTTTAGATTCTTGATATATTGATTTTGTTAGATGATCGAGCTAGTCTTGTGATCTCATTGATGTTAGTGAAATGGTAGAATTGAAATATCTAGAAATTGTAAATATTATGTAGAATTAATTAACCTTGATGATGATTTTGTTATTTTATATGATGATGTAAACCAATAAATATACATGTGTTTTATTGTTTGATGTTATTGATATGGCCTTGAGTTCGAAGAGGTATTATTTTTATTTTTGTAGGAAATTGTATCACAATAAACAAGAAGGGGCTAGGAGACCAACCATGAAACAATATTGGATATTGACAACAAGGTCACCTTGGAGACTTTGTGTTATATATCTTGTTGTGTATGTTTGGAAGTCCCCATGGGAAGGGGTAACCTCAAATGTGACAATGGGTTTATGTGTTGTTTTCCTATTTAATTTTATTTATTTAGTTATGTATGTGATTTATTTATTGCAATGTATGCTCACCTTATTATTACTTGATTAATGTGATTTGGTTTTGTCAATTAATTATGTGTTTAAGTTAGTTGAGATGTTACTACTACATGTGGGGATTTATTAGGTTAGATAGTCCTTGTTATATTATTGATTTGGGGATGATTTTATAGATTTTGGAGTTGTGTACTCAACCACACTTTTCAATCTCGAATTTGGGATTAGGAGCCACTTTTTGAAGCTTGTGGGATAAGTAAATTTTGTCTCATACGCTTAAACTCACCCACCAACTATACCTATGATGTCGGGGTCAAAATTAGGCCGCATTATGTGTTTTGAATGGGTAAAGAGGAATTAATTGTAATTTTTAAAACTCCTTTAATTTTGTCCTTAGGAGTATGGAGTAGTGGTATGTGTGTACAAGGGCACTTCGCATATCCTTACCCACCCATTTATGAGTCTTGGTTTGTGTGTTTGACTTGGTGAAGTGGATTGGAGGAAAGTGATATGGCATCCTACATGGAGCCACCTCACCCCTATCCTCATTTTATATTTATGTAAGTTATTGATGAGTTTCGGGGGTTAATTATTTCTATTTCACACTTTCATTTGTGGAGGATCTCGGCTTGAGTTCTTATTTGGATCTGTGGATCTTGTTTCTTATGGATTACAGACTCTTACAATGGCAAGGTAGGGTATTTATGCATGAATTTTATTTTATTTGTTGTGTGATTGCTTGTAAAATGAATGAATGTTGTGTTGTTTTGTATTTGGGTTAGTATGACCTTAAGGATGGTGTGGGAGAAGGAAAATGGGGATATTTTGAGGGAGGGATAAGATTTTTGTATATGCATTTGGAGGGATTTTGGGTTGGGTGTCCCACCTTGTGATAAAAGAAATATTTCTTTCTTATCTTGGTATGTTTCATTTGAGGGAGTGATAAGAGATTGAGGGAGGGATAAGAGTTTTGTTTTGGTTGTGTGGATGAAGTTTTTAGAGGTTTTAAGGTGGAAACTTAACCCATTGGGAGGCATAAGGGATTCCCCATATTTCTCTTCTCCCTTGGCTTAGATTTTAAGCCTTTGTGTTTGGGAAAAATTGTATATTTGTGACTATCAATGTTATTGTGTTTGTATGTGTTACAAATTTTTGGTATGAGTGTATGTATTGTGAAGCCTTTGTAAAAGTTTCCTGTTAGCAATATTTTAATATTGTGAACATTATTATTATTGTGCAAATAATGAGTTGGTGACAACTCGTAGAGATCTCTTAGAGAGATTCTAGGTTTGTTGAGTGAGAATAGGTATTGGGAGAGATAAGTGGGATGCTGAGTGATCATGAGAGAGATATGAGGGATAGAAGTTGACTCCTTAGTTTAAGGATGTCATTTACCTATATATGTATGTAATCCCTCCAGTGTAATTTATCCCGAATGAATTGAAATCATTGTGTTCATGTTTATTGTTCTGTCTGTTTCACGGTTATAATCTGAGCAAAATTATATCATTGGTATCAGAGCGAAGTTCATCCTAGGATACTGGAGGTAGCATTGACTTCTCTGCATTGCAGTATGGTGGCTCAGATCTGACAAGAGATCAATCCAAGTTTCCAGCACGTCCCCCTGATCTGTATGCACCCTCTAACAGTGAGCACATCCTCCAGACGTCTGCATAAGGCACGAGTGCCTGGAAATGGACAGACTGTAGGCCGTGTTTTGTGATTTTAACCGTATTTCCTTGCATGTCTGTGCTATTCGTTTTTACAATCATCACCATTTAGATCCATTCAAATATGAGAGTCATTCAGATCTGCACTCAGTAGTTGTTTATGATTTTCATATTGGATGTTCCTCAACACATCACCTGTTTGAATCCTCGTTATTATGTGAAATTAGTTTTGGATTTATAATTTATAGTGGTAGAAGTTGAAGCCTTCCATTTCAGGTATGGATCTATAAAAATACGGCAATCACTATTGTGAGGATCTGCAAACGAATACAGGAGGACACTATCTTGTATTATTATTTGCTATATTCGAGAGTGCAGAGAAATGATACAGTTTTCTAATACAAAGATTACATGCACTATAATGGAGGCTTTCCCGCATGGATCAGTCGATACGCATGGATAAAGGAAGGAGAATTGGTTTTGCGTGGGAGGCTTCATAGATCGGGTATTATTCCAGCAATGATCAAATCTATTGACAGTTATGTAGTCTTGCATGTCCTTCTCTGCCATATGTCCAACTCTGCCATATGTTCATTCACATGCCATTAGTTTAATTAAATCTTAGATTCATATCCCTTCATTTTGTGTAGTTATGAAATAGTCTTTCTTTTTCGTGAGAGTCTAAAATAAGTCTAATGCCATTACCTTTGGCTATTTGTTATTTAAAAAGTAATTTTTGAGTTATTATTTTATTTTCGTTCCCCATTTGTCTCTTGTTATAAATAGTGTGTATGTGTGTCATAGTAAAAAGTAATATCTAATTACTTTTTAAAATGTTATTGTCGTTTTGTCTAGTGTAGTAAGTCAAAGCGTCAATCTAGTCAGTATCGTCAAGACGTTAAAAGAATTTTAACAGTGTCAAAATTTTTAAATTGTTTGTAAAAAGGGTGTATTTTCGGTTGAAACCGACACCTATTTGTGTCAAATTGTGGAGAGTCATAATGGATAAATTGGGTTATGTTGAAAAATTTGATGGAAAGGATTTTCACACTTGGCAAGTACGAACTCAGTTGACACTCATTAACAAAGATTTGTGGGAAGTTGCGGATGGAACATTCAAGAAACCAACCGATGCTGATGAAGCAACCAAATGGGAGAGTAGAGATCGTAAAGCAACAGCAATCATTGGACTTGGATTGTCTGATGCATATTTGCATCATATAGACCTTTCAAAAAGTTCAAATTTCATTTGGACAACATTGAACAAGTTGTTTGGATCCCAAACCGGAAGCGCAGCAGTGACCTTGAAGCGTGGTTGTTTGGACTCAAGATGGATGAAGGAGAAAACATGGTACAACATATAAGTAAGTTTCGGTCTATTTTGAATCAATTATCAGGGATAAAACTTAAAGTAGAGGATGATGATGCAAAAGTTTGTTTTGTTGAATAGTATGCCATCTCGCTATTCAAACATTATTTTTACTTTGAGCAAGATCAATCTGACAGCCTAGAAGATCTAATTTCTTCACTGATAGATGAAGAAAATAAGAATGTTACACTAGAAGAAACTGCAATGTATGGTAAAAACAAGTCATATGATAAAGGGAGATTTAAATCTTCTTTTAAACAAAGATCAAATTTCAGAGATACAAAGAAACATATCACTTGTTACTATTGTAAACAAGATGGACATGTATCTATAAACTGCAAGAAAAGAGCACGAGATTTACTTGATGGAAAAATAGAAGAAAATGCCATGGTTGCTAATGAAGAAGAAGACAGTGATAAAGAAGAACCTTTGGGTGATGGTTATGAATCTGAAGACTTCCTTCTTTAGATAACTTTCAGATGGAGGCCGGAGGCAACGGAGGAAGGAGGTTGATCAGCGACCTCTCGTCAGGCACCATCGACGAGGCCGCGGTATTGATTTGGTGGCCAAGTATTTCAGTTGTGTGTTTGATTCCATTATTGTTTGTAATAAGAACAGATGTCACATTCCTGTTCAGAATTGTATTTCCTTTTATAACCTCCTGATGTAAATATGTGATAGTAGAAAGATAAAAGCACAAGAAAAAGCAAAGATCATGTTTTTCAAGAGGATGAACAAAGGTTCATGAGCAGGGGCTCGACCTAGGACAAAGGTCTCATATTGTCGAACAGGGGTTCGTATTTGGTGAACAGAGGTTCAGCGTACCAAGATCATGAGCATGCAGGGGGTGCAAGTCAGTAGAAGACGTGTGAATGTTTTTTTCTACATTGTTCACATTAGGGGAGTGTATGTGTGGAAATAATAATGTTAACAATAGGGGAGTGAATGTTAGCAATATTTTAATATTGTGAACATTATTATTATTGTGCAAATAATGAGTTGGTGATAACTCGCAGAGATCTCTTAGAGAGATTCTAGGTTTGTTGAGTGAGAATAGGTATTGGGAGAGATAAGTGGGATCTTTGAGTGATCATGAGAGAGATATGAGGGATAGAATTTGACTCCTTAGTTTAAGGATGCCATTTACCTATATATGTATGTAATCCCTCCAAAGATTGTAATTCATCCCAAATGAATTGAAATCATTGTGTTCATGTTTACTCTGCTCATTACTGTTTCACGGTTATAACTGAGCAAAATTATATCATTTCCATGGTTGTTTGTTATTATTTATTGCTTCATTTTTGGGGCTTGGGGGCCAATGAAAACGATGGCTTATCCTCATTGGAATAAGGTTTGAGGTGAGCGTTTTCACCCCTTAGTTGTTGTTTTGATATGGAGTTGAAGAGAAAAGGAGCTCAAAGTTGATGCCTTGCATAGATTTTTTTATATAGAAGACAAAGAAAGATAAATCTTATTTTTGTAAATTTCATCATGTTGTTTCCACCTTTGAGTGGAAGGCTTGTATATACTTGTATTTTAAAGAGAGTTTCTTGTAAATTTAATTATCAAGCTATGTATTGGAAATGGTTGAAAGGAAGAACTTGTAAGTTGTATATTATTGAAAATGTAACTCTTTTAAATATGGAATTAAACCAAAAGTTGCATTTTTCAGGATGAGAATGTTAGGTTAACATATATTAATAAGTGGAAATATAAATGTGCACACCATAATAAAAGTAAATAACAACATAAAACAAATTACACATAATAAAAGTAAATAACATAAAACAAATTACTGTATGTAACGTGGAAAACCCGTAAATGGGTAAAAACCACGGAAGAATAATCCACTATAGAGAAACATTTTACAACCTAGTCCAATAACTCCTCCCTCACTTCTACTCCATGTATTTACCCATAATCCAAATGATTCACGTGATTTAATGAATATGACCTACAGTCATATTTAAATAACCCGAAGGGTTATGTCCATATTAAGTGATGGGGCACACCCCGATTTAATAAATAGTTAGTTAATTAATAACTAACAAACCTAATCTAAAGTTTATATTTAAATAATAAGAATATAAACTATTCTATATTATTTAACTATAAACTAAACATTATGATGCACTTAATATTATAGTTCTAACACTCCCCTTAATATTAAGTGGGATCCATATGCCAACATTACCTGTTTTGTACAACAGATTTACAAATCCATAAACCCTAAAGGTTTAGGCTAGCACATGTACTTTTGAAGGAATTATAACACCTTCATCATGCTCAACTTACCTTTTGGTACAAAAGGATTTGGAATCCATAAATCAGACATATGATTTAGGCTAAGCATGATTTGTGAGACTACATCTCACTGTTTCTCATGGAAATATTCTTATACCACATCTCTAGGAGCCTTTATAACACAAGGACCTCCTTTACAAATAGATGCACACTGGATTGTATTTTCCCGTAAACTCTATCAATTTACATGTAAACTCTATCAGTTTACTTTAGATCATACAAGATCTTTTACAATGCTTTTAAACTAGAGTAGAAGTATAGAGGAGAAGGAGTCAACAACCCTGACCATTAGGAGGTGACATTACATGCACACTCCCCCTCAATGGAAACTTCTAAAAGGCCAAGCATTGCACACACTTGTAATATTTTACAACACACAATGGCTCATAAACATAACTGCAATCTTAATCTTCAATCTAGTAGAACTGGAGATCTCTATCACCACAAAGAACCTTCTCTCGGATAACACATATATGAACTTCAATATGCTTCATTCTTTGATGTTGAACTGGATTCTTTATCAAGAGTAATACCACTCTAACTACCACATAGAATAGGAATACTTCCTTCAACTTCCATGTGTATCTCTTCCAACAACCGCTTCAACCACATGGCTTCTTTTCACTGCTTCCATTGTACTTCTCTGCCTCAGTAGAAGAAATGGAGACTATTGGTTGCTTTTAACTGTTCCAAGTAATGGTTCCTGCACCAAAAAACTTGAACACATATCCAATATATTTTATATCTAACACAACATCAACATGGTTAGAGTCACAATATCCATATAGACATCATAATAAGCATAAATATAAATCATTATTGATTTCACTTTTAACCAATTGTAAAAGTTAAACACAAGTTGTAAAACAACTAACATAACAATATGCTTAACAACTAACCATGTTAGAATATGTTGAAAAATTCAACATATTACTCTTGAAAATATATATTAGATGCAATTAGTATTGGACGTCTCCAATACAAACGCAAGGGTGTCCCCAAGTGTTATTTGATATGCATATAATAATATTTTAGTTTTGTATACTAAGAAATATCTTCATTATCTTATTGTAAGCCTTTACAAATGAGATAAGAATTGATAACATATCAGATAATCAAGTTATACAATAATAATAACAAAAACATAATCCACCAACTATGGATACTTCCCATGGATTTTGCTTCAAACAATGATCATGTAAGCACTTTTTAATACATGAATAGTAGTTCTATTTTTGAAGCAAAAGCACATATAAGCTATTTTTTTTTTTGTATGTTTTCACTTGTAGTTACTTTAAAAAACATCTCTTTTTTCAACAATATATTTCAAATAGAAAATATACTTTTCATTTAGAAGTAATTTATAAAGCTATTATATTAGCACTATGATTATTATCATCATCATTATCTTGATTTTGATATGATTTATTCCATTTCTGATTTTTGAAATTTGACTTATTTTTAAATTTACAATCCTCTTTTTTATGTCCAAATTTCCCACAATTATGACATTTACCATCAAAACTAACTTTTAAGTTTCCTAGTTTCTTGTTTTTATTAGGAGTTTTAAAAGTTGATTTTTGATTCTTGTTAAACCTAGAAGGTTTACCTTTTTATTTTTGAGCAAGAAGTGCTGTGTGGCATTTTCTTTTGAATCAAAATTAGTCATAACTTGCTCTTCCTAAACAAGGAGATTACTAAGGGTTTGAAAATTTGGAATGTCTTGTTTGGATTGATACTTTGAATTCAAAATTGAAATGAAATTTCTAAATTTTTCATGAATATTTAATTGGATAATAAAATAGAGCAATTTATCATGAATCAAATTACTGCCAGATCCATCTAATTGTGACTTAATATTTTTTATTTTTGCTAAATAATTAATCACTTTTTCATCTCCCTTCATGGGAGTTGTCATAAGCTCTAAAACCAATTTAATAATTTTTGATAAACGCGTACCTTCGTGCATCGACTCCAATTGTGTCCAAGCTTCACTAGGACTTTCTAGATTTCCAATATGAAGTAGAAAATCATCTTGTACGCTTCGCAAGATAATGGACATCGCCTCTTGTACTTTCTATTGATATGTGGCGACATTATCAGTAGTTACATGTCTTCCTGTAGGAGCTCTCTCTGTTCCATTTACAACTGCCCATAGTTTCATGAGCCATGAATTCTACTTTCAATCAAATCTTCCAAATGTTGTAGTTATTTCCATTCAACATCTGAGATTTATCAATTGAAAATTGATTAGACCCCATTTGTGCGTAAAATATAGATAAAACAATTAATAAACAAGGATTAAAATAAGAGTTTATAGAAATTCCCCCTGTTGTATTTTAATCTCGTAATCGATCTCGATCAATTTTACGTCACAAAAAAATACTGTATATAAAAGAATATATACACGAAAAATAAGTTAGAACGATATAAAAAATTCAATCGAAATGCGAGTGGATTTTTTTAGTTTTCATAAAAACAATTTTCCCATCATATAGAATATATTATTTTTAAATAAAATGATATTATTTTACTATTTTTCACAAAAAAATAATTTTTATAATTTGTTTATATTTTGGAAAAAGTAAACAAATAATCTATATATATATATATAATGATTTGTATATAATAAAAATTATATACCTCAAAACTTTATATATATATATATATATATATAATTTTATATAATTATAATTTTTATCAAAACTTAAAAAATTATACATAAAAAAAATTTACTTAAAAATAATAATTAAAACCTCCACGGTCCACGTTAAAAAAGGTAAAGAGGTAGGTGGGTGGGTTTATACAAAAATTTTAAATGTCTACATGTGAGCCCAATACCACCTCAAGCATTGCATTAAAAAATGAATGCATAGCTCTTATCCTATGCATTAAACCAAGCAAATATATACGGGGTGGTGGTTTAATTATTATAATCAACCACCATATTAAAAAACTCCATAAAACATGCCCCCACTTTTGGATGAAACAATTAAGAAAAAGAGATAGGTTTTAATTATTATATGTTATATTTGATGTATTAAATCATGACACACACTTGTGTGGAGTGATTAGGATTTAATATATGCAAAAGTCACGGGTAATATATAAGAGTATAGTTTTTAATTAAAACTAAATTCCCTTTCCATGTGGTGTATGCAACATAGGAATTAGTAGTATAGTCTAAAACATAGGTTAGTATGTTTATAAACTAACATAGGTATTGTTTATTATTTTATAGTTTTAATAGGCCCCCTTCCATGTATTTTATCTCTAACCAATCAAAAAATTGAGATAGTTATTTTCATGGAGGGTTTTTAGGAGATCTATTATTATTTTATTTTATTTTTTAACAAATTCCATTCCATCTCATTTAGTTTTCGAAGGTAGCTTAATATAACATTGGAATTAAATACTATACTTTGGCCTCTTATGAATATTTTATTAAGTCTAAAAAACTATAGAGTTATATTTTTATTATATAGTTTTATTACCAACTATAATTTAGTTTTATATAAATTATAGAATATAATTTATATAAACTAGGTTCTTTAATATATAATTTTATATATAAGTATTTATATATTTATATTAATATATATATAGTTTTATAGAATGTAACAAACTATTTACTTTTATATATTTATAAAGTATGAATATTATACCAATATTTTGTATAGATTTAGATATAAAATTATTTCAATTTTTTTTTCTTCAAAAAGTTAAAGAGGGTTTCATATTTCAAATTGTAAAAACAATATTAATAGAGACAAATGGTTTTTACACGATAATGAAAAACTTTAAATGACGTATTTTTAAATCTTGTCTCTTGTGCACTTGTCAAATTCACTTGAAATTTTTCACTTTGATTTCTTGAATTCCATAATTCATTAACATACCATATAAACTATACAAAATATTTAATAACTCTTACTTTGATTTCACAAATAGGTAATTCACGAAGTTGAATTATTTTTAATTAAACCTTGAAAATCCACAATGTCTTTTCACCAGTAATAAATAATCTTCCAAAACTAAGTTATTAAAACATAATAGGGGGTAAATAATATTTCAAATATTAAATACCTTCCCAACATTATATCCTTAGGTTACATTAGGAATATATTTGGAAAACCTCAAATGGGTAAAAACACCATGGAAGAATAATCCACTATAGAGAAACATTTTACAACCTAGTCCAAGAACTCCTCCTCACTTATACTCCATGTATTTACCCGTAATCCAAATGATTCACGTAATTTAATGAATATGACCTACAATCATATTTAAATAACCCGAAGGGTTATCTCCATATTAAGTGACGGGCACATCTCGATTTAATAAATAGTTAGTTAATTAATAACTAAAAACTTAATCTAAAGTTTATATTTAAATAATAAGAATATAAATTATTCTATATTATTTAACTATAAACTAAACATTATGATGCACTTAATATTATAGTTCTACGCTTTCAAAATTTCAACTTTTTTAACTTAGTTGTTCAAATATAGTTCTAAAACAATAAAACAAAGATTGTAATAAATAAGAACTTCAGAAATGTAGACAAATGTATATATTTGAGAGTATATACATATTTGTATATTTTTATTAACTATATCCCCAAACACTTGCAAATTATTTATGCCTCTTTTCCTGGCCCAATGAAGTCCATGAATCAAATCCTCATATTCAGCTGTGTTGTTTGAACATGCAAACTGAAATCTGAAAGTTGAATAATACTTGATGTTTTTTGTTGAAACCAACATTGCGCTACCTCCAAAGACCTTGTTTGCTTCTTTAACCATCAAAAACAGTCACCAAACTTCATTGTCATCCTAACTTGTTGGTTTGGTGATGTTAGGAATGGGTGAATTTTATTCGTGCACAATATACACCTAGTTCAAATTCTTCCATTTCCTTGTATGGGTCAAATGCATTCCTTTTGTTTTCCCATTCATCCAGAGTTAAATTTGGAATACCCTCAACCTTAGGACCTATTTATAGATCATTTCAACACCCTTCGATCAAAGGTCGAGCAATTTGCATTGATAGGACTTGGCACATGAGTCTCAATGTGAAAGTTTGCAATTGGTTCTAATCTAATCTACTTTGGCCCCATACCTCATCCTAAAAATCATGTGTGACTGGTCTACAAATTGATATCCACCAATTTTAGTGGTGAAGTCTCTTGATAGGCATAGTGGAAAGAATGGTAGAAGATCAATTACAAACACATCCCGCAAAATCGTGACATTAGGACAAATATGTAGTGTAAGACTTAACCCTTTGATGATCCCCCACTGTTCCTATTGTTGTCCCATCTAGTTGTACTAATCCTTTCAGCACTTTTTTATACTTTAGACCTAATTGATCAGCTATTTACTTTGGCATTACTCGAGCTACTTGTCTTGAATAAATCATGCAGTTATGTACCAAGTGGTTCCCAACAATCAATGACACATAGAATGTCGTGAGGCTTCAAATAATTTCTTAGTTGAAACCCATCTTGTTGCACTCTATTAGTGAGAACTTTATCCTCGTCCTTGGTTTGGTCCATTCGAGATTGACCAATTGGCCATTATAGCTTGCAAAAATCTCTTTGTCCTAGGATTTAAAGTGATTTCCACATGGAAATATTCACGTGTTTTCTTCATTTTGTCAATGATGTCAAAGGGGATGAATTATCCTTTTATTTACCTTTACTTGGAATGACATTTTCTAGATCTTGAACAGCACATGTGCTACCGCAATGGATGCCTTAGGATAATTTTGCACATTCAATGATGCATTATATCTACTTATTCCTTGTTGTGTAAGGTTAGGTTGAGAAAAAATGGATTAGATGGTTGTCCTCCTTTATGTTCCTCTTATTTGGTAGTGTGGTGGAAGCCATGCCTTGAAAAGGTGGTTTGTAAAATCTAGAGAAGCCTTCTATTTTCCAGTTAACCAATGTGGTCTCCGTAGAAGGTGCTTCTTACCTGAGTTTCTTACTACCGACCTCCCTATCGAATTGGTTCTTGGGACACACTAATGGTACACACCATCGAGACTAATTCATTGAACCATTGAAACATAATTAATGACTATGAGGTAGATTTTGTGGGTAATACAATTTGTACTCCCCGTGCCATGTTTTTTTGTATTAGAACCAAGACGCTCGATGTCAAGCCGTGTTTGGATCATATGGTCGGAATAGCTTGGCAGCTTGAGATTTTCCTTGGTTTGAGTTTTAATTTACATCCTAAGTTGGTGGTCTATTTTATCGGTGTGGGGCCTAGCTTGACACGAGTTTGAGGTGATGCGGTCAAAAATCTAATCTTTTTGTCTCTTGATACTCACTAGCTCATTTCCTAGGTTTTGCATTTGTTTCATAACCTCTTGTAACTCTTTTGAAGTGCTTGAAGAAGTCGATGCCTCATTGTTTCTTTGATTTCTAGGGGGTGGAATGGGATTCAAATCTGGTGTTTGACTAGCTATAGGAGCTCCCATGTCTGGATAGAGAGGCATTGGTGGCCTTGGTGCTAGCTTACCAGCTTGAATCAAGTAGTTTTCAGCTCTAATAGCAATGTTATAGGCTCCTGGTAGAGTTGTTCCTCCCATTGATTGGATCATCATGGCTATATTTAAATTTATAGCCTTCAAGAAATAGAGGAATGCTCCTTTGGTAGTTGGTCTAATAGTTATCAAAATCCTCTCGTCCCATGTTTATTGGAAAAAAAATTGAAATTTGTCATTTGCTCATTAGGATCCCTCTTGATTGTTGTCAATTGTTCTAATAAAGAAAAATTATCTCCTTTACCAAAACTTGATTATGGAGGGTTGTGCACAAATGGTCATAACTCGGGATGGATCGTGTTGTTAGGCTCCTAAACCATTTCAAAGCTTTACCTTAAAAAGATGAAGCTCACAACTTGACAATAATATCCATTTTATTGATTTCATGAATCGCAAAGACATTGGTGATGCTATGGATGTGGTCAATAGGAGTAGTATGACTTTATCCTATGAAATAGGGAATATTCTTTAGTGCCACAATTGGGACTTGATTTTGAGCATTAAGGGCATGTGGGATATTGCACGTGAAGTTCACATACGATTGGGTTGTGCTATGATGATGAGTCAAAGAACTCTCGTTGATGAAGAAAAGGTCTACCAAGTGGGGTGTAGAGAAAGTCTTGTTAAGTGGAGATGGTGATCTTTATGGTCTTCTTTCTCTCCTTCCTCTCGCTTGGTGATAATTGCAAGTAGAAAAGAGTCTCTTCCCGAGTATCGACCTAGTTTGAAATCTTCTCATGTACATGGGAAACCTGTGCTACTACACCATTGAATTCTATCACTTTCGAGTCGCTAGATGTGTTGGGAAATGAGCTTCTAAAGGTTGGATTTTGCCAAGTTACACACCAAACTCAACAAAACAAAAACAAAACTTTCAAGGACCTAATTTATGTGATATTCGGAGGTTGAATTTTTTTGGGATGACACCCAAAAACACAAAAATGGTAAGACTCTAAATATATGAAACTCCAAAATCCAAAGTTTGGAAAACTCCAAAATCTCGAAACCTAAAATTCCAAAATCTTGAGATGTCCGAAATCCCGAAATCCAAAATTCAAAAAAATCTAAAATTTCAAAAATCAAAATTTCAAAAAATAAAAAATACCCTTTTGAAGATTAGCCCCCAATCTATCAACTAGTGAAATTTGGACTTGTTTTGAGCAATTTAAGCCCTTGAAAATCTATTTTGGAGTTCATTCTAAGAGGTGAAAAATCTGAAATTGGAGAACTTGCAATTTATAAGTCCGAATTTCTTGAAAATGCATTCAAAGCTTGTGGAATAACTTCTTGGTCCCACTAGATGTTCCAAAACTATTGATGTCGAATCATAACACCCTCGAATGTATGTAACTCGATGGGTCAAACTCTCAATGTGATTGCATAACATGGAGCTTTTCCTAAAGTGTTGGAATTTGCAATCGGGAAAGATCTCTGGATGAAGGCCAGTTCCTATAGCTCTATTCTGATGCACACATCCAAATTGTCAAGGATCTACTCTAAAACCTACTCTAACTTGCCAAGGAGACAAGGTTAAGAAGATTACAAGAAAAAAACCTAAACTAATAGAGGTGATACACCAAAAGAATGTTAAAAACCTACTTTGTCATTAGACACAAACCATTAAAAATGTATACAATCACCATGCACATGAGATATAAAAATATTACAATGAGAGATTAGAAGATGACAATCAACACAAGAGAGGGCTGAAAATCATCCATGACTTTTATTATTGCTCCAAAGATTTGATATAGTGCATTACAATGGCCAAGAGGAAAGATTGCATTTACAATTTTTGATGGGAGGTTTTGAACTCCACAAATCCACTTACGAGATAAGGGAAGAAGGGAGGGTGAAAATCCAAATAATCCAACATTAGAAAAATGCCCCTCCTTAAAATTTATAGAAGAATGAGAGGAGATAGAATAATTTCAAAATCATACTTCAACCACCCTAGAATGCATTGAATTTTCCTGTAAAATGATGGGTGCCAATAAAAATCCATAAGCCCATTTACTATTTCTTGTTGGGCAAGAAAGGAAGCCCATACCTTCATTATTGTGGTAGGTGAGAAGCCTGGGACACTCTCTAAAATGTCGAACTGTATTTCTACATTTTGAATAACTTAGTATAACTTAAATTAAAATAACTAGTCGTAGTTGAGCAGAGGACCCCGTGATATTTCCAAAAGTATTTTCTTGTGCAAACTGAGCTCCTGACATAAAAGATATGGCCATCTAAAATTTGGGGTGTCATTCTATAAAAATGTGAGTTGTTGATCTTTTCTTTGAAGTTTTGAAATGCATGCAACTTTGAAATCTTGAAAACTTGGTCTTTCGACATTTTAAATTCAGAATTTTTTTATCTGTTCATCTTCTTAGCACACTGAAAACTCCGAAAATTCAAAACCCGAAAATCCAAAGATTTAGACTTTTAGAATTTTTAAAATTTTTGTTTAAGAAGTTGGGCTACTATTCATTGGAAAATCAACCTGAGACTTCCGAAACTCCGAAACCCAAAAGTCCAAATTTTTGGACTTTTAGAATTTTGGAACTTTTTCTCTTTTGTAATTTTTTCCTTTTGGACTTTTTCATTTCGTAATTTTTCCCTTTTGGACTTTTTTCTTTTGGAAATTTTTCCCTTTCAAATTTTTTTCTTTTGGAAAATTTTCCTTTTAGAATTTTTCTTCCAAAATTTTTCCATTTCGTGACTTTTTGAGTTTAGGATTTTTTCTCGCATTTTCTTACCGGTCATTTTGTTTCTCTAAAACTCTAAAACCAAAAAGTATGATATTTCAAACTTTCAGAATTTCAGACATTTTTCCTTTTCAAACCTTTGGCACTATTCACCTTCCCACACTCATGAGATCTCCAAACACCGAAATTTAGACTTCGTGTTTTCAGAATTTTGTGTATTTCAGACCTCTTCATTTTTTTCCCACCTTGTCTATGAAATACTGAAAATATCAAGCCTTTCTCCATTCTTCCACTTGAGCTCTGATCTCCTTCGACATTCCCTTGGCCATTCATTTGTAAACTTTGCATTTCCATTGTCGAGCCTCCCGCAACCTGATTTTCAAAATTGAAATGTGAGCTCGCATGACTAAACCAACCTCTCCATTTTCTCTGTGCAAGGTCACATTTGATCAAATTTTTCCCGAGGGGAAAATTTGATAATAGGTAATTTTAAGTAAAAGGTATGGGTATTAAGTGAATGGGGCCACTTAGTGGGTTAGGATCAGTTGTGACCTTTCCATTATAGATTAATAAATAAATAAATGACATTTGATTATAGGGATTAAATAAATAATATGGTGCATAAGTGACTTAGAAATGATCTGGAAGGGGATTAAAGTGATTAAAAGTTAAATGTATTGTTAAATAGATAAATGATGGGTATGGTTATTAAGTTATTATGGCAAGTAAATTTTAAATAACCCTAGAAAATAACCTTTAATAAACTTAAGAGGATTTTTTAATAGGTAAAATAACAAGTTTAAGTTTGATGGAAACCTTAGAAGAAGATTAAGTTCAGAAATGAGTTCTGAAATTAATTATTAATTTAATTTCGATAGTCTTATGGTTATGTAGATTTTATTAACGAGAATTAGAATTGTTCGCAAATAATGTTTATCACCTTTCAAACAAAAAAATTATTCCGTAATTTTCCTAGTAATTAAAGGACTTTGAACTTGTTTGGTGCTTCAAATTTTTGGGCATTACACTTGGTATTAGATTCGTGGGTTCAACACATGGAACATTTGGCACACATTGAAACACTTCAAGTAAACCTAGTACAACTTTACGCCTAGGATATACTACATTGTTGATAATTGAAAACATAGGAACTTATAAAACTAAAACAAACCTAGATGATGATGATGAACTAACTCGCCTTGGTTTGTGAAGGAGGCGTGGATTAGATGAGGATTTCTTGTATGTTGAGATAAATATACCACCTCCGAGAGAAGTCAATCACTCGCTATATTTACATAGATTATATAAACCCTACAAGAGGTCCATGACATTATACGCGGAGGTTTAATAGGGGAACAACCTAGTTGGCGGGATAGGGAGTCATTAGCGGAGGCTCATGCCCCTTCATAACACAACGAGGAGTAAAGAGCGGAGAACTCCAATGTGGTGCATGTTAGACCAAATTCACCATCGAGAGAGCTAAAAGATAGGTCTACGAGATATATGAGCCCTGCAGCAGAGATGGCCATGAGGAGAGACCTAGAGATAGAAAGACGATAGAAGTTGATCATATCTCGAGATATAATGAAGCTTGAGCTATAGGAAAATTTTAGGTAAAGGCTTGGTTAGTCAGCTTGAGCGGATGCTTCAAGCTATGTCCAGGTTCTAGAAACATGAAGGCTTGTGTCATGATTCATCTTCTGAGATACTGGGTAGGAGTTTCACGAGGACCTGGGAGAAGAAGCTCCACGTAGATTTAGATACTGTGACATGGGATTTATTTGAGGAGAACTTAAGGAGCTGATACTTATCCAGATGATTCATTTAGAAGAGGATCAATGAGTTTCATGACCTACGATAGGCATCTATGATAGTGGCTGAGTATGAGAGTCATTTTTGGACTTACTATAGTATGTTGAGTACATGCAAGATGAGTAGGTTATAATTCACGTGCTCATCGTGAGGCATGAGTTTATATTTGGGAGGGGTGGTGCATATAAATTTTTCACAAACATTAGTTGTGTCCATTGAGAAGGCCTATATTACAAAAAGAGAATAGGGGAAGACACAACATGCTAGAAATAGAGTGAGGAGCAAGATTCAGCAGATGTAGGATTTTTGGTCGAGGGGGCCATCCCCTCCTCATTAAGGTGAACATGGTTCAAAGCATAGTCTTCCTTCACCCACAATAGCCACATCAAGAATAAGTGGGAGTAGACCTGTCCACCATAAAGACCTCTACAGAGATTTGATGCACAAAGAGGGTGGAGTATGGGGCCTCCTCCTAGATCAAGGCACATGTAAAACCTAGAGCTTAGTCACATTGGGGCTTACTAGTAGTGGCCCACAGTCCATGGCAAGATCATCGAGACCTACTCCCCAAAACACTAATGTCATAAGTAGTTGGTTAAGATGATGAGATCCCTTTGCACCATTAGTTAGAGCTTTTGGTGTGACAACAAATAGTTACATGGTATCAAAGCCAAGCCTAAGCGCACTCAACTTGGAGTAGTACTGGGATGGGTGACCTCCCAGGAAAGCATGGTGTCGTTGCCTCCTAATGTTGTTGGAACTAATTTCATGAATACATGGTGGGTCCAGGGCTCACGTGGTTGCTTCTAGCTCCATCATATTGTTGGTGTAATGGTGGTTAACACGGTGAGATCCTTTTCCACAATGAGTTTGATATTTTGGTTTGATGGGAAATCGTTACAACCACTAGAGTACCCGGGATCCAATTCTCATTGGATGGAGATTGGTAGTTTTTATGGTTTGGTGTACCCGAAACCATTTTAGATTGTCCAAAAACCCTAATAAAAAGGGTAAGGGACCTATCTTTGAGCTACTGGAATTGGTGACATGACATGCAATCACATGATTTATGTAGTGGCCAAGAACGAAGAGGTAAAGCACCAAGGCATAGTGATAAAGAATTTAGGTAGCATCGGTGGTATTCCTACCTCTATCTTATTTGATTTAGGATCTTCTAATTCCTTTATTTATCCATCATTAGTAGAGTGATGCAGGTTGGTGGTAGTTAGGTAGTGTCGTAGTTTGGATGTTGAGATGATTTATGGAGAAAATCTCACAGTGGACTCCCTAGTCAAGGAGTGTGTAGTTGACCTAGGATCCTTCACCATGACCTTAGATCTTCACATCCTTCCCTTGGGTTCTTATGGAGTCATTTTGGGTATGGATTGTCTATCTCGCAAACATAGCTAGAGTGAACTATTACAAAGAAGCTGATATCTTGTGCATAATTTGGGAGTTGAGTTAGTGATAGTTGGGGTTAGGAGGCAAATTTCTATTCGCACTATATCTGTTATGCAGCTTAAGTGGTGTGCAAGGTGAGGATGTCATTTATATGCTATTATAGTCAATAATAGGTCGAGGACAAGTATAGTGGGCCCTCACTTGATGACCATCACATTTTTAGGGAGTTTGCAAATGATTTTTCTAGTGTGTTACTTGTCCTACATCCCCCACGAGAGATATATTTCCATATAGATTTACTTCCTGGAGAAAAGCCTATCTCTCGCGTGCCATATATGATGACTATCCCTAAGCTTTGTGAGCTCAAGTTTTAGCTGGAGGGACTTCTTGAGAAGGGCCTAATCCTTCATAGTGTATCTCCTTGGGGTACAACAATGATTTTCAAGAATCGTTACCAAATTCCATGCGTCGATGATTTGTTTGATGAGATGAAGGGGGCTATAGTGTTTTCCAAGATAGATCTTAATTCAAGTTATCATCGATTGAGTACTTTGAAGGTGGATATTCATAGGAAACCTTCCACATGAGTTATGGCCACTATGAGTTCATAGTTGTGTCATTCATCTGACGTATTCCCTACGAGTTCATGAGTTTGATGAATGGGGTATTCAAGACATTTTAGATCACTTCATGGTCATATTCCTTGATGACATATTGATATAATCACGCATATATGAGGATCATGAGGAGGACCTTCGTGAGGTTTTGCGGTTTCTTTGAGAGCATTAGAATTTTATCCCAAATTCACCCCTTGAGGTAATTTGGATAACTTACATAATTTTCTCAAGCTCGAGTAGGTAGAAATGGTAAAAGGAAAAAAATCAGGTTTTGAAGGTCCCTTTGGTTTCTCTCTAACTTCCTCATCCAAGGAAAAAATACAAGAAGTTGAGATAATTGCAAAAAATGAAAAATTCAGCTTGTGCTAGTGTATTGCGGAAAAATCGAGTTTTTGGAGCCTTGGCCACACATGTATGCACGGTAAAATCTAGGACCCAAAAGCTTTGAATACCCCGTAGGTATTTCAAATCTACAAATTCAGGTATATTTGATCCACACGGTCAACAAGAAATTAGGACACACAGGACCCGCAGAGCCGAAATAGCCACATTCCTTTATTGGGTGGAAAATTTGGGTTGAAGTAACCTAGGCCGCACAGCCTACGCACGTGATGCTTGGGACCCAAAACTGAATTGTCTAATTTTTTTAGGGTGGGTTGAAGGGATGCGAGACAAAGCGGCGGTCAACGACCCTCACATCCCGGCCAACGTTGGGACAAGCAGGACGCTAGGACTTGATTTTGCAAAAACATTTGACAAGAAGGAGGCTTGCATGTGGATTAGAGGTTTTTATCTCTGGGATAAGCGGGACACAAGGACCCAAAATGGTTGATATGCCTGTATACAAAGGAAAATTCAATGTTTGACCCCAGAACTTCAAATGGCCATAACTTTTGACTCTGAGCTTCGATTTTCACAAAATTGGAATATCTCTGGATTTCTTATATTTAATAAGGGTAGCTATATTAAAATAAAATAAAAATCCTTAGCTCTAATAAAGTGAGATGCTTATTCCCATCAAATGATAGAAATACTTGGCAGACCCAAAATAGCTTCCCACACTCATAAGGCCATAAAATTTTCATTTCTCATTGAAAAATGCACAAAATTGGTACCGTTGGAATCATGTTTCGAGCCCAATACAAAGAAATCAAGAAATAAGGAATTTGATAATGATCGATGGATATTTTGCAAAAACTTGGCTAGGTTTAGAATAATGTTTTATTTGGTAGTTGGGATGCATTTAATGGAGCATGGGAGGAAATTTCTTACTGCAACAAGTCATGGGGTAGTATGGGAGCCTTTTCCAAGTAAAAAACATCATTTCACCCCATTTACTACCTTTTACAAGTGGTTGGAGGACGAGTTTCAATATTTTCATTCCCCCTCTCTCTCTTCTCAGATTTCTATAGATTGGAGTGTTGGGATCATTGAAAAGGGGGATATTTTTGCACAAGCGAAGCTCTGGGAATTTTTTTGTGAAGCCAATGTGCTATAGGCCCTTGTAGTGGACTCCTTGCAGGGTGATCCAGGACCTTATCTTGTAATAGATTGAATTGTGTATACTCATAAGGCAATAGATGCAAGTTTGTGGATGTATCTCCGCCACCGTGTTTTTGCATTCCCATTGCCCCTTCAATCTTATTGTGTATATATAGTGTCTATCTTATAATATTTTAGGGATTCATTTTTATTTTCCATGTATGGAATATTGTTGTGAATACGGGATTGCTAGTTTGTGGAGAACTCGTTATCATCCCTTCTAGTATGCACTTTGATTCTACTTTCCACACATTGGAAGACTATTCTCACTCTCCTTTTTCTCGGTGTATCACCACTTTAGTGTAGGATTTGTTTTCATGCACTCTCTCTCCTTGGTCCCTTGGAAAGTTAGATTAGGATAGATAGTTTTTCCGCATTAGAGTAGATTGTGGCAAGGTAGTTTAGGAGTAAGAACTAGCTTTCTCTGGAGATAGTACCCATGTTATCCAATCACACCGTGAGCTCAAGCACACACACTTGTGTAAACCATAGGGTGTTGTGATTCGGTGATAATGAAGAACTTTATGGGAACATGGATAAGTGTACATTCTTTTAGTCGAGGTTCAATATCTAAACCACATTATTTCTAGGAAGGTTATCACAATGATCGATCCTTCCAAGATTAGAGCTATCATTGATTGGACAATACCGACCAGTGTGATCCAAGCACGCACCTTCATGGGATTAGCAAATTATTATAGGAGATTTGTTTAAGATTTCTCGTGTATTTCTTCATACCATCACTTCCCTACAACGGAAAGGGAAGAAGTTTGTTTGTTTAGACAATTGTGAGCGGCCTTCAGGACTCTAAAAAATGTCTTACTTCAAAGCACCTATCCTAGCAGTGCTAGATCCGTAGAGGGACTTATTTATTTATAAAGATGCTTCATTGGCAAGGATATGAGGATTATTGATGCAATATGGCTGAGTAGTTTCTTTTGAGTCTTAAAAACTAAAGGATTATGAGCTCAATTATATAACTCACGACCTTAAGCTTGTAATGATTGTTCATGTTTTGGTTTGATGGAGACATTTTTGTTGGTAGGAGGTTCATTCTCAGGATAGATCATTTAATTCTATGAAACCTCTTCACTCACCCCAATCTCAACACTCACAACGACGTTATATGGATCTTATATGAGTTCGATATGGAGATATAGCATGTGAAAGGAAAGGAAAATGTGGTTTAAGATGATTTGAGCGATCGAGGCATATTGTTATGGATACATTAGTGGACAGATTTTCAGATTAGGATCTGCAGAACTTCCAAATGACAGTTTTACCTTTAGCTAGAACATAGATTGATTCTCAAAGACCCTTGAGGGGAATTTTGAGGATTGGTGTAGATCCAGATGGACTTGTCAAGTACATAGGTAAGATTTGTGTACCTAGAGATGGATGGTTACAGAGGATATATTAGTAGAGGTTCATCATGTACCCTATTCAACCTACCTAAGGATGAAGAAGATTCACACTACATTAAGAAAATGGTATCATTGGAAAGGACTTGGGAGGGACATAGCTTGGTTTGTGTCTCGATGTCCTGAGTGTCATAGGGTGATGCTTGAGCATTAGTATCCATATGGCTATATTTACCCACATGTTATACTAGAGTGGAAATGGGACACTATTTCCATGGATTTCATAGTGGAGCTACCTACGCCAAGATACCATGACGACGCTATCATGGTCATGGTGGATAGATTGATGAAAGTAGATGATTTTCTCTAGTGAAGACCACCTATACTCATAGTGCACTCACACGAGTGTACTTGGATGAGATAGTTAGAATTCATGGGATTTCGTAGAATATTATTTGTGACCATGATCCTTCGTACACCTAACATTTTTGAATTACCACACAACATGCTCTTGGTATGAGGATTAATTTTCATACAAGTTATCACCCCAAGACAACTAGAAAGACTACGCGGTTGAACCAGTATTAGAGGATGTGCTTTTCATGTACGTTATGTACCATTAGTCACGATGGGATAAGTATCTATATCTAGTAGATTTTACATATAATAACAATTTTTAGAGTTACATCAACATGATACCATTTCAGGGATATGTGGTACAAAGAGTGCAAGAATCCATTGAGTTGGGGAAAGTTAGAAGAAAGAGTCACTCTTTGACCATTTTTGTTATAGGACATGGAGTATCGGTCATCTTGATTAGATAAAGGTTGTGAAGTGCAAGATAGAAAAAATAAGTATGCGAGATAAGAGAAGAGTTGACCGCATGGTTATGAGGTGGGCTCGAAGGTATTTCTGAGATTCAGGCCTCATAAGAGTCCCATCCATTATGGAAAATGATCTAAGCTAGCTCCAAAATTTATGGGTCCATTTGAGACCTTGGAGTGGATTGGTCCCATAGCCTACCACTTAGACTTGCCACCCATCTTGTCTTGCATCCATGATGTTTTCTACATTACGTGTTATGGAGATACATTCCATATCCTTCTCATGTATTGGATTAGACCGCATTATAGGTACAAGATCGGGATAGGTGATGGTGGATCCCATGCACATTATAGAGTGCATAACCTCGGCCTATTGATGCGTAATAACAACACCCCGAATGCCTACAATTTGATGGGTTGAAAATATTAGTGTGATTACATAACGTGGAGCTTTTCCCAAAGTATGGGACTTTACAATCAGAAATCTCTACGGATGAAGGAAGGTTCCTATTCCTATGTTTTGATGGACACATACAAATTGTACAAGATATGCTCTAAAATCTACTCTAACTTGCCAAGGAGACATGGTTAAGAAGATGAAAGAAAATAAACCTAAACTAACAAAGGTGATGCACTAAAGGAATTTTGAACACTTACTTTTCCATTAAACAAAACCATTGAAATGTAATACAACCACCATACACAGATAAATAGGATTGCTATGAGAGATTAGAGAGCTACAATGAACATAAGAGAGGGTTGAAAATCATCCATGACATGTATTATTGCTCCACAAATTTGATACAAGATAACTACAATGGCCAAGAGGCAATATTTTCATTACAATTTTGATGGGAGGTTTTAACTCCACAAATCCACTTACGGAAAAGAGAATAAGGGAGGTGCAAAGCTAGATCATTTTCCAACCTCTTGAAAAATTCCCCTCCTTACAATATATAGGAAGAAAAATGAGAGAAGGAGATGAGAATAATTTGAATTCTTTCTTCAACCACCCTAGAATGCATTGAATTTTCCTGTAACAATGATGGGTGCCACTGCAAAACCCATGCCTCCATGTACTATTCCTTGTTGGGCAAGAAAGGAAGCCCATACCTTCATTATTTGGGTAGGTTGGAAGCCTAACACATTCAAAAATGGTGGACTTTATTTCTTAATTTTAAATAACTTAGTTCCACTTGAGTAAAGAGACACTCGAGAGCTTTCGAAAAGTCCTTTCTTGTGAAAATCGAGCTCCTAGTCAAAATTTATGGCCATATGAAGGTCGGGTGTCATTCCCGCAAAATGGCGGGTGGTGATCTTTCTTTTCAAGTCCAAAATGTATGCAACCTCCAAACGCTAAAATTCAGATTTTCAAAAATTTTGTTTGGAAGTGGAACTATTGTTCACTATTCAAAATGGCACGAGATTTCGAAAGTCTAAAAGTCTAAAATTTTGAACTTTTGGAATTCAGTAATTTCGAACATTAACTCTTTTTTTTTTATGTTTTGGGGTTTGAGAGTTCAAAGTCCAAACTCAAAAGTCTAAAAGTCTGAAATTTTTGATTTTAGGAATTTGGAATTTTGGATATTGAGTCTTCAAACCTTTTTCCACTATTCACCTCAAAACCGCGCTAAGACTTCCAAAACCCCAAAACCTAAAAGTCTAAAATTTCAGACTTTCAGACTTCAGGATTTTAGAATTTTCCGATCCATTTTTGTTCTCGTTCATCGAGATCCTTGAAACCTCGAAACCGAAAGTCCAAGATTTTGACTTTTAGATTTTGGGATTTCAGACTTTTGGGGCAATTTTTCCAACTCCACGCCTAAGAGTTATGAAAATCAAACCTGAAAGTCAAAAATTTTGACTTTCAAACTTCGTGATTTCGAGACTTTTGGTTGATTCCTAGAAATCCTCTTTTAGCCTAGCTCTAAAAATCTCCACCTCCAAAGTTTGATTTTGGACTTTAGAACTTCTTGATTCTTCGAAATAGCTCAAGATCATGAGCTTCCTTGAAATTTTCTTGACCTTTCTTAACTTTATTCACCCAACTCCAAAATGTAATCCTCCAAGACCGAATCAACCCCATCGGCTTCTCTCGCGTGCAAGGTCAGGTTTTTATTTTTTCCGAGAGGAAAAATTGGATAACGGGGCCTTCAAGGGCATGAGATTGATTATTATACTATGATTTTGATTATTGTGATTAGAGAGATGTACATTATTATTATATTTTGATTAGCACGTTGATAGACAATAGAGATATTTTGGATTATCGATATGTTGTGACTCATATTGTGGATTATATGGACTCCTAGAGGCATGGATAGATATTTCAGTGTTGATGATGATCTAGTGTTGTTACTTTATATATACTGACACTTTGGATTCTTGACATATTGATTTTGTTAGATGATCAAGCTAGTCTTGTGATCTCATTGATGTTGATGAAATGGTAGAATTGAAATATCTAGAAATTGTAAATATTAGGTAGAATTGATTAACCTTGATGATGATTTTGTTATGTTATATGATGATGTAAATCGATAAATATACACGTGTTTTATTGTTTAATAATATTTATATGGCCTTGAGGATGAAGAGGTATTGTTTTGATTTTACAGAAATTATATCACAATAAACAGAAGGGGCTTGAGACCAACCATGAAATAATATTGGATATTGATCAACAAGGTCACCTTGGAACTTTATGTTGTGTATATTATCTTGTTGTCTATGTTTGGAGGTTCCCATGGGAAGGGGTGACCTCAAATGTGACCATGAATTTATGTGTTGTTTTTCCGTATTTCATTTTATTTATTTAGTTGTGTATGTGATTTATTTATTATAATGTATGCTCACCTTATTAGTTCCTAATTAATGTGCTTTGGTTTAGTCAATTAATCATGTTTATGTTAATTGAGATGTGACTATGTGGGCATTTATTGTGGGTAGATATTCCTTGTTATATTATTGATTTGAGATGGATTTTATTGATTTTGGAGTTGTGTACTCAACCTCACTTTTCAATCTCGAATTTGGGCTTAGGAGCCACTTTTGGAGGCTTGTGGGACAAGTTAAGCTTGTCCCATACCTCTTAAACTCACCCACAAACTATACCTATGATGTAAGGGTAAATTTTAGCCTCATATGTGTGTTTTTTGAAAGGGAAAAGAGGAATTAATTGCACTTTCTTAAAACTCTTTTAATTTTTCCTTAGAAGTATGGAGTAGTGGTTTGTGTGGAAGGAAAATTTTCATATCCTCACCCACCCATTTATGAGTCTTGGGTATTTGTGTTTGACTTGGTGAAGTGGATTGGAGGAGAAGTGATGTGGCATCCTACATGGAGCCACATCACCCCCCTCTCCTCATTTTCTATTTATGTAAGTTATTTTGGAGTTTTGGGGGTTACTTATTTTTATTCACACTTACATTTTTTGGAGGACTATCTTTGCTTGAGTTCTTGTTTGGAGCTTGGGAGATTGTTTTTATTTGGATTGGACTTGGAAAATCTTGGAGCTTGTTTCTTGTGGATTGAATATTCTTACAATGGCAAGGTAGGGTCTTTACCCTTGCATTTTATTTTATTTATTGTGTGATTTCTTGTAAAATGAATGAATGTTGTGTTGTTTTGGATTTGGGGTAGTATGACCTTAAGGATGGTGTGGGAGAAGGAAAATGGGGATATTTTGAGGAGAGATAAGATTTTTATATGCATTTAGAGGGAGTTTGGGTTGGGTGTCCCACCTTGTGATAATAAGAAAGAATTTCTTGCTTATCTTGGTATGTTTCATTTGAGGGAGTGATAAGAAATTGAGGGAGTGATAAGAGATTGAGGGAGGGATAAGAGTTTGGTTTTGGTTGTGTGGATGAATATTTTGGAGGTTTTAAGGTGGAAAATTAACCCATTGGGAGGCATAAGGGATTCCCCATATTTATCTTCTCCTTGGCTTAGATTTTAAGCCTTTGTGTTTGGGAAAATTATATATTTGTGGCTATTATTGTTATTGTGTTTGTATGTGTTAAATTTTGTTGGTATGAGTGTATTATTCTAAATCCATTGTAAAAATGTTCATGGTTGTTTGATATCCCTTATTGCTTCATTGTTGGGGCTCGGGGGCCAATGAGAAGGATGGATTCTCCTTCTCATTGGAATAAGGTTGGGAGGTGAGAGTTTCTAGGACCCCTTCCTTATTGTTTTGATATGGATGAAGAAAAGAGGAGCTCAAATTTTATTTCTTGGATAGAGTTATTGTGTAGAAGACAAAGAAAGAAAAGATTATTTTGAAAATTCCATCATGTTGTTTCCACCTTTGAGTGGAAGGCTTATATATACTTGTATTTTAAAGAGAGTTTCTTGTAAATTTAATTATCAATTATGTATTGGAAATGGTTGAAAGGAGGATTTTGTAAGTTGTATATTATTGAAAATGTAACTCTTTCAAATATGGAATTAAACCAAAAGTTGCATTTTGTCTTCATTTTGAAAATGGTTGTCTTGCATTGAAAATACATGGAAGTACCTACTTTTTCCCTTGAAATGGTTTTCATTCTTGTTTGTAAAAAGAAAGAAACTTGCACTTAGTAAATGGTTAAAATTCATTCCTCTCTTTTAAAATTAGATACATTGTGGTTGAAATGAACTCTTGTAGTCAAGTTTTAAACAATATTATAAAGGAAAAATTACATAATTTAGTGATTTAATCAAGAAGAAGTTGTTATTTTCATTGTGTATTATGTTAAATTAAACTAGTAGTTAGAACTCTATATATATATATATTTATGTGTATATGTGTGTATGATTTTATAAAAAAATATTTTCCATAATGAACCGGTAGCATTGCTTCAGCAAATGAAAAACCGACATCGGATCTCTCTAAAATATAATTATAGTTTATATAAATTTCAACTTTTCACTTAGTTGCATGAAATTTTCTTAGAAAATAATAAAACAAAGATTGTAATAAATATGAACTTTTGTAAAAATGTATACAGATGTATATATTTGATAATATATACATTTGTGTATATTTTTATAAAATATGGATTTATAAGAATCGCGCTAACAACCAGAATGCACACGTCGAAATACGATGAAGAACATGACTAGTTAAGCGACTCGACACCGGTCGCATGTGCATTAAACTCTTTTTCAAAAATGTTTTTCAATCCAAACAAGTGACTTAAATGAATATATTTTTGAACAAAATGTAGATATATCTTAGTAATAGGTATATATACATGTATATACATATATACATGTATGTATATATGTATATAAGTGTATATACATCCTAGATCAAACAAAATGGGATTTCCCCAAATGTTTAACTCAAGAAAATGTGAGCAAACAAATACCCACAACCATATCTTGGGTTGGATTCTTATAATAAAATAAGAGATAATCTACACACTATAATCCTAATGCAAATAATGGAATAAGAGAAAAATGGAGGAAGGGTTTCCTCCCATTTCAAAAAATAGAACCAAAAGAAATTTCTCCATGGTTTCCCCTCATGCTTCCATGGCTTCCACTCCTCCAACCTGCAAATCACAAATGAACAAATGAAGAGTTTAGGGCAAGAAAAGAATAAAAAGGCATCATAAGGATAATTAGGGCTCTTTTGAGAAAACCTAAATCTAAGGGTTTATATTGATTAAATCTAGGGGTAGAGATTTAACCCTACACATTTTAAGTTATTGAATTTTTTTGGAATGGGTAATTTTAAATAAAAGGTATGTGTATTAAGTTAATGGGGCCACTTAGTGGGTTAGGGTAAGTTGTGACCTTTCCAATATAGGTTAATAAATAAATACATGACATTTGATTATAGGGATTAAATGAATAATATTGTGCATGGGTGATTTAGAAATGATTCAAGGGGATTAAAGTGATTAAAAGTAAAATGTATTGTTAAATAGCTAAATGATGGGTATGGTTATTAAGTTATTATGGGAAGTAAATTTTAAATCAACTTAGAAAATAACCTTTAATAAACTTAAGAGGATTTTTAAATAGGTAAAATAACAAGATTAAATTTGATGGAAACCTTAGAAGAGGATTAAGTTTAGAAATGATTTTTGAAATTAATTAATAATATTTAATTATTAATTTAATTCTGACAACCTTATGGTTATGTAGAATTTATTAATGGTAATCTAAATTGTTTGTAACTAATGTTTATCATCTTTTAAACAAAAAACACTATTATGTAATTTCCCCTAGTAATTAATGGAGTTTGACCATGTTTGGTGCGTCGAATTTATCGGCATTATAATATCCTTGTCTATGGCACAAGTATTTCATGACTATCATGGTCATGTTGGATAAACCCTCTCATAAGCATGGCCAAGTTTTATATGTTTCAAATGATAAATAAGTGTGTCATAATAACAACTAGAATAGTTCATTGCAATTAGAGTTTTAGGCATGGGTAGTTGGGATCATGTTTTGTATCAACAATCACCCATGAAAAATCTTGGTCATCTAGTTCCTAACATGCATGTAAGGTGTCATACTATCATCTAGATGGGAAATTCCTATTGGCATAATTATACACTATTAAATCAAATGTTTGCAGTGTTTATTACTTTTATATTAATATTAATTCCCACCCATCCTATCCTCATCTCTAACACTATTATTTTTTTGAATTCTCTTCATTACATTAAGTAATTTGATAAAATAATTATTTATTGTGTGGATTTTCATATTTTACTTAAATTTAGCACTCCATGATTTTGAAGACTCTTTATTTAAATAATTTAACAAAATTGTAAATTATATTTAATATATTGATATGACATATAAAAATTTGATATATGTAGCTTATCCATACGAATTTTATCATGATTATGGTGTTTTCAAGTTTAGAAGACTAAACTAGTTGTATACATATTTTTCATTATTTAATGATTTCATAATTAGAAATAGTTGAAAACCCCAATTATAATTTAACACAAGAATCAAATTAGTTATTTTTATGGAAATATTAGATATTGTTTCCACTCAAGGGTAGGAGGAAGAAAATTTTATTTCTTTTGGTAATGTTGTAACAATGTAAAGATTAGAGTCGAGGAATCAATTTTTAGACAATGAAAATAAAATTTCAAAAAATAATTCCAAGTTTTTATGTTAACCACCTACATAATGCCCATGGAACTTTGTACCTATATTACCACCATGATAAATAAATTGTACATATGTTATGGTTTTCTATCAAGTCCTTTGGTAAGGTCAACATTTCTTTTAGGTATAACTTTACATCTTTAAATTTAACGTAATATCAACATATATTAAGATAGTCAAGAAACACCTCTAAACTCTAAACTTTTAGTGAATGCAACATTTTTTAGATATTTAACATTTAATATGGTAATTACTCATGATAAATAGTAAGTTATGAGTTCTTGAAAGTGATTTGTAATGAAATATGACATACACACACATTGTATGGGTGTATAAGTTGTTATTGAAAACTTATATTTATGATATATTGTTAGTGGATGAACCTAAATTCCTATACTATATAAAACCATATCATATATATGTATTTTAATGAATGAATGTGAACAACGAAGTTCATGAAAAATAGAGTAATACTATTATTATTACCTGTGTTAAAATAATTACATTCGTGTTAAGATATTCACCTTATCTTTCATCCGATATCAAATCAATATTATTCCACTTTGCATGTGATTGGAAATTGAATTGTTTGCTGAGGAACATAGTATTCTTCATTTCCCACGTGATTAGATATTTCCTATGATGAAGAGACTATTTTATTTATCTACTTAGTTTTATGAGATCCAGTTTTGAGAGTTACGATATTTGATTTGTTCATGTGAGTGCGGCCATTCACTAATTCCTCATAGAATTATGTCATCTAATTTATGTGTTAATCTTAATGCTAGATCTAACAACGACAACATTCAAGACATGACATCAATCATTTTGACACCCTGCCATAAGAAGTTTAGATTTTAACGCTCAATGTTACATGTCATAGTAAAATTGTTTGGAGGTCTAGAAAATTATATGGATGTCGTTTTACATTAAACATTTACCATGCACATTTTTTAATTTTTTATAATAACTATTACTGTAATGCAAGAAAATATTAGCTTGTGAATGCAAGAATTTTTTTTGTTCTCCTACTCTAATCTTCTCAAACAAAACCTCAGATAGAGCAATATATGGAAATAAAGGAGAGATTCAATACCATCACTTACCTACAAGTTGCACAAATCCTTCTTTGATGTGTTGGATTTTCTCTTGATTGATTTTGGTTACTCTTAAATTACTTCATATTTGCGCAAGGATAAACATGAGAAATAGCTCCTCTTTTCTTGCATTGGATTATTGCTTGATAAAAATGATGATGGATTGATTGTAGACAAAGTAAAGATAAATGATGGATTGATTGAGTGCTAAGAGGACAAAATCAATGGATTGAATGTCTTGCTAAATAGCTAGCTTTCATTGAGGAGGTCGAGATCAATTTATAGTTAATAGGTGGATGATTCAATGGCTAGGATGAAGCCATGTTGGATTTGGATCAAGGGTGGAGGATGCATGTGAGGATAGAAATATCTAGAATTGGATAATTCTAGAATTTAGAAGAAGCCTCCATTGAATTAAAAATTCAATGGAGGGAGGGAGATATATTTGAATTTTTAAATATGAAGGAGGGAATTTAGAGAGGCTTATAGAAATAGAAGCCTCTAGATTTAGAGGTGAGGATATGATTATGATTAGAATTAGATTAGGTTAATAAATGATGATTAGGGGTGAGGTTACATGGAGAAGCTAGGTGTAGGGATATGTAGAGTAGGTGGTAGGTGAGATATAGGAATATTAAATTCCTAGAAAATGTTAATGAAGGATTAAAATATGATAATAGGATATAATAAGGAAATTAAAGTGATTAATGATAAAATGGGATAAAATGATGAATTTAAAGGATTAATGAAATGATAGGATAAATGATAAATGATAAAGGATAAATAAGATAAAATGGATTAATAATAATAATTAATCTTGTGATTAATTATTATATGGATGATGTTGGGATATTTACGTGATAAATTAGTCGTAATTAAGCATGTCAACATTTTAGATGTCTACAATTACAATATACATAAATTGAGTTAAATTTTATATGGATGTTGGCATTATTTTTAATATTATCTCATAGTTATGTGACTTCTATTTAATTATGGATAATCAAAACATTGAATCAAGTTGGAGAATGGGTTAAAAAGAGGGGGATCATGAATCTAGTGCTCGAAATCCCTGTAAATGATGAACTCCTACATTACCTATCACATCCCTCTCACCCTCCAAATTATGCCATCTTAACCGAGTTTCATTTCCCAAACTTTTTACCTACTTCTCCTATTAAGAATTTCTCTTCTCCATCTTATTCCATTCCATCCCATCTTGAATTCACTTCCCTTTTCCCTCCCAAAACATAATCCCCTCCATAAAAGAGTGTAAAACATCCCCTTCCACCAAAAATAGTGTAAAAATAGTTGAGACCCAACCAACTCCTCTTTTTGTTGTCAAAAATTCATTTTGGGAGGAACAAAATCAAAAAATTGAAAGGAACGATAACCATATCGTACCAAGCCAAGAACATAGATGCTAATCAAACACCACGATCAATAAGATGAAAGAAATTCACCATAATAACTTTACATAAAACCTTTGCAAACAAATGAGCAGCAATATCATATATTATTATGGAACTTAATGCAATACATTGAGAATGGGCCTTGCTTAAATAGGTAAGGAATAATAATCTAAGAACCATTCAAGGTCATAGATCAAGCCATAAATCAAGGAAATAACTAGTCATCAAATAACTAGTCAAGACCATAGATTTAGGAGAGAACTAGACATCAAGGATCTAGTCAATACCATAGATCAAGGAAAGAACTATACCTAACAACTAGATAATATCTCCTAATATCTAAAAAAGATAAAAGAAATATCCACACACATAAGTGGGTGAGGATAAATGCAATAAAGGTAAATAAAGTACCTAGGTGAACATGAGCTAAGGTAAATACCTACTCTAACAAAAAAAAGTTAAGGAGGGAATAAAATTGAAGATCCCAGCAGAGAAGAGATTGCAAAAATTTGAAGATTTAGGTGATAAGTTCCAAATCACTCAAATTACATTGATTATTTGGCCTTCAAAACTGGTTGGTGTTGAATAACAAGTGGTTAAAACTGAGTTTACACCAGATTTAGAATAAGAAAAATAAGATGATGATATACAATCCATTTGTTCTAAGTGTAGTGTTCACGTTGGCACTATATTTTCGAAGTCATTGATCCAACACAAAGGTTAGAATTAGTATAGGAAGAGAAATCAGCTCCAAATATAAGTGAAGAGGAACATGTCGAGGAGAACAAATCTGATTCAGAGAGCCTATAGGAAGAAGAGATCATAAAGATATTCTTACTTTATTTTTGTAATGAGAACTCAGACCCATATCTTTGTTCATCTTCTATGAATTTCATTGCATTAATGAAATCGTGATGGAGGAGAGACTTGAAGTATACCTTCTTGTACATAACCGTCCTCATGAGTAGAATACATAAGATTTTGATCTTTCAAGATTCATGATGGATGTGGAAGTCAATGATCAAAATAATTTTGGTCTTCGTAGAGGAAGAAGAAATCTCGGTTGATCCAGAAGTTCTAACTCGGTTGCATTAATTCACCAATGGATCCATTAAATACTCGTGACCAATCTTGAGGAGTTTCATTTTTGTAGATAAAGAGAAGAAAAATGATGAAAACCATTTCAAATTAGTCATCAAGGAAGAGGATGATCTATTTGTAGAAGAAGAACAAGATCCAAATCAGTTTGTAAATAATCACCTTTTATAGGAAATTCTACAAGATTATTTCATTCTTGAAGTTGGGCTTCGGAGAAATGGCTGAATTTCAAGGATGAGACCATTCCCAATCAAGTATCTAGATTCTTTAGAGCGAAAATCATATTCACTTTCGAGCATGAGTATGAGTTTTAGAGTGCAAGGATCAACTATAATGCCTCTCAAAACTAAATGCAGAGAAACTAAACAAGGTATTTATTTATTTTATAATTGGAACCTTGATGAGGATCCTGAGAAACCAACTCCATTTAATTTTTTCACTCATAAACATGACCATTTTCAGTTCTAAATTAGTCACATGGTCCTAATTCGTGAGGAAAGGAAGCTAATTATTCCCGACAGGTTATAGGATTTGTTTGAGTTTTTCTTGTCTCCGATTAGATTAGGGTAGGAGTAGGTTTTCTTTTGGTAGAATAAGTGCTTCAAAACACACTCTACATATTCCACTTGGGGCATGCATGATCTTTCTCTTTTTACATAGTGTTTTGTGGTGTTTTGTTACTCTTACAAAGTTCATTGGAAGTGGAAGTGTTCATGGGGAAATTAGTTTTAAGATAAGTTCCAAGTACACTAAAATAGATAAGTGATTCAAACTCGTAATGCTTCATCATTTTTGAGAAATCATTTCTTCAACTCTTTATACTTGGAAAGGAAATCATATTCTTGGGATAGATTTAGATGCGATCATTCATCCTTGTCTCAATAGATCAATTTGCAGATGGAAAGAAAGGAGTATTTTAGTTCAAAAAAAAATTTCTACTTGATTAAAACATAAAGCTTTGCTTACAAAATTTGGAAAATTTGAGAAAATAGCAATTCTATGTTTAAGCAAAGACTTCAAGTGGCTCATGAGAAGAAATTATAGAGTTTCGGATCATATTTCAGTTACCCAGATGACTCCATGCCCAATGGATGCATCAAGGCCATGATAATCTCATCTAGCAGCAGATGTCCCCATAAGTCGCCAAATTATTATTCATTTTTATCCCTGGTGAAAAAAAGAAAACTAGAAAAATAATGATTTGGACACTTGACAGAGATTCAAGTTTGAATCTAGAGGAAAAAATGTAAGATTCTATGTTTTAGAGAACTTGCATTTGATTTTGAGGCATTTGGGATCATTTGGTGCATTTTTCTTTCTCCCCGGGCTTTAAAAGAAAAAAAAATTATTTAATTTTGAGAAAAATGGGTTAAATAAGATAAAATTGGCTTTGGGATATTTTATTTCATTTTATCTAATCCCTCACTCGAGAAAATCCAAAAAGTTAGAGAAAATCGAGAAAAATGAGGAAAATGGCCTTTGTAGTGCGGCTCCAAGTGGTCGGGGTGGAGTTGGTTTACTTAAAAGACAGGGGTTCCTCGGACACCAAATGGGTCATATTTTCTAAGGAAGTTGTCTACCTCCCTTGTGTGGTAAAATAATAATAGTTTAACCCCCTCGGGGTTAATGGTGATATGATTTACCGTAGTAGCCGGGTTAAAAGGGGGTGACTTAATTATTTGCATAGGACGGGGTGAGTTCGAGGAACTCGCCGAGTGCAATCCAAATGGAACATGTAGTGGAGGTTGTGGTTCTCACATTAACCGAGCAGCTAATCACAGAGCTCGAGGAGAATGGGGACCGTAGGGACTTAGTTCCTCGTGGAGGCACGGAGTGCATAGTACTTAAGAAAAAGGTGAAGGATTGGCTCGACGAGCTCCTTGAGTGGGGAAGCAATGAAGTATGGTCTAGGAGGGCCCACGAAAAACATTGGGTCACAGGAACTAGTTCCCTGCAAAGCTAGAGGATTCAAAGAAAAATGCGGACGATGGTTTATTATGGCCCAAGTGGTAAACTCGGGCTCTAGTTGAACTCAAACCGGCTTCATGTCAAACACAGTTCCCATAATACATAAAAACCCAAAAATTAAGGGAATTAGAGGCCGAGACAAGTGTGGAATGTGGGTAAATTAAGAGAACTAACCCAAAAAAACATGGTATTGAGCAACATGACCCCTTAAAATCCATACCCCCCCATAACTTCTTCCTCACTTAACCAAATTGGAAAAATTTTACTGATGGATTCGTTTTAGAGATCTACATCATGGAATCATAGATTTGGTCAGCATAGGTGGGTCAAAAAAATACAAAAGTTATCCAAATAAAATGATCACTTTCATATAGATAAAAATGCATTAATGAAGGCATGGGGGTCAATTTCTTCTTCCATAAGGCACAAGACATGAAGGGATGGGTTTTGCAGGGTTCTCCATGCTTTTGCAAGTCATTCAATGCTCTTTGTTGGTGGTTGAATGCAAATTTCGAGTTCCCTCTCTCTATTTCTCATTATTTCTTCAATATATCATACAAAGATCTCATTTTGTAAGAGTTGGACACCTTAAAATGCTACTCTCTCTCCTTCTTAACTACTTTGGGTAGATATTGGAGTTGAAAGCCTCTTCTTTAGCATTCAGCGATGAATCATGCCTTCTACCTCCATTTTGATGTATTGTGCAAACTTCTGGAGCAATAAAATCAAGTTTTGTGGTTGTTTCTCTACCATGGCTGAGTTTTCTATTGTTTCATCTTTCCTTTCTTGATCTTTGTGTGTATTTTGTGCATTTTCATATTCTCATTCAAGCTTTAAATATGTTGTATTTATGGAAATGGTTTATTGAGTTTTGTTGGT
Source organism: Taxus wallichiana var. yunnanensis (assembly GCA_018340775.1). Classification (NCBI taxonomy): domain Eukaryota; kingdom Viridiplantae; phylum Streptophyta; class Pinopsida; order Cupressales; family Taxaceae; genus Taxus; species Taxus wallichiana. The sequence goes on along the minus strand of CM031239.1, from coordinate 802,885,547 downwards.
CCTGTGATTCTTGTCCATCCTCTCCACCTCCATTCTCTCCAATTTTAATATATTTTGAAGTGGCCACACCCCTTTTCCGGTTATATCACCAATGTTAGTGTAGGATTTCCATTTTTTCATGCACTCTCTCCCCCGGTCTCGGGAATTGGTAGTATATGAGTATTTAGTTGCATTCCCTTTATTAGGAGTAGTTTTGTGCTAAGAATAGGAGAAAACCAAACTTCTTTGGAGGTCCATCTAAAGTAGAAAGTTCCATAACTTAAGAGATGGTCAAATTTTACCCAAAAACATTGATAGATCATCCAAATTTACATGAAATGTCATAGCATGTTGTTTTTTGTGATATCATAAGGATGAGGGATGTGCATGGGAGATACGTATGATGAGGGATGTGGATGCAGTCGGTGCTAAAATGTAATGAAATAAAATATTATCTTGTGAATGCAAGAAAATAAACAAATTGTTCTCCTATTCTAATCTTCTCAAATAAAACCTCGGATAGAGCAATAAATGGAACGAAAGGAGAGATTCAATACCGTACTTACTTACAACTTGCATAATTCCTTATTTGATATCTTGGATTTGTTCTTTATTGGTGTTGGTTGTTATTGGATTGCTTCATATTTTTGTGGATAAAATTTGGTAACACCTCCCTTAGCTTTCATTGGATGATTAATTGATAAACACGATGATGGATTGATTATATATGGATTAAAGATAAATGATGGATTCATTAAGTGCTAAGAGGATAAAATCAATGGATTGAATGACTTCTTTACTCTAGCTAGCTCTCATGGAGGAGAGCTCAATTTATAGTTAATTTGTGGAGGATTTAATGGCTTGGGTGAAGCCATGTTTGATTTGGATCAAGGGTGGAGGATGTATGTGAGGATAGAAAGATCTAGAATTGGATAATTCTAGAATTTAGAAGAAACCTCCATTGAATTAAAAATTCAATGGAGGGAGGAGATATATTTGAATTTTTAAATATGAAAGACGGATATTTAGATAGGCTTATAGAAATAGAAGCCTCTAAATTTAGAGGTGAGGCTATGATTAGGATTAGAATTATATTAAGTTAATAAATGATTATTAGGGGCAATGTTACATGGAGATAATAGGTGTAGGGATATGTAGGGTAGGTTGTAGGTGAGATGTAGGAATATTAAATTCCTAGAAAATGTTAATGAAGGATTAAAATAGGATAATAGGATATAATAAGGAAATTAAAGTGATTAATGATAAAATGATAGGAAATTAAAGGATTAATTAAATGATAGGATAAATGATGAATGATAAATGATAAAGGGTAAGTAAGATAAAATGGATTAATAATAATAATTAATCTTGCGATTAGTTATTACATGGATGATGTTGGGATATTTGCAAGATGAATGAGTTGTAATTAAGCATGTTGACATTTTTGTCTACGATTACAAAATACATAAATTTAATTAAATTTAATGTGGATGTTGGTGTTCTTTGTAATAGTATCTCGTATTTATGTGACTTATAATTAATTATGGATAAAAGATTGGACTAATCAATTTTATAGTTTTTCACATATTCATTTTTTCTAAAAACATTAATGTTGTACCAATCAATTTTATGATCCATAAACATCATTAAAGTATATATGAATATTAAAACAAAATTTCAAATACCTTTTAAAAACAAATTTGATGAAAATGATAGAATGACTTATTCATTGCAAACATGCAATTATGTAGAAACCGTGTTCAATTTCAACCTTCCAACTTGAGACCAATCTTCTAATTTCACCTTTCTTGCAAAATCCCAAATCTAATACATCTAGTCTATTATCCAATCTTTATTTATAAGAAATCAAACAAATAAAAATCCAATTACAAATCAAAATCAATAAAATATAGGTGTTATGTCGAAATCACAACACACTTGATTGTTTGCAAGTGAATGGTTGAGGCAGTCAATGTGATTCATCAAACATGGAGTTATCCCAAAGCGTGGAACTTTGCAATTAAGATAACCTCTGCAGAGAAGGCTAGCTTCCTAACCTATCCTAGTGCCAACTACTCCAAAGTGCAGAGAGTTGCAGATCTAAGACTAATCTAATGCTTTCCTAAGGAGACAGCTTAGAGAAAATGAATAAAAATTAAAAGCTACTCTAAGGGAAGGTGATGCACAAATAAGGATGTTGAACAACCTACATAATAAACACATCACTATGAGAACCTTGTAATGAAAAAACAATACAAAATAGCCTTGCATGCAATGAAAGATCAGAAAGTTGCAATATAACACAGAAGAGGGTTTGAAGCATCCATAGATCTGATTTTATTGCTCTCAAAGTTGATACTAATACATCACATTTAGGGATAAAGGCATATATTTTGCATTACAATGTTCAATAGGGAGGTTTGAAATCTCCACAAATATCTTACAGACAAGAAAAAAGGGAGGGGCATATACAAGTTTTCCAACCTTTTGAAATGAGCCCCTCCTTACAATATATAGAAAGAATGAGAGAAGGAAGAGAGAAGGAAGAGAAATATGTTTTCAACAACCCTAAAATGCATTAAAATCACTTACAACAATGATGGGTGCCACTGCAAAACTCATACCTCCATGTAATTTTCCTTGTTGGAGAAGAAAGGAAGCCCATACCTTCATCATTTGGGTAGGTGAGAAATTTTGAAAAACTCCTCTAAAATGGATGACTATATTTCTTATTATGTAGAGAACACTGAGAGATTTCTAAAAGGTCCTATTTTGTGCAAATCCGAGTTCTCAAATAAAAGTTACGACCATCCGAAGATGACGGTGCCATTTGCAAAAAATGCTAGTGGTGATATCTGCATTTTGGACTCAGATACATCACATCCTCGGGAAATCTGAAATTTTATATTTTGGGATTCATAAATTTGGGTATTTTGATTTCAGAGTTTGGGTTATTCTTGATCACTCAAGTTGGCTCAAGAGTTCCAACTCATCCCCACCCAAATGGCAAACCTCCAAAGTCCGAAATTCGGACTTCGGAGTTTAGACTTCGAAACCATGTCATGTGACACTGTTCATCACTTGAGACAAAAGTTATGAAATTTTGAAAATCTGAAGTGTGAAATTTGGATTTCGGGTTTGGGACCTTTGCATTTTTTTGTTTTTGGGTTTCGGGACTTTCGGGGATTTGGGTTTGAGGTTTCAAGACTTTCAGGTTTCAGGATTTCGTGACTTCAGGTTTCGGGGTTTCAGTGGTTTGTAACGTCCATTATCCGTTTGGCACATGAAACCTTCTAAATCCTGAAATTCCAAAGTGTAAATTTTGGACTTCGTGTTTTCGGACCTTTGCATTTTCCCGTGTGGAAGTGTTTACTTAGTCGAAATTTCTGCCATCTCCGAACTCTCGAATGTTCGAAGTCCAAATTTTGGACTTTGATGTCCAACAAACCTTTTACGCTTGCTGAATCGAAATTCTTACCGCCAAATCCGAATGCTTCCACGTCTAAAATTCGAATTCCTTTGGATTCCAAAATGTCTCTTCAAATGTGCATTTTGACAATTCTCAACATCTCGCCATTTCAACTCATTTGGCTTGAGCCTGAAATGTGAGCTCCCAAGATTGAATCAATCCCTCAATCCCTCAATTTTCTCTCAGTGCAAGGTCATGTTTGCCCAATTTTTCCTGAGGGGTGAAATTGGATAAAAACAGCTAAACAAGATATCAAATAAATTTAAATAAGAAATCAAACAAAAATAATGAAAAATCAAAATTAATGAATATTTCTATTTTATTAATGAGATATGCATATATTTATATTTTATTAATAATATTAACAAAATTTATTTTTTTAATTTTATTTACATTCCAAAGTTTCCATTTTCATTTATGTTATGTTTGTCTTGAATCTCACTAATTTATAATGTATGATTTGTATTTAATATTTAATTAATTAATTTTATGTATGTATATATGTAAATATATACATATATGTATATATATGACAGTCAAAATTTGAATATACATGTCATTTCGATGTTTAAATTATATATTTACCTGTCAATCACACGCACGTGCTTGCATGCATGTATGCACACACACACAAATATGAAGGTCAAATTTTGAATCTACATGTCATTTTGACATTTAAATAATATATTTACCTGTCAATCGTGACCGTCATATTTTAAAAATAGTTGTATTTTGAAATACTAAAAACATCTAAACGCCTTGAAAAATACAACACTGCTCATCAATAATATTCCCATCTGCAGCTCTCTTAAAGGATCTCAATCCTCCATGTCCGCCTCTCCATGATGATTATAGTTGAATGCATCTGGTTGTCATGTTGAATCGGGCCCGCATCAGAATTGTAATTTTCAGTAGGTCAAAACCTATCTCCTCTCAGTGTTAGAGTCTCATCCATGAGATCATATTAAGGAAACATCTAACTCTTGATCTCCGTGTTATAATGTCATCCACGAGATCATATCAGTTGTGTTTAATACTTATTCAATTCAGATATTGTACGAGCTCACCACTTGTCACATAATCACCATTAAATTTCTCAGGTGTAGCAGCATAATATTTGGATCAAGCTACAAGGTCGCTTTGGTTTCCATTATTTATGGAAGATGGAAATCCGAAAGTTTGTCCTTTCATACATCAAAATATTTGAGTTCATCAAAATTGGAGTGTCCATTTAGATAAGACAGGCTCTAGGTGACATATGGCATAATGAATCTCGTAAAAAATTGATGGTTAGGCATTCCGGAAGCTTTAAAGTCTTATAACATATGATTTAATGTCTCATTCATTAAGTCTAATATATGGTTGTTTAAATCATTATTCAAAACGTAATTGTACTAAGTTATTTATTTTTATTTGAAGTTTGATATTATACTTTGTATAGGAAGTCCTAATTCATTAGTTAAAAAATAATAGGGTTTGAGCTCTAGTTGAAGTATACAATAATTTATTGTAAAATATTCAAGTGTTTATTATCATCTATAGTCAAGTATTGTCACTCGAGTCGAAGTCGAAAATTGTAGAAATATTAAATTGTTCACATTTCAACGAGATGCATTTCAGTTTAACCCGACATCCTAAAATAAAACATTTCACATTAAGGAGAGAAGATATAATAAAAATAGGAAATATTTGAGCCTCAAAATCCAATTTTTTTGAGTTAGTAGAATCAAATCGAGGTCCAAAGCAACGAGAGGATGGAGGGAAATCAATTCCTCTCATCACCACCAACGTGTAAGTCGCATACATTAATGGTGGCACCTTTTTATAATATTTTCAGTTGTTTTCTTTGAGTGGTGTGTGTAGAAATAAAACAAGTTATTCATTCCCTACCAAAGTTTGATAAGAGGAGCATGTACATTATGGGTGATGAGAACGGTTGTATAGGAGGAAGCTAACTACGCTTATCCTCTAACTTTTGAGATTCTCTAATTATCAAACTTCTTAATCGATCATTTGATGGAATTTTGATCATTCGGTGATGAATTCACTATGGTGAAGCGGTGACTATGTGCGCAAAAGATCCAGATAGAAATATGCAAACCTAAAAGTATGCGGAGGCATACGATTCTTTTTCCAATTCTTGAGATGTGTTATCTTCCCATTTAAAAACTAAGCGAGGAATTTTAGGAATCTATTATTTTCTATGACAATTATTCTGTTGGACCAGAAGAAATGTAAAATGTCTGAATAATTTTATTCACAATGAAGAGTGTATTAATACAGGAGAGAATTCAGTTAGCAGGTAACCACCTGTAACTGATAGGTCGGTTATACATAAAAATGTATTAATTATGCCAACATTCCCCCCCTTAATACATTGTTTTTACAAATCTACCCCAGATTCATCATCTTGTTACGTCATGACATGTCCTATTTGCTTCTTGCAACAAGGACTGTGCCTGGATTTTCTTGAATCTCTATGACAGATGTGCTCTCGTTTGTAGAAAAATAGATGAAGAAGTGAGCTCGAAAGCTCGTGTGGTGCGCCACAGATGTGCCTGAGGGCATTTAATCTCGCATTTGTCATCTGGATCGACACAACTCTTCTTCGTCTATATGTCGAACAAGACTCAGTCCATTATGTCCTCGGATTGCAAGTTTTGGAGACTGGCTAAGAGTAGATACCGATGCTCTTCGGTTCTCTCAAATGCAGCATGTCTCTATGGTTGCTTGCAATGTTGCTAACATCTCTGGGCATGACTTTCATGCTCTCAGACTGTTGCATGGGATCATAGGCTGGTTGTTCACGTCCATCTTTGATAGCAAATTTGATGAATGAATGAAGGGGCTTAATCTCATTTTGTTCCGATTTGATTCAAACAAATTCCACATGTCTCCTGATCTTTTGTATGATGCGCTTGCTAATGTATTGCATGGTCTGCGAACAATAGTTGAGAAGATGTTGGGGGAAGGAGTCTACCAACGCACACCTGGGTTTTCGGTGGTCGATGCCACTCATGTCAAACTCCACATAGTGCTTATAAATTGGTCAGTGGTCATTGCCACATGCTCTCTTCTCCTTCTTTTGTGACTTCACATGTACATCTCCCAACAGCCATTCTTACGATCTTAATGTAATAATGGCCAAAATGTATGAGCAAATTAACTCGCATAATCTGCCAGTCAATACTTTATACAATATAATGCCAAGACAGACACATCAATCACTGTTCATTCGCAATGTTAATGCCTGAAGAAATGTGTATTTGGATATTTCCTCTTTTAGACAGCGCAGATATAAGTGAGCAAGAAAAAGGACACAACAGCGGACAGGGATGAATAAAAAAATGGTTTCATAACTACCTGCTTCGTCCTGTACCACGGGTTTCCTCTTTGACTACGCTCACGGCCTGAATATTTGCTTTTCTAGTCTCTGCGATGCCACTCACTGCCATGGCAAAGCAATCCCGAGTCCCTGCTCTCAAGCCGTGAAGTAATTGGATTCTTCTACAGCCACAAGCGCGTGAGCAAATGGGGGTGACAGCGTGCATAGGCGATATCCACGGCTTCATTGACAAACTGGAACGGTTGTGGCGCAATCTTGAACGCCACCTAGGTTCCCTTGCATTTGCAGAAGCACGTCTTCCTCGCCGGCAACCACGAATTTGCCTTTGCCGCCTTTCTGCACCTCCTCCGACATGATTGTCTCGGCCTCCCGCGACCATTGCCATCTCCTCTGACGGCCAGTTCGCACTTTCTGGCTCGTGGGACGGCGAGCTCCGCCTCTGGGATCTCAACACCGGGCATACCACCCGCCGCTTCGTCGGCCACGCGAAGGATGTCCTCAGTGTTGCCTTCTCCATCGACAACCGCCAGATCGTCTCGGCATCGCGCGACCGTAGCTCTTCTGCTCCAGCGCCAGGAGATCGGATCATCATTACAGGCACAGTCCTTGTTGGTTTCTCACTTCTGTCAAACTGTCAAATGCAATTTCCACGCAGGAGGGGAAGCGGTGGTTCCAGGAAGCACTCCATCCATTATCTTCACGCTTCCATGCTCCTGCTTCCACGCCGCTCTGATACCACTGTTGGACCAGAAGAAATGTAAAATGTCTGAATAATTTTATTCACAATGAAGAGTGTATTAATACAGGAGAGAATTCAGTTAGCAGGTAACCACCTGTAACTGATAGGTCGGTTATACATAACAATGTATTAATTATGCCAACATATTAAGTGGTAAATAGTAATTTACTAGTTAGTGAGTGATCCGTAATAACAAATCATGTATATATTGTATGGGTGTATAGGTTGTTATTAAGAACTTATATTTATGATCTATTGTTAGTGGTTGAACCTAAATTAATATATTATAGGAAACCACTATTTTATATATATATATATATATATATATATATATACATACACATATATATGTATATATGTATGTATGTATGTATATATACATATATATATACATACATACGTATATATACATACATACATACATACATACATACATACATACATACATACATACATACATACATACATATATACATACATACATACATATATATATATATAGTATGAATGCATGTGAGTAGTGAAGTTCATGAGAAATAGAGTAATAATATTGTGATTTTTTGTGTTAAAATAAATTACATTTCTCTTAAATATTTTACCTGATTTTTCATCATTACTATTTTGCACATATTTTGTAATAATAATTTAAAATTAATAATAAATTGTGTTATATTTATGGATAAAATTCCCAATCCATTTCTACTTCACATGATAAAACCATGATTGAAATAACTAAAATGCATTTTTGTTTATGTAAAGAAAAAGTAAAGTATACTCATTTCTTTCAGAATAAGTAATATTTTCAATAAAAATTTACATGGCTATTTGGTTGATTTAGAAGCCTTTTAAAATGTCAAGTCATCTTCTATTCATAAGCGATTAGGCTTATCACTGTAAAATCTAGTTATAGAGTGGTAAATTTTTAAAAGACAAGGGTTAATGTAGTTAGATAAATATCTCACATCCATATGCATCTCAACAATAATACATGAGTCCAACAATTTACTGAAATTGATGTGGTGGACATCCCCGAGGCATACAACATGGTCATAAGAAGATATTAGTTGAATACTCTTAATGTATACATGGAAATATAATTTTCACACTTGTGATTTTTATGGCATGGCATAAAAATCACATAAGTATTGATTGATAACCTTGCATGCAATTCATGATCACCGATTATGGTAAGCTCAATAATACCTTACTCACTTAAAACAAGGATAGAGTTTATTCTATGGAGAGAAAGGCATGACCTCAAGAGTAAGTGTTATTCAGAAATTTTGTAGATCATTATGTGTAATATTGTTCCAATATACTTCTAACTAAATACTTATATATTTAGTGTGCAAATGAGGGAGAAAGTGAATGCACAAAAATGTAAATCTTAGAACTAATTGAAAAAATGTGCACGAAAATCACCATGGAGGAAGAAAACCATTAGAAATAATAAGTTGTGCATGAGTTTGAAAAGAATGCAAAAAAGGGTGTTACATGCAATAATTGTTGATTGTTTGGTCCTTGACTAAGAATTTTTTTTTATAGGATCACACTACCTAATTGGTGTCGAGCTTAAATGTGAAATTAAAAATAGATAAGAGAAGATGAGATCACTCGATGATTTAATTCTATGTAATATAGATGAATATATACATGTAGGAAGTGGTTAGCAGTTAGTTCTAAACTTAATACAACTAACTTGTAACCAATGACTAGTAATTGAATAGACCAAACAATGTAAAAGTAGTTTATGCTAATGTTACCCCTTATTACATTGTTTTTACAAATGTACCGAAACAACTCAATTTGCACCTTGCCATGAGACATGGTGAGTATATCTCCTACATGTGAATATGTTGGGTAGTAATGGAGCTAGATGTGGTTGTTCAAGACTTGTTCTCTAATGTAATGTGTAATGCCCACTAGACATCGGATTCTTTTTTTTTTTCCTACCTGCCTCCACTGCCACCTTGGCCTCCTCCCAACCACCCAGCCTGCAAATTTTTTTAGACTGTCATGTCTGTCCTTGCGTGAGGAGTCGGTGGAGTCATTTTTCTTCACCATAATCTCTTTTTGGATTCTCCTTCAATGCGTACAGGTGGGTGTTGGGCGCATTTTCTTCTTGGGCGTTTTTTTTTCTTTCCCTGTCACCTCATTTTGACCTGCTCACGCAAAGAAACCTTGGTGGCCACGTAGCTTGCACTGGCGTGTTCGGGACAGTGGATTCATTGATGGTGAAATGAAGGTCTATCACCCTGATGTTGCGTGGGTGGGTGTGGATCCTCAAAATCGTGTTGTACAGGCAGTTTTAGTGGAGCGTAGAACTGAAATTCTCCTAGGAGTGTCGTGAGGAAGTATTTGGCTGTATGCAGCAGCTACAGGGTCGAGAGGTAAACTTATCTCAGAAAATCAGTGGCCTCCAGAGAGAGTAAGTGCGATAGCTACTGCAGGCAGGCGAGCCCAAGGAAACGTTGGTGTTGATCCTGTTGTTCTGGTTGCACGCGACCACAGTCGTGATCAGTTGTTGCAAAATCTTGCAACTGTAGTAGAAGAACGAGATAAAGTTTTAGTTGAAGCCTTTTTGAGCGCTTCCAACAGACAGGCTGTCCAACTATGTTGCTTCGGTTCAGTATAGAATGCATCCTCAGATTCGAGTTTCTCCTTCAAGATATTTCTGTCAAATCGACTATGTGACAGTGAGTTTTTGGCTAAGCCATTGGGTATACTTCCTTCCGGGAGTTGTATTGAATGCCTGTAACACAGAGGTGATCAAACTTCATCTTTCTCCTGAGATTTCACGCATACCATTCATACCGAATGAGCAACTTCTGGTGGACTTTCTGGAGGAAACAGTTGGCAATGGGCATGTGCGCGGTTGCAGGCTTACTAAGCAAAGCTCGTCGAATTCCCTTCAGGATTCAGACTCTTATATTATCCATTCATCAGTACCCACCTGGTTGTGAATCTCAGCAACTCGAAATGCAGAATGGTGAAATCAGTGGGAAATTTGGAGGCGGCGGTGGAGGAGATCATGGCTCTGCACAGGAGTTTGCCTCCCAGGCCCAGCGCGGAGGAAGTGGATGCAGCGCTTCTTTGATAGGGAATGTGGATGCTACACAGTCCACACGTTTGCAGAATTTGTCGAGGCAGGTGAAGCCTCTGGATGTGCCTGAGGAGCTCTTTTCAGTCATGAAGGAGAGGCGGAGAATTCGAATTGAGATGCAGGCCGAAGAGGAGAAGCGAGAGGCCTTGGCCCTGCTTCAGCTGGAGGACCACCATAGGATCTTTGATTATCTTGTCCAGAAAGCATCTATAACTGTGCCTTCTTCTTCATCTTCTCCTCCTGATTATGAATGGGACGCTCCTTTGTCTGTTATGAATACTGCTAAAGTCACTGAAAATCATGCTGCAATCATGGACGACATTGCCATTTTTGAACCGAAGGTAGGGCACACGGAGACACAAACTTTGGGTAAGGAATCAAAGTATGCTAGAGATGATAATTTTAGACAAAATCCCAAGTCTATCATCACTACTCGAAGGTCGGAGGCGGCACCCAGAAATTTGCTGGCGAAGTCTACTTTGGAACAGCGCTCTTCTTTTGGAATTACCACAGTTTTTATGTTGTCCCCAAATCTGATGAAGAAAAAGGTTTATATATCATTACGGTAGATGCCTTTCAGAGCCAGGAGCGTGAGGTAATCATTATGTCTTGTGTCCGAGCTGCAAATCATGGGGTTGGCTTTGTAGCTGATATTCGCCGCATGAATGTGGCACTAGCACGAGCTCGCAGAGCACTTTGGGCTAAGGGCAAAACAGCTGCACTGAAGCAATCTAGTGACTGGTCGGCCTTATTGAGGATGCTAAGTCTAGGGACTGTTTTATGGTTATGGACAACTCGACTGACATGTTGGCTGGTGGATTGATCTAAGGGCTAATTTGGAGCGGTGTTCGGAGGATTTTGGATCTACTTCTGAGAAACCCAGGGATGCATGGCAACAATCTTTGGGAAGAGGAGTTAGGGTGTCGCCAGAAGATCAGCGAGGGAATGATAATCGGGTGTCAATGCGACCCGACCGAACTATGGGCAGAGATGCACATTTCAGACTATTCAATTGATTTTATGAAGTCAAGAGCATGGCCGTTAACAGAGTTTGGACCTTCAGCAGGCTGAGGAAGAGGATTTTTGCGCAGTTGTGTTGTTGTCATTTCGAGCCCCTGGTCGACGTGCTTGTTGGATTGGAAGAATTCTAATCAGGCATGTTAACTATACTCTTTGTAGTAGTTTTCTACCTTCTTTCAGTATCTTGAAATGAATTTTCTTTCCTCTTGAATGGCGCATAGACTAAATGTTTTCGTGGTTGATTATATCACCGCTGATTGTGTTGTGTTGTTTCTTCCTTTAAATTTCGCTCCTAGTTCAAATTGGTTTTGCTTGGAATGTTCTTTCCTCTCTTATAGTTACTCTTTTCATAATTATCTAAATGGGCTAATGCAATATTGAGTGATGCAATCTAGTTCGTAGGGAAGGAAACATTATAGGGTTTCGTTTGCTTATATGACTCTCTTTTAAAAGAATTCTCGTGATGGTATTTTTAATCAAGGCTTACTATATGGAAGGTTAAGCCTTCATATCTCTATTTGCTTGAATGAATACGTATTTCCTGTTTAGGGCTCTCCTGTTTTGCTAAAGGTACATTAATAGTGACATTGTGTTCTGAAACTTGTTTAAGCCTGTGGACATTTCTTACTTTTGTTTAATTAGAAAATGGCATTAGGGTTTTGTTTTAGAACTGTACATGGTTGACTTTTGTACCCAGTTCTAGGGGATGAATAACCTGACATCTATTTTGGCCTCTACGTGTTGAGAAAATTACTATACCTACTACCTGGTTCAAACTCTTGTTTGATTAAAGTAAGGGGGAGACATTGTAGGTTTAATTGAAGGAAATCTCTTCAATTTCATTAAGGGTCGCGAGCAAGCTATTAATAGCTGGACTGAAACAAAAGTTGTAGGTGAATCCATGGTATTGGACTCGTGAACTCGTTTCCTATTAGATGACAAATGATTAAGTTGATAATATAATAGGTGGTTATTATGTTCATCTGTTTGATTTTTGCTAGACATGTCCTTGATAAGCCCACATGGATCGGGTAAAATTTCCATCTTCTATACCATCGTGGCCAGAGCTCATAGAACTTCTAGGCTCCTGATCGCACCGCGTAACCTTCCCGATGGATATGTGTGTTGGTTCTTATTTTTGTGCTTGCACTGTGTGGTAGGGTCCTTTGAGTCTAGGGCATATATTGGTGTTTTACCCTCTGCGTAGCGAATCCCTTTGTTTTCGAACTCGAATATCTTATACTTCAAACTTGGTTACTAAAAGGTCCCATTTTGTGGCCTTGTTAAGGAAATCAATTTTTATTTTAATGCTTATTGACATTGTCTGAAATATATAAAAAAATTATTAACGACTTTTGGGTTTAGTCTTCCCTTATATTATGTAGAGAGGTTGATGATTAGGATAAGGTTTATTGGTAGAATAATGGCCCTTTTTGTGTCTCTTTTGTACGCTTTTGGAAGAGTGGATTTGTTTGTAATCTAGTACTACGTTTAAGTAATCATATAAGAAGGTAGTGGTAAAACTCCTTTTTAAAACTGAAACTATAGTTTTTTTCTTTTAAGGGCGCCGAAACCATTATCATGCATGAAGCCTCCCCCCGGGAGATTTGGATAACGTCGTTCCGCTTTCGCGCCTACGATCATAATTAGTATGTGTTGTCTTCTTCGACCCCTTTAGTTGGATGGAGTAAGTTTTGATTCCAATCACGTAATCCATAGGATTACATGAAGGAGATATCAACACTCTTGACCTTCTTGTTCCTAAACCATAAGGTCTTGCCTTGATTTATGTGATTTTGTTCTTACTGGTATTTTGACTTTCTCCTCAATGGATGGTTTAGATTTCTTTCTCATGCGAATAATTTTGGAGTTGTGGGTTGTGTTTTAATCCATTTTTGAATTAGAACTTTCCTTTCTTGATATTGTTAAATGTTAGCTTACTGTTGCAATGAGTAGCCTTAACATGCTCAGTTCTCGTGAACTGATTTCAGCTAGTATTTGTGCAGATGGATTATGCGAGTAGATTAAAGGAAAGAGTTGTAAAGGTTTCATCCTTGGTGCAATTTATGAGGTTCTTGTAAAAATGTCCAATGTGAGGTAAATTTTGTAATAGTGCTTGCAAAGGAGTTTAGAAAACCTCTTGCCTTGGGTTGTTCTGAAATTTCGTGATGATGTTGTCTTGTCCTTCTGTAGGTTAACTGGTAAATTACCTTTGTGAGAAATAATATTCAATCTTGACCTTGTTATGAGTATTCTTTTGGTGATATCATTTACGGTCATGGAAATTTTGAAAGCATGGCTTGGCTTATTTTGTTACCTTCTTGTTATTGACCCAAGTGAAATCCACTCTCTTGACTCCTTGGTTCATGTGCCATGTTGAATGGAAATGTTATAACCGTGGTTTTGCGTTCTTGTTAAATAACGATAATTTCTTCTTTCAGTCATAATGCTTATTGGTTTAGTAACCCTCCATGGTACTAGTATCAATGTCATTCTAGGCTTATTTTAGTGGGGTTGAAACCCCATTTTTCTAAAGATAATCAAAGATAAAAGAAGAGGAATACATAGATGAATAAATAATGAAGATAATAATGAAGTAGTATTTGGTTGATAAAATTAAGAGTCTTTAATTGGAAAGAAAGTGTTTATCTAACGATGTAAAAAAAAATACCTACCATTGCTAACCTTAAGCTATGGATTAAACATTGTCCTCTTGTTGGGAAACGTTAATTAATTTTAAAATTAATATCACTGTTGGCTTTTGGGGATATCGGTAGATCTTATCTAGTACAGGAGTTTGAATAAAAACACATTAAGTATAATGCTTCCATGTTGGGAACCCTTATGTATCCCCCTGACTAACTTAATCAAGATGATTTCTAAATGAATCTTTTACCAAAATTCAATTGAACTCTTAAGACTCATTAAAAGAAGAGTTAATAACTAAATAGATCATAATAAAATAAATTTATCTTCTCTCTCTAACCATTACCATGGTACCTTGTAGTCCTTGTCTAAGCTATGATAAATTTTAATTCTTGATCAAAGATGATTAGGGTTCTGAACCTTAACGATACTCCTCTCCTTTTGATCTTACGCTTGCCTCCTTATGCAATGTGGGTATGAAACGAGTTTCAGTAGTGGGGTTTAGATAGATAGCCTTGTGGAATTGCTTACCTCCTAGTTTTGTAAACAAATTAATCAAGGAATTTTCATATTATAGGTGATCCTAGGATAGTCCTCAAGTTATATAAAAGAAAAGAAACTTAATCCTATAAGAAGAATGGTATGAAACATATCATGAACCTTCTAGAACGTAAGCTAAGAATTGTAAGACGTCTCTAGTAAATCAGTAATCTTAAGAAGATTTTCACAGTGGGATGTCTTCAGCTATAACTATGTAATGTGGTTGGTCTTTTGCCATGTCCTTTCACAAAAGAAAAGTAAATTGCCCTTGATAGGTGTGAACGTTTCCGTGCTGCCTTTATGGCCATCCTTATATCAAGTTGTTCACAGTGTTAGTTGTATCCTTGGTGACGACATGTTGCGTCATGTTATGTGTCAAGCAAGTCAAAAAAAAAAAGTTATCCTGTATTTCACTGTGTTGTTCGTGTGTTTTTTTGGGTCGTTACATAATGACATTCGACCTCAATTTGTTTGGTTCTTTCATGGAAACATGGATTCTTCACAAAATTTAACACACCTTGATTATCACAATGAATGATAGATGGATTTTATCCTGGAAATATCATATCATCCATAATGTGACATAACCAAATTGATTTACTCATAATTCCTCGGGTGGCCCAATACTCTACCTCAATGGATGAGAGGAAATGAAATTTGGATTTTTGCTTATCCACGAGATAATTCCAAATCCGAGATGAAAAACATATCCCGTAGTTGATATTATGTTATCAATATATCCGACATAACTGAGCCGATATATCCCTATAAGAATAAGCGATAGTTCTTATGATATTATAGACCATAATCAATTTTACCTTGTACATATCTCAAAACATGCTTCACTACTACCCAGTGAAATTTCTTTGGATCCTACATGAATATGAAAAGATAGAGCTAAAAGAACCATAGTGCTGGTCTAGTATACGTCAAGTAAATGATACTTGCAATAAGCTACCTTTAATGATTAGCATATACTTGAATTGAATTCTTGAAACGGATAGTTATAAACCTTTCTCCATTGAAGTGGACATAGGTTTGCAATTAGACATCCCATACATTTCTAGGAGTGTCTTGGAATATTTCATTTGGGAGATAAACATTTGATGCTTCTTCTTCCATATATCTAAGTCAAGGCGAGTGAAGTAACCCCAAATCTATCCTATCCAAGGATTTCTTCAAATCATTCTTAACATATTCGACGAGATTGTTTGAACTCCCTATGATCACAAGATCATCCACATACAAAACCAAAATTAAAATATTTATACTATATTTAATATATATATTTACTTTGAGTTAACCCCAAAATAAAATTTTTCTTTGGTGGCCATCGAGGCAAAATTCTCACCACCGACAATTTGATGAAAAGAGGATTTATCATTCCCAATTGGTGCCACCTTTGTAGGAATAACTATGAAGACATTAGCCATCTGTTTCATACATTGTGATTATGCCTTTAGAGCTTGGAAATTTGTCCTTTCCAAATTTGAAGCTCTCTCGGGTGATGCTTAGGAGGATCTTATTCAGCTATGGAATCAATGGAACCCACCATTCAGACATTGTGTTATCAAAAGAATCGGAAATTAGCCATCCCGCATTTAATTTGGAGGATCTCAAGGATAGAAATAATATCATTTTTAGAAATAAGAAGCAAATTTTAAATTCACACTGGCAAGATCTCCCAAGGCATCAAGGAGGACATGGCTAGATTTAAACCTCCCAAGAACAATTGTTACCACTCGAAAATGAAAAGCACATCTTATCAAATTGGCAGATTGGATATTGGAGCAACCTCGCGAATAGTGTGGATAGATCTTTGGTTAAATGGCATCCCCCGAACCCAATTGGTTCAAGCTGAACTTTGATGGAGCCTCTAAGGGGAACCCGGAATAGCAAAATGGAGGAGGAGCAATATGGGACCATAAAGGTAATTTGATTGCTGCATATGCTGGAAAAATGGGAATCCAAACCAATCATTTTGCAGAAGCTTTATCTGCTCTCTGGGGATTGAGAGTCGCACGGGCCCAAAATATCCAGAACCTCATTGTTGAAGGGGACTCCCTTAATATTATTAAACTGCTTAATCAGTCCTCTTCTCCTATTTGGAATATCAAAGATTTTATCTCGAATCCATAAGCATCAGTCATACCTTCAACAGCATCAGAATCATACATACTTACAGGGAGGGAAACAAGCTGGCCGATGCATTGGCCAATTATGGCATTAATATAAATTTCACTATTTGGGATAATGATAGTATCCCTAATCAGCTTCACAACAGCATACATGCGGACCTTCACACGCAAACAATCTCTAGAGATATGCCTTAATCTTTGGAGGAAATCCATAAATTCTTCCACATGTGCTGTTTTAATTTATTTGGCGTGGCAAATGATATCTACTTCAAATGATAGCAAGATTTTGTTTAGGAACTTCAAGTGGAGTTGTCTAAATTTAAAAACAGCACACGCGGGAGGTACAATAGCTGTTGATATTCGGATGCCAAGCTCCGCGAAAACCGAAGATAACTACAAGGTGAAAGCTGACAGGGAAAGGGTTTTCACGCGCGACTCCACACAAGCTCAGATCGGTAATCATACAGCCGTTCGTGGGAGGACCAATGGCTACAGATTCCCATTTTTTGCGACCAATGCAAGTTGAGAAACGAACCACTCTCAATGCCCAAAGGTATTCTGAAAATTGTTGTAACTCCAGCACATCATTGTGAAGATGGGAGGGCCTCCCTGCCAGATTGAGCCATGCGCGGACCCTGACTGGAAAGAAAACACTGAGCTCTGGAACATTCTTAGCATCGGCGGATTCACCAACTTTGTGGAAAGAGTGCAAGGACATGATCAAAGCATCTCTGTTCGCTTTGCCAAGGAGTGGAATGAGAGGACGGTCGACTATGGAGGGCAGAAAATTCTTATTAATGAGGAACTCATAGCCAAGCGACCGCCTCACTTGAAGGATACCGCTTCTTCAACAAGAGGGTTATCAAAGAGGTGAAGAGAGAAGATTTGTGGAGGAGGAGGAGAAGCTTATATTCAACACCGCGGGTCTGCTTGTTAACTCAATTCCATCTCCGTATGATGAAGTCACCCGCATGATGATTCGCTTCATATCCTTGGAAGGCAGGTTTGTTACTGTCCCTGCCAAGCACCTTGTCTTTTTGAATCACTTTCGTAGGAGTAGGTTGGTTTGCTTCCCTCACTATCTGTTAAACTCTCTTGAGCGCTCCATTTTGGAGTTCCAGAAGCATTCCCGGGCGGTTCCCTTACACCAAGGGCTTATTTTGCTTATTCACAAGCACTGCCTTATTAAATTCCCTGCCTCCTTCCTCTCCCGGCCCGGCTTTGTTGGGCTCCGCGCCGCCCCTGTCTCCCTGCCGCCCGCTGCTGCCCCCCTCGGTGCTTTGCTACCCCTCACGGCTGCTCATGCTTCTCCTTCTTTTCCTCCTGCTGCCCTTCTACCACCCACCCTGTCTCTACCTCTAAACGTGTCACCGGGGCTTCTAGGAGACTCAACCTTGAGTCTACTGGGCCGAGGGGATGAACCTTTGGAAGACATTGCTCGTGATCTGCTTTGAACATTAGTAGTGCGCCTCCCAGAAGGCGGCACCAACGGATAACCCTTCTAGGAGATTGGAGGCCTTAGAGGCTGAGCTTAAATTGCTGAAGGATGAGGTCAAAAACCTTGCTAAGCAAAAAGGCAAAAAAAGCATTGAGGGGGAAGGGAGCATTGGCAACAGCTTGATTGATGACATATACAAAAAACTGACCTCCTTAGACTCCCGCCTAGGGAAGATGAAGACTAGGCATGAGTATAATATTGCAGCCTTCAGGGCCATCGAGGAGTTCATCGAAGGTCATGCAAGAAGTGTTTCACATCTTAGCGGTGTCCCGGCTACACTTTGGGGCAATGAGAAAGAGAGCAAAAGAACCAGAGAGGAGCTCGATAAGACGGATGCTGCTCATATGACCACGTTGGGCATGTATCATGCTTGGAAAAGAGTAAAGATGAGTATTGATCAAGCGGCCAAGAAGTAGTCCCGACTACTTTTGCTGGTCCTTATTGTTTTTATTACTGCTTCTTGGCTGTAGGCTTGCTGTTTTTTTGCCGTTGTTTTGCTGTTAAGTCTCGTTTGTGTAGCTGTTTCTGGGCTTCGATGTTCTTTGCTGTAACTTTTGTGCTTTGCTACAGCTTCTCTGCTCCTCTCTCTTATTCCGGCTTTTAGGCCTTCTTTTGTACACAAGGGTATAGTCCCTTTCAAAAAACTATTTACCAATATTAAAAAAATATATATATAGTTGAATTTGAGGGTTTACATGAGAATCCACATTGGAATAGGTGACTATCTATTGTAATGAACCATGCCATGGGTGCTTTTTTAGTCCATAAAGAGACTTATTAGATGACATACCTTTTTAGTATGCTTCTTGTTGACAATTCTTTGTGGTTGAGTGATGCATACCTCTTCCTTAAGATCACAATTAAATAAAGTAATTTTTATATCCATTGTTAAAGTTTCCATCCTTTTTGTACTGAAAATGCATAGACAAATCTAATGGTTATGATCTTCATAATGGGTGCAAAGGTCTCCTCATAAACAATTCCTTCTTTTTGAGAAAATCCATATGCAACAAGCCATGCTTTGTACTTGTCGCATCCATCTCGCCTTCTATTTTATTTTGAAAATTCATTTGCATCCAATGGATTTCTTTCCTTTGGTCATATCAATAAGTTCTCATGTCCCACTCTAAATCAAGGAGTCATATTCATTATCAATGGCCTTCTTCCACCATTGTTTACTAAGTTCCTCTCAAATGTATCATATTTTGTGTTGTTAACCACCGAACTCATTAGTTTGAGATTTACCTCATTTCTCTTATGTCTTCTAGTTCCAACCCCGATGAAGTATACGGGAGATAGTTCAAGTGGGAATCAGAATGGTCATTTGGACCCATTTTAGATATTCATGTTGTTGTCTATGTGAAGAATTATTTTCCAAATGTCCAATATCAATGAACAACTCTCCTTGCAGATCATATTTCTTGTGTAAATATTATTCATGTTCATCATCTTACTTGTGAGAGAAATCTATAAGAGGATGTCTACGTACTAAATTTTATTTGTGTGGGAATGATTCAAACGATGACTCGTCAAAACCACATCTCGACTCTCATATGTCTTATGTGTCTCGGATTCATAAGATGATATTCATTTGAGCTAGTATTGTACCCCAAAATAAATATGATCCAAAGTGTCTTTGGATTGATCTTATTCCTCTTCTTGGCTGGTAAATGAATATATGTTATATAACCAAAAAATCTAAGATGGGAGATCGAAGGATTGTGATCAATGCATACCTCTTCTAGTCTCTTTTCCTATATGATATTTGTAGGTTCTTGATTCTGAAGTTATAAATATGTCTAGATTTCTTCTACCCACAAAATTTTCTCCAACTTGGTAGTGGAAAATATGCAATGATCCATCTCTATGACAATCATCATTGCGACATCCTATGATTCCATTATACTAGGGAATGTAGGGGTAATCAAGTTTTCTATGATGTCATTCTCCTTCAATAATTACAAAAAGTTTTTTGACATGAATTCCCCCTTTGATCTAAGTGGAGGATGAGAAGGGGAAGCTTGTTGTGTTTATTAACTTGTTTTTAGAATATCTAAAAATTAGTAAATGCTTCACAATTCTTATAGAGAGAACACTCGTGTCTTACGAGAATATTCATTGATAACCAATTAGAATTATTGAACTCCCGAAAAGGAAGCAAGAAAAGATCCACACTGATTGATATTAATGACCTCGGATGGTTCTTGGCATAGAAGGTACTCCACTCAAATAGATCCCAATTTTTTTGTCACACGTACATCTAGAACAAATATGTAATTAATGGGAGAGAGAAAGAAGACATCATGCCATCTCCTTAGAAATGAAATGATATAGGGAGACAAAAGAAAGGTTTCCATATTGATCATTTTAGAGTGTAGTAGAATCCATCATGGAGGCACATAGAGAAACCAAATAAGAGGAAACAACATTTAGTTAAAACAAATGACCCTTCAAAAAAATCTATAGAAAGTATCATACCTTCTCGTGAGATTAAAAATGATATTATGTCTTTCTTGACCATGAAATCCACCTTGATCTTGTGATTCAAGAGATGAGAGATAGACATTAGATTTGAATTCAATCTGGAACATAGATCTCCTTTATTAGCGTACATTTTCTTGTCCTAAGAGGATTGGTGACATTTCCTATTTATTACGTAACATAATCTTTTTATCTGCAAGTTAAACCCAATCTCTATTGGGTTGATCGATCAACGAATCAAAAGATTCTTATTTCTCGTCATGTTATTTCGACACCAAATTCAATCAAATAAACATTATCCAATGTATGTGAAGTTTGCGAGACTAGAAAAAAATTTGTACACCACAATTTACTAATTTTGGTACTTGTTGACAAATTTTGCATTTGTCCAAAAATGGGTAGCTCAAAACTTCATTACGATGGATTGAATTAGTGAAGTGAACCTAACTAAGGGGGATACATTAAGCATTATTATTTTTCAAGTACTAACAAATTAATAATTATGTGTTATTTGTAGCTATGTATGCTATTACAAAATGTAACAAATCACATAGTCTGTAATTCCATGTTTATCTTCAAGCAAGAGAACATAAAATCCCCTAGGACATATGTATTAGGTTGATGAAAACAAAAATTACAGAATATATGAAGTGTTAAGTTTTGGAACAACAATCAAAGTTGTAGATTACAACAATTGAAATTTCATTATTAAAGTTCAGATATTTTAAAGTTATTTTCTTCATGATTAAGTATATATAATTATGTTATTGAGTTATTTAGTTTGTTATACAATCCATACATAAAACTGAAATGCAGTAAAGAAGTATATAACTCAGTTCAGAATTTGATATTTTATTCGTAAGGGATTTCAATTTTTCTCACACAAGTTGTGGGATGTAACTTAAAAGAAACTCATAGCTACTGAAATAGAAGGTACATGTGCATGAAAAGAAAAGTAAAGCAAGTATGAAAAAGACCATCATTTCCTTAAATCTTCTTTTCTCTCCTTTTATCCATTTCTAGCTCTAGCTTTAGTTCATCTTCATTCTCGCCATATAATAGTAGAATTGTACCTAAAAACCGGAAAAAGAGAAAGATTGTCAGTCATGAGCTCAAGGTTTTGATCCATATTCTTATACTATTTAATTTTGTGCAAATGCATCTCCGACAATCGGGAGGTATAAGTTACATGAATAAGATACATTAGACACATATATAGAATTAATAAGAGCAGTATTCTACATCAGCACATACGATTCCGAGAATCATTTAAGAAAAATAAAGATAAAAGAAGGAAAATATGGAACACAAGAGAGGCCAAAAGCATAAATCTTTTCTAACTATTTTATTTTCGGATGTGTGCAAGTATAAGGTTGCAAGAAAAAGAAGAAATATGAGCATGTTTAAAATTTAACGGCATACAAATATTGTATAAAAGAATAAATTGAAACTGTTCATCAAAGTGTGGAAAGGAGGTAATTTCACACTTTACGTAGAGGTAAAAGACATACAAGAAAAATGAAATCAAAGGATGTAGATTCATGGCCTGTATGTATACAAAAGGACTCAACAAATAATAAAGAAAGAGTTGGATTGTGTTACATGATTTACGAAAAGAACATCTCATCAAGAATCAATAGATTTTGATTTCACATACTAATCCTTTCAAAGATCATGAAAGAGTCACTCACATAAGGGATGCATTTGAAAATCTTAATGATCCACATGCTTAAACAAAGTAAGATTTTACATTCCATAAGAAAGTGTTTGAATACTCTAAGTTTGAATCAAATACTTACATAAACTAAATGCGAAAGAAATAACTATGGTTCAAGATTTAAGAAATACATCACATATAGGAAAACTTATGTGTCAATGTTAAGTTTTCTTAAACATGTGAAAGTATTGAATTCAAAGGATCAAGCAGAGAAAATCATCACTAAAAGATCACAAATAGAAACTACGAAAGAGTGATCACTTCCATCTTCAAAAAGTACAATGCATGAAGAAACAAAAAGGAAAATGCTTATATGAAGGAGTCTACATGATATAAATTTATGAAAGTCATTCTAGAGGAGAAAAATGCAGACAAAAGATTCATAAAAGAAGGGCATTGGGACATTGAATCAAAGTAATGAAGAAGATGCAAGTAATAGTCTTTCAGAAGCAAATTTTTCATCAAAGCATGGGAAATGAGAAAAGAATCTATTGTAAAGGACATGATGGCATGTCCAGCTTAGGATCAAAGCTAAAAAAGCAAAGTGTAGCTGTAAAGAGAATTTAAAAGGATATTCTTAAAAACATCCAAATTATAGAAGATATGAAGAAAATTTACATCTATGTCATAAGAGATACAGTTGCAAAGGATCACCATCAAGAATAACAAATAAAATTATGATACAAGGCTAAGAACCACAAGACTGAAACAAGCCTAACTGTTTCCTTAAATGATGAACATCCAACATTCATATGAAACACAAAACAAGTTTATAGTAATCCTTTAGGTTTCATACTTCAACAATTATGTTTTCATAATGGATATTATTTAGTATCAAGTAAAGATTGCATCCAAAAGAAAATAAAGTTTTAGAGTATAATGATCTAAGATGCATTGGAACCAATAATGGAAGCATCAGTCATACATCAAGGAGAGGAGGTTTTCAATCAAGGCAAAAATTCAAGTCATACTCACTCATTAATTGTAGTTTACAAGCTTACATGAAGAGCTATTTATATGAATACATGTCTATAAGAAATAAAAATTATAGTCTACATTTAAGAAACATCAAAAGAAGAAATATGATATACACAGTCTAAAAAATGCTCAATTTTTTTAAGTTTTCTAAGGAAAAACAATGATAGATGTTATTTCATGGTGATCAAGTTTGAAAATCCCAACCCATTTTACGATACGATAACAATAACATGGATCGAGATAAAATATAGAAGGTAATGCTCAAAATATACTTAGACTCAAACCCATCAAGCAAATGTGCACCAAATGCAGGGTGAAAATATTTAAATACAAATAAAGGAAAAATTACATTATGTTCAAAAAATATTTAGAATGACTAAACAACGTCTCGAGAGACAAAGTATGAATACTCATAAACTAGTTTGAGAATACATCAATAGAAGCTACTCGTCATTAATGGAAAGAGAAAATAATAGAACTTTTTTTTAGTCAATATTTGAAACCCTCAAGAGATATTCAAAATAAAGAGGAAAAAAGCGAATACCCATAACGAGTCTCAAGATTGAAGTTGAGAGACACCAAAAAAAAATATTCTAAATATTTGGAAGAGTGAAAATGATAAGAAACTAGTATTAAAGTGCTCAGAGACAACCATGACCTTATCTCTTTTAATCTCAAATGGATTTTAAAAGAAATAATGAGTTTAAAGTTTAAAAAATAATGGCGGCCCATTGTGAATAAACTCAAAATAGGAGAAGAGATGTCTCGAAGAATAAAAAAATGAAAGATGGGTGCTCATTAAGGTCAAGTATTTCCACGTAAGCTTCTAATAAATGGTCTTCAAACTCAAAGTTTAATACAGAAAGCCAAGACAACAAAATGCAACCACCTCCCTCAAATTATGCACAAAGCTCAAACAGTCAATGAATGGAATAGATTTCACATTCAAAGCTTCCCAAAAGATGGATTTTCAAAAGGCCGAGATCGAACCATAGAAATAATGACAGAACATGCAAGTATTGATAGGTTCAAAGAGCTTAAAGATTACAAAAAAAAAAATGGCCAAGGCTTCACTACTTAGAACAAATCAAAGAGAAATGAAAAATGATGAGCTGATCAAGCCCTTTTAACCAATCTAACTCACCAGAGTTATTTCTCAATGGCTAGAGATTAAATCGGGTGAAATCAAATGATCCACATTGCTAACTCCATAGTTAAAACATCGACGATCAGAGATCTAAAAGTACAGAGATAAACAACCTCCATTCGGTCACAAATCTCCATACAAAATTCAATCACGAACCGTTAGGAAAACCCTAACTCCAAAATGGATTCAAAGATCAACAAATTGAGATGATTAAGTACAAGATCAATGCCCAATAAAGGTCACCTTTAAAACAATTTAACCACTCAAACTTTGAAAGATCAAGCCTAACGAAGAATTGAAAGTGATGAATCAATATGTAAAATCAATGATAATCGCATAAGTTCGTAGATTCCAATAAAATAAATGTCAAAGTTCAGCAAAGATCCTAAAGCGGATGGAGGGGTGATTCATCGTTTGGGAAAAGGCCAGCCCTATGTTCAAACAAAATCATTGCATTTTTCTATTCAAAGGTTGAAGATTTATATAAAGGTCATTACAACCATAATCATCAAAAAGGTAAATCATAGTAAAAATTATTATGAAGACCAAAACCATAATATATACCATGAAGATCCAAAGTGGAAGACTCATCAAATAATTGATATTTGAAAAAAACATTTCACAAAGATACAACAACCACGATGCATTGCATGAAGGGCTCGATGACTATCTTTTAGAGCATCGGGATTAATCAAAAGGTGGCCAAGTGTGTATGGTTAAAAACATTTGATAAGTACCAAGGTCGAGAAAGGGTAATATATTAGCTTAAGGTTTACAAGATACCTTAAAATATACTAAGGTGATCCTATACAAAGGAAGGAGTTTCTATTACCACATGGGAAAACATGGCCCCAAAATCTATAGAGAAAAGTGTGCACTCATCACATGTGGTCTAGAATACAAAGGAAGGTTTGAAAGTGAATAAATTATACTTTCAAAAGATAATTTTTTATGTAACCACAAGAAGACAAATAGGTGTCATCATCAGAACTTGCAGGTGGTCCCCACAAAGGATGAATGTATGGGTGAATTGTTTTGCAAAGTATTGCAAATAAAGAAATTATTTTTACTCACACACAGAGATTTATTTTTGCATGTGCATCCAAGGGGTAAATTAAAAAAGTGTAAATTTATCATTACAAGTGGATCAAGTTGTAGATGTCACATCATTAGCTAGAAGACAGAGATTGCATGCATTGGAGAAGACTTTCTCATCAAGAAAAGATTATTATTAGCCAAATTATTCATCCAACTTTATTAAAAATAGAACAATCAACTACAGTTTGACTGAGTTGTATTTTTGTAACCAAGGCTATTAATGCCTCATTGTATTAGCATGTTTATTTTTATTCCTTTATTTATTCATGATAAAGGATAAAAATAGGATGCATGGGTGAGTAAAATTTTAGTCTATTTTTAGGAAGGGTGGGATGAATAATTTTCTATATATATTGTGCAATTACAAGGCACAAAGGAGGAACTTTTTGGACACATGAGTGCTAAGAAGTATTTTCCAGTTTTTCCCTTTGAATGAGAATTGATTTTTGCCTTTCCAATTATTTGAAAGTTTTGTGTATACCTTATTATTTCTTGTGAATGTAAAATTCCCGATTGATCATCTTACCTTGCTGCAAATTTAGTAATTTTTGCATAATATTAGTGTGCATGTTTATCTTAACAATATTGTTGTGAATCATTCCCTCAATACATCAAGTGTTTTTCCTTAATATTCTACTGAAAACTATTGGTTTGTGCATCCAAAATCCATTCTCAAATATTTGTGCATGTACTCAGTCAAATCCTCAACAAGTTTGGTGTATCACCCCTAGTTTTTCAATTCATTTACAATCATCTTTTTACCCTCAAAACCCAAAAAAATTAGTTTAGGATACATCAAGAAGGAACCAGCCTTGATATCGAGACTCACCTCACAATAGGTATACCCACATAGACTTGAGGTGTTTCCATTGTATCTACAAAAGAGAGAGATCCAGAGAGAAAGCTTAGAACCCCTGTAGTCATCTCTCTATAGGGTGCACTTTCGAGAGATAATAATTTTTGGCATCGGTGGGACATGAATCAGATCTGTGAGAAAATTACAACAATTTACAACAGATTCACAACAAAGAAAAGTTACTTTTGGAGCAACAAGCTGCAAAACTTATTCTAAAGATTAAAATATTTATTTGGTGACTCGTAAGGCTGATTTCAGACCAATTTTGCAGCATGTTCCATGCCTAAAGTGACTACAAGATCATCGGTAAGAGGAATTCCTTCTGAGTTTATTTCTTTACCTTTGAATTTGCAAGAAGAAGAAGAAGAGTTGGTAACACCCTACCTTATAATAGGCTTGGTTTTAACAACCCTCCTCCTAATCTTCCTTCACCACGTATTAATTTCTTTGTTTAGATCCCATTTTTCCAATGGCTATTCAACCACCTAGGAATTTTGTGACCTTTACTAATGGCAGCCCATTAGTAATTCCAGTTTATCATGATATCCCTAATTTTGCCATGAAAATTTTTCCTTCATTCATTGGTGAAAATCAGATTACTCCTACAGAACACATCAAAGATGTTGCAGCCCTATGTGTAGTCCATAATATAACACATGAAGATGTAGCCTTGAGACTTTTAGTTGCATCCTTTAAAGGAAAGCCTTGCAATGGTATAGAAACTTAGAGATTGGAAGCATAAGAACTTGGGATGAGTTAGGTGAGAAATTTTGAAACAATTTCAAGATCATTCTGATCATTTATCCCTCATAAAAGTTGTCTACAATTAAGAGAGCTCCTCATGAATTTATGGCTAGTTTTAATATCCATTTTCTAGAACTTGGGAAAGAATTCCAGCAAGTGTCAAGCCTCAAGCTGACCATGCTTTTATTTATTATCTTAGAGCCTTAAACAATGATATTTCAACTATGATTCAGTCTATGGGAGGTGACACTCTCTCCCGGAAGCTTATGATATTGCTATAAAGGCTGAAAATAGTCTTATTCAAGCTGGAAAATTAGCACCAAGGCCTTCAATGCCCTTTTTTTAGATTTGGCACCTATCCCACAACCTATCACCATTTTGGAACCTATTATTGCAGCCCCATCATTAGATGATGTGTTTAAATTTGCAGACTATGGGAAACAAATAAATTCGATTGAAAATAGACTTGCATTACCTAGCAAGGCCTTATCAAGCTCCTTATCAAGAAAAACCAACAAAATAGGAAGCCTTATCAACAGAATCAAAATTATAGACAACCATATCAGCAAAGGCAATTTGACCCAAAGGCTCCTAGTTCATCTAATGCACTTTAGTCCCAGTTAATATGGCTACGAAGAATGGTGTCAACCTTGTAATCAACCTCATTCAACTACAAATTGCCCAAATGCATTCTGAATATAAGCCTTGTTGCACAACCTCAACCTGAAACATTGTTCATGCCTCAAATGGAGGGTGGGCAAGCAAGAAACTCATGTTTAGAAAGCACCTGAACAAAACTTGGTCAGTTTTAGTGAAGATGATTTTTTTCATTACTACTAGGGCCCAAGAAAAGGCTTCAAGAAAGTCAAAAGTTTCAAAAAATAGACCTATTCTACCTACAATGATATAGAAAAACAGGTAGAGTGCAAAAATTAGCTAAATAGTTATTGTTGTTCCAAAAAAAAATAAAGGTGTTTCAGCTGGTAAAGAACAACAAAAATAGTTACAACCTGATCCAAGAAGATTATTTATACCTCAGATATCAAAAGTAGCTAAAGCAGAGTCAGTTTTTTCACCCAAAGCCTATGCTAAAACAGTAGAATCTATTTCCAAAACTATTTGCTTCTTTTAACATTGTTGATGTAATGAAAAAACATAATGTTAATATCTCAATGTGGGATGCTCTAAGTATTCCAAGACAATAGGAGTTGCTTTCTCATGAACTTGCTAAGCTGCAGATTTCTTCAAAAAAACAAGTAGAAAAGGAAGTTTAAAAGCGTAGACATGGTCCTTGGAACAATGGAACAAGACCACATTAAAGAAGTTAAATGGATGGTTCAAAAGGTCTTAAATGCTCATGATATCAAGAAGCCACCACCATTTTATTTATCTCTTGATTATTGGAGATCATTTAGTTCATAACTGCATGGTTGACAAGTGGTGCAAGTAGCACAGTTATGCCAAAAGCAATTACAAAAAGTTGGGCCTACGTATATGAGCCTACAGAGAAAAGCATGTGTTGCAAGCTAGATGGGACAACAAAATAATACAAGTTGGTATTATCAGAAACCTAGAAGTAACTTTACATGCTTGTCCCAATGTTACAATTCTACAAGATGTGATTATTGTAGATTTGCCTCCTTATTTTGCCTTATGTTTATCACGAGATTTTACAACAAAAATAGGAGGTTATCTTTCTTCAGATTGGTCATTTTTGTTCTTTACTACATGATATGGAACTAAGGTTACCATAAATTTAGAGCCTCTGGCTAGATTTCATATTGAGCCTCATGCTTCAAATGTTGCAAACAAATTACTCAATTCTAGATCAGTCTGATTTGATGTTACAACTCATGTTTCCACACTTGATGGTGTTTCTAATCTGTTCATGGATGAAAAGACTCAAGAAGAACATGCTTATGACCCTTTTAAGGAAGTGGAAGAATATTTTTTGGTGTTTATTGCTTGCATGAAGAAAATGCACCAATTCCCTTGTTGTCCAAAAATAGAAGAAGCAACAGAAAGGGCTATGGAAGCTTCACTTGATGGAGCCAAAAATAAGAAAGGACAAGGTGCAGGTTTAATGCTTACTTCCCCTTCAAATGAAAGGTACTTTTCATCTTTAAGTTTGTAGTTTTCTTGTACTTGTAATGTAGTTGAATACAAAGTGTTAATTCATGGCTTGCAATGGGCTAGAAAGAGAGGTATCAACACTTTACAAGTTTTCAGAGATTCAAAATTAGTTATTAATCAAGTGAAAAACTTTAATGTGTGTAAGAATTCATTGTTAAAGTCTTACAAACATAGAGTTTTAGACTTAATGGATGATTTTTATGCTATTAACATTCAATCTATCCCAAGAGCTGAAAATAAGCATGTAGACAGACTTGCAAGCAAGTTGGTGCTAGCTTTGATGTACTAGAACAGATGAAAAAACAACAAGGTACAACCACATATTAAATTAATTATCAGACCTTCAAGTTGAAAAATGGAGAGAATTGGTAGGTTTTCAAAGATGATAAACAAATTTACAGATTTTTGCAGCAAGAAGCTGAATTTTTGTAGTAAATCAGGAAAAACTGCAACACTTCTATGGTGATCAGATTGTTCAAGTTAAAAAAAATAGGTTTCCTCAAGGATTGGTCACTCTAGAAGACATTTTCAGTTCTGATGATCAGTTAAGAAAGGACAAAGGCAAGATTTCAACTCATGCAGATAACTATGAAGAAATCTTGGTGGATGATGACAAGAAGCTACTTATTGGAAAGGTATGTTCTTTAGCTGAAAAAATAGTCATTTATCAAATTATGTAAAGAATTCAGAGATGTTTTTTTCCTAGAAGTACCAAGATTTGAGAGGGTTTGATCCAATTTTAGCTCAAGCATACAATAGAATTACAAGCCAAATTCCAAGCCAGTTAGGCAGAAGCAAAGGCCTGTAAATCTAAAAATTGAGCCATTAATGAGAAAAGAGTTATCTAAGTTAATCGAATCAGGTATTATTTTTCTAGTCAAGCATTCAAGTTGGGTAGCCAACCTTGTTCTATTCGAAAAAGAATGGAGAAATCAGATTATGTGTGGATTTTAGAGATCTTAACAAGGCTTCATTAAAAGATCATTATCCACTACCTAACATGGATCAAATTTTGAGAACAGTTTTCTAGTTCTAATAGACTATCTCTTTTAGATGGTTATAGTGGATACAATCAGATTCTAGTGCAGAAGAAGATAGATACAAAACAACTTTTACCACCAAGTGGGGTACTTATGCTTACAAAAGAATGCCTTTTGGCCTTTCAAATGTTGGTGCAACGTTTCAACGTGCAATGGACATGGATTTTGTAGCTTATTAAATAAATGCATATTGGTTTATTTGGATGATGTTACCATATTTTCAAAAAAATATGATGAACATCTAATACATTTAAGGAAGACTTTTTAGTTATGTAGATAGTTTGGAATATCATTGAATCCCAAAAAGTCTATCTTTTTAGTACATCAAGGTAAATTGCTTGGTCATATTGTTTCTAAACAAGGTTTAGCAATTGACCCTTTCAAAATTGAAGCCATATCACAACTATCATTACCTCATCACAAGAAGGCATTACAGATTTTTCTAGGAAAAATCAACTTTGTTAGAAGATTTGTTCCAGATTTTATAGCATTGGTTAAACCATTGACAACTATGTTAAAGAAAGATAAAGATTTCTCTTGGACCAATGAAGGGAGAAAAGGTTTGAAGCCATTAAAAATAGCCATTTCTCAAGCTCCTACTCTTGCAAATCCTAATTTTGATAAATATTTTACAATGTATGCACTTGCAGGAGCTGAAACAATTTCAGCCATATTAACTCAGGTTAATGATGAAAATATTGAGCAGCCAATTGCTTTCTTTGGAAAAAGTTACATGACTATGAAACAAGGTACACTTTTCTTGAAAAATAAGTACTTTCAGTAGTTAGAGGACTAAATAATTTTAAGTACATGCTTTCAAACAATAAGATACATGTTCTTGTTTCTCATCCAAGTGTAAAAGCTTTCTTGTTAAATAAAGAATTGAATGAGAAGAGAGCAGGTTGGATAACGAAGGTTATGGAATATGATGTTGATATTCATGTTGTAAAAAATAAATGAGGAAAAGGTTTATGTGAACATCTGATTGATGATATGGAAAAAACAAAAGCTAAACTAAAAAGTTTAGAACAACATGTTGAATTTTTGTATCAGCAATCAGATTTGCTTGAATTAGAAAATCAGCATCCAGAACTTATTCAAGAAGTTCAGAATCAAGATGGATGACTGATTTGGTTAACTATCTACAACATGGTACTTATCCGGAAGGTATGGACAAGAAAAATGAAGATATTTTAGGTTACAAGTTGTACCTTATGTTTTTATTGATGGTGTGTTATTTAAAAGAGATATAAATGGAATCTTTTTGCGATGTGTTGATTATGATAGAATTCAAGCAATTATTATCCGAATTTCCATGAAGGACCTATAGGAGGTCATTTTTTAAGCACATGTACTACAACCTTAAAAATTATGAAATTGGTTACTATTGGCCCAACATATTCAAAATACTACTTTGAATGGATCAAAAGTGTAAGAAATGTGCTTTCTTTGTTGGAAAAGAATGTTTAGCTTTGCTTCCCCTACAACCTATTTCAAGTGGATCAACCATTCATGCAGTGGGGTCTTGAATTTATTGGCATGATAAATCCACCTTCATCACAAGGACACAAGTGGATTTTGACTACTACAGATTACTTTACACATTGGACTAAAGCAATAGCTTTAAAAGATGCTAATGAAACTTTGATACTATCCTTTTATGAAGGTATAGTTTATAGATTTGGTGTTCCAACAACTATCATTTTAGATAATGCCTTAGCATTTCTTGGTGCAAAGGTAACAGATTGGGATATTAAGCATGAAATTTATTTAAGTATGTCATCTAATTATTACCCACAAGGTAATGGGTTAGCTGAAAGTACTAATAAGAATATTTTAAGGATCATCAAGAAGAACACTCAAAGATAACCAAGAGCTTGGCATCTAATGTTGAATTCAACACTTTGGGCTGATAGAGTGACTCCTAAAAGATCAGTTGACAATTCACCATACAAGCTTGTTTATGGAAGAGAGGAAAGAATGCCCATCTCAGTTGAGTTGCCTGCATTAGATTTTGCTACATTAGATGGAATTACTTGAAAATGAACCATTGTAGGTTCGTTATGTAAAGTTGATGGAGTTACAAGAGCTGAGAGATCAAGCTCATTTGAACATGGAAAAGAATCAAAAATAGATAAAGAAAACTTTTGATAAGAAAGCTAAGTTTAGAATCTTCAATGAAGGAGACATTGTGTTGAAATGGGATGTTGATCATGTAAATCCAGGAAACCACATGAATTTTGATACACTTTGGAGTGGTCCTTATATGATTTCATCTTGCAAAGAACATAATGCATTTTAAATTTCAAGGCTGAATGGAGAAGAACTTCCCATTCATGTGAATGGTATGTTTCTTAAACATTATTATTGAAAATCCTACAAAGTGTTGTTTAGAGTAGGATTTCCCTTTCAATAAGTGTTTCATGCACATTGCAATGTTTTTTAATTCAATAAGTGCATTTGTGCATGTGATCTGGTTTACCAAATCCTTTCCAGTTTTAGTTCGTTTTGGAAGGGTTAGACCTTTCAAAGGAAAATTTTAGTTACATGCTTTGGACTCCATGCCCAATGGACAAGAGCAAGGCATTAGTCTACAAGCTAGCAGAACTTTCCCCTGTAGGATCACCAAAAATGTTGACAATTTTTACACTTGTGCAAAAATGGGAAACTTGAAACTTCATTACGATGGATGGCATTGGTGAAGTGAACCTAACTAGGGGATAGATTAAGCTTTAGTTTATATTTTTTTCCATTGGATGAAATTAATGATTACATGTAATTTACAGCTATGTGTGTTGTTACAAAATGTAACAAATCACATAGTCTACAATTCCATGTTTATCTTTAGCAAGAGAACACAAAATCCCTAAGGACAGATGTATTAGCTTGATGAAGACTAGAATTACATAATAGATGAAGTGTTAAGATTTGGAACATCAATTAGAGTTATAGATTACAACAATCGAAAGTTAATTATTACTAAGTTACGGAGTATTTTAAAGTTCTTTCCTTCATGATTAAAACATTCAATTATGTTATTGAGTTGTTTAGTTGTTATATAATCCATGCATAAAACTGAAATGCATAAAGAAGTACACAACTCAGTTTTAGAATTCAATGTTTTATTCATAAGGAATTTCAAATGTTTCCCACACAAGCCGTGGGATGTAACTCAAAAAGCGACTCATAACTACTGAAATAGAAGGTACATGTGCATGAAAATAAAAGTAAAGAAGTATGAAAAATCCATCATTGCCTTAAAGATTATTTTGTCTCCTTTGCTCCATTTCCAGCTCTAGCTTTACTTCATCTTCATTCTCACCATCCAATAGTAGCATTGTACCTAAAAACTAGAAAAAGAAAGACTATCAGTCATGAGCTCAAGGTTTTGATCCATATTCCTATACTATCTAATTTCATGCAAATGGATCTCTTGACATCAAGAGGTATAAGTTACAGAGCATAAGATACATCAAAGACAGATACAAAATTGATAGGAGAAGTATTCTACATAAGCACATATGATTCCCAAAATTATTTCTAGAAAAGAAAGATAAAATAAAAAACTATGGAACATAAGAGAGGCCAAAAGACTAAATATTTTCTAACTAGTTTATTTTCTAGATGTGCAAGTATAGGTTAGAAGAAGCAAAAGAAAAAAATATGAGCATGTCTAAAATTTAAGCGGCATTGAAAGATTGTATAAAAGAATAAATTCACACACTTCATCAAAGTGTAGAAAAGGTTATTTCAGATTTTAGAGAGGTAAAATACATATAATAAAAAAATGAAATCAAAGGATGCTGAATTCATGTCACGTATGTAGATAGAAGGACTAAATCAAAATAATAAAGAAAGAGATGGATTATGTTGCATGCTTGTTGAAACAGAACATCTTATCAAGAATCAACAGATTCAATTTTACATACTAATCCTTTCAAGATCATGATCAGGTCACTCACACAAGGGACATATTTGAAAATCTTCATGATCCACAGGCTTAAACAAAGTAAGAGTTTACATTCCATAAGAAAGTGTGTGACTACTCTAAGTTTGAATCAAATAATTACATGAACTAAATGCGAAAAACAAGCAACTATGGTTTAAGTAATGAAATTCACATCATGAAAAAATTATGTCACCGTTACAAGGTTTTCTTAAACATGTGAAAGTATTGAATTTAGAAGATCAAATAGAGCAACTCATCAACAAAGATCACAAATAGAAACTATAAAAGAGTGATCAGTTCCAGCTTCAAAAGGTATAGTGCATGAAGAAACATAAAGGAAATGCTTACTGAAGGAGTCTACATGATATAAATTTATGAGTCATTCCAGAGGATAAAAATGCAGGACAAAAGATTGATAAATAAGGGCATTGGAACATTGAATCAAATTAATGAAAAGATATAAATACAATATTTGAAGCAGCTAAAAGTTTTCATCAAATCATGAGAAATGAGAAAAGAATATATTATAAAGGACATGATGGCATGTCCAACTCAGGATCAAAGCTAAAAACAAAGTACAGCTCAGTAAAGAGACTTTCAAAGGAAATTTGAAAAAACATCAAATTATAGGAGATATGAAGCGAGTGCGAGGTCATAAGAGATATAGTTGCAAAGGATCACCATCAAGAACAACACATAAAATTATGACACAAGGATAAGAAACAAAAGACTAGAAAATCTTGAGTTTTGTCTTAAATTATGAACATCCAACATTCATATGAAACACAAATTGCTAATACGGGTTTATCATAATCCTTGAGTTTATTTAGGTGATACTTTCGGGTGATACTCACTCATTAATTGTAATTTACAAGCTTACATGAAGAGTTATTTATATGAAACATGAGTCTATAAGAAATAAAAATTATAGTCTACATTTAATAAACATGAAAAGAAGAAATATGATATATGTAATGTGAAAAATGCTCAATTTTTTTAAGTTTTCACAAAAACAGGATATAACTTATTTCATGGTCATCGAGTTTGAAAAAGTCCAACCCATAAAAGTAGAATGAAGAGTTGATCAACCCATTTTATGACACCATAACCATTCTAATTCGAGATAAAATATAGCGAGTAATGATCAAGAAATAAAATCAAACTCAAACCCATGAAAAGCGAGGGGTCGAAAATATTTCAATATAGATCAAGGAAACAATTCTATTAACTAAAGCATGGCTCAAAATGAGTAAACAAAGTCTCAAAGCCAAAGTATGAATACTCATAAACTATTTTAGAATACATCAATAGACTTTACTCAAATTAATGGAAAAGAAAACAACAAAACTTATAAGTTTTTTTTTAGCCAAGCTTTCAAAAATGCTCGAGAGATCTTCAAAATACAGGAGGCAAATAATGAATACCCATAATGAGCTTCAAGCTCTAAGTTTCGAGAAGGACTTTAGAAAAAAATAGTTTCTAAATTTTAGTTCGGGAAGAGTGAAAATGACAATAAACTAGTATTAAGTGCTTAGAACAACCATAGCCTTATCTCTTTTAGTATCAGGTGGTGTTTAAAAGAAAGAATGAGCTCAAAGTTTCAAAATAATGGTAGTGACTATGAATAAACACAAGAATAGATCTCGAACAAGAAAAAAAAAAAAGACGATAGGTGCTCAAAAATTTCTATGCAAAGCTTGATAAATGGTCTTCAAACTCATATATTAATATAGAGTGTGAGACAAAAAAATGTAATACCTCCCTCAAATCGTGGATGAGCTCAAACAGTCATTGAATGGAATAGATTTCAAATCAAAGTTTCCCAAAGATAGATTTTCAAAAGAACGAAATCAAACCATAGAAATAATGGAAAATCATGCAAGTATTGATAGGTTAAGAGAGATTAAAGATTACAAATCTGGCAAAAAAAATGGCGGGGATTCTCCACTCGGATCGAGAAAAGAAATGATAAATGATGAGCTCTTGAGCCCTTTTAACCAATCTAACTCACCAAGCTTATTTCAAATATAAAGGATTAAATTGGGTGAAATAGAATGATCCACATTGCTAACTCCTGTTAAAACACCTACGATTAAAGACTAAAAGTACAAAGATCAACGGCCACCATTTAGTCACAAATCTCCATACAAAAATTCAATCTAAGAACCGTAGGTAAACCCTAACTCAAAAAGGATTCAAAGATCAACGAGCTCAAGATGATTAGGGTAAACAAGATGAACATTGTAAGATAATGGTCACATTTAAAATACTTTAACCACTCACACTTGCTAGATCAAGCCGCATGAAGAATCAACGGTGATGAATCAATATGCAAAATCAGCGATCAGCATCAGGTTCGAGGATGCTAATAAAATAAATGTAGAGTTCCAAGAGTAGGAAATATGGAGGGGTGATTCATCACCCACAAAGAGAAAGGGGTTGGCCCCATGTTCAAACAAAATCATTGCATTGATCTATCGAGTTTGAAGATTTAAGTAAAGTGTAAACAACCATAATACTAAAAGGTAAATCATAATCAAAAATTGTTATGAAGACCAAAACCATAGTATATACCGTGAAGATCCAAAGTGGAAGACTAATCAAATAATTGATATTTTAATAAAAAAACATTTTGTAAAAAGACCAACAACCATTGCATTGCATGAAGGGCCCGAAGACTATCCTTTAGAGCATCATGATTACTCAAAAGGTGGCCAAGTGTGTATGGTCCAAAAAATTGATAGAAAAAAGGTCAAACATTATGAGAGGGTAATATATTAGCTTAAGGTTTACAAGATACCTTAAACTCTGTTAAGGTGATCTCGTACAAAGGGAGGAGTTTCTATTACCACATGTGCAAACATGGCCCAAAAATTATAGAGAAAAGTGTGCACTCATCACATGTGGTCCCCACAAAAGGAGGGTTTGAAAGTGAATAAATTATTCTTGCAAAAGATAATTTTTATGTAACCACAAGAAGACAAATAGATGCCATCATCAGAACTTTACAAGGTGGTCCCCACGAGAGAATGAATGCATGAGAAATTTTTTTTTTGCAAAGTATTGCAAATAAATAAATTATTTTTCTCAAACAAGGATTTATTTTTGCATGTGCATCCGAGGGGTAGGAATAAAAACGTGCAAATATTATCACTACAAGTGGATCAAGTTGCAAATGTCACATCATCAGCTAGAAGACAAATATTACATGCATTAGAGAAGACTTGCTCATCAAGCAAAGCTTATTTTTAG
Organism: Taxus wallichiana var. yunnanensis; assembly: GCA_018340775.1. NCBI lineage: Eukaryota > Viridiplantae > Streptophyta > Pinopsida > Cupressales > Taxaceae > Taxus > Taxus wallichiana. The sequence goes on along the minus strand of CM031239.1, from coordinate 802,847,674 downwards.
CAAAATTATTCATCCAAATTTATTAAAAATAGAAAGCAGTCAATTACATTTGCAGTTTAAATGAGTTGTATTTTGTAACCAAGATTATTAATGCCTTATCATATTAGCATGTTTATTTTTATTCCTTTATTTATTCATGATAAAGGATAAAAATAGGATACATGGGCGAGTATAATTTTTAGTCTATTTTTAGGAAGGTGGGATGAATAAACTTGCTATATATTGTGTGCAATTGCAAGGCACAAGGAGGAATTTTTAGACACAGGAGTGTTGAAGCATATTTTGCTAATTTTTCCCTTTGAATGAGAATTGATTTCTGCCTTTCCAACTATTTTTCAGTGTTGTGTATACCTTATTATTTCTTGTGAATGTCAAATTCCCTAATTGATCATCTTACCTTGCTACAAATTTAGTAATTTCTGCATAATATTAGTGTGCATGTCTTATCTTAATAGTATTTTTGTGAATCATTCCCTCAATACATCAAGTGTTTTGCCTTAATATCTGCTGAAAACTATTAGTCTGTGCATTCAAAATCCATTCTCAAATATTTGTGCATGTACTCAGTCAAATCCCTCAACAAGTTTGGTGTATCACCCCAGTTTTCAATTCATTTACAGTCATCTTTTTACCCTCAAAACCCCTAAAATTAGTTTAGGATACATCAAGAAGGAACCAACCTTGATACCGGAGACTCACCTCAACAATAGGTATACGCACTCAACTAAGGTGTTTCCATTGTATCTACAAAAGAGAGAGATCCAAAACAAGCTTAGAACCCCTACATTCATATCTTTATAGGGTGTAATTTTGAGAGATAACAATACTTCCTAATTTGAGTCATCTTCTCGTTGGGCCATGACATGTCCTTTCTTCTTCCTTTGGTAGAGACATCATCTATATTTTTTTAAATAAATGGGGCAAGATGTTCTCTCTTCACCAGATTTGCACTCTTTGAAGCCATTATACCATAAGTTAAGAGTGTTGTGCATATTATTGTTCCATATGTGACACCATCGATTAACTTTATGATAATATTTTACTAAATTTCTTTAGGAGATTCTTTTAGGGATGCTTCTCTTATTGTACCTTTCAAGACTTTTGACTTTTCTGTTGTCTACAGATCAATGCCTTGTCTTCTAACTCCTCATGCACTATTTGGATGGATTCTTCCTACTAGAGAAAATTTACCAACTCTTTAAAGGTCTCCATTTTTTTGTGATGCTCAATGTGTTGACCAAGTTTTCTCAAATCCTTGTTCAAATTAGTCAACTAGTAATAAAGGAAATAACTAACTCTAAATATGTAAAGGTTTAAGATAGCTTTAGATGATATATGTGGATACAGTGCAAATATGAACTCGTTCTTTGCAAGCTAGATAATCTTCACAACAAAGAATAATAAGAAGAAAATGGATTAGTATACAGGATGGAGGGTTTCTGACATAAACGAGTTCCAAGATGTGTGAGCTTCCTCAGGTGGATGTCAAACCTCTTATAGAGAAAGATAGGATAAAATTGATGGATAATGGATCTTATAACATTGCCATTTTAAGACTTTAGAAACAAGGGAAAAAAAATCTTTTCATAACGTTCTCTATTCTAAATAATCTTAATTTAGAACACACATTCCATGCAAATCAATCTCATGTGAGATAACCATATGCAATCAAATGACTCGGTGAACTACCAATCTCTCATTTCATGACTTGGTTACTAGCCGATCTCTCATGTTAAATTAAAGTATTGAATACTAAGTGTATACCAAGTATACTTGGTTCTCTTACCCTAATGCAGGTATTGATTATTCTGTTTAAGAAACCTATCATTTATTTGTTACCAATATTCATCTGAAATCCCATTTCTTAAACTAGGTGACATAGGACAACGTAACCAGCAACTTACGATACTTTGGCCAAAGATTTCTAACATACTATTCATGTTACTATTCCTAGATGACATACTCGTCAATGGAATACATCCTTCACCCCACTTGTCTATTATTTAGAAAGGTATTCATTGACTTGTGTCATTTCACTTGTTCAAGGTTTGACCCTAACCCAGGTTAGCAACATAAATTGGTATAGGGAACCACTCGTGATGACTAAGGGTACATAGACATACTCAATTGACCTAAGTCGATTGAATGTGTCTAGTTACCCTAAGTCATCATGAGTCACCCCCTGTACTAATTCATAATTCTAATCGACCTAGAGTGAAACTAAGATCAAGTCCAAGTTTATGTAGACCTAGATGACCCAATACTGAAGGGTGTTGCAACATGTCAACTACAACACTATATCCTTATGAAGACCAAGTCTTCATGAAGGTACAATTCTAAGTTGGCGTGTGCCAAAATCTGACAACATTACCCATCTCGGTGTACATACTCCATATTGAGAGGTTATTACTCACTTATGTTTCTTAATTAAGGTTTAATTGCAGCAACCCTATTGAACCTAATTCCATTAGCCCTTAAGGTTGACATCCTTATTTGAGTTGTTATTGAAATGCGAAACTTCATGATTGTTCTTTTATTCATTAACTTCCTACCTTAGGATTTAGTTAATTAAAAACATAACAACAACCTCAATAATATTTACTTAGAATTACACAACCATTCATATCCAGTTTAAGTTCCATAACAGGTTCAATTATAGTAGACTTCATTGAGATGAAGTCTAATTGATAAATGTTCTTGTTTTCCTTACATTTGTTTTATACCTATCAAGGTATTGCTCGAGAGGAAGTACACCTTCCTCTTTCTTGTCATGAGTAGGGATCATTAATCCCTTTCCTTTATGAAAATTATCATAATTAAGATACACTTTCATTGACATCTTTAATGAACTATAAAGACTTAGGTAAAAGAACATCTATACATGCCAACTCATTAAGTTGCATTTCTATTTAGGGGTAATGTAAATAATTCCCTTCTATCACACTTATTTATATCCACTGAAAGGAACCCATTCAGATAAGAATATTAGAAGTTTAAGATAAGATTAACAATTTCATTTCATAGAATGCATAAGGAGAGTGACACATCCTTTTTCATCAAGAAATATTGAAAAACATAGAGATCAAAGAAACCCAAGTTGTTGGATAGAATTATGTGACTACAGAAGCAAGTCAGACTCCAGAGAAAAGATATCTCAGTCGTAAAACTAGAACAGTAATAGCGTGTAAAGCTACATCAAGAAACATATGTTTTTGAAAGAATTTGAATAACAACAATACTTCAAAGTATAACCACCATTGAACATTTAATTTCACTCAGTCGTAAATAGTTTAGTCTATATAACCATAACTTTGCCATCACTTCGGAAATGAATTCAATATAGAAACCAAGATAACACAAACTCCCATCAAACAGAATTAAAGGACAATAATCAGGTGAGTGAAGAAAGAATTCCAACCTGATCCTTTCATAACAAAGACGTAATGAAAAACATGGTGTCTGACTACAGGTGAACAAGTCAGTCTCAGGCAATAAAAATATAGGAAAATCAAGTATATCTCAGTCTCGACTGCTCTAGTCCTTGTTTCACCAAGACTTCCACACTCATTAGCATTGTTAGCATAACAAAACAGACATAAGGAACTAAACAACTCCCTTCAGTATTATAGATCAAGAAGAAGGTAAGGAATCAGAAAACCCTTCAAGTTGAACCGACCAATTCCCTTAACAGAATATGTCATCACCAAAGATGAATAAACACCGGTGAAGTCTTTCACCAAATACCCGACAGTAAGGGCTTAACAAACTTACCCTCAACAAGATAATTCAAAAGGTTTACCTAGATCAAAACAGAAGAAGATTCGTTATCTAACTTGCTACTATATAATAGTAAGAAAGACAAAGAAGTCAACATCGATGCCCATTTTTTACCTAATCTAATAAAAAACATTATGCAATTTCATACAGGAGAAAATGTGTGTGACCCCGAAAGAATCCAATGCTCGAAATATCAACCCGTAAAATAGAACATCTATTGCCCAACTTTAAGTTAGTCTTCCAAGGATCTAAAAACCCAAAAATGAACAAAGTTCAGAGACTGAAGAACTCATTTAATGCTATATTCAAGCAAAATGAAACCACAAATCTTTGCATTCCAGTAACCATTTCCACATAGTCTCTATAGGAGGGCCAAATTCAAAACAACAAGTTTTAATTGAAAAGGACAGAAGAAATATTTCATACCCTGTCATTTCCAACCAAGTTTGAATCCACAAACAAAGAACCCAAGCAGCCATTACAACATAGTTCAGCAGAAGAAAGAGATTCAAAGTAACCACTAAAAATATAACTATGGATAATAACTTTCTTATCTCTTTCCAACAGAGGAAGATAAATTGAAATGAATCCAAAAGAAAACTATGTAATACCACAATCCATTTTTCTCAGAAAGAAAGATCTACACAAGTTTGACATTATTCCATTCTCAACAAAAAAGCAAAGCATAATTTACTATTATATTTAATAGAGGAAAACCCTCATTCCATATTATCAAACAGAGGCTCATTGTCAGAAAAATATAGAGAAATTTCAAGCAAGAGAGCAAGATAACCATCACAGAAATAACAAACCCATTTGTTTCTCAAGATCAATTTAAATATATTTTAATGAAGACATTTAAATAATGGATTCATTGAAGAAACATCAAGACGATAAAATGAATCCTTGAATCAGAAATAATTTATCCATTGCAAGCATGATTTTGAGCAGTCAAAATATTACACCTTGTCAAGATAAATCACATGTCAACGTTTGCAATGTAAAGAGGAAGAAGCTAACAGTTTGTCAAAGATGTTACATACTTCCCTCCTAAAAAGAATCATCATCCCGATGATTAACTTAGTTAAACCATTTGCATCAAGGACAATCAAATTATTATCTTTCCTTTCATATGTTCAAAGAAAAACTGGATTTTAAAATTCCATAATCAACATTAACGTAGTTGTCCATTTTAAATAATGTAATGTCTACCCAAAACTGGCAGATTTACAGAAACATCAAGAATAAAATATTAAAATTTTATTAGTCTAAAGAATCAATTTTGTTGAACAAATACGAGAAAAACAGTTTTCATATCTCCTAGATTTTCCTGTGTTGCACTTTCTTCGTTAATCCGATCCCACTTTGGACCTTACATTGACTTATTTCACAATTTATTAAGTGCAAATGGTGAGTTTCTAGCACTCGTATGGGCTTAACCACGATTATTCTTGGGTCTCGAGACCTAAAAGGAATTCACATTTAACACATGTGATAAATCTGAAACATATTTCTTAAGTGAAGAAATATGGAAAACATCATTCATTTGTGATAAAGTAAGAGGTAATGATAAATGATAAGCTATGTGGTTGATTACTTCAACACTTTAAAATGTCCCACATAACAAGGTGATAACTTGGCAGCCTTTCCAAAATTTATAGAACTCTTTTTCAGTTTAACTTGAAGAAAGACCTTCTCACCAAGTTCAAATTTCCTATCAACTTGCTTCAAGCTAGCATAACTCTTTTTCCTATCCGTTGCTTCTTTAAAATGTTCACAAATAATTTTAACGTATTGTTCCATTTCCGTAAGAATTTCAAGACCAATTACCTCTCTATCCTCAATGCTATCCCACCAAACAAGGAGTTACGCATTTCCCTCCGTATAATGCTTCAAAAGGTGCCATCTTTAGAGAGGCGTGATATGTATTATTATATGTAAACTCATATAATGGAAGGTACTCTTCCCATTTATATTTTGATCCATGCAATACATTCATAATATATCCTCTAAAACTTGATTAACTCTTTCAAAGTATGTCCATCCATTTTACGGATGATATGTAGAACTAAAATTCAGCTTACTTCCTAGAGCTGCACTAAACATTGCTAAAATCTTGATGTTATTTGTGGATCTCTATCGGATATGATCGATTCGGGTACTCCATGTAATCTAAAAATCTCACGCACGAATCTTTTTCTAAAACAAGTGAATCATCCTTGAGATTACCAACAATAAAATTTTCTACCTTTGTTAGTTTATCCACAATAACTAGAATAACATCATGTTTGTTTTCCTTGACATAGGCAACCCTTGTACAAAATCCATGCTTATCACTTACCATTTGTACTGCGGTATGTTGTGAGGATACAATAAACCAGCTGGATGCATATGCTTAACTTTAACACATTGACATTCTAAACAATGTGTCACAAACTCAATCACATCCTTTTCATCCCTTTCTAGAAATATTGTTGTTTTATATCAGCAAGCATCTTTGTAATGCCAGGGTGTCCAAAAAAAGGTGAATTGTGAAATTTAGCCAATAATTTATTTCTTAAATCATTTAGCAAAGGTATGTATACCTTGTTTTCAAACCGTAAGATTCCTTCATTATCAAAGTGAAAACCTTTATATTTCACATCATTTGGATCTGCAGTAAGTGTTGTTTTTACTTGCTGAAAATAAGAATCAGATTCCATAACACTTTTTACCTCATCCTTAAACTGAGTTCTCAACATTATAAGAGCAGAAATGTGCTTCCTATGACTTAGAGCATTTGCTACTCTATTTTCCTTGCCTTTAATGTAACTTATGTCAAAATCATATTGAGATAAAAATTCTAACCATCTTTTTGTCTTGCATTCATATTTGGCTAAGTAAAAATATACTTCAACCCAAGATGATCAGTTTTTAGTTCAAAAGGTTTACCAAGCTAGATAATGCCTCCAAACTTGAAGTGCATGAACAATGGCAACAAGCTCTAGATCATGTGGAGCATAATTTAGCTCATGTAACTTGAGTTTTCTACTTTTGTAAGCTATGACATGATCCTTTTGTAACAGAATACCTCTAAGACCTTCCCCGGATGCATCCATTACAACTAGTAAAGTCTCCATTAGGGTCAGGTACAACCAAAATAGGTGCTAAAGTTAATTGATCCTTCAAAGTTTTAAATGCAGATTCACATTTCTCATTCCACACAAATTTCTTATCCTTTTTCTGTAATGAAGTTATTGGTGTAGCAACTTTGGAGAAATCTTTAACAAACTTCCTATAGTAACTAGCAAGACCCATGAAGCTTCTAACTTCATGTACATTCTTTGGTGCATGCCACTTAGTTATAGCTACAATATTAGAGGGATCTACAACTATTCCATTCTTTCTTATAACATGACCCAAATAGTGCACTTCTGTGTCATAGAAAGAACATTTAGACAACTTACCAAACAATCGTCTCTTCCTCAAGATTTCCAAAACTATCTTCAAATGCTCATGATGTTCTTCAATACTTTTAGAGTATATGAGAATATCGTCCAAGAATACAAGCACAAATTTGTCCAAGTATTCTTGAAAAATATTATTCATTAAATTCATAAAATTTGTAGGTGCATTTGTTAATCCAAATGGTAAAACTATGAATTCATAATGTCCATACCTTGTTCTAAAATTTGTTTATGAATGTCTTCATCCTTAATTCATAACTGATGATATCAGATTGAAGATCTATTTTAGAATATATTGATGCACCACGCATCTGATCAAATAGATCATCAATTCTAGGAAGTGGATATTTGTTCTTAATCGTTTCCTTGTTTAACATTCTATAATCGATACACAATCTAAGTGTTCCATCTTTATTTTCACAAAGATGACTGGTGCTCCCAAGGTGAGACACTTAGTCTAATCAAACTTTTGACAAAATTTCTTGCAATTGTGCCTTAAGCTCTACTAATTCAATAGTAGTCATCCTATAAGGTGCCTTAGAAATAGGCTTAGTTCCAGGTTTGATTTCAATTGTGAAGTCAAATTCCCTTTTGGGTGGAAGACCTAGTAATTCTTCTGGAAACACATCACTGAATTTTTATAACAGTGGATATCATTATAAGAAATCACTGCTTTCTTTAGTAAATTTAGAAATTTTTACTACATATAAGGTACAACCCTTATTTTTGGCCTTTTTAAGTTACATAGCTGACAATTTCCTAACTGAAATTTCATGTTTTACACCCTGAATGCTTGTTGTTTTCTACAGAGTCATCTAAACAACTAATATGTTTTTCAAAACAGTCAAATTTTTCCTTATGCTTAGCTAGCCAATTAACACCTATGATTACATCATAAGACCCCAAAGGAGCAACATACAGATCAAATTCTATGGAAAAAGTAGGTAAGTCAAGGACTTCCCAAAAAGACACATACTAAGCGTATGAACAACATTATTCCCATAATGAAGCAGTCCATGATTTATCTATTTTCCCGCTTTTATTTTTAATTTCGATGTTAATTTACTAGAAATAAAACATTCCGTAGCACCCATATCAAAAATAATAGTTCAGGCATGCCAAATAACTTACCTAGAACCTCTATGGCTATGACTTACTTTTCAGTCTGTTTGTCAACTCTTTTGTAGTGTGTATCTTGTGTTGCTGATTATGGTCATCCTTTGTCAAAGGACATTGATTTACTTAATAATCCTTGCCTGCCACAATTGTAACAACCTTGAGAGACAGAGAATGAAGGAGAAATAGAAGAGATTGTTTATCTCATATTATTCTATCTAACACAAAGCTCACGTACAGTATTTATAGGAAACAAATTGTACTGGACTCCCCTAAATGAATGGAGAGGATCCACAACAGAAGGAGAGAATAATGGAATAATAGAAGAAGAGATAAAGAGATAGGATAGACACCTAAGAAATATCAGTTATCCAACGTATGCTAACATTCCCCCCCTTATTACATTATTCTTGCAAATGTGACCTCTGAAAGATTCAAATTTCACTTTTCCAAGGGATTTAGTGAGAATGTCAGCAACTTGTGCTTGATGGGACAAGATACTTAGAGCTGAATTTGATGGTTCAAGACGTGCTCTTGAATGAAATGGCAGTCAATTTCAATATGCTTTGTTTGTTCATGAAAGACTGGATTCTGCACAAGCTTCAACACACTCTGATTGTCGCAATAGAGAATAGGTGACTATTTTTTAGGAATTCCCAGGTCATCCAAAATGCGACGTATCCATATCACTTCACACACAGCTCCTTGTGCGGCGTGATATTCTGCCTCTGTGGATGAGATAGAAACAACATTTTTCTTCTTGCTTATCCATGAGATAGGTCCAGATCCGAGATGAAATATGTATCCTGTAGTTGACTTCCTATCATCAACAGATCCAGCGTGGTCCGAGTCGACATATCCTGTAGGAAGAATTGATCATTCTTTTTATATTCCAGGACCATAATTAGTTGTTCCTCGGACATATCTCAAAACATGCTTTTGCTGCATTCTTTGGCTCCTGCATGAACACGGAAAGATAGCGACAAAGACATAGCGCAGAGATCACAGTGCAGTGTATGTCAAATAGATGAGCCCTCAACAAATTACCTCGTAGAGAGTAGCATCTACTTGAGGTGAGTCCTGGAATCTTGAAAGTTGCAAGCCTTTTTCCATGGGAGTGGATATAGGTTTACAATCGGACATTCTATACTTTTCTAGGAGTGTCTTGGCGTACTTTGTCTGGGAGACAAAGATGTGATGCTCCTTTTGCCATATTTCCAAGCCAAGACAGTAATGTAGTAGCCCCAAATCTGTCATGTCGAAGGTTCTTTTGAGATCATTCTTTACAATATCAACCTGATCTTCTAAACTACCAGTGATCACAAGATCATCTACATACACAACAAGAATGATAATTTCTTTGCCTACCTTCTTTATATACAAATTTGAATCTGAGGGACTACGAGTGAACCCATGCTACAAAAGGTGATCGTTGATCTTGATATACCATGCCCTTGGAGCTTGTTTTAGTCCGTAAAGAGATTTGATGAGATGACATACCTTTTAGGCTGATTTTCATCAACAAATCCTTGAGTTGAGTCATGTATACTTCTTCTTTCAGATCACCATTTAGGAAAGCACTCTTGACATCTATCTCTCTGAAGTCTCCATCCTTTCGTACGTGCTGCGCAAGTGCGCAAACTACTCTAATGGTCTTCATCTTCGCAGTGGGTGCAAAGGTTTCTTCATAGTCGATGCCTTCTTTCTAAGCATATCCTTTGGCTACAAGTCGTGCTTTATGTTTGTTGATGGATTCATCTGCCTTATATTTTTTCTTGAAAACCCATTTGCAGCCTATGGGTTTCTTTCCTATAGGTAGATCAACAAGTTACCATGTCTGATTTTTCATGAGTGAGTCATATTCTATTTCCATAGCTTCCTTCCACTAAGTTTGACTGAGTGCTTCACGAACATTATCTGGCTCGGAGCTATTCATCAGTGAACTCATGAGTGCAAAGTTTACCTCATTTCTTGTTTGACTCCTTGTTTTGACTCCGGATGATGTATCTGGGAGTTGTTGCAAATGTGAGTCCTTGTGCTTTGTACCCACTTCGAACGAGAACTTGACTTCTTTTGAGAAGAAGCGTATCGTTCTTTGTGAGGATTGATGTGGAGTCACATTCTGCAGTTCTCCAAGGTCAACAAATAGTTCTCCTAGCAGCATTTCTTTTCTTTGAGTAGTCTCCTTTGGCTCATCATCTGATTCAGAGACTAATCGGTGAGATGTGTTTGGAAGTGGATTTTGCCAATCTTATTGAGTCAAAGGATGACTCATCACAAACCACATCTCGACTCTCGTATATTTTACGTCTCGGGATCCATGAGATGATACACCTTCGAGGTAGTAGTGTAGCCAAGAAGGATACACGGGAGTGTTTTGGCTCTACCTTCTTTCTCTTCGAGTGGGACATGCATGTATGCTTTGTGACCAAATACTCATGCAAATGAGAAATTGATGGTTTTTACCACTCCATACCTCTTCACGGCGTCTTGTTTAGTAGAATCTTTGTTGGTGCCCTGTTGAGAAGATATACAATCGTTTATATTGCTTCAGCCCAATAGTGTTCTCCTAGCTTTGCAGTTGATAGCATGCAGCGAGCCATCTCCATCACTGTGTGATTGCGATGCTCAACAATGCCATTTTGTTGGGGCATGTAGGGAGCAATCAGGTGCTGCTTAATGCCATGATGGTTTAGGAAGGCCAAGAACTTCTTTGATGTGAATTCCCCCCCTCGATCTGAGCAGAGTAGAAGAAGTGGTTGTCCAGACTCTTTGACAACACGATGATAGAAGTTAAGAAAGTGTTGAAGAGCCTCACTTTTCGCTTTAGGAAATATACCCACATCTTGCATGAGAGTGGTCATCCATGAACAATGGAAGTATTTGTATCTGAAACGAAGCGAGGTAATGGGCTATTCAGATCGGTATGAACTACCTCCAGACACTTCTTGGCATGGAAGGTGCTCACTTGAAATGGATCTCTGTGTTGTTTTCCTGCAAGACAGCCAAGGTAAATAGGCAAGGCTGGACAATTTGGGTAGTCCACGGACCATTACTTTTGAACTCATCGGTGCAATGAACCGACCGACAAGTGTCCATATCTAAAATGCCATAAGGCGATTGATTCTATTGTTGAAGCGAGATAAAGCTACCGCTAAGAAGATGAAAGATATCTAAAGCAAATAACTTATCTTTTACAAAAGCTTTAGCAAGAACTATACCTTGTCGGGAGATTAAGCATGATTTAATGCCATTTTGAACAAGAAATTCAACCTTAAGGTGATGATTCAAGAGTGAGTAAGCGACAAAAGGTTGCTAGTAAGCCGAGGAACATATAGTACCTTTGTAAGTGTACATTTTCGTGGCCCCAGGAGGAATGGTCACATTCCCTATTCCTTCGTAATGTACTCTTTGTCATCTGCTATCCGAACTCGATCTCCGATTGGCTCTTCGTGTAGTGAATCAAACAGCTTCTTGTCACCTGACATATGCTTGCTTGCACCAGAGTCTATCAACCAGACTTTCTTTGTGGGCTGAGAAGTTTGAGAGATGAGTACAAGATTCTTACTACAATGGGCTCCTTCTGATGTCTCCTCATCACAGTCATCATCTTCTTGTTGGGCTGCAAGATGTCCTTTTGATTTCTCTAGCGGGGACGTCGTTTGGACTTTTGAAAATCTTCGTGCCGGATGTGCTTGTATGGCTTGAAGGCCCTTGTTTCAAGCTGTTGTGCCAACAGTGATCAGTGTCGTGAGTATTGGTTCTGCAAATGTGACACCATCTCTTTGACTTTTGATCTTTCTATTTGGGTTGTGCTAGATTTGGCTTCTCTGGGGGACCTTTCCGATTCTTCTGGCCATGATTAGGCTTTGAGAACAAGGCTTTGTCCTGAGACTCCCCATGCGATGAAGTGATAGCCTCTTCCTGCTGCAGCAAATTCACAAGCTCTTCGAATGTCACTGTTTGTTTAGACACATTCAGTGTTGTAACAAACACTCGAAATTGAGAAGGGAGTGCTCTCAAGGTGATTGGGATGAGAAGTTTATCGTCCACCGTTTCACCGAGTGCTAATAACTCCGATCTCAGCTCAGCCATGCGACGCAAGAATTCCTCCACTTTCTCGTCAGACCCCATAGAGAGGGTGTGCAGCTTCGACTGAAGATGAAGAATCTTTGTCTGATTTTTGGCTTCATAAATGGTTGCCAACTTGTCCTAGGCCTCTTTGGGTTTCTCCGCATTCCAAACATGTGGTTGCACATCATCACTGATACTGAGCATTATCAGCATCAAGGCTTTAGCACTAGCCATGTCATATTTTATTAGTTCATCGGGGGCTGTGGGAGCAGGCACAGACCCTGTGACAATTCCCCATAATCCTTCAAATTGAAGGATTGTCTTCATTTTTGTCTTCAAGCTGCAAACTTAGGCCCTTTGAGCAGCGAGCGCGTAAGATGAAGTAACTTCGGAGCAGACATTGAAAAAAAAAATTTATTTATTTGAAAAGTTATTACAATTTGGACTCACTGTCGAGAATTACTGGCTCATAGATGCTCGCGATATTCACATGCTGTGAGATGGCGACGCTTTGTAGGGCATTCTTCTTCGTCGTCACAATCGGCGTCATATCCAGCTTCTAATTCTTCTCATACTCGATTTGCTTGGCAGCTGACGTCGAAAAGAAAGTATTCAAGGAGTCCTTCTCGAACTAGTTTGTCGAATGCAAGATTTCCGCATTTGAAGCCCGTTCAAAGCAAAGAAAAGTAGAACCCGGAGCTCTCAGGAGCTTCTCCATAGTGTTCTCTGGCGAGTTGATATTGTGGCTTTCAGTTGTGGCGACCATGTTATTGACGCTCTCAATCGAGTTGTCTACACTCGACATTCGATGTAGTGTTGAAGAAACTATTGTAGACTCAAAACTACCTCGACAGTGTTACATAGGTTGAAGATCTTCGCACATAGAAATAAGTTCTCTCTCCCAGTGAGACCTCCACGTTTTGCTTTCCACACAGACAATCTTCTCTCTACCCACGTGTTGCCTTCCTTCACTTCGCAGCAAATCAGTTATGCAAGGAATTCTTCCTTTCCACGCAACAACAAGCTTGATTATCCGCAGCAACGCCGAGGCCGAGCCTGTGTAATTCGAAAACAAGGAGGAGGACGTGGCACTTCCTGCACACGTCAGGGACCAACGACCCTAACCACACTCTTCCACGCACAGGCAGAGGTAGAATATCGATCCACGTTGTTCTCATAGGATTGGATAATCGCACGTGCTTTCTCCTGTCCAATGCACCAGTAGAAAAAGAAAATAGTTTCTCCTTGTCTTGATGCGATCGATGGAGGAACTAGATTTGGGCCCAGGTTAAACGCACATTTGGAATGCCTTTCTATGGATTATGGCAAAAAAATCCAAGCTAGGTTTCACTTTGTATATCCTTCACCACAGGTCTCCACATCTGTCGTTGAGCCATACAACAGTGTGCTTTCCACACACTCACTCCTGGAACACACGGATGTGGCCGTGCTCCTCGACAATGAAGCCATCTATGACATTTGCCGCCGTTCACTTGACATTGAACGTCTGACCTACACAAATCTGAACCGGCACGATGCACTCCTGTCCAACGCACACAGGTCAGAGGCTCAGTCGCTCTGATACCAAACTGAGAGACAAAGAATGAAGGAGAAATAGAAGAGATTGTTTATCTCATATTATTCTATCTAACACAAAGCTCACGTATAGTATTTATAGGAAACAAATTGTACTGGACTCCCTAAATGAATGGAGAGGATCCACAATGAAGGAGAGAATAATGGAATAACAGAAGAAGAGATAAAGAGATAGGATAGACACCTAAGAAATATCTGTTATCCAACGTATGCTAACAAACCTCCTATAGGTCCCTTTTTCAGCTCAAATTTATTTCTAGCCTTAAATTTATCATTCTAACCTCCGTAGGTCTTACATCCATTATTATTATTCTTTAAAAGTTATTTCATACCTTAGCGAGTAGGTTTGTTTGCTACTATTTTCCTTTTTTATCGCCAGTTACAAACTTATTTTTCATACCAAACTTCTTCCATGGCCCCTTCTTGGGTGCAAGAGATGATGAAGAGTTTGGAACTTTCTTTCTGAATTCCTCCTTATGAGCGAAATTACTTTTAATTTATGTTCTTGCCTTATGGATTTTTCAACAACCCCTTCCATAGTGGTTGGGCTATGAACATCCACCTCTCCTCCTATAATGGGATTTAATCCCATGATAAATTTCCATATCCTGAACTTCTCGTCAGTTTGATACTGAGGTACATACTTAAGGATTTTGGTAAACCACTCCCAGTACTCGGTTACAATTAATTTTCCTTGAGATAAGTTCTAAAATTCAGTCATTTTCTTATCATAGTAAAGTTGTGGCAACCATCGTTGCCTAAAATAACTTTTAAATTGATCCCAAGTAATATTCGTTTCATCAATGTTTAACGACCTTATGGTTGTCCCATCATGAAGATGCTTCATGGGGAAACTGATATGCTCCCCATATTTCCTTTGTTTCTCCGAGAAGTTCATTATTGAAAATTACTTCTCCATTTCACCGAGCCAATTCTTAGTTCCATCTCCTAATGTTACGCCATCAAACTTTGGTGGACTTATCCTTTTATATCATTTGTGAGTTCAATTACCTGACCTTGCCTTTTAATTTTCTGGCTGATCAGGTATGTTTACATTATTGTTATCAACACCTAAATTTCCCAAATTGGTGTTGTCCACATGAGGTGGCTGATTGTTATTACCAGCATCTTCTTCCTCCTCCTCATTTCCCATTAATTGTTGTTCAAGTATAGTCAAATGATCTCTTATGTCCAACAGGCAGTAAGGATCTCATCGATAACCCGATGTTGTAGAGGTCCAGTCGATAGTAATTAGGGCTCGATGAGTAGAAACTATACCTAAGAATTCCTTGAAGCTCTTCTATGGTTGGATTTGGATGGACCTAGATCGGACAAAAGACAAAAACCTATAAAAAATATTGGATCTATATATGGATGAAAGGATGCAAGAAAATTAGGCCAAGTGATGGTAAATAGTATGAAAATAGGGTTGGTCAATGGAGATCATGGGAAATCAACAATGAGTGGGCCTAATGAGAATGAATCTAGGATGAAAGAGAAGTAAAATGATGGGATTCGAAAGTGGGATGGATAAAAAAATTGAGAGATGATGATAAAATGTCTACATGATAATGAAACCAATATGTATGTGGTTGGGTCGATGATGATTAAAAGTGTCGATGACAACTAGGACTATAAGGCTTGAACGAAAATGCATGAGATTAAATGAAGACTGCGTATATGAAATAGCGATCGATATGGAAAAATTAAATTTCTTGATGCTAGTTGAACTTGCACAAAATGTTAGTGATGGATATAGATGATAATATTGCAAGGAAAACACAAAGTATGTTAATGGTGAAAGAAGTCTCCCAAATCTCCAAAGTTGAGGCACAAGAAGACTCCAAGATTCCAAAATTGCATCCCTTGATCCCTTGAAGAAGGAGGGGGTATGGGTGTATTTATAGGGTGAGTGGATGGATATGGGGGATAGGAAAGCATTTAATAAAGGTAGGTGGGAGGTAAAATTATTAAATGAAGGTGGGTGAGAACCTAGGGATGGATAAAATGTTGTTGAGAGGAAGGAAAATATTAAATAAAGGCCAAGGGGAGATGAAATTATTAAATGAGGGCCTAGGGAGGATAAAATGGAGTATCTAGGCAGAATAAAAGCTAGGAAAATATTAAATGAGGGTCTAGAGATAATAAATAGGATATGATTAGGATAATAAATATGATTAGTGGTTAATTAAATGGGATAAAGGGTGAATTTAAATAAAGTATGGGGTAATATAGGAAAGTGGTAAATTCAAATAAATGGATGAGAGGTATACACGTGCGAGATGAAGAAAAAGGGAAGAAAACATGGGTCGATGGGTAGCGATACCAAAAATTTGTCTCTGCATTTGCCCCTTTTTTTCGAGTGGTTTGCATTGGGAAAACCATGAGACAAAAACTAGAAGTGATGAAGGATGATGAGATGAGACAAGAAATGAGGACAAGGGTACTCCCCCTCAAACTAGTGATTGATGATATGAAAAGAATCGATTATAAGTTTAAAATAGATATATGTAGTCTTAGGAATTGAGTTTTTTTAGTGCTCCATAATCATGTTAATGTAATGAAGTTGTTTGGTTGTTAAAACAACTCATTGGAATAGAAGAGTAGTTTCCTACTTAATAGGAAACTCTCTTCCTATATATTTTTTGTCTCGGATGAATTAATACATGTCGAGTGATTATTATTATATTTCAATTTTGATTCGAACCAAATTCTAGATCTGTATCGAGCATGGTGGATCTATCAGTGAGAGTCTTTAGAGGAATCCATATGATTCTTTGAGGTAGATATAGCAATAATTAAGATTTGTGACTGTTGTATGTTTTCTATTGTGCATAAACATGGAGTCTGCGTTGATAATTATTGCCAAAGAATTAAACGCCAACCCTCTCAAAAGAAATAGAAAGGATTTTGAAAAATCAGTATTGTAGTCTAAGATTTGAAGTGTTTAAATGAGATTCAATAAAGTTATCTAGCCAATTTGTATATTCAACAAAGTGTGGATTAAGGGATAGACGTGTAGAGGAAACATCTGTCTCCATTGTGATATTCTTATCTCAATACCTATTCATAGCATTGATAGAATTGGAACTTGACTTGTATTATTACATAGATTGGTGTTATGAGGTGATCACTCCAAAACATTTAGGGAAGGTTAATCAATAGATTGTAGATTTGTACAAGCTAAAGGTTATTGTTGATGATCAAAATCTAAACATCCTTTAACCTTGTGGTCGACTTAAACTTTAGTTAGGAAGATGATCTTCAGATCCTCGCATCAGAATTGTTTTATTCATAATTTTCCAATTGTATATTGATGAGTCATTTCTGATATTTTTTTAATTAAATTTCCATGTCTTCCATATTCGCATTGTCCGAGCGGGTGATATACTTTTGTAATGTATTCCTCAAATGTCATGAGGTCCAAAATTCAAAGGTGTGTTGCTAAATTGTATTTTTCCATATCAAGGTATCATTTAATCTATTGTTGGATATAATATGTGTAGTATTAGATGGTCTTGTCTTTATCCATTTTCATACTCTAAAGTCATTTTTTATTTTGTAAACTAGATGCACTATCGGAGTAGCCAACATCCATTGTGTCATTTGTAGGAAGATTCAAAAATGGATAAATTGAATTTAATTGAAATATTTGAATGAAAATAATTCCATACATGGAAAGTACGAACTCAAATACAAATGATTGACAAAGATCTATGGAAAATTGTTGATGGAAAAATGAAAAATCCAAAATATGTGGATGAAGAAGAAAATTGGGAAAGCAAGGATCCAAAGGTGATAAAAATTATTGGCCTAAGAATATATGACGTTTATTTGCATCATATCAATTGGAAGAAGACATCGAATGAAATACGGGACGAAATTGAACAAGTTATTTTGATCTCAAGATGGTAGTGTAGCAATGACACTTTGAACAATTAAACATTTGGGCTAAATATGGGAGAAAATGAAAATATGGTTCAACATATCAGTAAGTTTCACTCCATTTTGAATGAATTAGCAGGTATAAAAGCTGAGGTTGATAAAGAAGATGCTAAAGCAATCTTACTAAATAACTTGCCAAAAGAGTATTCAAATATTGTTTTTACTCTTAGTAAGATCAATCCTAGTTTAGAAAACTTAATTTCCTCTTTGCTTGATGAAGAAGAAAAAATCAAAAGGTTTGTACTAGAAGAAGAAACTGTCATGGTTGTAAATAATAAATCATCATTCCAGAAAGGTAAAAAAGGTTTGTATCTTCAAAGAAACATATTTTGTGTCATTATTGCAAGCAGTCAGGACATCGCTTTGTGAACTGTAAAAGAGAGCCAAAGATCTCTTAGATGATAAGATAGATGAACAAGGATTGGCTGCTAAAAATGATTGGGAAGATTTATCTTCTCATGAAAGTGAAAATGAGCCTATTAGCTACCCCAAGATGAAGATTATTTTTATTAATTAAATTCATTGGAGGATGGATGCTCTGCAGAGGTAAGATAAAAATAAACGTTCTCTAGTTCATCACTACCTTAGAGGCCACAAAATGCTTTAGTGACACCTTTTGTTGTGTGTGATGAATAAGAACAGATGAACATCCATGTTCTTGTGTGCAATACAGTTGTTAGTATTTCCCTTATGATGAGATTATGTTGAGATTTGTACCATTGATACTATAATAGAAGTTTTCTTGATCATATTGACTTGATGGTTGATGTGAATTAGTTGATGGGTCCCAATTCATGTATTCACCTAGACAGGATGATGGGCCCTTATTCATGGATGATGTAGTTCCCACAATTAGTGTTGAGTATCGAGACCATGCATAGGCTACAAAGTGGCATGTTGCTTGGTTAAATATGGTTTTTTTACCATGTTTGCACTAAGGGGGGAATGTTAGGAATTAAGTTTCTTAGTGCTCCATAATCATGTTAATTGATGCACCTATAATTCACCAATAAAATCCTAGGCGTGATGGTACATCACTCATCCTAGACCGAGCTCTCACCCAAAGCACGCAAAGGTACCAGCCCCTCTTTAGTGTTGTTTTTGTAGGATGTTTGCATGATGAAGAATTAAAGCATTTAGATCTATGACTAATATGTCATTCTACAATACGTATTCAGATCTAGATCTTAATGTATCATGAATCAAATAATAATCACAAGTGAGAAAACTCATGCAAGTAATAAACTATAAACATGATTAACACCTTGATTCAATCAATAACCTCCATTATATTAAATGTTGTAATACACAAAAGATTTTTTAAAAAATGGCTTCATATGCTCATGTGCGTACAAATCGATAGTGTAACCTCGTAGTAATCCAGTCCTTACATATATATCTTCACACACATATACTAAGCATTTCATTACATATTTATAAGGGTGGGGACTTGCCCTTCACCACTTATCTAATCCTAAAATAGGTCGCATGCTATTATTAGTCACACGTAGTTACAATAATAGCCACACATGCAAGTGCGCTAACAATATACTTCTTCTAGGTAACTGTAAGTAGTAAATCTATTCTCACTTGTATCCATGAAAATTTCTTCATGGAAGATCCTCAAAAATAGCCATTGCGTGTCATGCATGTTTTTAATTGGTTTGTGTGTTCCACATGCCATCTTCCAAAAAGAGGTCCTCATCATGAAAATGGATAATTCCCAAATCTGTCTCTTTCCTCAAGGTATGATTCCTTTCTCGATCTTCCGTGCTTTTGAATGTGCTATGCTCTTCTTCGGGAACCTTTTGTATGTTTTTTTTTAAGTGTGATATTTTTCCACCAACATTACCCCACACTAATTGCATTGTCACCCCAAAAATGATTGTATCCAAAATGAATCAAAGAATATTAACAAAATAATAGACATAGTTTTGTGAATAAAATAATGTCTTTACCCTGCAATATCTTTTTCTTCAACTTGAAGAATCAATTCTAGATGTTCTTCTTTTATTTCCGCTGCTAAATTCTTCCAATCATTGACCATGGCATCTACCTTTTTCGGGGTATCCACCGTATTTTATTCTAACTCATCTTTGCAATCTCTCCTTTTTCATTCTTGCAAGACCAACACAATGTTGGACATGGCAGTCATTATTCCTTCTAATAATTCCATATTTTGCGTGATGAGTTTCCCAAGCTCATCTAGCCTTTCCTTGTGTGGTTCTTGAGCTGTCTTTGTAAGGGCCTTCGCTTATGCTTAACAAGTTCTAATCATTTTATGTGGCCCAAGGTCTCATTTTTCATGTCATTCAGGACTTCATTATCTTCCAAAATGGTCCTGGTTCTTATAATGACTTTTGGGGTTGTACATATATTCAACACTTGATATTATTTCTTCAGTTCCTTTCCCGCAAGCTCTGAAGCAACCCCTCATATGATGCAATATTTCTCATCACCAAATGCTTTTCCTACTCGCTTCTGTCTTGAGTCCTTTGGTTCTAGCATGCACATGGGTTCATCTTCAAGTACTAATTCCACCAAGGTACTTACATAATGAATTTCCGAAGGAAACATTTTGGGTACCTTATGCTTTAAGTGTGGCTTTGCTTTCATGATATTGTCCCCAACTTCCTCTGGCATGCTAATGAAAATAATATTATTCTTATGTGCCAAGTCTTTTTCTTACTTGAGGTGTGTTATTTCTACATCCTTGGCCTTGATATATTCCCTCATCACCCTAATTGTTGTAATCTTATCCTTATTTATCCATGCCACCTTTATTGAGACCTTCACCAAAGCATTGCTCACTTGTTCATCTGACATAACAGTAGGCTTGGCTGTTATGTGTCTTGCCTGAGGTGTCTTCTTCAACCTCCTTGATACACATGACTCTTCACATACATCAAATTTTGGTTTGTCCATGCGCATGCGCATCGACCATGACATTGCTTCCTTATGCACATGGTTTCCATATCTTCATCCATCAGCTCTCACCATATAACTCCTTTTGTTTCATTGTTTTCTAGAAATGGGTGCGATAATTTTACTTGTGTCCTCGGTGTAGCACATGACCTGATGCAACATATTATCCACTTTTTCTCTTTGATCTTAGCCCTTAGGAACTTGGGCTTCAATAGTTAGAGCTTGTTATTTCATACCCCGAGAAGTCTTGGTCATTTTCTTGTCTCCGCCTCCTTTTCTCCCTCTTCTCCATCATTTCTTCGTCCTTCGGTTCTTCCACATTCTTTAGAGGTGAAGGGAATTGGGTGTGCTTTCCTTAGACTCTTCCGCCTCCTTTTGCAACTTCAACTTCCTTCTTCTTTTCTCAATGTATCCTTCTATGGAGAGAGTCAAGGTGATCTCGTGCACCGACTTTGGATTAACACCTTGGGTCTTTGTTATCCGAATACTCTTTTAAAGTGGCACTCTCCTTGTACCACATCCGTGTCCTCATTAACTCCTTCTTGTGGCTAGGTGGAGTATTTGCAATCCTCCTACCTACCGTGCTCCAAACCACCACTATCTTCATGCTCCTCTTCTTCATCATCTACTTGTATTGTCTCTATGGGCTTAGGTCTTTGGAACATTTTCCATTGTATGCTTACCTTTTGGCGGGGCCTTTGGGGCATGAACTAATTCTCCACATAATTATTGTTCTCTAGCTTAGGCTTGAGTTGTAGATACACAAGCACTTATTTTCTCGTCCTCAAATGCCACGCTTATAGGATTCTTGTTTAATACATCTAAGATGAGCCTTTTAATGTAGGAATTCTACCCTACATATAAATATTTCTTTCTCATAGTATGGTAGTCGCAATCTTCCTTGTCTGCATTGAAGCTTATGCAGCATGCATCTAAAAACTAGTGGTCTGATGCCTAGAAATATAGTGCTGTGAAGGCATATTGTAATCTTCACCATGGGATCCAAGCCCTGTCCTTCATGGTGAACCAAACGATGCAAAAGTGATGGTATACCACGAGCTACACCGCCTTCCCTACTACTAAAGGTAACTCCTTGGGTATGTGCCATTCTTCTTCGAACACTGCATGAAGCCTATCATACCACTTCTCGCCCTCTTCTTGAATGGTCTACTCATTGATCCTTCACACAAGTATTTTTGAAATATTTCCACCAGAGATTTGTGTTCTGTGGGGTACTCCCAAATCTTCTCCTTTGGCCCATCAAGCACTCCAATCTCTATAAACACCAAAGATAATAAAATAATGCTAAAACATATTCTCGTCAACTTTCCATGCTTCTTCAATGATTTTATTTGCTATGTGATCCGTGATATTGTAGATCAATCCTTGATACATCTTGGGAATGTGAAACCACATTGTTTCTACCTATGACCACCTTTCTTTGTCATTCAACTTTGTTATAAGATGTGCACTACCGCACTACTAGGTACTTCTTCATTTTTAAATTTCCATGCCACATGACCTTTGGTATACCCCATCTCCTTTCTTATCTCTGGGATTAGAGCCATATCGAGTTAAATCACTCTCCGATCTGCTCCCGAGGCCCTTAGTCCTATCATTGTTGAAATCAAGGAAGCTATGATTCTAACCCTCCATTTAGTGAAGTAGAAGAAGTCCTCATGGACTCTGCTCATCAACCATTAATACAATGGTTCATACTTCCCAAAGTATGGCATCTCGTCATATGTTGGTAGACTCCAATTCACTTTAGTAACTTCTCACCAAAGATCATCGTACCTTTGGCATATCTTGTGTTGTGTGCTTGTTTGTTTGTATGTACAACAACACATTGATATCCTTCTTATTATCTGATGTACGATGGTTGTAATCATTGATTTTACATTTATGGATGTGGGAATCCCATTCTTGTCCCATGATCATGCCCTTTGGATACTACATTTCTGATAAATTACTCTCGGGAGTAATTTATTCTTCCACTTTGACCTTCTTCTTCCCTTTTACTCTTGTTGCAGGTGCTTTCTTCGGTGCCATTTGAAAATCTCTCTTTTCTACCCTCTATAATTGAGCAAGTTGAAACCCTAGTTCAAATCTCTATGCCCTAGTGGAAATCACATGCCCTAGCTCATTTGTAATGTGTCTGCTTCACTCAAACCCTTCACCTATGGGAATATAAGCTTCTCCTACACACAAACCTTCTCTCCACGTCTGGTTTCACACTCTTCGCACCTCAACACGATTGCTCAAAGTTGTTCGCACTTAGCTCTTTTCAAATTCTCTTAATTGTAATGGTAAAAATGAACTCGCATCCCATCCTTATATAGATTTTCAAAAATTTAGTGCATTTATTGCTCCTCCACCTACCAACAATCCTCTCATTAATCAACCATTTTCATTCCTTCCACGCGGTACATCTTGCGCGCAAGCTATAACCTTCTAGCTCCCCTTCCTACCTTCTAGCCACGAATTCTCTTCAAGACGCCTCCATGTGCCGAGTACCTTGCCACCGTGCCTTATTTTAGTAGTTACCATGGCCTCCTTTTACCTTGCATCATACTTGTTTCTTCATTTACCTCCACCTATGGTCCTCATTTCTAGAAACAATTTTTTTAATTTTCCAACTTGAATAACACCCGTAGCAGTTCCTTTCATGTATACTTATTTTCATGGGTCTTGTACTGGATATCAATAACCACCCCACACTAAGGGTATGTGCAGTCCTCTATGCATAAAAATTATCCAAATAGTAATGACTTCTCACGCGTAAACCTACTTATTACACAAAAACACCAACTAAATTGAAAAATCATAGTGACGAAGAAGGAAATACATTAAGGAAATACATAATTGAAAACCTAATCTAAATGGCAATACCGCCTTATTAAAAACACCAAGAAGACTTATTTATAGTAGAGCTTCACCTTACCCCGTTAAAGTATCCAGAAACCATATTCCATCAAGCGCCTCTAATTGATAAGCGCATGTTTCAAGTATGTGAGTGACAACATATGACCCCAACCAATGTACCTTGAGTTTTCCTAGATGGCACAAAAACTTAGAATCATAAAGGAGCACCATCTATCCAATCTCAAACTTTTTATCCCTAATGTGCCTGTCATGCCATGCTTTCTACTTGGCCTTTTCTTATTTTGACTCCAACGTGTTATGGCTTATCACTCATCTAGCCATATTAACTTTTCAATCTATTCTTCTAATTCTTGCTCATCAGCTAGACCTCTAGTGTACGCAATACACAAAGATGGTAACATGAATTCCATAGGAAGAACTCCTTCTATGTCAACAAGCTAAAATGGTGTGGCTTTGGTCAACCTTTTATATGTTGTTCGATATGCCCAAAGTACTACTGAGATACTTTATCATCCCAATCCTTTTTTCCAACATCATAAATTTTTGTCAATGTTTGGCTCAAATTTTTGTTGAAAGCCTTAGAAGTATCATTTTTTAGGATGATATGGTGTATTCTTATGATGTGTAATCATGAATTCATCTAATAAAATTTGATTGTCTCATTCAAAAGTGTGTGCCCCTATCACTGGTCAAACTTAAAGGACATCCATACCATGTAATAATATTTTCCCATAGAAACCCGACTAATGTAGTCACTGTACAATCCTTTGTAGGTACTGCTTCTGCCCACCTTGTTAGATAATTTGTGCAAGTGATGATATAACGCGATCCATTCCTACATGCGGCTAGTGAAATAGGACCCACAAAATCTATAGCCCATTTCTCAAATGGTTATGCACTATTAATAGGTCTTACAGGAATTTCATCTCGTTAACCTAGTTTTCTAAGATGTTGACAATGATCACAAGCCTTGTAATAATCCTTACAATATTTATACAGGGTCTCCCACCATAATTCAGTGAGTAGAATCTTGTGCAGAGTGGCGTAACCTACATAGTGGCCACCCGCAATACGAGAATGAGCTTCCTTCATGATATTTGTGTGCTCATGTTCTAATACGTAATGACACAATACTTCATCGCAACATAACTTGTACAAGTCAGCACTAATTAATATATAGGTTGCCACATGTATAGCAATTTGTTTCTTTTCTAAGGATTTCATTCTTTCTGGTGCCATGTCTATTCGTAGAAAGACAACAATGTCCTCTAATTCTGATGGCGCTCGTTGTAACCTATATAACTGTGCATCTAACATGATATCTTCAATGGCCTATGCTTCTTCTCTTGATTGTATTATGGATAAATGGTCTGGTCCAGAATTACTTTTCCCTAGTTTTACCACAACCGTGAAATCAAATTCTTGAAATAAGAGTACCTGATTTTCATATGTGCCCCCGTAAAATGGTTTTGTTTAGCAAATAATTCAATTTCATGTGATCTATATAGAAGATGAATGGTGTAGCTAGTAGGTCTTGTCGAAATTTATGTAGTGCATAGATCATTGACAAAGCTTCACACTCGTTAGTTGTGTAGTTTTGTTCTCGCACGAGTCAAATTTCTACTAGTAAAACATATAAGATGATCTATAATACCTTCTCTAGGATGAGCCAATATTGCGCCAATGGTTATGCTAGAGGTGTCCACATGTACATGAAATGGTTGGTCCCATGAAGGAAAATGTAGAATAGGTGCAGTAGTAAGTTTCTCCTTTAATGTCTCGAATGTGCACTGTTGTGGTTCTCCCTAGTAGAACGTACCTTTCCCTTTCAATAACTCCTCCAATGGTGTGGAAACTTTGGCATATCCTTTAATAAAATTCCTATAATATCCTATATGACCCAAAAATCCACGTACCTCACTCTGACTGGTAGGCTCTTTTAGGCCTATAATGACTGCAACCTTAGCTGGATCAACCAACAAACCTTCCTTGCAGATTATGTGTCCTAATAGTATCCCAAATGGTGTGGAAAATATGCACTTCTTAATATTCAAAGATATACTCAAGCTGTCTACATCTTTCAAACATCAAGCACTGATTATCACAATGATCTTTAACTAATCCATACACCATCTAATCAACAAAATAGGCCTATAATAAGTTGTAAATAAATTCCTTGAATGCTTGAACAACTATGCACAAAAATATAGAAAGCATGTTTTTAAACCAAAAGACATCACAATATAGGTGAAGCTACCCCATTCAAAAGTAGTAAAAGTAGTCTTTTCCTCATCCTCCGGGAAATCCTAGCCTCGATGATACCTATAGAACCTATTTGTAAATGAATAGATTTCACACCGCAACACCTTCTAGTGTTTCTTCATTAAATGTCATATTAAAGGGATCAGTCACATATACAACATTCGGCTCCCTATAGTCCACACAGATCCTAATCCATTCATCTTTCTTGATATCGATCACCATTCAACTAACCCATTCTAACTCGTAGAGGGGCTTGATGATTCCAGACATCAAAATTTTGTAAATCTCTTCTTTGACATTTTCACACGAGTTGGGGTTCATCCTGTAGGGTCTCTTTCGAACTAGGCATTCACCCTCTTTAAGATTTATCTTCATCTCCCCTAATGATTCATGTACACGTTTAAGTTCATGCTACCCTCGAGGGAATAAGTCTTGATAATACCATAAAGTAGCTCTATGATTTTTGCCACTTTAGATTCTAACAATTAGTCTCAAATTATGGCCTTCTTAGGATCAACATCTGATCCAATATTCACCTTCTTAGTCTTCATAGGATCGGGATAGGTGCGCGTGGTCTTATCTACATTGTTCAACACCTTCGCCTACTGTTGAATGGTTTACATCCATATTTTCTACTTTTTCATCATCCACCAAGTAGACAATTTTCCTTTTTATTCTCAAGGCAAGTGGGCTGAAGTAGTGTGGCATCGGCCTATGTTTCTTCAACAATATGTGCTCTGAGTTTCCTTCATCGAATAACTCCTTACGGATTTCTTCATCCTTGCACTATCTCCCGTAGTTGAGCACTTTATGAATTTTAATGCTTCTTACACCTGAGGCCTCGCTGTAGAGAAGAAGTCAAACGTTTGGGCCATTCCTACAATTAAATCCTACCAATTTCCGGTCTCTCTAAGGAGTTCAAAGATAGACATACCAAGCACACGCACAACCTTGTAAAGTGGAATAAAACTTGTGCACCTAAAGAGAAGGTGGTAAATCTTCCCGCCCTCTCGTCTAAAGTCTCTCACACTCCTAAACATGGTGTTGAACATATTTATTACCACAATAAGTATAGATTTGAGTAGGTGCATTTCTCCTATAGAAACTAGTGGGAAGATCAATCCTAATTTCATTTCATCCTATAAGATTATCCTTGTGGACCACCCACAAGTGCACTATTTTCCCACATAGTGTATATGCTAGCATATTTCTTCTTTCTAGCGACTCTATCAACTCTTTCTCCATGTTACGTAGGAACACCATAGGATCTCCTTCTCTAGTGTAATAGGTACTGAGTTATTACCTATTCTCCTAACATAACATAGTTTTTATGCCCTTAGGAAATATGCTCTTTACTTCGCACCCTACCAAATCATAAGTGCTATGAGCCCAATTATCACAAGAAACACTTGTAGTATCGCTAATAGATTGTGCATCCTCCCACTGAAGGATTCCTTCTTTACATGGCTCAAGAACCTCTAGATCCCGGATGACATGTACATAAATCCTATTCAGGTCTTCTTCACTCAAGGGCTCAACATAGGGTACAAATTTTCCATCTGTTAAAGGGATAATAACTCTTTCCTCCTTATTTTCAAAGCTGATATAACCCTTGTTGAACCAAAGATCAACATTATTTGCATAGCACCAAGGACACCCCAATAGAGATGGGAAGCTATCTGACTCTTCCAATGCTAAAACCTCAAAATCTCCAATGAACTTGGCTCCTTGTATGGTAATGGATGCATCTTTTAAAACTTCAATGGGAGTGGCCTTAATCTAATTGGCCATGAACAATACATTTGAGGATTGTTGCAATGGAGGTCTCCCCATTTGTACCCATGCATCTAAAGTAAGAAAACTATGTTCTGCACCTGTATTAATCAATATATCACTCAATAACCACTCATCCATAACAACATTCGAGTGATTTCCTTGTCATAATCTATTCTATGATGGGGAAGATTCACATGTAGGATATTTTGTCCATCTCAAGATACTTGTGCATTGAGTGTTTCCCTTTAACCAATTCCATAATAGTGGAATGATATTTTCTGGTGCAACATTTTACACACTTCTCTCAAGCCATCCATATAAATTTAAACCATCTCTCACGCTTTCTTTTTCTCCATCTTCTATGATTTCTCTTTTAAATACTCTATTTCACCCCGAACATTCTGAGTTCCTCATGGTTTCTGGTAAACCTCCTTCTAATGGGAAAGATCCGGGTATAGTGCATATATAACCTCCTCCTTAGTGATGGTAGGCTTCTAATGTAATGCTTCTCTAGTACGTACGCCTCAAAGTGTGGGTCATGATCTTTACTTGTACTCGCCTCGGATTCTAGTTCCAACTTGGGCATCCACTGATTTTCCACAACTTGTTTTATCATAACCATCCTGCTCTATTATTATCTTGTTTATGTTGTTTGCTAAGATGTTCATACAAGTCTATGCATTCCTCGTAAGTATGATTCTTTCCATAGAAAGAACATGTAATACTCTTAGGACATTCATGTTTTAGTGGTGGGAGATCCACATATATAACATGTTCTACGAGGGAACTCATTTCTTGTACCACGATGGCCTCATCCTCCAAATCTAGCATGGTATCCTTGACCTTGGCCATGGATACCTTTAAAACCCCTTCATTCTAATCATAACACATCTGATTATGTCTATGATCCCGATGTTCATTCTTACCTTTAGAGTTATCCGAAACTCCTCGTTTGTCATAAACCAATAACTATAGATCCTGGATCTCGACCAATCACCGGTAGCTTTCCTTGTCATGAGTCATGGACCTATAGATTTTATAGTAATAAGAGATGTTCTTCCTTATCACATGTTGTAGTAATGGGTAGTGGAAAAATATCCAACAATAATGAGTGCACCGATCTACGATGACAACTATCCTTTGTGTGACCTTCCACTTCGCAATCTGCGTGCACCAAATCCCTGTGTGCATCTCATGTACCGAATTTGTAGATAGTTTCTCCAATTTGCTTTACCATAGCTGTAATCTATGCTTCTAAAATGGGCTCACCCTAGTGTATATACTTCCAACTTCCCTGCATAAGGTCGCTTTAAGTTCTTCACGTAGATCGGTGTATGTCTTATGTGATTAATCCCTCCTAAAAGGTGTAATCAAGCATCCAAGGAACCATATGCATGTTGGATTGTGTTAATA
The DNA here is from genome assembly GCA_018340775.1 of Taxus wallichiana var. yunnanensis. NCBI lineage: Eukaryota > Viridiplantae > Streptophyta > Pinopsida > Cupressales > Taxaceae > Taxus > Taxus wallichiana. The sequence goes on along the minus strand of CM031239.1, from coordinate 802,818,458 downwards.
TAATAAGAAAGCTTGGATAACAATGTTTGAAAATGGGTATCCTACTCTCGACACTCTAAGTAGTTCCTTGGTTAATATCTTTGAGCGCACTAATACTTTTCTACTCAAACTCGGGATGTGAAACTCTTTAAGGAATTCATCTTTTAAAGTTGCATAATCTATGGAATTTCGATCAAGATCAAACTTTTCGTACTATCGTGTGTACGTGCCCTTGTAATGTAATTGAAAATTGAATTTCCCAACACTTAGAAGCCATGATTCCATTTATGCACCGTAGTATTTCACACACATGTGTACATGTTTAACATAATCTTCTATGCCTCTATACTATGGAAGATGAAGAGACATCTCCATGTAAATTATCTCGGGGTTTGTGCGGACCTTTCCCACCGATCCGAGAATCTCCTATGTTTCCTCTACCTACAGAACCATCAGATCCACGTAACTAGAGCCACCTATGCCTCCTAATGCTAAACCCGTAACTAGGGCCGAACCAAAAGTTGTAATTCTCTATGTCCCAATAGTAGATCTTGAATCGTACCCCGACATTCTACGAAGCATTACTACTCCCTAAGAGAGTCCAAAAATTTGTGCGCTTGAATTTTACACTCGATGATACACCTAAAAGGTACTCCCATATAACAAAAAAATTGTTTTTTATTCCATTGGTTTGCCTCTTATATGAATCACTCATGCTCTCCCATTGCTTGAATTAGCTTGCTGACTGTTTGTTGTACTAGATTCTAAAAAACCAAGTGCAAGGGCAAGGTTGCCAGGTGAATTTAGATGCATGCCTACGGCCCAAGTCATCTTTGATGGCATGCTTCTACGTGAGGTTGAAAAGGGTTCCACTGTCATGATTTTCTAAATGGGGAGTTCCTGGTGCTCGGGTTCCATGTATTATGTTTGAACTTCAAATCCTTTCAAAACTATCTTTCTCCACAATGCCATTTTCTCTCAGTAACCTCCGCTTCTTCTCTACCTCCCTCTCAAGCTCATTATACTTAATCCATATTTCCTCTCTCTTCCTTTCTACCATTAGGTCTTCCATCTTTCACCAAACCTATTCCTACCCCTATGTGTTGTGGTGTTTAGTTCACCATGGGCTTACTCTCAAAATTAAAAGTTACCATCGGGATCTTGATTGTGAGTGGAATGCCTTGCAGGTAATGACCTCTTAGATATCGTAAAAACTATAATTCAGCTACTATTTGTGCAAAATCATAGCACCCCCAAATGGCTAAAGATGTGAATTTGTTAAAATGGGGCATTCGGTGTGATTGCATCACATTGGATCATCTCTCAAGCCATGGGACTTGCAAACCTGAGATGATCCTCCGAGAGAAAGCTAGTTCTTGTTCCTAAACTACCTACCATGAACTACTCTAATGCATGCAAAAACTAAACTATCCTCGTATAACCATTCCAAGGAACTAGAGAGAAAGAGAGGGTGAAAAGAGGCCTACACTAAAGTGGTAATACACCGAGAGAAGGAAAGGGGTGAGATGCTCGTTGAGGAGGATGAAATAGGGGAGAAAGGAAGATGGGAAGGTCAAACACAAGTGACACAAACCTGCACCTAATCCATGATCAAAACTTAATGAAACACAATGCCCTGCACATGAAAATGTGAAATACATGCACTGAGAAAATATATTTTAAAGGGAGAGGCATGGAGAGACAACAAAACAATGCAAAGGGTTGAGAAAACACCACAAAAAACATTTTATTGCTCTATATGGGTGCATAGACCATTACGTTTCTTCTTAGAGGCACAAAAATGCTTGCTAGGCATAGGAGAAGGTTTTCAACTCAAAATGGAGTCAGAAACAAATTTGATAGAGTTTCCCTACACCTAGAATAATCTCCTCTTCTCAAATGAGAAGTGTTACAATATATAGAAAGAATAAGAGAGAGAAGAGGGAAAAGTCGAATCCTATTTCAACTACCACGGGATATGCATTAAATCCTTCATGAAGACTCAACCACTATCAATTAATTCCCATTTGAAATATGTGCTAAATCTATCAATTCAGATTCCCTCTTGTCTTTCCGGTGTATTGAAGAAGAATGGCGGATCGAATCGAATCGGATGTGGTAGTTGGAGAAATCGGCTCTTTATTAATGGTTTGGTAAACGTTTTCCCATTTTCACCCACTAGTTCTTGTAAAAATGATATTATATATTTCAAGGAATAGAGGGCATCAATATGTTTCTAAAAATCTTCTCCTCCCAAATTTGAGTTCTCTCACCAAAAGATATGCTCATTTGAATTTTTTTAGTCATGGGCACGTAATATTTAAATGAACTTGTCTATCATGGGTTCACGTGGTAGCTTTGCACTCATTTGAGATTTGATTTCTTCCTTCACTCTTGGAATAACACCCATGTGACACACGGTGGGTTCCGCAAGATTCCCTATTTCCTTTGTATTCTTCCTAAGTCTTTTCCTCGGGCAGAGGCATTGTATCTGACCCAAGACACATGGAGGCTTTGCGCATCTTTATAAACTACCCCCAGAACTTACCTTTGGAGTAGCTTGGATACGACACATGGAGGCCTCTACATGCCTTTAGAGTTTTCAACAGTCACCCTTACCTTTATGGTCTCTCGGGACACGTGGAAGGCCCGCGAGCATTTAACAACCCGCTCTGTGGTCCTACTTTTGAATGTGCGTTGTTTGGACACCTGAAGTGCCTTCCACATGTATTCATTACTTAGATATTTTGGGCCCGTTCTCATTTTGAACTCGTTGACCATTGGAAACATGGAGGGTGGGCACAATTTTGAGTCTCTACCTTAGGTTCCCATTTTGGAATTGCACCGAGGTGACACTTGGCCCCTTCCACCAATTCGAAGACTTTTCAAAGGCTGGTGCAACTTTGGAGCTCTGGATGCATGGAGGCTTGGCTCTTGTTTGAGCCTACCCTTTGGTTTTAACTTTTGGAGGTGCATCATTTGGACACTTGGAATCTTCCGCTGTCTCCTCCATACTTAGTTAATTTTGGGGTCCATCCTGAACTATTTCAGAGCTCAAAGACTTTGAATCTTCATCGTTTCTTTTCCTTTGAGTCTCTGGTTCCTTTGACACCACTCGGCCTCCTTCCCGACCCTGCTATTCCATTTCTGAGCCTACATATAATTTGTTTGTTGGATTTGAGGCATGGATTCGCTTGACAGATCCATTTCTTGAATTTCTTCTTGCACGGGGTCATTTGATCTTTTATAGGCCCTACCACTTCCATTGTAGAGTCTCCCTATAACCTATTTGTAGGATTCAAACGTGATTTCTCTAGTTATTTCTATGCGGGGTCGTGGATGATCCAATATTTTTCTCTGGGGTAAAATTTGGATAATAGTTTTAGCGACTCACGGAGTATCTTCTTGTTAGATTAAGAGACCAAGTAGCCTTGAAGCATCCATTAGGAATATAGTCATAATTAATGGCCTACTACTTACCCTTCCTTCAAAATGGACTCCCGACTGACTACCGCACTTTCTATGTTTTGTCTCGTCACGAGCCTACTCGTGCATCTGCACTCTCAATTTTCATAATAAAATCTTGAAATGAAGTTTCTGAGAGTAGAAAATTGTATTGACTTGGGGATTTCATTTGTCCCTAAATGGACTGACTTAAAAAACATCCTTTGGTTGCTCTACATTTGTTTCATTTTTTGGAACTAGCAACTATCACTGAGATAACTATGGATCTTTCTACCATGAATACTGAAGAGCCTAGCCTTGGTCTGTCCCAAGAATGGAATATTACAATGTTTACCTGGGGCACATTGAACTTCACAATGACATAACCTTGGAGCAACAAAACACAACAACAACAATGCTATGTACAAATAATCAAATCATACATGCCTCAAATGAGACATGCAGAGTGTGCACAAGCACTTCTTCTGCTGAAAACAAAATCTACTCCTACTCCTATACTAACTAGAAAGAAAAAAAAGCTTAAACAAATCCCACTACAGGTAGGGAGAAATAGCTTCCCTTTCTCAAAAGGGGAAGCCATGCAAATGATTTGACACTAAATATGGCTTCCTGGATGAATAAAAATTTGACTTTAAGCCTTTCCTCCACCAAAATCATCAAGGTATCTACATTAACCAAAAATACCTCCTCAAGTTGATTGGCATTGGACTCCTGGAGATGTTGATGATGACCCTTGGTACTTTGATGCTCATCCTCATGCCCTGAAGTAGGAATGACTAGTTTTGTCTTCTCCCTTGGCTCCAACAAAGCCAAATATCGATTGGGCAAGGTATGGTCGTTTGAATCGCACATGGTTCGAACTCTAACTCCAAAAATGTAGTCTTTTTGTGGACCTTCTTGGATGGATGGTGAGAAAGAGATGATGAAATATCCTACTTTTTCTCTTCCTTCTCTTGTGAAGAACATGGAAGACCATGATTTTCCAACCACAGTTCCAGGAGGGATGTTGTGAGACATAGGTTGTTGTCTTTGAGTGACCTCCTTTATGGTAGTAGGCTCATGTGCTTGGAAGATGGATGGAGGAGGATTAGATGATGTAACTACCATGGGATCCTCTCCATAAAAGCAATCCTCCAAGTCAAATAGATAATTTGCCTTGTTTTTGTCATGTTCCATGTGCTCAACCTCCTCCATGGTTTTTCCTTGATCTGTAACTTGATCACCATAGCTCCCTTCATCCTCAAACATGAAGTTTACAAGATTGAACTCTTCTTCAACATCAGATCTTGAAGGGGATGAAGTGGAAGGAAGAAATTAAGGTTCTCCAAACTTGGAACCTTTGAAACTGTATGGTCCTCCTCCATCATGGGTTCATCAATCAAATTAGGCCCTTGAAAAGAAAGCAAAAAAAAACTTCATTGATGCCTTCTTCATTGAGTGGCATCAACTCGATTCGATCTCTCCCGGATGCTCCTCTTCAATGGGACTTGGAGCTGGTTTTTCTTCCTCTTCAACTAGTTGTGTAACTTGGATCAGCTCAGCATCCTCTTCGACAAAGTACCATCATGGAAACTATATCCGGAGCAGCCGGACTATTCATCTTCTTCTTGTTGTTTTTTTCCTTCTCTTGTGCAAACTCAGTCTCAACCACCATTGGAACTTCAAATTTGACCTCCTCTATTAGCTTGACCATCAAGGGGTCTTTATAAACCCAAATTTGTAGCCGAACTCTTTAGATTGTCTATCATTTCTTCTTTGTTTGACTCCCCTTCTTGTTTTTTTCCTTGATGAATTCTTGATTCTCTTCCCAACATGGACTTGGTAAAGCAAGAGGAGTGAAAAGTTGGGGTTCACCTAGATTTGCAATTGTTTGTGGTGGAGAGGGAGGTGGAACTTCTTGTTTATTTGGAGGGGATGACTGTTTGGAAGGGAAAGGGGTGAGAGGAACTAAAATGGGATGGAAGACCAGGAATGGATAAATGGAATTAACACTTGGGGTAGAAGCGGGAAACTTGTAAATTTGAGATTTGGTTGAGATGGTGCTGTTTGAGAAATAAAAAATAAAAGCTATGAGATGGTGGACTTACCCATTGACAAGGTTGTCTTGACTCCAACTCATAATACTTTATCTCCTTAGTCCATTGTGCAAGTTGGGCTAGCATTTAAACCATGAAGTCTAGCTTCTCCTTAGGGATGTAATGTCTTAGAAAAGGACCTTCCCATGGACAAGGTGCCCTACAAACAATCTTGAATGCCTTCATTTGTGCTATGCCCCTTGACTAAACCATGTCAGCCTCCATTTTTGAATTTTATCTAATAAATCAGCATTCTCCACATAGTTGTCACCATTGTATTTATCCCCTTGTTCTTGATAAGCTCCATGGTAAAACTAACTTTTACCCCGCTCATATGGGTAAGCATAATGGTCCTAGATCTTATTATAATGCTGATTTGGAGGTGGATTGTATTGCTATAAGTGTGAGTTCCATGAAGGGAATGAAGTCATGATTGCACAACCTCATGGAATGGGAGAAAATGAAAGAGATGGAATAAGAAAATTGATAAAAATGAGTGGAAATATATGGAAAAGGTATGAAACTCGAGAGAATGGGGTTCGACTAGATGGAGTCACTATATGTGCTTGCATGTGTCTCAAAAGGATGAATCCCACCAAGAACAAATCAACTTGATGAAATAAAGTGAAGATCTCTTGTCCCACTAGGCGTGCCACAACTATTAGTGCAAAATCACAACACCCCCGAATGGCCATAGATGTGAAGTGGTTATAATGGAGCATTCGGTGTGAGTGCATAACATTGGATCATATCTCAATTGTGTGAGACTTGAAAATGTGAGATGATCCTCTAGAGAAATCTGGTTCTTGTTCCTAAACTACCTACGATGAGCTACTCTAATGCAGGAAAACCTAAACTATCCTAATCTAACCATTCCACGGAACTAGAGAGAAAGAGAGGGTGAAAGAAAATCCTACTCTAAAGCGGTGATACACTAGAGAAGGAAAGGAGTGAGATGCCCTGTTAAGGAGGATGAAACAAGGGAGAAAGGAAGATAGGAAGGTCGGGACTGAAGTGACACAAACCCAAACCCTAATCCATGATCAAAAATCAATGAAACATAACGTCATACACTCTACAAATGTGCAATACATGCACAAAAATAGATTTTAAAGGGAGATGCATGAAGAGACAACAAAATAATGTAAATGGTTGAAGAAACACCAAAAAAACACATTTTATTACTCTATATGGGTGCAATGTACAGACAATTACGTTTCTTTCTAGATGCACAAAGATGCTTTCAGTGTAGGAGAAGGTTTTCAACTCAAAATGGAGTCGGGAAACAAATTTAACAGAGTTTCCCTACACCTAGAATAATCTCCTCTTCTTAAATGAGAAGTGTTACAATATATATAAAGAATAAGAGAGAGAAGAGGAAAAATTCAAATCCTATTTCAACTACCACGGGATATGCATTGAATCCTACCTTGAAGACTCAACTACTATCAATTAATGCCCCTTTCAAATCTGCCCCAAAATTTTTTTTTGGTTACCTCATCTTTCGGCATATTCAAGAAGAACGCGATGAACCGAATCAAATCAGATCTAGTAGTTGGACAAATCAGCTCTGTATTAATGGCCTAGAAGACATTTTCCCATTTTCAGCAACGAGTGCTGCAAAAATGATATTTTATGTTTCAAGGCATAAAGGGTGTCGAGACGCGTTTCCAAAACTCTTCTCCCACCTAAATATGAGTTCTCGGTCAAAAATATGGCCATTTGAATTTTTGGGTCATGGGCATGTAATATTTAAATGATCATGTCCATATTTAGGTCCACGTGGCAGCTCTGTGCTCATTTGATATTTGACTCCTTCACTCTTAGAATAGCACCCATGTGACACATGGTGGTGTCTGCAGTTTCCTATTTCCTTTGTATTCTTCTTGAGTATTTTCACGGGCGGAGGCAATGTATCCGACCCAACACACGTGGAGGATTTGTGCATGTTTAGAAACGCCCCAGACTTTACCTTTTGAGTAGCATGGATACGACAGGTGGAAACCTCCACATGCCATTGGGATTTTTAATGGTAGCCCTCACCTTTAAGGGATTTAGGACACGTGGAAGGCCCACGTGCATTTCACAACTTGCTTAGGGTCCTTCTTTTGAATGTGCATTGTTTGGACACTGGTGCCTTCCACCTGCATTCATTACATATCTTTTTGGTCCCATTTTCATTTTTACCTTGTTGACCATTGGCAACATGGAGGGCTAGTGCAAGTTTTAGTCTTTGCCTTGGGCTCCCATTTTGAAATTACGCTGAGTTGACACTTGGCCCCTTCCACCAAGTCAAATAATTTTCAATGGTTGGTGTGACTTTTGGAGCTTTGGACACATGGAGACTTGGCACTTTTTTGAGCCTTCCCCTTTAGTTTTAACTTTGGGAGGTGCGCCGTTTGGACACTTGGCAGCTTCCGCTATCTCCTCCATACTTAGCAAATTTTGGGGTCCATCCTGAACTATTTCAGAGCCTAAAGACTTTGAATCTTCACTTATTTCTTTTCCTTTGAGTCTCTGGTTCCTTTGACACCGCTCAAATTCCTTCCCCGACCCTACTATTCCATTTCCAATCCCGCCTATAATTTTTTTTGGATTTGAGGCATGGATTCACTTGATAGAGCCATTTGTTTAATTTCTTCTTACACGAGGTTGTTTGATCTTCGTAGGCCCATCTACTTCCATTATAAAGTCTCCCTACAACCTCGTTTGCTAGATTCGAATGTGATTTCTTTGGTTCTTTCTATCTTTGGGTTGTTTGATGATCCAATATTTTGTCCGAGGGGGAATGTGGATAACAACTAACTCGGGGACGAATAAGCTGAAATTGAGTACTCCAAGATATAAGCTGTTCAAAACACCATAAAACCACATATCCACTACACGATTACAAATCAAATCACTATCATAAAGGGCCTAAATTTCTTCCTACGTCCAAAAAGTGTGTGGTACCTCCAATTCTCGTTTAGATGCATAAACAAATGACCACTGCATTTATTGTAATTGAAAGATAGTGAAGAATATCTCATATAAATTGTCATATATATTTTGATCCACCCATACACGTGTGTTAAACTCAAATCCCATGTTGAACCTCCATGTGTATTCTTTTCTAAGTTGTGTATCCACTCCTCAAAACTTGTTAGGTTCAACCAATATGTGTTCATGTGAACCATCCTAGAAACAATCAAAAAGAGGTCCCGACAATGAGAACCAATGATGTAACCTAGAATTCACCAATAAAATCCTAGGTGCCTTTGTCACATGACTAGGCCTAGACCAAGCACGCAAAGGTACCGGGTTCCTCTTTAGGCTTGCTGTTGTAGGATGTTAGCATGATGAAGACTTAAAACATTTAGATCTATGACTAATATATCATTCTCAAGTACGTATTCAAATCTATATCTTAATGTATCATGAATCAAAAATAATCATAGCGATAACATTCATGCGGTAATAAACTATAACCATGATTAACACCTTGATTTAGTCAATAACCTTCATTATACTAAATGTCGTAATACACGAAGCTTCTTACAATAATGGCATCATATGCTCAAGCGCATATAGATCGATAGTGTAACCTCACATTAATCCAGTCCTTACATATATATCTTCACACACCTATAATATGCGAGTTCATTGCATGTTTATAAGGGTGGGAATTTCACTTCACCACTTATCCAATCCCAACATAGGTCACTTTCTATTATTAGCCATGCTTGCAGATTAATAATAGCCACACATGCAAGTGCAAAGAATAATATACTTCTTCTAGGTAATCATCAAGAGTAGTAAATATATTCTCACCTGTATCCATGTAAAGTGCTTCAAGCCAATCCTCCAAAAATATTCAATGCATGTCACACAATTTTTAACTAGTTTATGTGTTCCGCACTCCATCTTCTAAAGATATATCCTCATCGTAAAAATGGCTAAGTTCCAAATCTGTCTCTATCCTCAACGTGTGATTCCTTTTCAATCCTCCCACAATTTCGAATGCACTTTTTCTTCTCGTGAAAACCTTCTATATGTTTTTCGTGAAGTGCCATATTTTGTCTAATCAACATTAATGTTTTTTTATTAAGGGCAAATAGTTTTGAAGGGACTATACCCTGTATACAAAAGGGCTCAAAAGCCAGATAGAAAATATGAGAGAAGTAGCCCAGAGGGGGGAAAAACAGCCAACCAAGAAGGCTCAACAACCAGATATTACAATAACGGTGAACAAAGTGGATCTAACGAATAGAGATCCAGAACTAAGAAGACAAGATAAAAAAGAAACCAAAAGAGAAGCAGAAAAACGAGCTCCACCAAAAAACAGCTCCAGAACCGCCCGATGACAGCCAGATCGCAGCCAAAAAACCACAGCACAATAGCCCGTTACTTGATGGCTCTGTCAATCTTGGTCTTGATGGCCTGCAGTGACATGAAAAAGGCAATGGCCATGGCCTGAGAGGGGTCCTTCATGTCTACTTGGGAGATTGCAATGTCCCTATTCTCTTTAGGGCCCCATATGTCTTCATTGATTCCACTTAAACTGCAAACACTGTGGACATGTTGTTCAATGAAGTTATAGATGCTTTTGAGGGCAGATAAAATGCAATCATTGCGGCTTTTGGCATTCCCCAATCTGCCATCAAGGGACTGCAGTTTCTTGAAGACTTCATCAATGACCCCCTCTTCCTCCTCACTTTGAAGGATCCTTTTACCCTTGGCTCTCTCCATGTTTTTTAGAGCCCCTTTGAGCTCTTGAATCTCCTTCTCCAATCTGTCAATCCTCTCCAGCAAATCCTCCTCTTTGGGCTTCTCCATAGGCATGCTAATATGCAGGAGGTTTTTAGCTAGTTCTAAGTCCTTGTGGCTCCTAAGGACTCGTTGGGAGGCAGGGATTTTAGCTTTCTTGCTTTTCTTGCTGGAGCCAACATCATCATTCTTTCTTTTTAGCAGGGGTGGAGTGGGAGCAGTATGGGTAGGTGGGGGTATGAAGGAGGGAGGTGGGATAGGGTTCATGGGAGGGCAGCTGAAAAAGTGATGGTGAATTAGGAGGATAAGGCCCTAGTGCAGAGGGATAGCCCTAGAGTGATTTTGAACTTCCCTTATAGATTTCTCCAAGGAGTTGATCAGATAGTGAGGAAAGCTAATAATGTTATTTCTACGAAAATGATTCAGAAAAATCAAATGCTTGTGAGGAATAGTCACATATCTTCCTTCAAGGGTAACATACCTTACCACCATTCGGCAAGTTCATCAAAAGGTACAGGGATCGACTCCACCTTGAGGCCAGCAGTTACAAACTCAAGATTCTCACCCTCTTCTAAAAATTTCTTGGTTTCCACCTCCCTGTCGACCTTTTTATTGAAGAATGAGCTATGAGCTCTTCTGTAATTTCCATTTTCATGTTACTATACTTGACAATTCTGTTCTTCCAACCCTTGGCGAATTTGATGGAGATGTCTTGGTCGAAGCCTTGAATCCTCTCAATGAAATTCGACAGGCCCCCGATTTGTAGGTACTCCCAAAGCTCCGTGTTCTCTTTCCACTCAGGATTGTGGGTCGGTTCGGTTTTGCATGGCGGACCCCCCATGTTTCCTCTGTTCCTATTCCTGTTTTCAACGGTAAAAAAGCTTGCAATGTGCGGGACAGGCCGAGCGGTGTTTTTGGTATTTGAATATGTTCTTCCCGTGAAAGCCAGCTTAATTATAATGCTACATTTGTTATTATTGCCCGCTCCCCAGCTTTCCTCCCATGCCAAGAAATGATGGCAATCCAGCCCGCACAAATCGCAACAATCATCCAAATCTTTTGTGATGTCATCATCATGTACTTGGGGATCCACACATTAGCATCTAAAATACAGCCATTAGTCATGATTTTCACTGCCATGAAGATCAATGATGATGGCTTTATTGACATGAGCGGGCAGAATGTCCCCACCAATCCAAGTTTGAAAGGAATTATAAACACCTAAGTTAGCCAAACTGGTGCAACCCTGTTTCCTTCTTGATAAGTATGGGTGATGTGGACATTAGCAAAGCTTTTGCAAATATCTATAGCTTCCTCAATATAATCCTTGATAGACCAGCTGGGATGTTGCTTTTTGTTCAGAAGATTTATAATATTTAGAGAATCACCTTCAATTATGATATTTTGAATATTACAATCTCTGGCAAGTCTAATACCCCAAAGAGCCGCCATGGCTTCAGAATAATGATTAGTCTGTCTTCCCATTCTTCCAGAAAAAGTAGCAACATAGTAGCCTCTTTGATCCCTGATGATGCCCCCACCACCAGAGTCACCCAGATTGCCTTTTGAGGCCCCATCAAAATTTAATTTGTGCCAATCAGTGGGGGGTTTAATCCATCAGACTGTGTTTCTGTCAGTACCATTTTTATTTCTGTTGATAGTGGCTATATTCCATTCAGTCAGAATGCAATCTTCATTCTCCGGGTAGAGTCTATTTTTAGGGGGTTTAAATCTAGCAATATTATCTTGCACAACAATGATTATTTCCTTATAAACTTTGTTACAAGCCTGTCTATTGCTTCTGAAAATACTATCATTACGAGCCTTCCAGATTCTCCACATAGTGTGTGGCAGAACAAGTTGCCATAGTCTTTTCACCATGCAATGTTTAAATGGAGAGCTCCATTGCTCCCAAGTCTGAAGGCAGGTAAGGGGAAAAATCCATCTTAGATTGAATTTTGCAAAAATAAGCTGCCAAATTTTGGAAGCAATCTCACAATGGAGGAATAAATGTTTTATATCTTCACTCTTCTGACACACATGCAAAGATCTATTAGGCATGATGAATCCCTTCTTAATGAGGTTATCATTAGTTAGGATCTTGCCATTAATAACTAGCCACCAAAAGAAGTTCACTCTAGGGGTTAGCTCTGGCATCCACAACTTGTGCCACTTGATTTCGCTTTCCATGGATGCAAAGAAAGAATTATATCCTGATTTAACAGTGTAATCCCCATCAAAAGAATCATTCCAGATGAGCTCATCTTTAAGATTTTGATTACTTAGATGGATTAGGGAAAGTTGATTCTGGAGAGATATAATATCAGCCTGAATACTATCATTCTCCACTTTTAGCTGCTTCCATTTTCTTTTGTTTCCATCCCTCTCAATGTATCCTTGGATTTTGTGTCCATACTTTGCAATTAAATTGTCTTTCATATGATCATAAGCAGAAATCCAGTTAGAATCAGTCCACTTATCGGTCCAGAAGTTTATGTTTTTCCCATCTCCAAGCTTCCAGCTGCATCCCTGAAAGAGAATGTGTCTGCTGCGAAGAAGGTTGTTCCAGAAAATAGAACCACTCGGAAGGGACTGATCATATATGAAGGAAATCTTGTTCTGATTTGAAAGATATTTGATCTTAATCAGCTCTGTCCAAGGTCTGTTCTCTTTTATCAATCTCCATCCTAATTTTGCAGTAAGGGCAGTACTCATATGCTTGATATCTTTGATGTCTAACCCCCTAGTCTCTTGGGTTTACAAACCTGTTCCCAAGCCACAAGATGATATCTGAATCTTTCCTCGTCATGCAGTGCCACAAAAAGTGTTTTGAATCTTCTCAATCTGTTTTCATCTGATTGTAGGCATGTTGAACATTGATAGTATGTAAATAGGCAAGTTTTGAAGCATGCTTTTAACCAAAAGGCACTTACCTGCACTTGAAAGGATGGCTCCTTTCCATCCTGCCAACTTTCTTTGAAATCTCTTAATAAGATCATTCCAAACCTCCACTGAAATCTTGCCAGTGCTTAAAGGTAACCCTAAGTAAGTAGCTGGTAGGGAATTAATGGTGCATCCAAGAATATTAGCAATCTTTCTTTGCCTCTCCTCAGGAGTATTGAAGAAATAAATAGAGCTTTTGTCAAAATTAACTTTTTGTCCTGAGGCTTCCTCATAAAATCTAAGGACAGTTTTAATGGCCTTTGCTTCAATAATAGAAGCCATTAGAAGCAGCAGAGTGTCATCATAAACCTGGCGATGAGAGGAGGAGGTCCGATTACCGTAGTTGGAGGAAGCCTTTTATCATGCTAATGTCAATAGCTTTGGATATAGATCTCGCTTAAATCACAACCATAATAATGAATAAAAGAGGGGAGATTGGGTCGCCTTGCCGTATACCTCTATTACTGGCAAAAAAACCCACAGGTTCCCCATTAACAACCACAGAGAATCTAGAGGTAGAGATGCAAGAGTGGATGATTTTTCTGAATTTATCTTGAAAACCAAATTTGGATAGGACCTCATCCATGAATCTCCAGGAGACCCTGTCAAAAGCTTTATGCATGTCAAGTTTGATGGCCATCCCCGCCTTTTTACTTTTATCCATAGAATGTATAGTTTCATGAACCATGATAATTCCATCTTGGATAATTCTTCCCTGAATGAATCCGCTCTGCTGTTGTGAAATGATCTCCATTAGAACAGGTTGCATTCGAGTGGTGAGAATCTTTGTGAAAATCCTATAAATGACATTCACCAAACTGATAGGCCTGAAATCTTTGAAGTCTTTTGCATCCAACTTTTTTGGGGCAAGCACAATGTGTGTATTATTTAGTTCTTTAATCAGATTTCCCATTCTGTAAAATTCATTGACAGCTTTCAAGAGATCTTCAGAGCATATTTCCCAGCATCTTTGGTAGAAGTTAGCCGAAAACCAACATTAATGTAACAGAGTTGTCTAGTTGTTAAAATAACTTGATGGAATATAATAGTTTCCTACTTAATAGGAAACTATCTTTCTATATATTTTTTGTCTCAGATGAATTAATACATAGAGTGGTTATTGTTATTATATTTTATTTGATCATTCTAAATAAAATTCTAGATGGAGAATTAGGTAAGAAGGATGAAAAATAGGAGAAAGCGATGAGAGAATAAGAAAAGGATGCCACAAGTGTAGGGGAAGGACCATCAATAAGATGGAAGAAAATAGAAATATGGATTTGGTCTCGAAACACATCGATAGGGATATAGAAAATCCTACGATGGAGGTGATGTTAATATCCTATAGACCATGTGATTCAGAAATGAATACTTTGCAATATGTAGGGTGTCTAATGGGAATCCAATGAGATGGATGTACAACCTGTGGAAAAATTGGGTCAAAGGAAGACATGAAGATTATGTGCAAAAATGTAAGGATGGTCAAAATAATGGTCCCGACAAAGTTGGGGAAAAAATCATGTGTTATCCTTAAAACATGAGGAAGAGAAAAATATGGGTGCAGGTATGAATATGATGAAATATGTGGCCACAATGGTGGACTTAAGATGAGATAGAGGTGCCCTGAGAGGGAACACAAAGATGGCCACATAGTGGACTTATGATGAAATAAATTGGATGAGGATGGATGGAATATGATGAGGTGAGATAACGAGATGGAATATTAGATTAGATGAAATATTGGTAAGATGAGATAAAATATATGTGATGAATAAGCATAATAGATCAAATGAGAAAGATCGATAAGATTATGCAAGATTATTAAGACGAGAGAGGATTATAGAATGGATGAGATATAAGATTGATAAGATGAGATAAAAATGGATTGGATGTGAGAGATAAACCGGTACTTCGATAAGGTGACCCGGAATGTTGAAGCATACACTTCATCGTAGTAGGGGTGGATGAGGAAACATTATTAAAAATAGGAACAATGAAGGGGGTGAATCGGTGGTCACTTCAAAACTATTTGATGAATTATCCTTCAATCAAATTCTTAAGTTATGCAAAAACACAAAGCAACTTAAAAATGATCGGACACAAGAGAGAGACGATATTTTTAAGTGGGAAACCCAAATTAGGAAAACTCCTTTGAATGAAAGGACTATTTCTCAATGGTTACCAAATTTTTGAGATACAACTCAACTGATGAAGCTATAACTTAAAATCAAGCTACAAATCAATTATAGGAATTCGACGAATTTCTAGAAAGCTACAACTTTCTAATTATACTAAGCTACAACTCAGCGTGTACAAAAACTTATCTGTCTTCAACTTGGTTGCAAAAACACCTGATTGTGACACTAAATTAACAAACCGACCTTCTTGTTTCACCTATAATTTCATCAATGTTTCAAAAAACTACCCACCTCTCACCCGCTCTCGAGATCTAGTGAAGAATTGTTGTATATATCTCCCCAGGTAGATATAGACAAATGGAAGAATATGGAAATCAAAGAAACTCGAGACATGACATTTATTGCATCGCCCACGGAGTAAAGGGCGCACGACATGAGGTGTCGACACGAAGAAATTTGTGCCAAGGTGCGCAGTAAGAGGCGCACAACAAGAGGTGTTGACATGCAAAAAGTCGTGCTAAGGGCGCATGACACAGAGTGTCGACATGGAAAAATTCGTGCCTTGGCACATGTAAAGGGCGCATGACATAGAGTGTCGACATGACAAAATTCATGCCTTGGCGCATGTAAAGGGCGCATGACACAGAGTGTCGACATGACAAAATTCGCGCCTTGGCGCAGGTAAAGGGCACATGACACAGAGTGTCGACATGACAAAATTCGTGCCTTGGCACAGGTAAAGGGCGCATGACATAGAGTGTCGACATGACAAAATTTGCGCCTTGGCATAGGTAAAGGGCGCATGACACAGAGTGTCGACATGAAAAAATTTGTGCCTTGGCACGAGGTAAAAGGATGTCGACACAAATATGGATGTGCCTATGGTGTAGGTAAGAGGATGTCGACACAAATATGGATGCGCCTATGGCACATCTTTAGGAGTGCAACATTTTGAGCGCCGACAGAAGTAGACCACGACCCGGATATTCAAACGGCCATAAATTTTCTGGGGAGCTCGGAATCATGCAAGGTTGGACTTTTCAGAAAGCTTACAAGGTCCTCTATCCAACTACGACTGGATATCTTTAATTCAGTGGGAACAAGTTCTTAAAAATGTAAAATATAGTTCGCCACTTTTTGGGTTTGCTAGGGTTCTCACCTACCACCATAATGAGATAAATTAAATGTAACCTAGAGGTGGTTGGTGTAGATTTAGATTTCCTCTCTCTTCCCTCTCTCATTCTTCCTATAAATTGTAAGGAGGGGCTTCTTTCTAAAGGTTGGACATTCTTGTTTTGCCTCCCTTCTTCTCTTTGGCGGAGTGAATTTGTGGAGTTCAAACCTCCTGGATCTAAAAGCGTAATGAAACTTTGTCTCTTGACACTTTGTAGTGTATTGTGTCAATCTTTGGAGCAATTAATGCATGTCTATGGATGATTCTTAACCCTCTCTTTGTTCATTTGCATCCTCTTGATCTTTCACCGTGAATCAAGTTATTTGTGCATGATCTTGTATTGCATTTTAATGGTTTGTGTTTATTGGCAAGACAGTGTTCTTCATTCCTCGGTTGCATCACCTTTGTAGTTTAGGTTTTATTTTATGCATCTTCGACACTGTCTCCTTGGAAAGTTAGTTTAGGTTTTGAGCAAACCCTCTACATTTTTACGTGTGCATCGAACAGAGGAATAGGAACCGGCCTTCATCCAGGAGAGCTTTTCCGATTTCGCAAGGTCCACACTTGGGAAAAGCTCCATGTTATGCAATCGCACCGAGAGTCTCAACCCATCAATTTGTAGACATTCGGGGTCTTTGTGATCCACCATCAACAAGAATTAAAAATTTATTTTGACTGATCTATGCACTTATGTTTCCTCTTGTTCACCTGTTCATCATTGCAATCTCATGTGTTAAGACTTGATCTCATTTTTAGGATCTTAAAACATTCTATCCATGTTTTAAATTCTATCTTAGTCTATTTTCAATCTCATACACATATCTTGCTTCATATCTTTCTCATAGTCACAATCTTTGATATATAACATTTATATGTCATCATCCCTCATTTTACCATCAAAATTGTCAATAAAATTTCAACATCTTCTCCACATATGAATTCACTTCACATTCCCTCCTTTACTTGAATTCACTTCCTAAAGACTATCTCTTCACATTTAGTACATGGTTTCTATTTTTAACCTTTTGACTTATTCATTTTACTTAACCATAGATGGTATCTTCATCTTCTCATTCGAGTTAGATGAGTAATGCATGAGTTTGTAATTATCTCTTATTTTTGACTTCTCCAAGATCTCATTCAACTTGAATGAAACTTCCTCATAACCTTACACCTT
Source organism: Taxus wallichiana var. yunnanensis (assembly GCA_018340775.1). Lineage (NCBI taxonomy): Eukaryota > Viridiplantae > Streptophyta > Pinopsida > Cupressales > Taxaceae > Taxus > Taxus wallichiana. Next base: position 802,800,761 of record CM031239.1, on the reverse strand, counting down.
CTCAATAGGACCAATAGTCACTTCAACAACATTTTATAATTTTCTTATAGATTGAGAACCAACAATCACTGAAGAGCATTTGACACATTTTGACACTTTGACAAGATCTTTGTTATGCAATAAATGGGTATACTTCATTTTCGAAACATTCCTTTGAAGTAAATTACATCTAATCAGTCAACAAATTCAGATTGTATTAAGAATTATGTTCAATTATCATCATAGTCATGAATATCCAAGATGTCAAGACAAAAAAATCACTCCTTAATGTTCCCTGCTCCATTTTTGAGCTCCTATGAACTTTTCTATAAGATCTTGGTCATTCACCACTAATAATTTTTCATTAGAGAAGTTTACAATTTTTGCACAACATTTGGAAGTTGACTCTAAATCCATTGTGATGTAATTTTGAGCTATCAAACTAAAAAAACCACATTACTAGAATAATCAATCTATAGGTTGTTTATACAGAGAGTTTTGCATTGAAACACAATTTAAAGGGCCTAAACATACTTTAACAAAAACCCCAAGAAATTGTTAAGGAAAATTCTTCAATGCCTTAATTAAACCACTTGATTCCTTTTGCAATTTTATCGTATCCTTTGCGAAAGAGATGTATTCAATGTTTTGAAATTTTCATTGGCTATAATGCAAGTTTTAACCATTTTTCATCTTCAAAACCTAAATTAGGGGTTTTTGTCACTTTGCAAGCCGAGAGGATTTAATTATTATATATTGATAATTTATTGATAAAATTTGAAAATTCCACCTCGGGTGGACCTAAGGGATTTCCATAAACCTTCTCCAATAATTCAAATAGTTTAAAACATTTAAAATCATTCCCAAAACAAAGGAAAAACAATGCACAATGTATAAAGAACATGACAAAGCATTCCTTGTTGAGTTCAAAATATGCTACATGGTTTTTGGTGAGTCTTGGTTTGGCATGGAGGATCATTGAGGCATTCTTGACCTCCTTAGAGCATCTAACACAACATTAAACACCATTTTATCACCTTTACATGATGGTTCCATCTTGCACAGTGGAGTTCAATCCACATCTTGACTATTCTCAAGCACATACCCAGTCTTCTCTCATTTTTCTTAGTCTTCACATGTGAAGCACTAAATTTTCCACCTACACCATGATTTTGAAGAGGAAATTTTGTTCATACTCCTAATCTTCACCATTCTTTAACACAAACTTGACAATAAGGATTTCCATAGTTAATTCTTAATACACGTTGAATGTTTTTTTATTGAAATTTTGAAAAGCCCTCACAAGAAAATGTTGAGGCAAAGTGGTTGGGATTTAAATATCATCATCCCTAATTATTTATTAATTAACTAGAACCATTTTATATCTCAACCATAACCTTGAACACTGAACCATGATCGTACCATTCGGTCTTTCATGCTTATATGAATAAGCTCTTACAAAGACCTGAGATGGATTGGCTAGAAGGAATATGCTTGAAGTCCATACTTGTCACCATTATGACATGGATAAATTATTATTATGTTCTAAGAATTTAATTTAATTTCAAAAACTTGACAAGAAACCAGAATGACTCATTTCATCTCTAACACTTCAAGAAGCAAGCCTGAGGAGAGAGAAAACATGTTAGTAGAATGCTCATAAATTCTCTTATTATTAACCAATTTCCTCAAAAATTATGCAAGAATTGAGGATTATAGTTCAATAATAAAATTACTTATATGATTTATATGAATAATGCTCCATATTTTTTCTTGAAAGCTAAGAATACAGGATGTTCAAATTGCATTCCTTAAGAATCCAATCTTAGGAAAACTTGTATAACTTCCACATACCTCTTCAAAACTTGATGAAATTTAGCATGAAGCACTAAAAGACACCCCTCTACACTCTTCATAGGTTGGTTAGCCATATATTTTTCTATACATCTCATACCTATCTCATTTACCTCAGCATACACTACTAGTCCTCAAATCCAGCTTTGGTGAACTTTTGAATTTTCCCTCTCAAAGATAAAATAAACCTTGATGTTTCTCATACATGTCCTAGAAAACATAAATATCCTCTTTCAATACTTCCATTATGTTTTCATGACCTGGTTCAAGCTTCCACACTTCATTAGGCTCTAAAAATAGGCGTAAATGAGCCATTTTTAAGTAAGACCTCCACCGGATGACCTAAAACTCACTCCAAGATCTATTTAATATGCTAGTACCAATGTATCAGACATGTAGAACCTCTAAGAAAATCATACCAACATGAATTCTACCATGATTGGTCAACAACCTCACTGTTTAATCATGCAACACTCGAGACCACCCGAAACCATCTTGAAGACTCTAAGAACCATCTTGAAATCATTGAACACAATTGAGAGAAACCTACCTGCATGCCACTTTACTCCTTATTTTCTATCAATTCCATGTGACATCAATAACAACACCAACCAATACAAAAAGGTTCAACATGCTTCAAACTAGATTGGAGGTAAACAAGAAATGGAGCCACTTAAGGCAATGCACTCACGGCACCAATGCGGTGATAACACATAACCAATGATAGTTATTTATTCCAGGGATCATGTGGAAAATATGTAAAGTGGAATTATAAACCTAAGTTCGACACAAAAAATGGGTTTAGGTGTAGGAATATAGCTTCTCCATATGTGGGTTTCTCTAGACCTATGCTCCAACTTTGAGTAATGGGAGAGAAAAATTATCAATGCGATAAATTTTATATTAATGAGAAATATTATAAATTTAGGAATATTTCTTAGGATGCTTTCTTTTGAATTTTATGCTTTGATTTATGAGATAGAAGGTTGATCAATGTAGGAAGCCTTTGTTGTCATGATAAGAGGGTATCCGTTTTTGAAAGAGTGGTTTATTTTTTGCTTAATGATTCTTGACTTTTGATTTTGTTTTTACAAATGGTATGGATAATATATGGATGATAGCTATCCTTCAAGGGATCATTCTATACGTTTTACTTTTTAAAAATGAATAGTTGTCCTTGAGGAGCATCTATTTTGTTTTGACTTTTTGATATGAGCATCCATGGAATTTTGAATTTTTATGTGGAAGATATATAGGTAGTCGGAGTAGACAACTTAAGAGGGCATAATGAATGTACAAGTGACACTCATAGACCCTTAGTGTGGTTCAAGTAGGTAAATAAGTGGGTAATGGATGTAATGATCACAAATTTCTCACAAGAAAGAAAAACATATCCATAAGGAATATGCTATAGTAGATACGTGGTGCCCATATTTAAGGTTGCGTAATTAGGAAATTGACAAAGTAGACCACATTATTCCAAATCATTACAATGACATATGGATATGGGTAATGATGGATGGATGACCAATATGATGACTAAGTGCACATTGGTATGTATGATAATAGTAGAAAGGCCGAAGTGTAATGCATTGAGAGGTTATGTTTCTAGTTTACAATCAAGGAAAGCCATACAATAGGCCCTACACACATCATGATGTGTGATAATATAAGGTCCAATCCAGTTAGGATAAAACTTTCCATGTTGGCTCCTTTCTAGAGTAGTGACATTTTGATTTTCTTTAAGGAAAAGGTCACCAATGTTAAAGTCATGTTTCTTGAGATGCGAGAGTGGATGGAATTAGATGATAAGATAGTGAGTGTTATTTTTCAAATAACAAGAAAATGTGCATCTATAGTGAGATGAAGATGGCAAAAAAGTGGGCTTAGGGTAAGGCATACAAAGTGTCCCAAGAGAAGCACAAAGATAACCAAAAAGGTGGACTTTGAATGAGTTATGATAATAGATAAATCATCGGATAAGATGGGATAACTTATCGGATAAGATGAGGGATGAGTAGATTTAGATGAGATTACATAATGTTAAATGATACAATGTGAGTATTAAGAGGAATAGACTCGGTCTAATAGTAGATCGGTCCTAGAGTTATTGTTGAGAAAACAAGTCGGGAAGAGAGATACAAAGTGTCATCAATGTCCATGGATGTTTTGATGGAGGAGGAGACATGAGAGGACCAAGCGAGAGGAGAAGATTCTCCCACAAAAAGAGATGATGTATCACTTTAGGACATTTATATGTAGATATGGATAAGATAGCGTATGCAAATGGGGATTGGATAGGATTTCTAGAAGGAGCAACAATAATGCCTCTATGTTTTGATTGTATAGATGAATTTGTAATGTGGATGGTGTCATTGAATAAGTGGGCATCCTGTAAGAGAAATAGAATTTGGGGGAGGGATTACAAAAATTATTTAGATGGAGAACCTAACTTAGATTCCTTATGAAATGAGGATTTGATTGGAGGATTGGATTTGGACTTGGATAATATTGGTGGAAGAGGGTGGTCTTTGTGGATGAGAAGGTTATCCTACACCATTAAATTATGAATAAGATTTTGGATGGCCGTATAATATTCAGTTTCATAGCCCCGTGAGTGCGATGATAAGTACACACGGTGTTAGGATCATACCATGATGGATTTTTTCCATGTGGGTCAAAAGGTTTGATAGGAGGAAGAGAAATTTTTGATATTTGAAGTAGGAGTTAGAGGATTTTAGTGTAGGACCCAATGGGGTTACTTGAAGTATAATTTATAGATAAAGTGCTTCTAGGAAAGGTAGATGAAGGTAATAAGGATGATTTTCTTAGATGAGGTTTCATGCAAGCCTTTCGTTCAAATTTAAAGTTGGAAGGATAAGTGGGTATCTGTGATTTAGTTTTGATGTCTTGGGATTTAGACTAATTTGAAGGGGGTTAGATCTAGAAGGATAGTTAATTGCATAGAATTGGGTTGATTGATATCGGTGTCTTTGATAAAGGGCCTAGCCCTAATATGGATGGTGATGGTCTTAAGAGTGACGATGTAACATTGATTTTCTTAGGCTTGGGATAAGGGAGATCAGTTTTTGTAAAGATGTGTAAGGGATTTTTGGATGGGTATGCTAAAACTCTTAGATCTTGGTTGAAATGTTTTACTCTTAACAGAAATATTATGATTTCAATCGGGGCATAGAAGTAGACCTAGATGATGTTGAGGGTTTTGTAGATGTGGATATTGTAGCAAGAAGGGGTTTTGGATGATGAACTCGATGAGATGAAAGTGACGTACATATGGTATAGGTATTGGATTGATTGGTGTGAAGGTGATTGGTTTATTATACGGGGCACAAAAATCATTTGTTCTTATCTTAAGTGGTGGTGTTTATGTAAGAAATTCTTAAAAGGATATTGTAGATATATGTGTAGATGTGATTGATGTGAAAGTGTGTATAGATTTAGGAATGATAGATGCCGATGAAGAATTGAATATGATAGATTGGGATGTAGTGGTAGTGGGTATAGTTGATATGGTTGTAGATATAGGTGGTGTAGATGTAGTAATAGGTGTATTTGATATAAATGTGGATGAAGGAATAGATGTGATAGGTTGAGATGTGGTAGGTGTAGAGATAGGCATGGATATCAATGGGGTTATTTTTATAGAAGAAGTGTCTAAAGTAAAGGTAGATGTGGTAGATAATGGGGTAGTGGATGTAGGAAATAATTTAGGATCTTGATTTATGGTGTTAATTGTGTGAGCGTTAGGTTTATAATATGTAGCGGGTGGAAATTGATTTTTTAGAAAAATAAAGGGATTGATTATGGATTGATTAGGTGATGTGTGAGGATTTTCCACTTGGAGATCCCTTTGATTTATAAGTTGTTGGATGTGATCCTTTAAGGAATGACACACCTCAAATATTTGGACTTGGAACTGATGACATTTACAATAATTCCCCTCATGATACCATATGGGTTTTGTAGCGCCCGTTTTTACACACACGAAACAATAGTGACAATACTAGGATAAATTTTTTTGACTTATATTGCTCACCACACAACGCCATAAGGCTCCAAGTAAGGAAAAATCAAAGACGCATACGACACTTACAAGTCATCGACTTACATAAACACATGACAACACCATAGACATGTCGATGCCACACCTTTCCAAATGAACGAATACTAGCAAATGACCCCAAAAAAAGAAAAGGGACCCAAGGATTGACCGGCCCACACACATCATTACCATGATTACATCTTAATTACGATTAGCATTCCAGAACATTTTTACACAAGGCTGATTTTGCCTTTTTTCCACATACACATTTTTTTAAGTTCATTCCACATTTAAATTACAGTTCAACCCTTTTTAGATGGATTTTTATCCTTTAAGAAAATTTCCATATCTTACATACTTATTTGGCATAATTCAAATTTCTTATAAAGTGCTTAGTTATCTTGTTCTTATATTAAGAATATTCTTCTCTTAAACATTTAATCAATACCTACCTTTTACCCTTACAACTCAAGTGGATCTGACTTGATGTCCATATAGCAGTATTAGGGTGTAAGGGAGATTTAGATACAATATAGCTTTTTCCCAAAAACATTCTTCGATCAAGGTATAGATATTTCCCTATAATAATTAATTCTAGTTCAATGACTTGTGGAATTCCATTTTGATTTATGTATATACAAATCTTTTGTTTCTCGAAGTTTGATCACACCAAGCCAATTCATATTTTTTGATACACATGAAACTATTTAATTGAGTTATAAGGACTTCAAGAATGGCATTATTGCTAACCTCAAAACTCATTTTTACTCTTCTATGATTTAAATTTTTTTCATCACATTAAGGTCTCATTATTACCATCACATTATAACAAAAGAGTTACTGAAAGTACTTGTCTGACATCTTAAAGAAGTACATGGTTAGAAGCATTATAAACTACACATGAACCACAAGTGATTTGTGTTCAAGGTAGGGTCCCATTTTTCTACATTTCACGATTCCACATGTGAAAGATTATTTATTTCTTGATGTCATAAATGGACCTAACAAGGTATTACGGAACAAGATTTTGGTTTCTTGGGTTCTCTAAATAACATCTTTCAAAACAATTTTGTTTTACAAAGATTTACTTATAATTTTCTATCCACATGTTAACCTACCAAATCAACTAAGGTTAAGCTTAATTCCAAATTTCACCCTGGGCTTTAATCCCTATTATAGATTAGATTAAGGTTAAAATTATTTACTCTATAAACCCTTCGTGAGAGTTCAAGGCACTATATTGTCACAAGCCAAAGATAAGACATTTATCTTGTGAGGGACTAAAGAGTTCACTAACAAGAATGCAAGACATAGAACAACTATATCACGATCTCTATTTATGTGTCTGAATCCAACAGGATTTCATTCGATGAAGATATTTAATTTTAAATCTTCTTGGAAGACAAGGTAGTCCACTAGGATACGAAGGAGAGTTAGCTCTACAATTACTCCAAGAAAAGTTTGACTGTGTCACTCCTATTAGACGGGTTTAAGACAATGTCACTAAACATAATGACTAAGACGATAAGCCCATTCTTGAGCTCTTGATTTGCCTAAATTAGGACGTTCCATCGAGTGCAAAGATTAAGTTCATCCTACGGTTTTCAATGTCTTCTATGGTAAGGAGTATCACACATGAAAACAAGTTATGTCCGATATTGAACAAGGGTAGAGTGTTTCGATTTAATTCTCTTTATTACATTTACAAAGTATGAATGCACAAGATGAATCATTAATCATTTATTGAACACTAAATATGCACTACAAGATATTACTTCAAATTCATTTACCTTATATAAATATCAAACCTTTTACCATGTGTAAAAAAGCAAATTGAACCTATGATTAAATGCACATTTCCTAGATGTCCTTAAAACCAACATCTCATACATAATAGAACAAATTATCAAATATAACCTTCGTAACATGAGCCTACATTATATGTTTATTCATTTAACAATGAACTATATAAATTACAATGATAATTAATGAATTACACATCGCCTTTTCATCTTTATTCTTTCGCATCCTGCAAAATCACATGAGCATGATATCAGCGATAAATCGCTGGCATGACATCCACCCTAATCTAACATAATTATCATTTTTCAATTTCCCATTTACATATGATAATAATTACAATTTGCAATCAAAAAAAAGGTTTAGAGACATGTATTCATTACATTTCATTTACTTCTTTTTATAACCAAGGAGAGAGAAAGAGAAGGGAAGAGAGAGAAAACACCATTTTGTCAAAAGTTCTATTTCACACACAAGTTACACTATAGAGTTTTTAAATAGTTATTTACATGTGTCAAAAGTTTCCACGATGGTTTGGCAACCCTGACGAGGGTCCCACAACTTTCTATTTTTACATTTTCTTACTAGCTACAAAAATGTTCAAACTAGGCTCGGAGGCTAAGAAACCACTTCCAAAAGTTGTCTTCTCGATGAGAAACACACCACGATTAAATTTATATGTGTCCACTTATATACCAAGAGTTCATAGCAAACAGTGAAATTTGGAACTAGTGAATGGTTTACGTTTGGCGGCTAGTTTTCCGGGGCCACTAGTCATAGTTGGCCTAGTGCAAATGAACAAAAGTTAGCTCGAGGGCTCAGAAAACCACATCCAAAATTGAAATTTGATGGATGAACATGCAACAAGAAACTTCCTAACAATTTCCCTATATAAGTAGAATTCAATGATCAACGAAACTAAAACTGGAAAATAGTCTTCGAACGACGACAAGTTTTCTGAAGCCACCGGTCCTAATTAGTCTAGTTTGACCTAGTCAAATTGTGACCAGAGGTCTACAAAATGCCATTGTCAAAATATAGAGAAACTTGTTTTTCCCTAAACTGAAGGTTCCATGCAATTGTCTAGTAAGAACACTAGAGGTTTGTGAAGACGGATAATAATTTCTCTATCCAGGTTTCAAATGGCGGTTCAAAATGAAAGCCAACTTTCTAGATTTAACACTTCCTACTACTATAAAATAGTGTAACAGGCTCCTATAAGAGCGTCAAAAAGATCTCATATGTTCATTCGAGGTCAATCCAAAGGTCAAGGTGACTCCTCACATACTAAGGTACATGAATGAAGCTTAACATCTCATTTTCAGAGTTACGAAGGGTACTTAATGAGTCTCCGAAAAATGCTAAAAAGTAACTATTTAAACAGGGAGAAGGTCAACATTATTATTGGGAAGTCAATCTCGTCTTGTCGATATACCAATATTGAAGCGATCTAGTTGGGTAGAAGTTTTCTAAATCACCTCAGAATGAGGGTGAAAGTTCATGTTTTAATGCAACGAGTTATTTTGAATTCGTGAGTTACGACACGACATTTCATTGTTTTGCAATGAGTTGAAATAAACAATTAACTGTATTATCATCCTAATATTTTAAAATTATATTAAGTTGCAAACGAAAAACTAAAATACGAGAGTTATGAAAGATGAGGGGAGGTGAACCATGCCTGGAAATGAAGCCGATTGAAACCGCGGGATTCGGTTCAGCATCTCCCTTAAGCATTTTGTTGAACAGATCATGAGCATCCACAATTTTACCATTTCGCCTTTGCTCGAAATCCTCAAGCTTTCCCAATGAACCCATTTTGCACCGAACCAACAATAAAACAAAATTTTAAATGGTGTTGGACAATAAAGTTTGTAGCTCCCTCAAGATAGCCAGCATGACTAAGAAATCCATACACACCCACAGACAATCTTATTGCAAGCACAATACAACAAGATTTGGTCATGCAAATACTAGAAATCCCTCCATTGGAACTATAATATTTTGTCTAATACAAGAGAATAATCTTACATGTTTGGGTATATTCCATATGACCACATCTCTTGAGGCATTTGTTAGACAGATTACATATCCAGCTAGGCATCCAAAATGGAAAATACCTTCCACTACAAATCCCAAGGCAACCACATCAAGCAGAGGGCGAGGAAAGATAAAAGAGTCTCCCAACACAATCCTAAAGATCCCATTTGATACAAACACAAGCTCCCAGTTTACTCATCCATGTTAACAAGGAAAGCTGCAATACAATATCTGATAAAATTCCTCTATCTGGCATAGGCTAGGAAGTTGGAAAAGGGAAGGAGGCTCTACACCTGCAAATGCATTTTCTTGAAAGTTAGTAATGCCTTTTGAAAGGATAGAAACATAGTTCTCTAAATTTCCTACGGTTGTGCATCTCACGATGCCATAATGTTTTCAGAATTCATTGAACATCTCACATGCTAAGCACATGCTTCCACATTTTACATTCACGTATACCAGTTCCTATTCAAATACAACATCTGACAAATCTCCTTGCAGAACATCCATAACCTGCTATAGAGCTCAGATTTTGGCACTGGCTGGGAATACGTGTCAAGGGTGAACTGATCAGGTTGGAGGCTTGTATGTTTCCAAAAGGAAATGGTGTGCCTATTGTGAGGAACCCACATATTTTGATTTTGCATACAACAATAAAAATGGTAGCAGCATCAGTAGTTTCATTTTCCTCTGAGAGACAAACAAACTTAGAACAGGGATGCAAACAACAAAATATCTCGAGTCTATAACCGCTGCAACTATCCAAACACAGATAAGTTTACCACATTAACTTGGGTTTTAACATGGTTAAATCCTTGGATTCCAAAATAAAGTGCAGGTATTACTGTGCAAGGAAGATGACAGGTCTAAAGTTTTTCCACCATTCCCATGCCCTGGCCACCTCTTACCACACGCCACCCTGACACCACATCCCCATCTCACCAAGCCCAACCACCATGCTCCCTTCCTGAAAAACTAGCCCCACGTCCCTTCATGTGCCTTCACGTGCCTCCCAACAACTCCTGCCAGCTCTATTAACTGCTCCCTCTCTTTTTTTTTTTAATTTCTTTTTTAAAAAAATCGGGCACTACATTTCCCTCCCCTTATAAGAGCATCATCCTCGATGTGACATAATGCCAAGGGTAGAAAAAAATCGATAAGAAGTGAAGGAAGCTAATGATGACAAGTTCCATCTAAAGATAAGATCTCTTTCAATAGAACACAACCATAGGGAAGTCAAGAAAGTTTAACAATTTCATTAACTCTTAATGTTCTATGAAGATTGGTAGTTCCATTTTACCTTATTACTTAGTTAGTCTTCCTTTACAATATTTCTTATCTCAAGAGCTTAATAATTATTGTTTACATTTTTTTATTGTCTTATGTTTATGGGTACTCAACAATAACACATCAAGATGTCACACAAAACTTAACACAACACAAACAACCCACGAGACATCTGCTACATACTTTCATGACTGTATCACATCACAAGGTTTTTTTTTTAATTTAATTCCTCCATGGAAAGAAAACAAGTAGTCCACATAGCAAAGAATTTCTAACAATTATGTCATAGACATAGATCCAGTACACACATGTGACTGAAAAATAGAATCATCACGCTGATACATATACAATGGGTATCACATGACCAAAAATCCATGACTGTACCAACATAGTTCCAAGTCAATATCCAATAGTCCATACCAATGGGAATGTCAATCCTCAAACATAACAATGTCTAACCAGACTCACAAGAGTACACATAACTCATTATACCAACTCCACACATCACAAGGCATCACGAAACAATCTCCAGATATCTCCAAAAGCACAAAATACAACTCCATATACCTCCCCAAAGCATCACCAAATAATCTCCATATACCTCCCAAGAGAAAGAACATAGTGATAAAACCAAGCCGGGTCACTCAACCATAGAGCCCCATCAAGAATATCAGGTCACTCAACCATAGAGTGCCATAAAGAATATCGGGTAACTCAACCATAGAGCCCTATCAAGAATATCAGGTCACTCAACCATAGAGGCCCGTCTCCTTTCTCCTTTTAATGAGGCTGGGTCACCCTATGACACTATGCACATAAAACCCCATCACCCCCAACCCAAGTGACATAATAACTCATGGTTCAATAACATACTAGTTATATGTAACTCCTTGGAGGATACCCCCATACAACAAAGCAGGTCCATAGGTTCAACCACTCCATGGTTAATCCCATGACCCTATTCCAACACATTACGACATTAGAACCGACATAACAATCCAATCAAATGACAAGTGCCAAAATCAAAAGCCTTGGGCTAGGCTACAAAATTTATAAATATGACAAGACAGTTTAAAACTAAGAAAGACAAATGGCTAATTAGCCATGGTTAGCGAAAAATCCAAATGTTAATGCAACAATCAAATAAATGCCCAAAATATACGAACATGTCAATCAAGAAAATGGTTGGTTCTAACGAGAAAAGAAATAATGATCAATTTACGAATACAATATGTATTGAGAAATAGCACATTACAATCACTATGTGGCCTCATACCGCCACCAAAGGGGTACTCATCGAGTTGTTGGCACTCAGGACATCGAAGCCTTGTTTAAAAAATATACATGTAACGAGTAAATGAGTATATCAAATAATGCAACTGTCATCATCTCTTCCGAATCATCCCTCCAAACTCCCACAAGGATCAACATAGTCAAATTACATAGGATTGTCAATGAACAATTCAATAAGAAAGAGCAGTGAACTCTAGTTGCATAAGTTAAGCCTAAGGTGGTGCACACCCACAATATACTAAGAAAGCTCGAAGTATACTAAACAGATAGAAGTGGGTTTTGGTCTATATAAGACTCCACTTCCTCACTCGTACTCGGCTCAAGATTATGAAAACCTGGTCCATGCCTCCTCTCTCCACACATACATTCTTGACAATTTCTCCCCTTAGGGTCGTCAGTGTAAGGTCCACAACATACACATAACTACATAGCTAACACAATGGCGATTCACGCACATTAACTATAACGTCTTACGCATGGTATATATATATAGGGTATAACACAATCATTACTTTTACGGGTTACGATACATCACATTACCACATCCTACACCCAAAGTGTAATCCTTGTCCACTAGGGATCATACTCACCATATGCCCCTAAATCACAATAGGAACCATCACATATTACATGAATTTTATGTATGAGGAACACAATGTCTAACCTTACCACATATAGTCAATTGCAATACAACATGACAATGCACACAACTCAACACAATACGGTGATGACATCACAATAAACCGTGATTCACTTTACATCAATTTTTTCATGCAATACATCAATACACCTTCACATCACATAAATCCAAAATGTTTTAACCCTCTACAATCCACAATAACATTCCATTCACAAACAACAAGGTGGTACATCACACACGGATTCCTCATTGAATCAACAACATAGAGAGTGAATACTCTCATCACAAGCACATCAATATGATAACAAATACACACTAAGTGACATGCACCACATGTGCTTCCATAAGGTCACAATTACAACATAGTTCACATAACAACATATATCACATTACTCTTCCAATATCCACCACCATCATGCAGAATCATCACAACTCCAATCCATCCTAGAGGTTCGAGAGCATGAACCTTCACTCTGATACCAAATGTAACGCCCCATTTTTACACACACAAAAACAACAGTGAAAATACCAGGATAATTTTTTTGACTTACATTTCTCACCACACAACGCCACAAGGCTCCAAGTAAGGAAAACTCAAAGACGCATACGACACTTACAAGTCATCGACTTACATAGACACATGACAACACCATAGACATGTCGATGCCACACTTTTCCAAATGAACGAATACTAGCAATGACCCAAACAACAAGAAAAGGGACCCAAGGATTGACTGGCCCACACACATCATTACCATGATTACATCTTAATTACGATTAGCATTCCAGGAACATTTTTACACAAGGCTGATTTTGTCTCTTTTTTTCCACATACACATTTTTTTTTATTATTTTATTTTTTAGTTCATTCCACATTTAAATTACAGTTCGACCCTTTTTAGATGGCTTTTTATCCTTTAAGAAAATTTCCATATCTTACATACTTATTTGGCATAATTCAAATTGCTTATAAAGTGCTTAGTTATCTTGTTCTTATATTAAGAATATTCTTCTCGAACATTTAATCAATGTCTACCTTTTACCCTTACAACTCAAGTGGATCTGACTTGATGTCCATATAGCAATATTAGGGTTTAAGGGAGATTTAGATACAAGATAGCTTTTTCCCAAAAACATTCTTCGATCACGGTATAGTTATTTCCCTACAATAGTTAATTCTAGTTCAATGACTTGTGGAATTCCATTTTGATTTATATATATACATATCTTTTGTTTCTCGAAGTTTGATCACACCAAGCCAATTCATATTTTTTGATACACATAAAACTATTTAATTGAGTTATAAGGACTTCAAGAATGGCATTATTCCTAACCTCAAAACATGTTTTTACTCTTCTATGCTTTAATTTTTTTCATCGCATTAAGGTCTCATTATTACCATTGCATTATAACAAAAGAGTTACAAAAGTACTTGTCTGACATCTTAAATAAGTACATGGTTAGAAGCATTATAAACTACACATGAACCATAAGTGATTTGTGTTCAAGGTAGGGTCCCATTTTTCTACCTTTCACGATTCCACATGTGAAAGATTATTTATTTCTTAATGTCATAAACGGACCTAACAAGGTATTATGGAACAAGATTTTGGTTTCTTGGGTTCTCTAAAGTCAACATCTTTCAAAACAATTTTGTTTTGCAAAGAGTTACTTATAATTTTCTATCCACATGTTAACCACCAAATCAACTAAGGTTAAGCTTAATTCCAATTTTCACCCAGGGCTTTAATCCCTATTATAGATTTGATTAAGGTTAAAATGTATTTACTCTATAAACCCTTCATGAGAGTTCAAGGCACTATATTGTCACAAGCCAAAGATAAGACATTTATCTGCGAGGGACTAAAGAGTTCACTAACAAGAATGCAAGACATAGAACAACTATATCATGATCTCCATTTATGTCATCTGAATCCAATAGGGATTTCATTCGATGAAGAAATTTAATTTTAAATCTATCTTCGGAAGACAAGGTAGTCCACTAGGATACGAAGGAGGAGTTAGCTCTACACACTCCAAAAAAGTTTGACTGTGTCACTCCTATTAGATGGGTTTAAGACAATGTCACTAAACATACTGACTAAGATGATAAGCCCATTTTGAGGTCTTATTTGCCTAAATGAGGACGTTTAATTGAGTGCAAATATTAAGTTCATCCTATGGTTTTCAATAACTTCTATGGTAAATAGTATCACACAAGAAAACAAGTTATGTCGATATTGAACAAGGGTAGAGTGTTTTGATTTAATTCTCTTTATTACATTTATAAAGTATGGATGCACAAGATGACTTATTAATCATTTATAGAACACTAAATATCCACTACAAGATATACTTTAAATTCATTTACCTTATATAAATATCAAACCTCTTTACCAGGTGTACTATAAATCAAATTGACCTATGATTAAATGCACATTTCCTAGATGTCCTTGAAAACCAACATCTCATACATAGCAACAAATTATCAAATATAACCTTCTGTAACAAGAGGCTACATTATACGTTTATTCATTTAACAATGAACTATATAAATTACAATGATAATTAATGAATTACACATTGCCTTTTCATCATCATTCTTTCATCTTGCAAAACCACGTGAGCATGATATCAGTGATAAATCACTGACATGGCATCCACCCTAATCTAACATAAATATCATTTTTCAGTTTCCCATTTACATATGATAATAATTAAAATTTGCAATCGAAATAAAAGGTTTAGAGACATATATTCATTACATTTCATTTTACTTCTTTTTGTAACCCAGGAGAGAGAAAGAGAAGGGAAGAGAGAGAAAACACCATTTGTCAAAAGTTCTATTCACACATCAAGTTAAACTATAGAGTTTTTAAACATTTATTTACATGTGTCAAAAGTTTCCACTATGGTTTGGTAACCGCGACAAGGGTCCCACAACTTTCTATTTTTACGTTTTCTTACTAGCTACAAAAATGTTCAATCCAGGCTCAGAGGCTAAGAAACCACTTCCAAAAGTTGTCTTCGATGAGAACACACACCATGATTAAATTTCTACGTGTCCACTTATATACCAAAAATTCATAGCAACTGATGAAATTTGGAACTAGCGAACGGTTTACGTTTGGTGGCTAGTTTTCTGGGGCCACTAGTCGTAGTTGGCCTAGTGAAAATGAACAAAAGTTAGCTCGAGGGCTCAGAAAACCACGTCCAAAATTGACATTTGATGGATGAACGCGCAACGAGAAACTTCCTACAAATTTCCCTATATAAGGAGAATTCAATAGAGTCAACGGAAGCTTAGAACTGAAACAGTCTTCAAACGGTGACAAGTTTTTGAAGCCACCGGTCCTAATTGGTCAGTTTGACCTTGTCAAACTGCGACCAGAGGCCTACAAAATGCCATCGTCAAAATATCTAGAAAAGTGTTTTTCCCTAAACTGAAGGTTCCATGTAATTTTATAGTAAGAACACTAGAGGTTTGCGAAGGCGGGAAGTAATTTCTCTATCCGGGTTTCAAATGGTTGTCAAAACGAAAGCCTACTTTCTAGATTTAACCACTTTTACTACTATAAAACAAAGGTAACAAAGTGCTCCTATAAGAGCGTCAAAAATATCGCATTTGTTCATTCGGGGCAAGTCCAAAGGTCAAGGTGACTCCTTGCATAATAAGGTACACGAATGAAGATTAACATCTTGTTTTGGAGTTACGAAGGGTACTTAATGATTCTCCAAAAATGCCAAAATTAACTATTTAAACAGGAGAAGGTCAACCTTATTATTGAGAAGTCAATCATGTCTTGTCAATATACAAATATTGAGCGATCTAGTTGGGTAAGAATTTTCTAAATCACCTCAAAATTAGGGTGGAAGTTCATGTTTTAATGCAACGAGTTATTTTGACTTCGTGAGTTATGACACGACATTTCATTGTTTTGCAACAAGTTGAAATAAACAATTAACTGTATTATCATCCTAATATTTTAAAATTATATTAAGTTGCAAATGAAAAAATAAAATACAAGAGTTATGAAAGATGAGGGGAGGTGAACCATGCCTGGAAATGAAGCCGGTTGAAACCACGGGATTTGGTTCAGCATCTCCCTTAAGCATTTTGTCAAATAGATCATGAGCATCCACAATTTTACCATTTTGCCTTTGCTCGAAATCCTCAAGCTTTCCCAATGAACCCATTTTGCACTGAAACAACAATAAAACCACAAGTTTAAATGGTGTTGGACAATAAAGTTTGCAGCTCCCTCAAGATAGCCAGCATGACTAAGAAATCCATACACACCCACAAACAGTCTTATTGTAGGCACAATACAACAAGAGTTGGTCATACAAATACTAGAAATCCCTCCATTGGAACTACAAGATTCCATCTAATACAAGAGAATAATCTTACATGTTTGGGTATATTCCATATGACCACATCTCCTGAGGCATTTGTTAGACAGATTACACATCCAAATTAGGCATCAAAATTGCAAATACCTTCCATTGCAATCCCAACACAATCCTAAAGATCCCATTTGATCTTACACAAGCTCCCGGTTTACTCATCCACATTAACCAGGGAAACTTGTAATATAATATCTCGATTAAATTCCTCTATCTAAGCACAAACTAGGAAGTTGGAAATGTTAGGAAATAAGAGATAAAATATGCGGAATAATCCCTTACATAATCGCAACAGTAGAAACTAATATGCAGAAAATATTACAGATCTCAAATAAAAGTGCAGAATAAATAACACAACACAGAGAGACAAGATTTAACGTGGTTCACCCAATTTGGGCTACGTCCACCAAGAATCACTTGCTCAGATTTTATTACAAGCCTCCACTCTCTCAATACAATACCCAGATCCGTTTGGAGCTATGCTCAACAAACTCTATAGAATTCACACCCGAATTCAAAACACATTTACAATACATTTACTTGTACATCTATCATATGCATAAGACCATATAAATAGACAACTGCTTAAGCAGTTTGATACAAAACCGTGGGTATCAAAACCAAGGGCAAAAACCGTGGGTATCAAAACAATGGGCAAAACACGTGAAAAAACCATCGGCCCAAAAACAGCCCATAATGGTTACCCATTACCCATGGGTTAATAAACCACCCATGAAAATTTGCTTCGGGGCTTTGCCCCGAACCTGACCGACTCCGCTCACCGCGATCGGGACCAGGCATTGTAAAATACCCGAGTGTAACACATAGAAGGTGTACCACATTCTAACATGCAAATAGGCTCCACAAACATAACAATCTCCCACTTGGAGACTAATTTCCACTGAGCAAGCTTCTCAACCCTTCACTGTCATCTACAAAGGCCAACCAAAGTTGAACATAGCTTTAGTTTATCCCTTGTGACCACCTTGGTCATCATGTCTGCAGGATTTTGACTGGTATGAATCTTCTCCAACTTCAACTTATCTTCCTCCAAAGTTGTCCTGATGAAGTGATATCTCAACTGTATATGCTTCATCCTGGAGTGGAAAGCAGAGTTCTTAGCTAGGTGTATAGCACTCTGACTATCACTATATAGCTTACATTCCTCCTACTTATGCCCCAACTCCTCAAGCAATTGTTGTAGCCAAATCATCTCTTTGCTTGCCTCTGTGGCAGCAACATACTCAGCCTCCGTGGTTGACAAAGCCACCAACTTCTGTAGTCGTGAAATCCAACTCACTGCTGTCCCACCTACAGTGTAAATATAACCTGTTGTGCTCCTCATGTTGTCTACATCTCCAGCCATGTCTGAATCTACATAACCACGTAAAGTGGTGTCTGATCCATTGTAGCACAAAACTGTCCCCATGGTCCCTCTCAAATACCAAAGGATCCACTTTACTGCTTGCCAATGCTCTTTACCTGGATCACTCATAAATCTACTCACAGCTCCCACTGCATGGGCAATATCAAGCCTAGTGCACACCATAGCATACATCAAACTGCCAACTATTGATGAGTAAGGTACCTTTGACATCTGGTTTCTTTCCTACTCTGTCTTGGGACACTGCTCCTTTGATAACTTGAAGTGGCCTGCCAAAGGAGTCCCAACTGGTTTAGCATCCTACATATTAAACCTCTCCAAGACCTTCTTAATGTACTCTTCCTGAGATAAAGTCAGCTTCTGTTCCTTCCTATCCCGAGATATCCTCATACCAAGGATTTGTTTGCATTTGCACCCAAATCCTTCATAAGAAAGGATTCACTTAGTTGCTTCTTGAGTACTTTTATTTCCTGCATGTTTTTACCTGCAACCAACATGTCATCAACATACAAACACAGGATAATATAACTTCCATCCTCAAATTTCTTTGTATACACACAATGGTCAAAATGGCATCTGATATAACCTTGCTCCATCATGAAGCTATCAAACTTCTTATACCATTGACGTGGAGCTTGTTTCAAGCCATACAAGCTTTTCTTCAGTTTGCAAACCATCTCCTCTTTACCTTTGACCTCATAGCCCTCTGGTTGCTGCATATATAGTTCCTCCTCCAAATCACCATGGAGAAATGCAGTCTTTACATCAAGCTGTTCTAAGTGCAAGTATTCTACTGCAACTATTCCTAGAATAGTTCTAATAGAAGTCATTTTTACTACAGGAGAAAAAATCTCATCAAAATCTATACCTTGTTTCTGTGCAAACCCCTTGACCACCAATCGGGCCTTATATATTTTCTTTCCTCCTTCGTCTTTGACTCTGAACACCCACTTGTTCTGTAATGCTCTTTTGCCTTGAGTAGCTTCACCATATCCCATGTCTGGTTCTCCATGAGAGCCTGATGCTCCTCATCCATGGCTTGCTCCCACTTCTTCCTGGCATCTACATGCATTGCTTCATCAAAGCTCTCGGCTCTCCACTATCAATGAGTAATAAATAATAACGAGAATGAGAAAAAACGTTTAGGTTCTCTTCTTACCCTAGAAGACCTCCTCAATATAGGAGTTTGGGGTTCCTATTGAGGGGGTTCCTGAATTGATTCATGTGTCACTTTCCCATCCGGAAGATCCTCTACCGCTGCATATTCTTTCTTGGATTCTTCCCTATTTTCCTACAACTGCTACTTATACATGACTTTCTCATTAAAGACCACATCCCTAGATCAAATTATTTTCTTGTCCTTAATACTCCAACATTTATATCCAAATTCATCACCACCATAACCAATGAAAGTACATTTTTCTGATTTAGCCTCTAGCTTGGTCCTATCATCCTTGTCTATATGAACAAACACCTCACATCCAAAGACTCTAAGAAATGAATAATCAACTTTCTTACCATACCAAGCCTCCTCAGGTATGCCTCCATCCAAGGCACTTGAGGGTCCTCTGTTTATCAAGTACACCGTTGTGCTCACCGCTTCTACCCAAAAAGAAAGAGGCAGTCCTACATGTAACCTCATGCTCCTAACACATTCCATTATTGTTTTGTTCATCCTTTCTGATACCCCATTCTGTGCGAGTTCCTGGAACTGTCTTTTGCCTGCTGGATTCCATTCTTAGAATAGTAATCATCAAATTCATTGCTGCAATACTCCCTCCATTATCTGACCTGAGACATTTTAGCTTAAGACCTATTTCATTCTCTACCAAGGCTTTCCATTTAACAAAAGTTTCAAATACATCAGATTTGTTTCTAATACAATAAACCCAAACTTTCCTTGTTGCATCATCAATAAAAGTAACATAATAACTTGAACCCCAAGAGATGATACCTGAGCTGGCCCCACACATCAAAATGCACCAGCTCTAACTTACTCTCTTTCTTTGTAGGTCTAACCTTGAGAAACCTTACTTGCTTCTGTTTCCCATATATGCAATCCTCACAGAACTCCAAACCTATTTCTGTATATCTAGACAAATTCTTCTTTATGATGTCCATGCCCTTATGGCTCATATGACCGAGTCTATAGTGCCATAATGTTGTATCTACATTTGAAGCCACAAGATTACAATCATTAGTACTATCAGTGGTTAAATACAAGGTTCCAACCTTCTTACCTCTTGCCACCACAAGAGCACCCTTAGTAACCTTCCAAGAGTTAGCTGTAAATATCATAGTACAACCATCACTTCCCAATTGCCCCACCAATATCAAATTTCTCCTTAATGTAGGCACATGTCTGACATCCTTCAATAGCCATGTATTCCCATTCTGCATCTTAACCTGAACATAACCTTTTCCAACTATACTGCAAGGCTCATCATCACCAAGAAAAACATGCCCAAAATCCCCTTGAACATAATCAACAAAATAATGCCTATGTGGAGTAGCATGAAAAGAAGCCCCTGAATCTAAAACCCAAGATTCAGTAATATTATGCAAAGAAAGAATCAAAGCATCCTGACATACATTACCCGATGCCACATTTGCCTCCTTGTTTTCTTCCTATTGTTTCTTCTTATCCCAAAGCTCCCAACAGTCCTTCTTTGCATGCCCAGGCTTTCCACAATTCTAGCATACAATCTTGTTCTTGGATTTTGACCTTGCGATCTTTTGATTTTCCACGGTTTCCTCTATTCTTCTGTCTCCCTCTAGTTTCCACTGTCAAAGAATTCCCTAAAGTAGAAGATTCCCTGGAGCTTTTTCTTCGCATTTCCTCGCTTAGAATCACCCCTACAACATCCTCAAACTTCAACTTCAAGTTAGCTGGAACCGAGTTACTTACCGCCATTACCAGGCTATTCCAACTCTCAGGTAAAGAGCACAGAATTAATAAATCCTAACTTCTTCATCAAATTCTATTGTAACCGAAGCTAGCATATTCACAACCATATTGAAATCATTTAAATGATCTGCTACTGAACTATTCTCAGACATCTTCATATTAAACAACTTTTTCATTAAAAATATCTTGTTAGAGGCAGAGGGTTTTTCATACAACTTCCCTAATGCATCCATTAGATATTTTGTAGTCTTTTCCTTTGAAACATTAAATAATACCGAAGATGCAAGACACAGCCGGATTGTCCCAAGTGCCTTCCTATCCAGACAAATCCCATTCCGCATCTATCATACTCAAGGGTTTGTTCACCTTCTCAGACAACGGAGTATAAAGATCCTTTTGATAAAGGTAATCTTCCATCTGCATCTTCCAAAGACTAAAATTCTGCCCGTTGAATTTATCAACCCTAGATCTTCCTTCATCTGCCATAGCTCCCACTCAAGCTAAAAACTTTCCCTACGATTCAACACTTCAGCAAACCAAACCAGGCTCTGATACCAATTGTTAGGAAATAAGAGATAAAATATGTGGAATAATCCCTACAGTAATCTGCAATAAGAGAAACTAATATGCGAGAAAATATTACGAGATCTCAAATAGAAGTCTTTGGATAAATAACACAACACAGAGAGACAAGATTTAACGTGGTTCACCCAATTTGGGCTACGTCCACCAAGAATCACTTGCTCAGATTTTATTACAAGCCTCCACTCTCTCAATACAATACCCAGATCTGTTTGGAGCTATGCTCAACAAACTCTACAGAATTCACACCCGAATTCAAAACACATCTACAATACATTTACTTGTACATCTATCATATGCATAAGACCATATAAATAGACAACTGCTTAAGCAGTTTGATACAAAACCGTGGGTATCAAAACAATGGGACAAAGACCAAAAAAACCATGGGCCTAAAAACAGCCCATAACTGTTACCTATTACCCATGGGTTAATAAACCACCCATGAAAATTTGCTTGGGGCTTTGCCCAACCCCTCTTTCGCTCACCGTGGCGGGACTGCCGTAAAAATACCCCAGTGTAACACATAGAAGGTGTACAACATTCTAACATGAAAATACGCTCCAAAAACATGACGGGGAAAAGGGAAGGAGGCTCTACACCTGCAAATTCATTTTCTTGAAAGTTACTAATGCCTTTTGAAAGGATAGAAACATAGTTTTCTAAATTTCCTACAGTTGGTGCAGCCCACGATGCCACAATGTTTTCAGGCATTTATTCGAACAACTCACATGCCAAGCGCATGCTTCCACATTTTGCATTCACGTATACCAGATCCTATTCAAATACAACTTTTGGCAAATCTCCTTATAGACCGTCCATAATTGGATATAGATCTCGAATTTTGGCTTTGGTGGGAATACGTGTCAAGGGTGAATTGATCGGAGTTGGAGGCCTATATGTTTCCAAAAGCAATGGTGTGCCTTTTGTGAGGAACCCACGTATTTTGCTTTTGCATACAACAATTAAAATGGTAGCAGCAGTAGTTTCATTTTCCTCTCAGAGACAAACAAACCTAGAACAGGGATGCAAACAACAAAAATATCGAGTCTATAACCACATGCAACTATCCAAACATAGATAATTTTACCACATTAACTTGGGTTTTAACGTCGTTAAATCCTTGGATTTCAAAGTAAAGTGTAGGTATTATTGTGCAAGGAAGATGACAGGTCTAAAGTTTTCGACCATTCCCATGCCCTGGCCACCTCTTACCACACGCCACCCTGACACCACATCCCCATCTCACCAAGCCCAACCACCATGCTCCCTTCCTAGAAAACTAGCCCCACATCCCTTCCTGTGCCTTCATGTGCCTCCTGGCAACTCCGCCATCTCTATTAACTTCTCCCTCTCTCTTTTTAATTTTTTTAAACAAAATTTGGGCACTACAGTTTGGGTCACAAGTTGTCAATTGGTCGAGATGGGATAAATTTGAATGAGGTGGAATTCCCTCTAATTTTCAAATACAAAAATATATGATTCCCAAGGGAAGTATAGTTAGGAAGAGGTCTAAAAGATGTTTGTGAAGGCTCCATGCGGGAAGTGCATGCGGATAAAGATTTAACCATGAGGGTAGTGGTGGAATATTTGAATTCGTCACCATGCACGGAAGATTTTGTGAACTGGTTGGTCTTGTTTTATCGAAGCTTAAGGTGGCCTTGTTGAGGGCACAAATTTTAAGTTTGTGATCCATAATGAATGCCTCTTCAAAGGTTTGAAAATATTAAATTTGAAGAGTTTAAGATATATGCTTCACATAAGACTGTGAGAAGAGTACAATAAGCTTTGTTTTGGAAGGGAAAATTAAAATTGGTTAATGGTATTATGCCATCATGTGATGAAATGTGCAATATATTTTCTTAAAACTATTGAATGGCATAGAGGTCAGTGATGGTAATCTTGCACATAATGTTAATTGATAAATGTTCAAGGAATAATTGAGAAAGTTGAGTGAATGATAATAATGAGTGTTGGGAGATACTATTATACTAATCTAGTGTAGGAATTCGGCTAAAGAAATAGGTAATATGCGAAGCATGAGATCTTGATTGTGGGTGATGAGATAAAAACATTTCTAAAAGATCGAAGGTGTTGTTGGGGATCCTCCTTACTATTGAACTTCGATTTTTTGCAATTCGAATAAGGAGGATATGGTTTCATGGGGACGGATGGGTTCATGAGTTCATTGCATATTTATTC
The DNA here is from genome assembly GCA_018340775.1 of Taxus wallichiana var. yunnanensis. Classification (NCBI taxonomy): domain Eukaryota; kingdom Viridiplantae; phylum Streptophyta; class Pinopsida; order Cupressales; family Taxaceae; genus Taxus; species Taxus wallichiana. The sequence goes on along the minus strand of CM031239.1, from coordinate 802,776,322 downwards.
ATATGAAAAGGTGTTCTTAGATCCTAAATTTCTGGCTTCAAGGATAGCCTTCCTACTTAACAATGTGTGTAAGAGATCATTATATGGTTGAGATGTCGGAGGATGACTTTTAGATGCATATAAGGTGGATGGGTTAGGTTATTGGTATGCTTGGTAAGTTTGGATATGTGTTAGTGTTGGTGGAAGTGGTTGATAAGGGGAATATAATTAAGGGGTTGTGATTGGATTGGTTGAGATAAATCTTGATGTTGAGATATAGGGATATGGTAAGATGGAGTCGGTTGTGTAATGGGGGCGTTGATTGATTTTATATGGAGTCTGTTGGGATATAATTGAGAGGAGGTTGGGATAAGTTCATTGTTTGAGAAGGAGGAATATAATGATAAAAACCTCAAGGAGGTGGTTGATGGGTTTGCATTGATTTAGATGGATGAGGTTGTGGGGTGATTACATTGGCATGGATATGTGAAGTAGAGATAAGGGGTAGAGTTGTGTTATGTTACAAGTGTGATTATTGAGATGGTTAGATAGGCATACTAGTGATAGTAGTAGATGAAGTAGGGATAGTGTTGATATGAGGTAAGTTGGGTGGAATGGGATCCACTAATTGAGTGGATTGAAGAGATTGAGGAATTGTGGAGGACTTATGAAATAGATAGTCATAAAGGGTGATAGGATTAGCATCAAGGAGTTCCTAAAACTATGATAATCCATGAGGGATGGTAGGAGGTCAAGAGTCTCTAAAGGAGTAGGAGAAAAAGGAGAAGTTGTCATATAGGAAATGCACCGAGGAGAATTTGGTCAAGAAGGATTGCTTTCAATATGAGGATCATCTTGGATGACATGGTCTTCATAAAATGATACCATAGAAATAAAAGGTTGGGAGATTAAAGGTATGGTCTCGAGTTTAGAATCTTGTTGGGAAAGATCATTGGAAGAAGAGATGTCATTGGATGAGGTGGATTGTTGTGTTTTCTTGTCTTGAGAAGAGATGATAACAAACATGAAGTAGATAAACATTTTTTTATGTAGTTTATTAACAAACAAATCAAGAAACAAAATTTTTATCATCATGATTATTAAAAGAGTGTGAGAAAAGAAAAGAAAAAGGCTCAAAGGGGAACCTAAAAAATAGTCGATCTAAGGTGGTTTCGGGATGTTTTGGCTGTAGATTCCTCGATATACCTAAAGGTGTGTGAGGTAGAATTTTGTATAGAGTTTATAACGTGGAAAAAACACCATGGAGGATTTCTTCTTAGGTGATGAAATCCCAATAGTTCCACACAGTAAAGGATGTTTAGAAGTGTGAATCGATTTTAAATCAGATGTGTGTGATGAAGTGTGTATGCAAAATGTTAAACCCCCTAGTTAAACTAGATTTTCAAGAAAGAATGAAAGGGTTATTTTTAGATCCAAAAACAAATATGGAGATTCGATGAGGAAAAAAAACAAGTGATGTAATGCGATAAAGAAAAAGATAGGGGAGAAAAACAAGGAATACCTAGTATACGCTTTTCCTTTTATCTGATCTTCAAAGCAAGAAAGAAAGTAAAATCCAATCCAAGAATTTGTGATATGGCATAAGAAAGAAAGAAAGCATGAATAAACACACATTCCTTCCCTATGAGGTTAGTAGGAAATGGAAGAAAGAAGATGAAAATGAAAACAAATAACAAGACTCGCCTAGAAAGGGTGGGTCTTATCAGGCATGTCGAGAATGTTGACCATGTTTTCTCATTCCTATTCAAAATAGTGAACTAGTAATAAAGGAAACAATTAATGGTAAACATACAAGGGTTTAATGTACCTTGAGATGACATGATTGGATGTGGGTGCAAAGATGAACTCTCCTCCTAGCTGCGAGCTATATAATGCACTGACAAGAGAAGACTAAGAAGAAAAATGGATTAGTAGATAGGATGGAGGGTTTCCCAACATAAGTTGGTCCCGAGAAGTGTGAGATTCCTAGGATGGATTTCAATCCTCTTATAGATAAAGATAGGATAAAATCAATGGATAATGGATATGATATAATGTATAATCGATACGAATAGAAGCTGAAATTCTAGATGTAAGATAGAAAATGTAAATCTGATCTAAATGGATACAAAGTAAACCACACCTAGGTGGGTCGGTGGAGACTTGATGCCATAGAGTTATAGTCAGCGGCAACTAGGGTGGATGAGAAAAAATTGCACTAAAGTAGGCCTACAAGCTCTTGTGGATGGATCCGGAGATTGATCTCAACTAAATACGAAACCTTCAAAAGCAGACTCAATCTAGATCTGGATGAAAGGATGCAAGAAAATTAGGCAAAGTGATGATAAATGGTATGAAAATAATGTTGGTCGACGATGATCAATGGGAATCGATAGAGACTAGGGTATGATAGAACAAAATTTTGATTGCAGAGAAGAAAAATGATGAGATCCAAAAGTGGGATGGATACAAAAACAAATAGTTGATGATAGAGGGTTTGGATGACAATAAAGCGATATGGATGAGGTGGGATTGACGATGATTGGATAGGATCGATAGAAATTGGGAGTGGTTAGGGCTTAAAGGAAAATGGATGTGCTAAAATGAAGACCTACGGATGAAACAAAATCTTTGAGATGGCGAAGTAGAGTTCTTGATGCTATTTGAACATGCACAAAATTTTAGTGATGGATGTAGATGATAATATTGCAAGGAAAACATATATTATGTTAATGATGAAAGAAGGCTCCCAAATCTCCCAAGTTAAGGCACACGAAGACTCCAAGAATCCCAAATTTCATCCCTTTATCCCCGAGAAAAAGGAGGGGGTATGCGTGTATTGATAAGGCGAGTGGATGGATGTGGTGGACGGAGATCATTTAATAAAGACCTAGGTGGGAGGTAAAATTATTTAATAAAGGAAAAGGGAGATGAAATTATTAAATGAAGGTCGGTGAGAACATAGGGATAGATAAAAGGATGTTGAGAGGAAGGAAAATATTCAATAAAGTCCAAGGGGAGATGAAATTAGTAAATGAAGGCCTAGGGATCATAAAATGGAGCATCTAGGGAGAATAAAAGGTGGGAAAATATGAAAGGAGGGTCTAGAGATAATAAATATGATTACGGATTAATAAAATGGGATTAAGGGTGAATTAAAAATAAATTATGGGGTAATATAGGAAAGTGGGAAATTCGAATAAATGGTCGAGAGGTATTCATATGTGAGATGAATACAAAGGGAAGAAAATGCGGGGTGTGTTGTGAAAAAGTCCTGAACTAGGAAGGAAGAGCTCCCAACATGATAGGTACTAGCATCTTGTCTTCCACCTTCTCGCCGAGAGCTATAAGCTTTGCTCACAGTTTTTCCACATGACGCAAGAATTCCTCTACTTTCTTTCTATCATTCATACTAAGTTTATGAATATTTGGTTGGAGATGGAGGATATTCATTAGGTTCCTCACCTTGTAGATGGTAGAAAGATCATCTCGGGTCTCCTTTGATATCAACGCATCTGTACGTGTGGTTGAACCTCATCAAAAATGCTGAGAGTGATCAACATTAAGGATTTTGCATCAACCTTGTCATACTTTTTTTTCTTATCTACATTTGTGGAACACATAAATTTTATAGTGACGAATTCCCAGAGCTCCTCGAACTGAAGAACGATGCACATCTTAATCTTCTAGGTAGCATAATTTGCTCCTTTGGGTAACTCAGCATTAAAAAAATGTTGGGAGCCATACATGGATTATGTTTCTCTTCGTCAACGTCAACATCTTCTACCGAATGCCAGAGATAGTGTTCCCTTCAAACACGCTTCAAATCTGCATTGTTGAATGGAGATTAGGCTCGTTAGTAGCTTGTTTTTCATGCCGTAACAGTCAATAGCCAGTGGTAACTGCCACAGATGTTGTCGCACACTGTTTATTTTTGTTTTCTTCAGATCGGATTCCTTTTGCATCCAAAACATAACTTCACGCTCCTCCTTTGTGCATAGGTTTCAACACCAAGTTTTAACGCTTGCTAATAGAGAACTGCCACACCCGTCACTCTGAATGATGATTGATATGAGAAGAAATACCGATGATGGTCGATGCCAAATAGATTTTGCATGCTCCAAGTTAGTTTTCTACATAAAAACATGTCGGCGCACTGTACCTTCAACAGCTGCATGCCAAACAAGTCTCTACCATATGCCAAAAGCCTCCTTCCCCATTTTTGTGTTTGAAGTCCTCTTCACATGCGGAGAAAATGAGGATCTGATGCCAATGACAACATAGATTCAGATAAGATGATATCACTGGATAATTTAATTAAATGTAAGGAAAAATGAATATATACATGGAGGAAGTGGTTTACAGTTGATTCCAAAGAGAATACAACAAACGTGTAACCAATAATTAGTAACCGAACATACCAAACAATGTACAAGTATTTTATGATAACAGAAACAACACCATGAATGTCTTTGCAATGCAAAGAGACTTGTGTGATTGATCTGGTCTACACAGTTAATGGTGTTTCACCCAGTGATCCACATTTAATCGAGGTCCCCACTCTACCTGGATCTGAAATAATCTGTTTCATGCAATGCATTTTGAGCTCTACCGTTGATACTTAATTCCTGGATCCTAATGATACGGAATAAATATCACCACTTCACTTATTGAGGTTAATACACGTAAGGCTTCATAAATATCATGTGAACCTCAAATCAATATTGTATGATAAAATATTCAATCCAATTTATCCTACATCCTACTATGACTGTGCATCATGCAAATTTTATGTTTTCCAATCATATTAATATAGATTTGAACCATTGTTCTCTTAAATCCATCATATGGTAGCTCTTTCTTTGCTATTGTTTTTACACAAGTATTATATAATATTAAAATAAGTATTAAAAAATCCAATATTACAAAATGTTTGGTGATTCCCTTGATTTTTACAAAATCTTCTTATTTAGTAGTTATCTTAATAGATAAGATTTATGGTCCAATCTAGAGTTAATGAGAGTATACGAAGGGATTTTTAATCACACAAGATTAATTTTCCTTGATGGTGTGCTTTTTAATGACGGCGTTAATTATAGTATGGGAATTACCTCGAGTAATTAATTCATTACTATTCGAGTCATTAGTAAGGGAAAAATAACGTCCAACACTTAAACTTACATATTTATACATTTAATAGTTTACTTTCTAGTCATTAGTAACCCATTATTTTTTCATGGCTATTTTTATTACTGTAAAGCAGTTTATCTTAGCAATAGCCCTCCTATTATATTACAACATCCATTATCCACGATACATTCAATCACATTCCGATAAGTATTACTACATTCATTTCATTTCTGAAATTTTATGAAAATTAATCAATGAGCCAAGTCATTCTTTTTCCTTCTACATATTCTCAAAGTTCACTTTAACTAGCAACTAAAAATGTTAATGCACAAAATGCACATTGTTAGTCCAACATGACTAGTATGATAAGATCTATTTCTCCCTTAATAGCTTGCGCCATCTAGTACTTGCATATATGAAATACTCTATTATGTAAGAATTACATAAGTAATCAAAAAGGACATAAAACACTCTGCATACACATTTACGTTTACTTCTTTCAAATGTGATTACATAAAATCTGATATGCAAGTATATGTTACCATCAATTTAATATCAGTTAACAAGACATAATGTTGGTATAGCTATATCCACAATCTTTAACTTCACATTATTATATCTTTAATATAAGACATTCATAGATATCTTATTTAAGATTCAAACAATGTTTTTACACACCCATATATACTAGTGCATGAATGAGGCTAATCATTATAGATTTACAAGTATCATTATCATTAAATTACCTTACAAGATAATTAATTAATATTATAAACTCATAATCGTTTTTGTATCACTGTTTGTTTAAACAATGTCTAATATGAATATAGGGAAATATAAACTAGTTGCAAGCATAACTACCTTTCTTCCTTATTATCATATCTTGCTCAACCTTATTAATAGATCAGTGATCGATCAAGATCAATATTTTCATAACCTATATACACCTATGGGCCGTTAATAAGACCTGTCGGAAAATGTTGATCAACGAAGAATATGATTTTTGCAACGATGACAAAATGGTAACAAAAGAGTCAACAAATTCCACCATGTTGTGGTAACCCCTTTACCTTAAAAATTATAAAAGAAACCAGTTGCATAGTTACTTCCCAACAAGCCGACTTACACCATAAGGTCAACATCATAGGAAACATACGTCGACCCAAGCCTGTCGAGCTTGGTTAACATAGGATCATAAACCAAACAATAATATAACAGACTGAAGGACCAATTATACTTCGAGTAAAGAAGCCATGCACAGTCAACCAAATGAACACAGAACCCATTCTAAGCAATAGAGGATAGAGTTAGGCTTACGAAATTGCAATGATTTTTTTCTAACAATGGCTTAATTCAGGCTCAATTCCTAAGCTCCAGATATCCATACAGACAACAAGGATTCAACGTTGACCCCTTAGAACCACCATATCTTTATGTCATGTGACCTGACTAAAGTGAAAACTAACAACATTTACGCTTGGCTCTCAGGGGGTTCAATTTAGATTAAACGTAAATCACAGTCAAAATATTTCAAATCTTAATGGGTATTCGCTTTAGACAAATGCAGAAAAAATTAAACAAATAATCTCCACAAATAGTTACAGATATCAAATGCAACCACCAATCAACAGCAATAAATAAGACAACTTTAGAAAAGAGATACATCATATTATTTTCTAGGGTTTTCCATTCCACATAGAACCCATGAAATGTCATCTACTCGACACACCAAGAAGTCTATATTCAAAGAGAAGTTTGGTATAACATACAATATGGCCTGAATCCATTAACTATATTCACAGAGCAACGCTGATTTCACTAAATCTGGACATATCCCGAGTAAATCTGGACTCTAGTATTTCAAGTATTGGAAGAAATCCATCTCTGTTTTTGTGTATATTGGATTCCATTATTACTATTTTGGAATCCATTAATAAAAATATTAGATTCCAATATTATCGGCTAAAGACATGGGGAATATGAGAAGCATGAGATCTTGATCATGGGTGATGAGATAAAACCCATGTCTAAAATCTAGAAGGTGTTGTTGGGGATCCTCCTTACTATTGAACTTGGATTTTTTTGCAATTCCCATTGAGGAGGATATGGTTTCATGGGATGGATGTGTTCATGGGCTCATTGCATATTTGTTGTTATGAAAAGTTGTTACGGATCCCAAAGTTGTGGCTTCAAGGATATCCATCCTACTTAACAATGGGTGTTAGGGATCATTAGATGGTTAAGATGTTGAAGGATGAGTTTTAGATACATATGAGGTGGATGGGTTAGGTTATTGGTATGCTTTGTAAGTTTGGATATGTGTTAGTGTTGATGGAAGTGGTTGATAAGGGGAATATAAATAAGGGGTTGTGATTGCATTGGTTAAGATAAATCTTGATGTTGAGGTATAGGGATATGGTAAAATTGTTTCCCTATTTTAGACAAACATGACCTCATATGCTTTCAATTATGCCATCCTATTATAGTACAACATCCATTATCCATGATACATTCAATCACATTCCCGTAAGTATTACTACATTCATTTCATTCCTGAAATTTTATGAAAAGTAATCAATGAGTCAAGTCATTCTTTTTCCTTCTACATATTCTCAAGTTCACTTTAACCAATAACTAAAAATGTTAATGCACATGTTCAGTTCAACATGGTGACATGATAAGATATATTTCTCCCTTAATAGCTTACGTCATATAGTACTTGTATATATGAAATACTCCATTATGTAAAAATTATATAAGTAATAAAAAATAACATAAAACACTATGCATACATATTTACGTTTACTTCTTTGAAATCTGATTACAAAAATATGATATGTAAGTATATGTTACCATCAATTTAATATCGATTAACCAAACATAATGTTGGTATAGCTATATCACAATCTTTAACTTCACATTATTATATTTTTGATATAAGACATATTCACAGATATCATATTTAAGATTCAAACAATGTGTTTACAAACCCATATATACTAGTACACTTGAAGGAGGCTAATCATTATATATTTACAAGTATCGTTATCATTATATTAACTTCCAAGGTAATTAATTAATATTCAAAACTCACAATCACTTGTATATCACTGTTTGATTAAATAGTGTCTAATCGGAAAATAGGAAATATAAACTAGTTGCAAGATTAACTTCCCTTTTGCCTTATTATCATATTTCTCTCAACGTTATTAATAGATCAATTATTAATCAAGATTAATATTTTCATACCCTAGATACACATATGGACAATCAATAAGACCTGTGGGAAAATCTTGACCAACGAAGAATACAATCTGTGCAAGGATGAAAGAATGGTAACATAAGCAAGAGTCAACAAACTTCACCATGTTGTGGTAACCCCTTTACCGTAAAAATTACAAACGCAACTAGTCGCATAGTTACTTCCCAACAAGCCGACTTACACCATAAGGTCAACATCATAAAGACACATACCTCAACCCAAGCTAGTCAAGCTTGGGTAACATAGGATCAAAAACCAAACAAAAATATTACAGACCGAAAGACCAAGTATCCTTCGAGTAAATAATCCATGCAAAGTCAACCAAATGAACACATAACCCATTCTAAGCAATATAGGATAGATTTAGGCTTACGAAATTGATATGATTTCGTTCTAACAGTGCCTTAGTTCAGGCACAATTCCTAAGCTCCAGATATCCATACATACAACAAGGATTCAATGTCAACTCCTTAGAACCAACAGATCTTTATGTCATACGACCTGACTCAAGTCAGAACTAACAACATTTACGATTGAATCTCGGGGTTCGATTTAGATTAAACGCAAATCACAGTCAAAATATTCCAAATCTTAATGGGTAATCCCTTTGTACAAATACAAAAAAATCCAACAAATGATTTTTATACATAGTTACAGATATCAAATATAACCACCATTGAATGGCAACAAAGAAGATAACTTCAGTCAAGATATACAACATATTCTTTGCTAGGGTTTTCCATTCCACAATGAACCCATGAAAGTTCATCTACTTGATACACACATAAGTCTATATTCGTCAAAGAGAAGTTTGATATAACATACAATTCAACCTGAATCCATTATCTATATTCACAGAGCAATGCTTATTTCACTAAATCTGGACATATTCCAGTAAAAATGGACTCGATATTACAAGTATTGGAAGAAATCCATCTCCATTTTTGCGTATATTGGATTCCAATATTGTCATTATTGGAATTATTCTAGTTCTAATTTCACTATTATTGGATTCCAATATCACTATTATTTTATTCCAATATTGCTATTATTGGATTCCAATTTCACCATTTTTTATATTTTCAATGTTGGGAGTATGTAAGGCTAGAAACCGCTAACTATTATAAGGCATGAGCCCGTTGGATTAATAAAAAAAAAAATTAACAATAACTTCATGCAAAAGCCAGTTCAAAGTCATGAGTGGTTGCTAACTATTATTTTGTGATCCCGTTCTATTAAGGTGAGCGGTCGCTAACTATTATAAGTCATTATTCGCGATGTTAGGTGAATAGTCACTAACTATTTTAAGTCATGAGCCTCGATCTGAGGTGAGTGGTCACAAACTATTATAAGTTATGAGCCCATTGTATTACATGAAAGTGAAAAAACCTCGATGTAAGGTTAGCTTTTCGCTAACTATTATAAGTGCAAAGATAAAATTTTCAAACTTGTGAGCCTCACACCTAGTTTATTTATTAGCCCGACACTTTGAAAGTGCAATCCCAACACTCTAAAAGTGTGGGGTTTGTAATTTTAAAGTTTGAGAGCCTCATGAGTTTCTAAGTGCAAGCCTCGCTCTATGAAAATTATGAGCCTCAAAATTTTGAAGTGATAGCCTCTACTGCACTATGAATAATCTGAGCTTCTCACTTTGAAATTTTGAGACTCATACTTTCAAAGTTTTATATTTTCACTTTTAAATTGCGAAGTCTAGCACTCACACTTTCGGTGTGTGAATCTCGAGAATTTGAAAGTGTGAGGCTCACACTTTCAATTGTTAGTATGCACATATCCTTAAATTTGACACTAGTGGTGTTATTTTGATTCTGAGTGGATCTCACGGTAAAATTATGTTCTCACCCGAAATATACCTTGTAATAACACAAGTATGGTATTTTTAGATTGTAGAAGTTCACTAGTGTTTATTATTATAAACTATATCTACGAGTAATCATTAAAAGGAAAAACACGTAGTTGGGAGTTTATGTATATTACAAATTCTATTACTCGAAAGATAGTAGAATTTATGCTTGTCAATTGTTCCATTCTCCATATAAACAATGAATCACTTCCGTGAGAAAGAAAATGAAATAATATTTTACGTAATGCAAGAAAAATGTTGTTGAGAAACATTTTCTTACACCCTCGAGATACATTCAATCAATATTTTATAGCTTACATCAATCTAAATACTCATTGTGCCACAATTGTATTCTTTATGAGCCAAGAAATAACACAACTTAACTGTCATCATCTTTACATTGAAAGGTTCTATATGTACATTTCAAATTTGTTACAAATTCATACATATACCATTGTAAATATTGTATGAGGATTCGTAGAATTTTTGGACAATTTTATTTGCACAAAACATGAATACATTTTACGAAACTAGAATGGGACTTCCATTTTGGATATAAGTAGTGTTGAGTAAAGTAGCAGTGGAGGTGTTACCAAAGTAGAGACTATAGCATTTACGATAAGGCGACAACAGAAGAGTGTACTACTACTAGTATCAGAAGTGGATTGATTTAGCTATGATAAAAAAATCCTATTTGGCAAGTGGAAAAGGAACAAATTGCCCAAAACCCAAATTTTCCCCTTCAAAAGAAATTCAAGCACACTTTTATCTGTTTTAAGGGTTCAAAGTGGTTTGAATTATTATGGAAAAAATCTTGATCGTATATGCAAGGTAAAAATGGTCATAGTTTACTTTAAAAACGTCTCATCCATTGAGAAAAGAAGACCCCGGGAAAGAGAGGACTCTAGGGGATTCTTTTTTTTCTGTCTCAAAGACAGTCTAAGTGTCGCTCAAGTCAATAAGTCTTTTTGTGAAATCACCTCACTAAATATCACAAACAAATGCCTTTAAGAAGGGTGACTTGGGCTCCTATAACATTGTTGTTCTTACCACCTAAATCCATCCAAATACCTCATATAATTAGTACTAGGGTTTAGTTGGTTCATTCAAATACTAGGAAATTCTTTACGAGTAGGCACCGGCATTGTAGACTTTAGAACTTTGGAAACATCATGCATGGTGGGTCAAACAGATGGCCATTTCTTGGTGCAAAGAAAGGCCAATTGGAAGTTTTTTCTTACAATCCTAAGATCCCCATAGGTTTCGAAACTTTGGTATGTGAGTTTCGATGAGTGTGTTGTAGTTTGCTTTTGATAGAATCTAGGTTCACTTGCCAATGTGAAAGACAATTCCATCCACATTTGATTTCTCTAGACAACAAACCTTAAAAATACTTAAACAGTGTATAGTGTAAGCTCGAATGAAAATTAACAAACATAAATCTTACCAACTTTGGTAGATTTGAGTTATTAGCCACAACTTCCTTCTTGTTAGGAACTCAAGAAGAGAAATCCTGTAACTATATACATCAGATCCCTTATTCACCCTTGATGTTCTTGCATATTCTAGGTCAATGTAACAAATAGTACCCATAACATATGTAGAGGTGTGGTTTTTGGCTGAGGAAATGCACTTAGCAATGCTAAATTTTGACAAATTTACGTCAAAATTATAATCCAAAAGAATGTTAGAATTATTCACATCCTGTAAAAAATTGTGGTTTACATTTATAATGAAGTTATGGATATCCTTCTTTAGCACCACGAGAAATATTTATCCGATTGTTCGAGTCTAGCTTAATCTTCTTTGATGATCCTATACCAAAGATTAAAATTAATAAAACACTTGTTATATTTTCCAACAATCTATTTTAATACGAAGGTTATAGATTGATTAGACATATCTATTTCAAAAAGTGAATCTACAATCTACAGATCCATTTTTATTGATAATATAATCATTTTACTCACCATGTAGGATGTATCAAAAATTTACATGTACCATGTAATTATAAAACATCATGTTTCCAAGTGGAGAAAGCGAACATCCATGCATACTCTCAAGATTCCAATGCTTGATTCTTCAAATTGTTTCCACATCGGTTTCAAATGTAAGGAAGCTTATTGGGTAGTGAATGTAAATTCTATATATAACAATTGTCTTATATTTCTTTAGATCACATTTATACACATCATTTCTAGCGCCATAGAAAATTACATATTTCTTTTTAAGTGTTTTGGTGATTGTCATTATGTATTCATACATGTAAAAATCCATGTTCATGTGCAAGTATGACCAACCTTAGAGAACCTAAATGTAACAAATAGATGTGTCAATAAATAAATTATAAAATGATATTGCTTTCGATTTGTTGTCAAATAATCTATACAATATGAAATCATGTCTAGCCATGTTAGTTTTAATACCTTGTTCAATGTTGTTTTTAGAGATGTTTTTAAATACCTTTGGATGGTTAGAATGGTACAAAGTTATAATTATACACACTATTAATACGAAACCCTAACAAATACAAACAATTGTCGGTTTTGAGATGGATGTTGTTCATTGCATTGGGCCACAATTTTGTTAGACAACATCATTTATATCCAAGTTTTCCAAATTTTCGATAACAATAGAAGAATGTCTCTAGAACCCAGGCTATTTAAAAGACAACTACTATTTCTTGCATTAATTAATTGATGATATCCAAAAACCATAAGAAACAAAACTGAATTGGTACACTGTAAAAGTTGTGTTTATATCTACACTGTATGGAGGAAAACATGAAAATTTTTAATGACAGAAATTCCCAGGACAAATTATTGTAGGAGATGTTTCAATAAAATAAATAGAGACATACGATATCTTATATTATTAGGGAAAGAGAAATAAATTTATTCCTTTCTCAAAGACCACCATAGCTTTCGATAATGAAGACCTCCATGTTTTGATAATGATGTATTGTAACTAAATTTTTTTTTACAATGATGGGAAGATAGCAATCAGTCCACTATTAGCTCCTCTATCCTAAAGTTGTACAAATTGTTTTCTACATTAATGGAAACATATCCTATAATATATAGATGCTAGCTATCGCTAGACTTCACTTCTAACAACAAATTGACAACTTCAAAGAAACAAAATTTAATATTGATTAATTATTTAGCTTGCTTAGTGCAATGCATAAAAAATTATTATTAATTTCTTGTTTTTTAAATAAATGAGGGTAGAAGGGTCCCTTTCCCTTTAAGGTTAATATATAATGAGAGACTCAATCTAAAAACCTGAATTATCCATCTAACCTTTTTGAAAAAATGCAAGGGCCTATGCCAAAAAAAAAAGTGGTTGAAATACATAAAAATGTCAAACCAAGAAGGCAGACATGATGATTTGATAACAATGGAACTGACATTGCTATATAACAAGAAAAAAAAGATATCAAATGATGGATTTTAGAAGAAATTTTTATCTAAATCATATGACACCTTTGTGACCTCCACTTTAATAAGGATGAAAAAAAAATTGATTGGAGGTTCTAGAAAAAGATGCTCTTTTCATGCAATATCCTTACTTTTTAACCAATCGTACGCCTCACAACCTTTTTGGTGAAGAAGATCCTAATGTGTCGGTTCCTATTGCAATGGAGAAAACATATCATCTAGGTCAAGTAAGTGGAGTTAAATACGTCTATCCCTTGGTCTCTCACCCCATTTGAACACACCAAACATGAAACGCATTATGACATCAAAACATTTGTATAACTCTGAAAACATGGACACGTCCACAAAAACATTTTTTTAATGAAAATCGAAGGAAAAGGCCATAACACACTTGAGGTTTTGTCCATTTTGACTTCCATTCCAACCCAATATCTTTGGCTTGATCCAATGATGACCCATCTCCAAAGCCCAATTGTACATCACATGTATGATACAAAGATGACAAACAAACATCGAAGTAACTTCTTCATATAACCTCATATGTCCCTCTAGAGAAAGATAGTCATCTCAAAGAACTCCCTCAATTGAAACCATGTCTTGCTCGATTCAATAAAAAAATGGATTTCAAATGGCGACGTAAAATTTTGGTATAAAATCCCATTTCACGCACCGACGTGGAAAATTACATGAAAGGAAACATTGGAAAGGCCATGACAGATGAAATGAAATCTAGTGAATAAACCAAAAGGTGTGAAAATAAGGGAGAGTGGTTCGGTAAATATATGGAGTGACTATGCCATCGCATGTTTGTATTTAATACAAGTTTGATAGCGCTTATAATATCAACCTTTATTGGAAAATATGATTAGTCCATACAATCAACATATTTATTTCTAATCTTGCCATGAAACGATTGATCAATGGCCCGATTTTCTATAAAATCTCCTATTTATAAGCCTTCCAATATATAAGATTATTATGTAATTAATGAAAGCATAAAATATGATTTTTATTCACACAATATTTTTGATGGAGGGTTAGCAATAATATGAGAGTCACCTCTAATAATTAAATCGTTACTATTCAAGTCATTAGCAATAGACCAACAATGTTCCAAAACTTTAATTTATTGATTTATACATTTATTAATTTACAAAAATTCTATTCATTAGTCATGTTATTAATTATGTGATTAGCATATGGAAGAAGGTCACCCTTTATTTTCGCGACTATGTTTCCAAACTTGCTTCAGGAATTGGAGAGAGGCTAACACACACATTTAGCACTTAGACCCATATTTGTTTTTCTTGGCCAACAAAAGTTTGTTGATTTTATCAAACACACAATTCTGGATCTTCAAAATAGAAACCATATAAATGGAAATAAAAAATAGTATACCAGAAAGATTAGATCAATGCAATAGAAGTTTGTCATTTAATACTATGTGAGAATCCTGTTCACCTTCACCCTGCGTATGTGGTAGATCGTTTAGGTCTATTTACCAAAGACGAACATGACATTTCTTTAGGTTTAAAAGATGTACATATGTTACGATGATCTAACCTTGCCATACTATGTGGCTATGTTTATTATAAAAAATTATTGATCGTAGCAATAAGCAAAGCCTTTCCTTTCATTAACAAATGATGCATTTTTATTCTAAAGAATTTTTATTTATATCAAAAGATATGAATTATGTTTTATACACAATATATCAAATGAGAACTACATAACGCATCACCCTTCTCAAAGGTATGTATTCAAGGACTTGGCTCTACCAAGGATAGTCCATCGAATATAATATAATTACAAATAATGTCAACAAACCTGTTGAGATTGTTTTTTGCATTGTTAAAATGGATTTGTTGACAACATAGAGGCTAGTGGATGATAGTATTCTCATCAATGAATAATTGATAAACATAAAACATGCATTTTTCTTCACAGACTCGGATCATTCATTATTGAGAAAGATGCATGTTCATCTTTACCCTAAATGTTCAAGATAAATCATTTAGGAATTTTTTTAATGAGTTATTTGTGGAAATATCCATGGCCAAGATGAATAGGATACGTCTTCATTCTTAAAATATGTACTTCTATTATTATGCTCCAACTCTTATCTTTGTCGCTAAGGTAGAGATTGATTTTTATTAGGTCGATATTTTTTAATATAGAAATAGTAAAGAATAGTGAGGGCCAAGCCTCTCCTTTCAGTAAAGTAACGTAGCTTAGTGGTTCCTATGCAATTTCTTTAATATGAACCGACATGAAAAATGCCTTACTGACCATATTTTATCCAATCATATGATCTATTTTTGGAGTGCTATGTTCAAGTAAGTATTCGAGCTCATGCGGTCGCTAAGCATTTTCGTAATAAGAAATTTTTTTATCTCTATTTTTATATTAAAAAAAAGGACTAGAAGCCGCTAATCTATTCCTTTCTTAATAAACAATAAACAATAAGCGTAGAGCGCTATGTTTTTATGTATTCAAGCTTAGCAGTCGCTATGCATTTTCTTTGATACAAACTATTTTTTCTCTATTTTCAAAATTAGTAAACATTTTAACCACGAGGTCGTTAATTTGATACTTTTTCAAAGATCTCAATAGATTTAGACAATAAACAATTTTCATATCTCACATATTTATCATCTAAATATTTTATGAAAAATGCCTAGTGACCAATAATATCTATTACTATGATCTATTATTAGAGAGTTATGTTCAAAATAAGATATTTTTTACCCTAGTTTCTGCCAAATCATTTCTTTATGAAAGTATTTGAGCTTAGCGGTCGCTAAGCATTTTATTTTATCAAACTATAGTTTTTCTCTATATTATAAATTAAAAATCAGTCGAGCCTAGCATCCGCTAATCTACTCCTTCTAATAAGTGGTGGAGCTTAGCAGTCACTAAGCTCTTTCATTGATGTCCACCGATGTGAAAGAAAATAAAAGATGCAAAGGTGTGTGCCTATTAGTCCCTATGATGTTATATGAGCACCTGAAAAACATTTTTAATAACCATATTTCTTCCACATGCAGAAAGACCTCCATAGATTTCAACATTACAAATTTTGCATATCTCATAAATATTTCATCGATATATATGATGGAAAATTCCTAGTGACCGCTAATATCTATTACTATGATTTGTTATTCTAGTGCTATGTTAAAATTAAGAAATTGTTAAGCCTATTTTCCACACAATCATTCCTTTTTGTAAGTATTTGAGCTTAGCAGTCACTAAGAATTTTCTTTCATATGAACGGTTTGATTGATCTTGTCCAAGTAATGGTGCGTAGTATTTGCTAATTATTTTACTTGATAGAAACCGATATAAATTATGTGTTAGACACGAGAAAAATGTAATGAGTAATATACAAGTTGTGATATCTTTCAAGGGTTTGTAGTTTTACACTTGGTTATGAAAGGTTTATATAGCCAATAAGATATAATTATAGTAAATCAAAAATACTAGTGATCCAAAGCTGAAGACATGTCTATTTATATCTTTGGAAAGGAAACATAGGAGTTGTAGAGGCTATCGATTGCTAGGCTTCTACTCAAAAAATAGATAGACAACGTACGGCATGAAAAAATTTTCATTAACATATATTGAAAAGAATTTCTTGGTTGATTGTAATGCCCGTTCATCGTTGCTCTGGCAAGTGACTGTCCCAAAGCATGGGGCAAAAAAATAAGATAAAATAATTTTTTTTTCTATTGTTAGCTGGCGGATGGGTGACATCTCTTGTCACTTCTTAAATGAACCTGTAATTTCCTGCTTGGCATGTTGAAATCTCCCTTGTGGGTGGCCGCACTTCCCTGCATTTATTAAAATTTTGATTTGCAAATCTTCTGCTGACTTCCGTGGCCTGTGTGCCTTACTCTGTCTTGGAGAATGCGTGTTCTTTCCTGTCTCTTGCCTTGTTGCATTTTCTTCCCCCTTCCTGTGCAACGTGAGTCCAAATCTTTCCTTCCTCGCGTGCATGTTTCTTCTGCTCTGCCATGGATGAGGGCCTGTTAGCAGTAAAGTATGGACGTGGGTTTTGTTTGTCATTTCCTGAGGCGTTTCAGGTGAAAAAGGTGCACTGTTCCTTTTGCTGGCCGCGTGGGTTTGATATGGCGGTTTTAGATGAAGCTACAGTCGCAGGCGCGTTACCTCCACTTTCTTTGGGTGCCACGAGGTGTGTTCGGGTCGGGAATCCACAAAGCAAACGACCTGCACAGTAAGTAGCCAGGCGGCAGGTGTGTTACAATGTAGTAGAAGCCTTCGTGAGCACCTCCAGCAAGCAGGTCATCCAACTATGTTGTTATCTGTTCAGTATCGACTGCATCCTCAATTTGGGATTCTCCTTCAAGGCTTTTTTTTTTATCAAATCGACTATGTGACAGTGAGAGTGTTACCAGAAGACCTGATGAAATTTATTGTTAAGATTCTCTGTTGATTTCTTACTTGTCTTACGTTGTAACTCAAGGAAGATAATCTCATAGAGGTGGATCTGTTTCATATCAGAATATTCATGAAGCACAATTTGCTTTGCAAGAGAACTTTAGGAGATCGATGAAGGATAGAGGGATTAAAAAGAAACTTGGATGTAGTTGGATTAAAGGCAATAAAATGGTGCATGCTTTTTGTGTAGGTGACAGATCACACCCACAGGCACATGAGATCTATGCAATGATGGAGAAAATGTCTTGGGAGATGAAGGTAGCAGGATATTTTTCAGATTCTCAAGAGCACTGTTGTCATAGAGCTTAGACCCATGACCTGGAGCTCCAGTAGCTATAATAATCAACCTCCAAGGTATCCTATCTGCTTAAAAAAAAAAAAAAAAAACCTGTAATGTTTGTTGGGGCTGGCCTGTCCTTCATCCAGCACAACACCCACGTGCAAATTCTCAAATTCCATGGTTTTTTTTTTTTTTTTTAAAAAGGGCCTCTGACCCATCCGTGCTGCCAATCTCTTCATCGGGAACATAAGATATATGTATTGTCCATAGAGGCTGAAATCCCTGTGATTTAAGGCACTTAACGGCTTCAAGATACTGCATTCCAATACGCTTATCATCTTGAGCTCCCCTTACATAGATACTGCCACTTGTAAGGGGGCAGCATACTGATGTGATTCGTTGCAATAGGCATTGTTAATGTGCTCAGATTTGTGAAGGCTCCGTATCTGGATTCGTGAAAACAATAAGTGTAGTTGATATTGATGCTTAAAACCCCTCTTTTGTTGTTGAAATCCGGGCTTTGAAATTAGAACTCGGGAGACATATTTTTGCTGAAGGCAGTTAAATCGATGACTGAAGAACCAAAAGTTGGACAACTGTCAAGGTGCACAAACAACCATCAAGATTTGTGTGATGCTGGGTCTTGCAGAATGTTTGTAGCTTGCCGTTCATTTGCATTTACCCTGCCAGGTGCCTGTAATTCTATGTGGATACACGGGTTCTGGCCTGTTACAGCAGCATGGCCATTAACAGGGTTTGGACCTTCAACAGGCTGAGGAAGAGAAGTTGCGCAGGTTGTGTTGCTGTTGCCCGAGCCTTGGTTCGACGTGGCTGCATTGAGGAAGCCCCAAACAGGCATGATAAGCCCTAACCCTCTCTCTTAATAATTTATTTCCTTTAGTATTTGGGTAAATCAATCTCTGTAAATTTTATTTTGTTTGAATTCTGTAGAGATGGGTTTCGGATGACTTATAATTATAATTGCATGAGCTGATCTCTCTCCCCTTTACCGTTTATCTTAATTACTATTTGACAAGAAGAAATCTCTCCAGTGATTCTCGCTTATCGATCTTATAAAGTTGGTTTATCATTTTTCCATGATTATTCCTGTGAACAGTGGTTTCTGTAGAAAATATTGTGGTGTGTGTATGAGATGTAGAATATTCCTTGTATTTTTTTTATATTTGTAGAACATGGCTTGAAAACGGGAATTTTCTTGGAAGACTATGTTTGTCTTTTAATGTGGTTTGATAACGATATAAACCCCTTTAGAATTGGGGGCTTCTAATTGGAGAGTCATACTAGTTTAATTGGTCTTTCTAGATAGCTCCATCTGAGTCATTCGATTATCATTTACCTTGGGGATTATGGAAAACCCCTCACCAGGCCCTCTGCTATTATTATTACTATGAGCTTATTATTAGATTGGAACCCTCCTGAAGCATGTGTTAATGGGTTTTCTATGACCTTTACGAATATGTTATGCACGCAAGTCATAATCCTATGTGGATAATTCTTTGGCTTAATTTTTGAGGCACTACTTGGACCTTTGGATCGGTTAAAGTAATATTGGATACATCGACATTCTTCAAGTTTGATTGATTTGTGATACCCTCATGCATACGAATTCAGATGCAACGCTTGAAATATAAAATTATAAATTTATCTTATACTTTGACCTTGAAGCTTGTCGAAAGACTTTTGGTAAGAAAACAGATGAATAGGGAAGTTAAGATAACTACCCTAAAATGGAGTCATGCATAGCCTTAAGTAAAAGGTGAGCTACCATAATGGGCTGTGCTTACCATGTATGACATAAAGTAAGGATATAAGTCCCCCTGAAATTATTTAACTTCATTTTTATAGAACAATTATTAATACCCATAGATTGGGGTATGCAAGTGGAGGTTGAATTAGATAACAGGGTATATTATGTTATCAGGTAACCGTAAGGATAAATATGTTATTTCAATGCTTGGTTAATGAGTGGAATATTTCAGTTATTTACGATGATTATTATGTTTAGCTAAAAATTGATACTCGCATCTTATTAGGAGTTGAGATAATGTTGATACTTGCATTCATAGTGGCTTGGGCTGCGCTTGCATATCTTAGCTAGTCAAATGTATCTTTGGCATATTACCAACAGATGACAGTATTGTCGGTCATAACTCATTCTTATGAGTTGGACTCTTTTACTAGAAGAAATATATAAAGACATGGAATAAGCAACCAAAAGGACACCTAAATAATACATGAACCTGTGGATTGGTGGAATCCTTGTTAATATAATTATAATCTTAAAATTGCGGGATAAATATCCAAACTATACTTACATACCACTGATTATCTATGAAGGTTTGATACTTGGGTAATATCGATGAACAATGTAAGATTGATACTTGTATTTATTATATAAACTTAATGTCGTTGGTGCTTTTATTTAATTGAAAGATAATCTTGTTAGACACTTATATATGTGAAGTAGGTCGAGGGTATTAGGTGAGCGTCATTATTATTTACTGTAATTTAAGTATGATTAATTGCATGATTAAGGTTGTATATCTAGTCTCTTGGAATGGTGTTCTTATGTAAGCAGATCTTAAGGAAGTGAACATTAATGAGTATGAAATGCATTATCATGAGATGTGCAGTTAAGTTTTAAATGTATGTTAGAAATTATTTGATAAGGAGTATTGCAAACTTTCATTTATTTAAATACTAGATGGCATAAGTTATTAGGAGAGGTTTATATCTTATCATGCTCAGTTCTAGCGAACTGACTCTAGATAATATTTGTGCAGATGGATTATGCGAGTAGATTAAAGAAAAGAGTGTAAAAGTTTCATCAGTTCAAATTATGAAGTTCTTGTAGAAAGTTCAATGCGTTGTAAATTTTGTAACTTTTCTTGCAAAGAGTTTAGAAGATCTCTTGCCTTGGTATGTTTGGAAAACTACGTGGTGAAGTGTTCTTTCCCTTTTGTTGTTAGACTAGTTACTTACCTTGGTGAGATATGATATTCAATCATTACATTGGCATAAGTATTGTAAAACCTTGTTTTTGAGAATAAAGTGTTAAGTCAAAACTCTCTGACTCCTTGTAATGATGTGATATAAGTAAGATTAAATGGAATGGTTAACCCTTATAGAAGTTAACTAAAATATATGTATATTCAGATAAATTAATGTAGAGATGACTTACCTGAGAACAAGAGATTCCTGAAGTACTCAAAGGTGAAACTATCCTTGTAAAGTAAATTTTTTTATAAATTGATATCCCTAGCTAAACTAGTGAACACTACTCTTTTTGGTGAACGCCTAAAACAAGCTAAAGGAAAACAATAGTTAGTTTCTAATAAGATTTAACAAGTAAGAGAAGAAAATTTAGAAACCACACAATTTATCTCTCAACCTATTTGGAAAGTAAGTATTCCTTTGATAAACTCCTTGTTAATACTTTTATAAAGCCTAAGTCCAATTAAAGTTGTAATGTTAATGACATCTTAAAGAGAATTTAACTCGACCTTACTCTTTCAGGATATTTAAATACTCTTGATTTTTTCTGAATAAGCGAAGGTTAAGTAAATAAATGTCATAATAGAGAAGATTTAAAGATAATTACTCAATGTCAAAGAAATAATCTTGGCTTGGCAAGTTGAATTATACGGATCATATCTTGAGCCTCCTTAAAAATAAGCTAAGAATTGCAAGATGTCCTTTTAAAATAAATAACCCTCAAGAATATCTCCTTGTGGTTGGCCCTAAATGTAAGTGTGTTCATGTGGTTGGACTTCTATGTTGTCTTGTCAAAAAAGAAAAGTAAATTGTCCTTGATATGTGTGAACGTTTCCGTGCTGCCTTTATGGCCATCCTTGTATCAAGTTGTTCACAGTGTTAGTTGTATACTTGGTGACGACATGTTGCGTCATGTTATGTGTCAAGCAAGTCAAAAAAAAAAAAGTTATCCTATCTTTTACTGTGTTGTTCGTGTGTGATTTTTGGGTCGTTACACTTGGTATCAGAGCATAGGTTCATGCTCTCGAACCTATGGGCCGGATTGGTGTTATATGATGATGTTACATGGTGGTGGTGGTGTTACATGATGATACTGCATGATGATGATGATGTTGCATGATGGTGGTAGATATTGGAAGAGTAATGTGCTTTAAACGTGATGTGATTATTGTCGTAATTGTGATATTGTGAACGCACGTGATGTGTATGTCACTTAGTGCGTGTTTGTCATCATGTTGATATGTTGGGGATGGGAGTATTCTCTCTCCTTCTTGTGGATTCTATGAAGAGTTCACGTGTGAATTGTTGTTTGTGATGTGTGAAAAGAATTCTAATGTGGATGACGTAGTGTTGAAGCATTGTGGCATATTGTGATATGTGGGTGTATCAATGTGTTGTATGACTAGATTGGTGTTAAAAGAAATGAGTTGTATCATGATGTTTTTACCATGTTTTGAAGAAATGTGTGTACCACCTTGTTATGTAGCAATGGATGTTATGTTGTGATGTACTATGTTCATCGTATGTATGATTTGTGTGTAATATGTAATGCTTCATGTTGTGATTTTGGGTCATACGGTGAGTGTATGAACCCTATCGTATGGTGATTGCACTTTGGGTGCAGAAAGTGGTAAAGTGATGTGTTACACTCAGTGAATGTATGATCGTGATCTACCCTGTATATGTACCATATGTAAGACGTTATGGTAGTTATGTGTGTGCCACCATTATGTTAGTGATGTTGTTGTATGTTATGTTGTGAACCTTACGCTAACCGACCCTGAGGGTAATCGGTAGAAGCGTATGTTGAGAGTGAGGAATGGTGTACCATGGGTCAATAACTTGAGCCGAAACTCGGTTTAGTAGATTACATGTGATTCTTTCCTCTCTCCCTAGGTGGTTGTATGTACACAACCTAAGTGCAACTATGATTATGTTTAGCCTTGTCGAAGTGGTGGCGGGATGGTTCAGATAGAGGTGATGACAGTTGTATTATTGATATGTATTTTATGAGCTGAGGCTCGATGTTCCGAGTGCTAGCAACTCGTTGAGTACCCCTTTGGTGGCTAGATAAGGCCACATAGTTATCATAATGTGACATTATTATGAGTTGATTTTATTCGTAAATTGAGTTTTTTACTTTATTTTGTAAGGACCAGCAACTTTTCTTGATTGCCATGCTTTACAATTTTGGGCATTTCCTTGGTTTGTGGTACTAACATGGGGATTTTGATACTAACTATGGCTATTTGGCCATTTATTTTGCTTGAATTTGGGTCTTCTTTTAAATTTGGAATTCTTACCGCCTTGCCCAAGGCTTGTACTTTGCCACTTGGCACTTTGATTGGATTGTTGTCTTTGGTTCTATTGTCGTGATGTGTGGAATAGGGTCATAGGATGCACCATGGAATGGTTGGACCTATGGACCCGCTTCGTTGTATGGGAGTACGCCCCAAGGAGTACATATAACTAGCGGGTTGTTGAACCCACGCGTTATTATGTCACTTGGGTTAGGAGTGTTCGAACTCTATGTGTCTTGGACCATAGGGTCAACCGGCCTCCTTGAGGGAGGCATAAGAGTTTGAGGAGGCATAAGAGACTTGAGGAGGAGAGGAGGGCATAAGAGACTTGAGGGAGGCATAAGAGTTTGAGGAGGAGGCTTAAGAGAGGCTTGAGGAGGCATAAGAGACTTGAGGGAGGCATAAGAGTTTGAGGAGGCATATGATATTTGTGTGTATGGTTGATGTTTGGGATATATGTTGAGTTATTGTGATGTTTGGGTAGTGGTATTTTGATGTATGTGTTACTCATGTCATGATGGATATGTGTTGTGATGTTGTGGATATGTCATTGATTCCCTTGTGGACACTATGTACCTGTAGCATTTGGTTTGGTGTTATGATTTTATTTTTTTTTCCATCGATGCAAATTGGGGAAATGTCGGTGGATTGTAGTACTCTTTTGTTTGAGTATTTTTGTATATCGAGTCATTGATGTGTGACAAGTACTATGTTATGTGGGTGTGCCTATTCTATTCCGTATTTGAGTAACCTTTTTGTGGTGTAATACAATCTTGAAGTATATACTTGTGTGCTTGTGAATCTGTAGTGTCTTGTGAACCTGATAGGGTGTTGTGTTAGCAGTTCATGTTGGGCACCCACAATAAGGAATAAATCAAAACTCTTCAATGATGATATTTTAAAAGAAACTAAAACTAGAAATAATGATAATGGAAAGAGACTAATGAAATGATGAACAAGAAAGAACTGCCAATCTTCACAGAACATTTAAAGTTAAAATTTCTACCAAATGTTCCTAAGGCTACCCTGTGGCCGTGCTTTAATCAGCTAAATTTTAAACCATAGGGTGTAATGTCTCCTCTACCTGTCCTTGGTTGCGAACCATTTACTTTCCTCTGTGTAATGTCGCATCGAGGACGATGCTTTCTTAAGGGGAGGAGAATGTAATGCCCGTTCATTGTTGCTCCTGGCAAGCGGCCTGTCCCCAAAGCGTGGGGCTCCAAAAATAAGATAA
This sequence comes from Taxus wallichiana var. yunnanensis, assembly GCA_018340775.1. Taxonomy (NCBI): domain Eukaryota; kingdom Viridiplantae; phylum Streptophyta; class Pinopsida; order Cupressales; family Taxaceae; genus Taxus; species Taxus wallichiana. Next base: position 802,751,363 of record CM031239.1, on the reverse strand, counting down.
AATAAAAAAAATTGCTATGGTTAGCTGGTGGATGGGTGACATTTCTTGTCACTTCTTAAATGAACCTGTAATTTCCTGCTTGGCGTGTTGAAATCTCCCTTGTAGGTGGCCGCACTTCCCTGCATTTATTAAAATGTTGATTTGCAAATCTTCTCTTTGACTTTATGGCCTTGTGTGCCTTACTCTGTCTTGGAGAATGTGTGTTCTTTCCTGTCTCTTGCCTTGTTGCATTTTCTTCCCCCTTCATGTGTAACATGAGTCCAAATATTTCCTTCCGTGTGTGTTTCTTTCTTTCTGCTGTAGTGGATGAGGGCCTGCATAGCGAGTAAAGTATGGACGTGGGTGGTTTTTTGTTTGTCATTTCTGAGGCGTTTTAGGTGAAAAAGGCACTGCCTTTGTTCCTTTTCTGCTGGCCGCGTGGGTTTGATATGGCGGTTTTAGATGAAGCTACGGCGCTTCCTGCGTTTACCTCCACTTTCTTTGGGTGCCACGAGGTGTTCGGGTCGGGAATCCAACAAACGAACAATTGCTGTGATCTTTAGTAGCCAGTGGAAGGTGTGTGTTACAATGTAGTAGAAGCCTTCATGAGTGCCTCCAAAGAAAGTGGGTGTCATCCAACTATGTTGTTATCTATTCAAGATTTCGATTGCATCCTCAATTCGGATTCTCCTTCAAGGCTTTTTTGTCAAATCGACTATGTGACGGTGGAGAGTGTTACCAAGAGACTGCGATGAAATTTATTGTTAAGATTCTCTGTTGATTTCTTACTTGTCTTACGTTGTAACTCAAGGAAGATAATCTCATAGAGGTGGATGTCATTGCTCTCATATCGAGAATATTCATGAAGCATAATTTGCTTTGCAAGAGAACTTTAGGAGATCGATGAAGAATAAAGGGATTAAAAAGAAACTTGGATGTAGTTGGATTAAATAGGCAATAAAATGGTGCATGCTTTTTTTTGTAGGTGACAGATCACACCCACAGGCACAGGAGATCTATGCAATGATGGAGAAAATTTCTTGGGAGATGAAGGAAGGTAGTAGGATATTTTTGATTCTCAAAAGCACTATTGTCATAGAGCTTAGACCCATGACCTGGAGCTCCAGTAGCTGTAATAATCAACCTCCAAGGTATCCTATCTGCTTTAAAAAAAAAACCTATAATGTTTGTTGGGCTGCTTTGTCCTTCATCCAAAGCACAACACCCACGTGCAAATTCTCAAATTCCATGGTTTTTTTTTTTAAAAAAGGGCTCTCGACCCACCCATCCGTTGTCAATCTCTTCATCGGGAACATAAGATATATGTATTGTCCATAGAGGCTAAAATCCCTGTGATTTAAGGCACTTAACGGCTTCAAGATACTGCATTCCAATACGCTTATCATCTTGAGCTCCTTTACATACATAGATCGCCACTTGTAAGGGGGCGCATCACGATGTGATTCATTTAATAGGCATTGTTAATGTGCTCAGATTTGTGAAGGCTCCATATCCGGATTCGTGAAAACAATAAGTGTAGTTGATATTGATGCTTAAAACCCCTCTTTTGTTGTTGAAATCCGGGCTTTGAAATTAGAACTCGGGAGACATATTTTTGCTGAAGGCAGTTAAATCGATGATTGAAGAACCAAAAGTTGGACAATTGTCAAGGTGCACAAACAACCATCAAGATTTGTGTGATGCTGGGTCTTGCAGAATGTTTGCAGCTTGCCGTTCATTTGCATTTACCCTGCCAGGTGCCTGTAATTCTATGTGGATACGGGTTACGGCTCATTACGGCAAGCAGCATGGCCATTAATGAGTGGTTTGGACCTTCAACAGTGAGGAAGAGAAGTTGCGCGGAGTTGTGTTCTTGTTGTTTCAGAGCCTTGGTTCGGCGTGGCTGCATTGAGGAAGCCCCAAAAACAGGCATGATAAGCCCTAACCCTCTCTCTTAATAATTTATTTCCTTTAGTATTTGGGTAAATCAATCTCTACAAATTTTATTTTGTTTGAATTCTGTAGAGATGGGTTTCGGATGACTTATAATTATAATTGCATGAGCTGATCTCTCTCCCCTTTACCGTTTATCTTAATTACTATTTGACAAGAAGAAATCTCTCCAGTGATTCTCGCTTATCGATCTTATAAAGTTGGTTTATCATTTTTCCATGATTATTCCTGTGAACAGTGGTTTCTGTAGAAAATATTGTGGTGTGTGTATGAGATGTAGAATATTCCTTGTATTGTTTTTTTTATATTTGTAGAACATGGCTTGAAAAAGGGAATTTTCTTGGAAGACTATGTTTGTCTTTTAATGTGGTTTGATAACAATATAAACCCTTTAGAATTGGGGGCTTCTAATTGGAGAGTCATACTAGTTTAATTGGTCTTTCTAGATAGCTCCATCTGAGTCATTCGATTATCATTTACCTTGGGGATTATGGAAAACCCCTCACCAGACCCTCTACTATTATTATTACTATGAGCTTATTATTACATTGGAACCCTCTGAAGCATGTGTTAATGGGTTTTCTATGACCTTTACGAATATGTTATGCCCATGCAAGTCATAATCTGTGTGGATAATTCTTTGGCTTAATTTTTGAGGCACTCCTTGGACCTTTGGATCGGTTAAAGTAATATTGGATACATCGACATTCTTCAAGTTTGATTGATTTGTGATACCCTCATGCATACGAATTCAAGCAACGCTTGAAATATAAAATTATAAATTTATCTTATACTTTGACCTTGAAGCTTGTCGAAAGACTTTTGGTAGGAAAACAGATGAATAGGGAAGTTAAGATAACTACCCTAAAATGGAGTCATGCATAGCCTTAAGTAAAGGTGACAGCTACCATAATGGAACTATGCTTACCATGTATGACAGTAAGGATATAAGTCCACCTGAAATTATTTAACTTCATTTTTATAGAACAATTATTAATACCCATAGATTGGGGTATGCAAGTGGAGGTTGAATTAGATAACAGGGTATATTATGTTATCAGGTAACCGGTAAGGATAAATATGTTATTTCAATGCTTGGTTAACGAGTGGAATATTTCAGTTATTTACGATGATTATTATGTTTAGCTAAAAATTGATACTCGCATCTTATTAGGAGTTGAGATAATGTTGATACTTGCATTCATAGTGGCTTGGGCTGCGCTTGCATATCTTAGCTAGTCAAATGTATCTTTGGCATATTACCAACAGATGACAGTATTGTCGGTCATAACTCATTCTTATGAGTTGGACTCTTTTACTAGAAGAAATATATAAAGACATGGAATAAGCAACCAAAAGGACACCTAAATAATACATGAACCTGTGGATTGGTGGAATCCTTGTTAATATAATTATAATCTTAAAATTGCGGGATAAATATCCAAACTATACTTATATACCACCGATTATCTATGAAGGTTTGATACTTGGGTAATATCGATGAACAATGTAAGATTGATACTTGTATTTATTATATAAACTTAATGTCGTTGGTGCTTTTATTTAATTGAAAGATAGTCTTGTTAGACACTTATATATGTGAAGTAGGTCGAGGGTATTAGGTGAGCGTCATTATTATTTACTGTAATTTAAGTATGATTAATTGCATGATTAAGGTTATATATCTAGTCTCTTGGAATGGTGTTCTTATGTAAGCGAGATCTTAAGGAAGTGAACATTAATGAGTATGAAATGCATTATCATGAGATGTGCGGTTAAGTTTTAAATGTATGTTAGAAATTATTTGATAAGGAGTATATTGCAAACTTTCATTTATTTAAATACTAGATGGCATAAGTTATTAGGAGAGGTTTATATCTTATCATGCTCGAGTTCTATGAACCGACTCTAGATAATATTTGTGCAGATGGATTATGCGAGTAGATTAAAGAAAAGAGTGTAAAAGTTTCATCAGTTCAAATTATGAAGTTCTTGTAGAAAGTTCAATGCGTTGTAAATTTTGTAACTTTGCTTGCAAAGAGTTTAGAAGATCTCTTGCCTTGGTATGTTTGGAAAACTACGTGGTGAAGTGTTCTTTCCCTTTTGTTGTTAGACTAGTTACTTACCTTGGTGAGATATGATATTCAATCATTACATTGGCATAAGTATTGTAAAACCTTGTTTTTGAGAATAAAGTGTTAAGTCAAAACTCTCTGACTCCTTGTAATGATGTGATATAAGTAAGATTAAATGGAATGGTTAACCCTTATAGAAGTTAACTAAAATATATGTATATTCAGATAAATTAATGTAGAGATGACTTACCTGAGAACAAGAGATTCCTGAAGTACTCAAAGGTGAAACTATCCTTGTAAAGTAAATTTTTTATAAATTGATATCCCTAGCTAAACTAGTGAACACTACTCTTTTTTGGTGAACGCCTAAAACAAGCTAAAGGAAGACAATAGTTAGTTTCTAATAAGACTTAACAAGTAAGAGAAGAAAATTTTGAAACCCCACAATCTATCTCTCAGCCATTTGGAAAGTAAATTCTTTTACTCCTTGTTAATACTTTTAGCGAAGCCTAAGTAAAGTTGTTGTTAATTCTGGTTAAGAGCCCTAGCTTCAATTTAAATACTCCTTTTTCTTGATAAACGAATTAAGTAAATAAATGTCATAATAGAGAAGATTTAAAGATAATTACTCAATGTCAAAGGAATAATCTTGGCTTGGCAAGTTGAATTATACGGATCATATTTTGAGCCTCCTTGAAAACGAAAGCTAAGAATTGCAAGATGTCCTTTTAAAATAAATAACCCTCAAGAATATCTCCTTGTGGTTGGCCCTAACTGTAAGTGTGTTCTGTGATTGGACTTCTATGTTGTCTTGTCAAAAAGAAAAGTAAATTGTCCTTGATATGTGTGAACGTTTCCGTGCTGCCTTTATGGCCATCCTTGTATCAAGTTGTTCACAGTGTTAGTTGTATACTTGGTGACGACATGTTGCATCATGTTATGTGTCAAGCAAGTCAAAAAAAAAAAGTTATCCTGTATTTCACTGTGTTGTTCGTGTGTGATTATTTGGGTCGTTACATTGACCATAAAATATAAGTATTTATTATTTTGTATTTCTTTATTGTAAAAATATCATTCTAATCGAGCTTCGCGATCGCTATTTTCTTTCCTATCTATAAGGTACTCTCAAATGTTAGTGAAGCGTAAAATTATGTTTTAGTTTTTCTAGAGTAAAGCATAAATAACTTGAAAATATTTTCGATCGCAAGACATATTAGAAATTTCATGCTACGTGTCAACATTTTAATGGATCACGATTAACTGAATAATGCATATTTTTATAGGTAAAATGTATTTGTTAATTGTATTGCTAATTTAAAATTTTCTTAATAAATGTGTCAATCCTATAATTGTGTAATTAATTGGTTCAAACTTGTAATATGCGACATTTAATTGGAATTTTGTTTACATTAACCTTTACGATATTTAAAATTATAAAATTCACATTCGATAAAAATAATAATAAATGAGGCGTATATCACTCTCTTAAAATGTAAATTTTTAATTACAAATGTTCACTTCTATTCTCCGAATTATGCTTAAAATCATATTTGACATTTTCCCCATAGTTCAATAATAAATAATTATCATTGTCCCTCTTGTTTCTAAAGTGAAATTAATAAATTTAATTTCCTCGTATCCCACATTATCCCCTAAATTAACTGGCATTATATTTTAAAAATATCAAATTTGATTTCGATTAAAATTAATAATAAATGTGTGTATAATGCTCTCTTAAAATTTAAATTTTTGTTTACAAATGTTCACTTCTATTTTCTAAATGGTTTTTAATATGCTCAAATTAATAATTTTTCATTTTCGTACGGACGTCACAAAGAAACATTTGTCACTAGCCCACCAATTTCTAAAGTAGGGAGTATTAATAAATTTTATTTCCCCATATTGCATGATATCCACTCTACCAAATGCAAATATTAAAGAAGGATGAATTCAATGTTCGATATATGGAATCCCGCACATTAAATGCAAATATTTGAAATATAAAAATCCCACACTTTTGCTTTAAGGATAAATTCAAATTCAAAAAAATTCCTATTCCCACCATTTTCCAATTTCTAGCATGTATTTCATTGAATGTATTAGGAAAAAACTAAATACACTTAAGAAAAATACATTAGGGTTTCTTTTTATTTTTGAAAATCACGTAAAAAGCTGCTCTTAAAAGAAGAATACACCATGCACATGCATCAATTTACTAGTCGGATTGCTTTCGATTCTGGTCATTTTTTTAACGAAAGGGAAGACAATGATTATAATTTAATTTGGGGACACACAAAAAGGCAAAAAATAGTGATTTCAGATAGATCATAGATACGAGTGCAGATCAGGAGGCCCACAAAGGACATAATCAAAAGAGACAAGTAGAACATGTTGTGGATAGAATCTCATAGATACTTTGTTTAAGAGAGATTACAGAGCTTTAACAAAAATTATCAAGCACTTAAAAATTTCAGATACAACTAAAACATGTATTTATCAAAAGCATCTATGTTATTGTATGTGTACTTTGTAGTAGATGGCGGATGGTTTCCATCACTTTGTACTCACCTAGTTTAGGTCTTTTACACCACGATTTTTCCTTGTCTTTCCCTTTCCGCCTTCCCAGTTCCGTTTTGTATTCTTGAAAATACGCTTTTCTCTTTCTAAAATCACATTTTTGCCCTACGACCAAAGAAATGGTAATCCTTTAATAATATTTATACTTTCCAAAAACTGATTTTTTATGTTCAGTTGTAGCTCAAGTATCCATGTCTATTAAACAGTTCCTATTTTAGCCCTTCTCGTGTTTCTCTTTGGTTAATTTTTTGTGGATTTTAAATTTTTCTTCTTACGTATATTCTTTCCCATAAGCGATGGCATCTATTGATGAGGGTTGTCGATCCTCGCCATTAATAATTTCAATCCAGGGCTGGTGTCCGATGGTTGTATGCATTAAGAGAATAAGATATTTGGAAAATAACTCCTTTAAACACAAACCAAACTTTCATAAAATAAATCACACTTGCAGAAATTTAAAGGTACACTTGCAGAAATAAAGTTTACATGAAATAAATCACACTAGCGAGAATAAAAACACACATAAATTTAAATTTCTGAATTGGAAATAAACATAATTAAATGAAACACTGCAGTGACTTCACAACATATTGGATTTTCACAATACAAAGATAAAAACAATACACCATAATGAATTACAAGAGAAATGATTAAACATAAACATAAATACATAGATTCATCTTCCATGAAATGAGTTTCGCTCATTTCTTAGAAGAGGATTTAAATCATACTTCTGATATCTTAAAACTACAAAATATTTGAGAGGAAAGAACACATATTTATTTCTTGGGAGAAAAGAATTACATATCTCAAGTATGGAAGGTTGCATTTATAATTCATGCATCCAACCAACTCCTTATTTTAAGAAATACAATATGACCTTATCTTTATTTCAATCCTAACAACGTAGATCTCCATCTTCAAAAATATGGAGAGATATAGTATTGGAGTTAAAGTCTTATCTTGTAGTTTTAGGAAGATTTGCTCCCAAATCTTCTCCTTTCTTTTGGTAACAAGAATCACAATTATTTTATTCTCCTATATTATTAGAAGGATGTTTTTCCTCAAAAGATGATTTTACCAAATACCTTTCCTAGATTTTCCATTTGACTTTGCTATTTTTGATTGTGGAACTTTTGACGCTTGTTTGATACGTTTTTTCCTCGGACTACAATTCAATAAAATTTAGATTTATATTCATTGGTAAAACCTGTAGCAAATATGAATGAGTTTTTGTTAAACATATTTCTATGAATAAAAAAATCTCTCATATTTTTCGTTTTGACTTTTCTGTTTCTGTTTATGGAACTTTTAGTGCTCGTATGATACACTTTTTCCTTTGATTGTAGCTCACTAAAAGTTAGATTTATCTTCATTGGTAAAACCTATAGAAAATATGAATGTTGTTTTTAAAACACATTACTATGAACAAAAACCTCTCTCCAATTTCCCATTGGATTCTATGATTTTTCACAATTTCATAAAAATTATCATTCCATTGATGTAGGTTCCGGAGCTAACATTGTCATTCCTTTTATACAAGTTCAGGAACTAAAGTTGTCATTCCTTTTATGCAAGTTCCGGAACTAAATATTCTTTGTTCATAAATTGTAAATTCCAGAACTAACTGTCATTCTATACCTTGTAGCTTTGTCCACTATTTTAATTGCTTGAAAATATAAATATATGAATTACAAGTTCTAGAACTAAATGTTATTCAATTGATGCAAGTTCGGAACTAAATCTGCAAGTTCCAAAACTAAATATATGAGTTCCGGAACTAAATCTGTGAGTTTCGGAACTAAACCTATGAGTTTCAAAACTAAATTTGCAAGTTCCAGAACTAAATCGTGAGTTCGAAACTAACACTGCGAGTTCCGAGAACTAAATTTGTGAGTTTGGAGCTAACTTAAAATAGCTATAACTTTTGCATGTGATCTCAGATTGAGATGATTATTTTTGAACTTGCATAATTTTTTGAGAGGAATCTGAATATGAAATCATATTTGAGTTTAAATTTACTATTCATGATCAATTCCACTTTTCCCAATACTAGCATTATATTTCCTTTATGGCCTACATACACAAGACTTTGCATCTTTTCCCAAATAATCAATAGGATTAGTCAGCAAAATATATAACAAAATAATTTCTAAAGAATGAAGAAGATATATATCCTATATTCTATCTTAAGAAAACTATAAGTTCTAGATTACATTTAAATCTACTTTCAAAGGTATCTTAGAAGGAAAAAATAATGGTAATTTATGGCCAATTTATGGCCTCATCATCTATCCCTAGTTATAAAATAAAAGTCGCATCTTTATTTGAAAAAGAAATCATAATAGTTTTATTTTTTATAGTTTAGGTAATCATTTTGACCTTTTTAATGATTTTTAATAAGAAATAAATAGACCCAACTAATTATTTCAATATTCAATTCCTACATGATTGCAGCGTTCATATATATAGTTATTTATATTTGTTTTCCCACGTAGAAATAGTTAAATGTAATGTCTTTACTATTTTTTTCATGTTTAGTAAAAGGTAAGAACATTATATGTACTCATATATTTATTTACCTTTTTGCAAAGTCAATAAAAAGTGTTGTTTGTCCTAGATCCAGCAGAGGTATAATTATTCTATGTAGAAAACATTCGTGTTGAAAATAATTACTAACGACTTAATTAATAAAATAGAAAATTTAAATAAATAATTGCGCGTTGATTTATATATAATTATTTATAAATTCTAAAATAAAATATTCCAAGACTAGGGGTCGTTAAGATGGATGTTTACGACATTGCTTGCTATTATTACGAAAACAAAAGGTATCAAAATTCGAAGACAAGACAAATATTTAAAATTTTCCTGATACATTTTTTCCGACAAGAACAAAGACTAGTAGCCGCTAAGATTTTGGTTAGCTTGCATATGATACAACTAGTGACACCTCTCCTGAAAACCAAGCTAAGCACCATTATTATATTTAGATTTTCATATTATGATAAGGAATATTATTAAATATCATTGAAAGTGCATGACATAAGAAAGAATTAAGATTAGCGATTCTTTAGGATATTTGTTTCCTTCCATCTAGGACAATATATAATGATCCGACTAACAAACTAACTAAGCTCCTTTATTATATTTGGATTTTACAATACTACCTTCTAAAACTAGTGACCGTTAGGGTGGATTTTACAATAATACCTTCAAGAGACTTGCAGCATTTGAGTTCAATATGTTATTCTAACTATATCACATGATATTTGTAACCCTTGATGGCCACAAAGGTTAGTAATTATTCATGCATTGGTGTAACATAACAAAGAATTGAGATTAGCGATTGTTGAGTTGATAGGTTATTCGAACTCTATCACATGAGATTTGAAACCTAGTGGCGATTAAGATCTTTGATTATTCACAAGTTGGTATAACATTAAAAATAATTGAGATTAGAGGATGCTAGGATAATTATTGTCTTACATTTCAAGATATTGATTAACAATGGACTAAAAACTAAAAAGCGAACTAAGCTCCAACACCAATTTTTAGCTTGACCACCTTTGAGTACTGACATGTTATTAAAATTTTATTGCATGATATTACAAGAAAATACTAAGATCGAACATAATTACATAGCACTAAAGGAAATTCACAAATATTTGAGGTTAGCGGCCTATAGAATATTTGGTGTCTTGCATCTGAGGACAATAGTAACGAATAGAATAAAAAAAATAACTATGCTCCATTACTATATCTAAATTTTACAAGAGTATATTCAAAGACTGGTGACCACTAGGGTGGATTCTTACTACATTTCTTTGATGTTCCAGGACAAGAGAAGACAATGAATTTTCCAAGAGAAGACAAATATTTATGAATTTCATGAATACTCGTAATTGCAAATGAAATTTTAAGCGTAGTAGCTTCTAGGTTCAATATGATATTTGATGGCTATCACATGAGATTAGAAACCTATTGGCACTAAGGTTGAAGATTATTAATTATCTCCTTTTTATCTTTAGATTTTAGAATACAATGTTCCAAGACTAGCGACCTCTAGGGTGGATGTTTACATTATTTCTTGGATATTCCAATACACGACAAGATGACAAACATTCGAAGATAAGACAGATATTAACTATTTTCAAGAGTACACGTAGCCCCTAAGATGGAAGATTATTATATTCCATTGGTGCAACATAACAAAGAATTGAGATTAGTAGCCATTAGGATAATTCTTGTCTTGCATTCAAGATATTGATTAATGACTTGACTAAAAACTTGAAATTGAATTAAGATTTAAAACCAATTTTCTTTTATCTTGGTGGCCTCCGAGTACATGTTATTCAAATTTTATTACATGATATTCCTAGTGGCCACTAAGGTCAAATATAATTACATAGCACTAGTGGAAATTCACAAAGACTTGAGGTTAGTGGCCACTAGGATATTCTTTGTCTTGCATATACAGGACACATAGTAATGACTCGATTTGGAAAACTAACGATGATACATTACTATATCTAAAATTTACAAGAATATCTTGAGGTTAGCGGCCACTAGGATATTTTTGTATAAAATTGCATTTCATGCATCTCCGTGGAAAATTACATGAAAGGCAACATTGGTCGACCATGTGAGAATAAATGAAATGTTGTGAAAGAAACTCGAAAAGTGTTAAAAAAGGGGGAATGAATAGATAAATATATGAAGTGAATATGCCATCACATGCTTGCAATTAATAAAAGCTTTTTAGTGGATTTACAATCAACCTTTATTGGAAAAGGTGATGATTCTAGCCAATCAACATATTTATTGCAAATCTTATCACAAAACGTTTGGTGAGTCCCTCGATTTTTACAAAATCTTCTTATTTAGTATTTATCTTAATAGATAAGATTTACGGTCCAATCTGGAGTTAATGAGAGCATACAAAGGGAATTTTAATCACACAAGATTGATTTTCCCTAACAAGGTGTGATTTTTAATGACGACATTAACTATAATATGGAAGTCACCTCCAACTAATTAATTTATTACTATTCGAGTCAATAGTAAGGGAAAATTAATGTTCAACACTTAAACTTACATATTAATACATTTAATACTTTACTAACTTTCTAGTCATTAGTCACCCATTATTTTTTCATGGCTATTTTTATTACTAAAAACTATTTATCTTAGTAATATACCTCTATTATAGTCAACATCCATTATCCATGATACATGTAATAACATTCCCATAAGTATTACTACATTCATTTCATTCCTGAAATTTTATGAAAAGTAATCAATGAGTCAAATCATTCTTTTTCCTTCTACATATTCTCAAAGTTCACTTTAACCGATGCTTGAAAATGTTAATGCACAAAATGCACATGTTGATCGAACATAGTGACATGATAAGATATATTTCTCTCTTAATAGCTTACGCCATATAGTACTTGATATATGAAATCTTTGCATTATGTAAAAATTACATAAGTAATCAAAAAGAACATAAAACACTATGCATACACATTTACGTTTACTTCTTTCAAATGTGATTACATAAAATATGATATGCAAGTATATCTTACCATCAATTTAATATCGATTAACGAAACATAATGTTGGTATAGCTATATCCACAATCTTTAACTTCACATTATAATATTTTTGATATAAGACATATTCACTGAGATATCTTATTTAAGATTCAAACAATGTTTTTACACACCCATATATACTAGTACATGAATGAGGCTAACCATTATAGATTTAAAAGTATCATTATCATTATATTATCTTCCAAGGTAGTTAATTAATATTCTAAACTCACAATCGTTTGTATATCATTGTTTGTTTAAACAATGTCTAATCTTAATATAGGGAATTATGAATTAGTTGCGAAGCATAAGCGCCTTTCGGGCTTCTTATCATATCTCCCTCAACCTTATTAATAGATTAGTGATCAATCAAGATCAATCTTTTAAAAACCTAGATACACCTATGGACCATCGATAAGACATGTAGGAAAATGTTGACAAATGAAGAATATGATTTGTGTAAGGATGACGAGAATGGTAACGAGAATCAAGAGTCAAAAAATTCCACCATGTTGTGGTAACCCCTTTACCTTAAAAATTACAAAAGCAACTAGTCACATAGTTACTTCCCAACAATCCGAATTACACCACATGGTCGACATCATAGGGAAACATAGCTCGACCCAAGCCAATCGATCTTGGTTAACATAGGATCAAAAACCAAACAATAATATTACAGACGAAATACCAAGTATCCTTCGAGTAAAGAAGCCATACGATCAACCAAATGAACACATAACCCATTCTAAGCAATAGAGGATAGAGTTAGGATTACGAAATTGATATAATTTCATTCTAATAGTGACTTAATTCGGAGGCATGATTCACGAGCTCCGAGATATCCATATAGACAACAAGGCTTGAACCTCGACCGTTAGAACCAACATATCTTTATATCATATGATCGACTCAAGTCAAAACTAACAACATTTATGCTTGACTCTCGGGGTTCAATTTAGATTAAACGTAAATCACAGTCAAAAATTCTAAATCTTAATGGGTATTGCCTTTATACAAATGTAGAAAAAAATCCAACAAATAATTTCCACAAATAGTTATGGATATCAAATGCAACAACTAATCAACGAAATCATAGAATAAAACTTGATCAAGATTTACGTCAAATTCTTTTATGGGCTTTTCCATTCCACATAGAACCCATGAAATTTCATCTACTCGATGCACTTGAGAAGTCTATATTAAGTCAAATATAAGTTTGGTATAAGATACAATATGACTGAATCCATGAACAATATTCACATAGCAATGCTTATTTCACTAAATCTGGACATATTCAAGTAAATCTAGACTTCATATTTCAAGTATTGGAAGAAATCCATCTCCATTTTTGCGTATATTGGATTCCATTATTACTATTATTGGAATCCATTAGTAGAAATATTGGATTCCAATATTGTCATTATTGGAATTATTCTAGTTCCAATTTCACTATTATAGGATTCCAATATCGGTATTATTGGATTCCAATATCACTATTAAATGATTCCATTGTCATTCTTATTGAATTCCAATTTCACCGTTTTTATATTTTCAATGTTTGGAGTATGTAAGGCTAGCAGCCACTAACTATTATAAGGCTTTAGTGCATTGGATTACTAAAAAAATTAACAATAACTTCCTAAAAACTTAGTTCAAAGTCAAGAGCATTCACTAACTATTATTTGGTTAACTTTGTTGTATTAAGGTGAGTGGTCCCTAACTATTATAAGTCATGTTCCTCAATGTAAGGTGAACGGTAGCTAACTATTGTAATTCATGAGCCTTGGTCTAAGGTGAGTGATTTCTAACAATTATAAGTCATCAGCCCATTGTATTAAATTAAATTGAACAACCCTCGATGTAAGGTTAGGTGATGCTAACTATTATAAGTGCAAAGGTTGCATTTTCAAAGTTGTGAACCTCACACTTTGTTTATTTCTGAGCCCATACTCTTACGGTGTGATCCCCACACTCGAAAGTATGAGGCTCGCACGTTTGAATTCCCGAGAGCCTTGCAGTTTCTAAGTGTGAACCCGCACTCTAAAAATTCTAAAAGTCTCACACTTTCTCATTGTGAGCCGTGCACTATGAAAAGTGTGATCCCGCACTATGAAAAGTGCAAGGCCGCACTATGTAAAGTGCAAGCCTCAAACTTTTAAAGTGATATCCTCGCACTATGAATAATACGAGCCTTACACTTTCAAATTTTGAGATTGGCACTTTGAAAGTGTGAATTCTCACACTCACACTTTTAGTGTGTAAATCTCAAACTTTGAAAGTGCGAGGCTCACTTGTCATTGTCATTGTTTAGTATACATATATCCTTAAATTTGACACTTTTCTTAAAATTTAGTGTAATTATTTTGATTTCTCTTTGGATCTCACGATAAAATTACTTTCTCACCACGAAATATACCTTCTTATAACTCAAGTATTGTTTTTAGATTGTAAAAGTTAACTAGTGTTTATTATTATAAACTATATCTCCAAGTAATCATTAAAAGCATACAACATAGTTCATATTTTATGCATATTATATATTCTATTACTCTAAAAGATAGTATAATTTATTCTTGTAAATTGTTCCATTCTCCATATAAACAATGAGTCACTTATGTGAGAAATAAAATTAAATAATACTTGATCTGATACAATTAGAATGTTGGCAAGAAATGATGTCTTATACCCTCGGATATACATTTAACAAATATTTTATAGTTTACATCGATCAAAACACTCATTGTGCCACAATCGTATTCTTTGTGAGTCAAGAAATAACAAAACTGATATATCATCATCTTTACAATGAAAGGTTCTATCTTTACATTTCAAATTTGTTACAAATTCATACATATATAGTTGTAAATTTTATATAAGGAGTCACCGCCTTTTGTGGACAATTTTATTTTCACAAAAAATGAATAAATTTTTTGCCTTTAGAGCGGGGTTGCTAGTTTACATACAAGTAGTGTTGAGTAAAGTAGTAGTGGAGGTCTTATCAAAGTAGAGACTACCATTTACAAGAAGGTAGCAATAGAAGACTGTACTACTACTAGTATCGGAAGTGGATTGATTTAGATATGATGAAAATAATCCTATTCGGAAAGTGGAAAGGAATAAAATTTCCAAAACCCAATTTTACCCCTTCAAAAAGAAATTTGGGCACACTTTTATCTGTTTTAAGGGTTCCAAGTGGTCTGAATTATTATAGAAAAATATCTTGACTATAATAGGTAAAATTGCTCATAGTTTACTTGAAAATTGGCACAACCATTGAGAAAAGCCGACCACAGGAAAGAGAGGACTCCGAGGGGATTATTTTTTTCCCATCAAAACATTGTCTAAGTGTTGTTATCCATATTTTGTCCCCTTTGCAAAATATTGGATCAGCCACGACCCACATTGAAAGAACTGAGAAAATTCATTCAGATCTTGTAAATAGGTCACAAAAGGACTCAACAATGGAGTGGCGGGGTGAGAAAGATTAAATGACCCTATGCAAAAAGAAACGACTCTGTCGAGCTATTTCCATGTCTTAAATCCATTTTTCAAGTTACAGGTAGACTCAACAATGGAATGGCAGGGTTAGAAAAGAAGGGGTAGTGCCGCAGAGAAACCAGGAGCAAGAAGGGGAAAAAATGGTGAAGTTTTGAAGTTTTGGGCTCGAGACCATTTAGGAAAGAGTCCAAAATCGACTAAGTATGGAGGAGGTAGCGGAAATAACCACGTGTCTACGTGGTGCTTCTCCAAAGTTGAATCCAGAAAAGGAAGCCCAAATGAGCATCCAGGCTTCCACGCGTCCAATGCCCCAAAATTTGTGGGGCCGTTGAAAAGTCTTCAACTAAGAAAGAAGGTGCCAAGTGTCGGCTCGGAAAAAATATGAAATGGGATCCCAGGGCGGAGACTCAAACTTGTGCCATCCCTCCATGTAGTAAATGGTCAAACAGGGTCAAAAGGTGGACAGGGCGGGCCTCAAAATTGGCTAAGTATAAAAGTGTAAGTGGAAAATGCCAAGTGTTAGTGTGGCGTATCTCAAAGAATTAGTCCAAAGGCGGAGACCCAAATGAGCGTGAGCTCTCCACGTGGCCCAGAGTCCAAAAGGAGGAAAGGGACCGTTGAAAAGTCCACAAACCTATGGATGCTGCAAGTGTCAACTCGATGCTCCTTTAAAGGAAAATTTTGAATCGGGATTTCAAGAAAGCACGGTGCCTCCATGTGTCCATTCTAAAAATTGGCGAGTCGATTGAATAGTAAATGTATGGGGCAAACTGCGGAGGTCGCCAAGTGTCAAAATGGCACTAATTCAAGGTTTGAATAGAGAGAGGGTTTCCAAACAAGTGCTATACTGCCGCATGTCCCATGTCAAAGTTGGCCATCAGCGGGAAAGTTGGCTTTTTCCCCTTGTTATCCCAAAGGTGTAAAAGTTGTAAAATGGGCCGTAACTCCGCCAAAAGGAAAAAGTCAGCATTTGAGCCTGAGTCAAGGTCAAAGTGGAGAGTTGGAGGAAAAGGTGAAAATTTTCCTTTTGTCAAAAGGCATAGAGATAAAAATTGAAGCGCATCTCCTAGCCAACCAAAGGGTGCCATGTGTCCAAGTGGAACATCGGGGCTGCGAGGTTTTTCTCGAGTTTTGTGTTTTTTGCGAAAAGGGGGAAAAGATAAATCACGAGACCCGCAAAACTGATTTCACTCTTTTTAAGGCTGCCACGTGTCCCATAGTAAAAAGGAGACCCATTTTTCAAATTGTTTTCCTGCCCATTTGTACGGACTGATACAAACTTTGAAGGGGCATATCTTTCGACTCAGGGCTCAAAATATTGCAAATCTTACACCGTTGGAAGTGTCTCGACGTCATTTATGCTATGAAAAGATAAAAATCTTTTTTAGGCCCAGTAAGTGAAAAATGGAGAAAAAATATTTGGGAATTTAATGTAGGATCTTCTTGCCTCAACAACCAGATCAGATTTGATCTATTCCGTTGTTTCCTCTTCCTTCAAGGCACCAAACCAAAGATTGATACAATCAAGACAAATTTGGGGAAGATTTTTTCAGAGGCATTAACAATAGTGGTTGAGCTTCAACCTACTTTTTCTACTTCTCTCTCTTTTTTCTCTCTGATCGAGTCTATAAATACCGGGTCATGACTCGTTGTAAAGGGTTGGACATTATTTTGTTTTGCAGGCTCCCCTTTCCTTCTAGTAAAGGAATTCATGGAGTTCAGGCCTTCCATTAAAATTGTAGTATGTTTCTTGCCTCCTGGCTGTTTTGTAATGCATTGTATCAATCTGTAGAGCAATAAAACATGTTTGTGATCGATTCTAGATCCTTTCTGTCCCTTTTCTCGTATTTGGTCTTTCATTATAAATTTGGTTATCTATGCTTGATTATTGTATGTATTTTGTTGGTTTGTGTCTATCGAAAAACTAGTGTTCATCATTCCTTCGGTGCATCACCTTGTAGTTTAGTTATTTCTTATTTCTTATATCCCTTTTATCCATGTCTCCTTGGAAAATTTTAGATTAGGTATAGAGATAGATCCTCTGCAAGTTCTCACATATGCACCTAAATAGACGAATAGGAACCAGACTTTAATTTGGAGAGATTTTCCATTTTGCAAGGTCTCACACCTTGAGGAAATTTCAATGTTATGTGGATCACACCAAATGACTTTTCTTAGAAAAACATATCTATAGAAATCATTTAGGGTCTTTGTGATTTTACACTAGCAGTTTTGGCATGCCCTGATGGGACAAAAAAGTCTCCATCTTATTACAGTAAGATTGATGTGCACTTGCTGTGATTCTAACTTTTAAGAAGTCTTAAAATTGTACATCTAGCGACTCCAAAAGAAAAAAATCCACTAGTTTCAGCAGTCCAAGCAATTTCATGAGAAGAATACAAACATGGTCAAGAACCAGAGAGGAGGGATTATTTTTCTATCTAGACTTATCCCCAAACGAGAGGGAGGAGGAAGAAGATCCCAGAAGTCTCTATCCCCACCAAACAGAGCCTTATCAACACCTCCTCCTAGTAGGCCATTCTTTCAATCAAGAGGGGTGCTCAGGCCGATCAAGATGGCTCAGCCAAATCCTTATGTCAATTTCGCCTCAGTAGCACTCACTCGCTCTAAATGCACAAAATTTGGTCCCGATAGTAGCATTAAAGAGCATCTCATATTTCACTGGGGAAAACTAGACTTCTCCTGGTGATCATGTCCAATATATTGCAAATGTCTGTACAATCCATGAGATGGACATTGCAGTCAAGTTTCTCGCCTCTTCACTCAAAGGTAAAGCTTCACAATGGTTCGGGAACCTTGCGGTAGGCTCTATCTAAAATTGGAACCAGCTATGCTTGGCTCTTCACAACTAGTTTGGAGAAAAAGGTGATAATTTTTCTTTTTTGAAGTAACTAACAACAATCAAGAGAGCCTCGAATGAGCGGTGATAGATTTCAACCTTAGATTTCAGTGGGACACTGGAAAGGATTCCAATAGCATGATAAATCCCACTAATGAAGATGCCTTCTTATACTTTTTAAGGCTATAAATTCTAATATTTCTTTGATGATTCAATCAATGGGGGAACAACCTTACCGCATCCTAAATCCTTTCCATATAGGCTAAGAATCGTTTGATTCGGAATGGAAAACTTGTACCTAGGCCAACCATGCCTCTCTGTACCTAAGTTAGGAAACCAGTACCAGCCAAACATCCACATTAGCCCTCGTACCTACTCCCAAAATCAAAGATTAGCTGAAGCCTCCACCTAATCATCTAACACTTTAAAAGAACTCCGAGGAAGTCATGAAACAACTTGAACACGGGGAATGAGTTAGTAACCATTGAAAGGAAGCAAGCTCGAGTTCAGGACGTATCATCCTCGTGGATCAGTATCGGTATAGACCCCAGTGACGCCAAAATAGACCACCATCTCAGACTATAAATCGAGCCAAAACCAAGGAAAAATCCAAGCTATTAGACCCTTCGGGTCATATGATCCAAAAACAGCTTTAGCATCAAGGGCATTGGTTCCAAAGATAGAACAATATGGCATAGGAATAAGATTGATGTTTCCCATGTAATTAACCACATAACTAATCAATGTGCTTTAATGGTGCACTCAATCAGGCCTTGATGGTGTAAACCAAGATGGTGACATAAGAACCTAGCTAAGAAAGAGATCAGCAAAGTAAGGAGCTTAACAAGAGGGACTCCCAAACAAAACTATGCTTGTCAATTGGTAGGCTAAAGAATTTTGTGGAATGAATAAAACTCCTCAAAGTATAGCTGCCAATACGGTCTAAGAGGAGAAATATTAGAGAAGGACATTCACCAAGCTCAGGTGATCCTCAACCCTCCATTTCTCAGCAAGGTATTGGCATTCAAAATACAACTCCCAATGTGCAAAACCAATCCAAGCCACCTTCCAAATCAACTCAATCACCGGTTGTAACAACCCATGTGCAGAAAAAAATTGTGCCTAGGAAGGGGCAGCTAAAGGATAGCTCATTCAATATCATCGAGCAAATGATAAGGACAAGTGTGAACATTTCACTATGGGAGTCATTGGCCATTCCAAGGTAGAGGGATCTATTGGAGACTACTATACAAACTTATTCAAGGTCAAATCACACCCCTAACCAGCAAAAGAAAGTTTTTACCAATATTACTCAACATGGGAAAAACATCGAGAACAACAAGGTAAGAACCTAAGACCTCCTCCATTCTATGTTTAATTGATTATTGGAGACAAATTGGTGCATAATTGTATGATTGATTCTGGGGTAAGTAGTTCTGTAATGCCCAAGAAAATAGTGATCAACTTGGGTCTCTAATATGAAGTCATATATAGATGTGTAGTGCAATTAGATGGGACAATAGTGAAAATTGTTGGAATCATCAAGGATATGAGCCTCACTCTGCATGCCTGCCCTAATGTGACTATTTTGTAGAATGTATCAATCATAGATTTGCCACCACATTTTGCTTTGTGTTTGTCCAAGGACTTCATTGCTAAAATTGGAGGCTATCCGTCTACCTTGATTTGTCACATATGCTCTTTAGAGAAATTTATGGGGCAAAGGTGACAATCAGATATGAGCCCATTGTTTATTATCATATTGAATCTTATGTTCCTAGCCCAATCAATGCAAACTACTCATCTTTTGATCAAGAAGACCTCCTAAGCACTTGTGAAGTAGATACCAAGGTGGGATGTATCCCAGAATTGACTCTCGATGAGTGGGCTAACAAAAGACATGCTTTTGACCCCTATAAGGAGATGGAAGAATCTGAGCTAGGTGTCTATTGTCTACATGAAGAGAATCATCCTCTTCTTGTTCTAATTAAGCTAGAATATAAAGGTGACAATGAGGTATGGTAATTGTTCTTTAATGGCTCAAGGAGTAGACAAGGAGCTAAAGGAGGAGCTATGATTGTGTCCCCCAAATGTATGAAATATTATTTAGCCTTCATATTTCAGCTCACCATCTCAAATAACATGCTTGAATATGAATCTTTGGTCCATGGTCTTCATTGGGAAAGGAAGCTAGGACTTGAATATGAATTTTTGTAAGAAGAATTTGAATTCTCAGCTAGAAATCAAAGAAGATTAGAGCAGCAACATCTGGAATCAAATCATACAGCTCCATACAAACAAGATTCCTAATGGATTAGTGACGTTGGAGTTTATTTTCAATCCTAATGATCAGTTTAGAAAATAGAAGGCTAACATAGAGATTAAAGGATAAGATTCAAAGTCAATCTTAGTTGGAGAAGACAAAACACTTCAAATTGGCAAAGTGGCCACCGAGCAAGAAAGGTATGGATTCATACAAATTTTCCTAGAATTTCCATATGTATTTTCTTGGAGCTATGAATACCTAAGAGGGTTCAATTTAAAGCTAGCACAACACACAATCGAAGTAGATCCAGTTGCTCACCCATAAGGAAAAAGTAGAGACCAGTCAACCCACACATTGAGCCTCTGATGAAGAAAGAGATGAACAACCTAATAGAGGCAAGTATTATATTTCCAATCAAACACTCAAGTGGGTTGCAAGCCTGGTCCTATCCGGGAAGAAAAATGGAAAGATTATGTTGTGTGTAGATTTTGAGACTTGAACAGAGCCTTCCTCAAAGATCTTTGCCCACTCCCTTCAATGGATCAAATCTTGCAAGTGGTGTCGGATCGAGAGATTCTCCTCCTAGATGGCTACTCAGGGTACAACCAGATCATGGTGAAAGAAGATGATCAGTTCAAAACAACTTTCACCACCAAATGGGGCACCTATGCCTACAAAAAAATCCATTTGGATTGTCCAATGCTGGAGCCACTTTTCAAAGGGAAATGGATATGGAATTCAAAGGATGATCAACAAAATAGTATTGATCTATCTAGATGACATTACGGTGTTTTCCAAAAATGCAGCAGACCATCTTTTCCACCTAAAGCGGGTGTTTCGAACATGCAGGAGTTTTGGTGTATCATTGAACCCTAAAAAATGCATATTATTGGCCCATGAGGGCAAGATTCTAGGCCATATTATATCAAATGAAGGATTGACGATTAACCCAGAGAGAGTGGAAGCAATAAGACCATTGCCATTCCAAGCCACAAGAAATATCTTCAAAGCTTCCACGGGAAAAATCAAGTTTGTTTACGAGGTTTGTACCAAACATTTTTCCCTTATTAAGCTAATAATGTTGATGTTGAAGAAGATCTTAGCATTTAGGTGGATAGCTAAAGGAAAGGCAATATTTGAGGCCATCAAAGAAGCTATATCACAAGCCCCAACTCTCATGAATCTAGATTTATCTAAAGACTTACATCTTGTATGATTTTGGTGGCAATGACACAATTTCAATCTTACTTCGGCGAGAACAATGAAGGTACATAACAGCCAATTGCTTTCTTCAGTTAAGGTTTAGAAGACTATGAAGTGAGATACTCCTTCATCGAAAAGAAATTCCTAGTAGTAATTAGAGGATTAAAGAAGTTTAAGCATCTCGTTTCAAATAATAAAATCCAATTGTTGGTCTCCCATGTGGGAGTTAAAGAATTCTTTCTCAGTAAGGATCTGAATGAAAAATGCCCATGATGGATCACTCATGTCATGGAATATGACTTTAAGATCAAGGTCACTAAGCTGGTCTCGTGGGAAGGGATTTTGTGAACAACTAGGCTCAGTCAATGAGACGAAGCAAACAATAAAAAGGAGACTGTTTTTGTTCTAAAGGATAATCAAGAGGAAGGAAATGATGATGTACCTAATCCTTGTTGGACTCAAGACATGGTGCACTTCCATCAAAAAGGAATGTGTCCTCATGGGATGAGTAAATAAAAAGGAGAAATTTCAGACCACATGTCATCCCATATGTTCTTATTGATGGTGTCTTGTTCAAAAGAGATATAAATGGCATTCGGTGAGATGCATTGAGAGACGAGATCGGAGTTGAGAGAGTGTTACAAGATTTCCATGTTGAAGTAATGGAGGCCATTTTTCTCGAAGGGTGATAAGACTCAAGATCATGAAGGTAGGCTATTATTTTCCCCAGTGTTTAGTGACTACTATGCATGGATAAAAAGGTGCAAGAATTGTGCATTATTCAAAGGAAAAGAAAAGCTAGCAACACTTCCATTGCACCCAATTTTAGTCGAATAACATTTCATGTAATGGGGATTATACTTCATTGGATTCATCAATCAGATTCAAGCCAAGGCCACAAATGGATTTTGGACAAAGAATGACTATTTCACCAAGTGGACCGAGGCAGTGGCACTCAAGGAAGCTAATGAGTCTAGTATACTAGATTTCTATGAAGGGATAGTGACCAGATTTGGAGTGCTGACCATAATTATGTCGGATAATACATTGACATTCATAGGTTCCAAGATCATAGAATGGGCTATTAAGAACGGGACTTACTTGAGCACTTCATCAAATTATTACCCTCAAGGTAATGGCCAAGTTGAGTCCACAAACAAGAACTTGCTAAAGATCATCAGAAGAAATCTTGATGAAAATCAGAGAACCTAGCACACAAATATTAAATAGGCCTTATAGTCTGATAAGATAACACCCAAGTGATCTACAGGAAGCTCTCCATTCAAACTTATCTACGGGAAAGAGGCATTGTTGCCTATATCACTTGAGTGCCAACCTTGGAGCTCGTGAAGCAACTAGAGATGTCTGAATTTTAATCGATGGAGGCCGGGCATGCAGAGCTGATAGAATTAGAAGAAACCAGAGAGCATGCACTCCAAGAAATAGAGAAGGATCAGGCCTCAATCAAGAGATGTTTTGACAAGAAGGAAAAAACAAGGACCTTAGGAAGGAGACCTAGTTTTGAAATGGGATGTAGATTGGGTAAAGCGGGAAGGCATTGCAAGTTTGATGTCATTTGGAGTGGCCCCTACATGGTCACAAGATGTAAAAGTAGTAATGCTTTCCAATTGTCTATGTTGGATGGTGAGGAATTGTAGATTCCAGTAAATGGAATCTATCTTAAACACTACTACTAGAAGGAAGGTTATCACCTTGTACATATTAGTTTAATTCCTTTTCCTCTAAGTGCTTGTGCACATTGTCTTGTTGTAGTTTAGGTTATTTTTCTCCTAAGTGCTTTGCATGCTCTACATGTTCTATTTGGAGCATGTATGATTTCAAATTTTTTATATAGTTGTGGTGTTGTTTTATTGCTCTTATGTAGTCCATTTAGAGAGACAGATGAAGCCCAGGTCAAAACAATTTTCTACTCTCAGAAACCTTCATTTCGATATTTCTTATGAAAATTGAGAGTGCAAATAGTCAGGCTCATGAATCAGAGGAAGAATCAATATCAGACTGTCATTCTCAACTCCATTCCTAATGGATATGACAAGGAAATTGGTCTTTTCATCTAGCAGACAGATACCCCTGTGAGTCGCCAAATTGTTATCCATATTTCTCCCCCGAGAAAAATATTAGATCAACCACGACCCCACATAGAAAGAACCTAAGAAAACTCATTCAGATCTTGTAAATAGGTCGCAGAAGGACTCAATAATGGAGTGGCAGGGCTAAGAAAGATTAAATGACCCTATGTAAAAAAGAAACGACTCTGTCGAGTCATTTCCATGTCTTAAATCCATTTTTCAAGTTATAGGTAGACTTAACAATGGAATAGCAGGGTTAGAAAGAAGGGGCAATGCCGCAAAGGAACCAAGAGCAAGAAGGGGAAAAAATGGTGAAGTTTCAAAGTTTTCGGGCTCAAGACCATTCAGGAAAGAGTCCAAAATTGACTAAGTATGGAGGAGGCAGCAGAAAGAACCACATGTCTACGCGACGCTTCTCTAAAAATGAATCTAGAAAAGTAAGCCCCAACAAGTTCCAAGCTTCCACACATCCAGAGCCCCAAAATATTATGGGGCCGTTGAAAATTATTCAACTAAGAAAGAAGGTGTTAGGTGTTAGCTCGGTGCAAATTTGAAATGGGAGCCCAAGGCAGAGACTCAAACTTGTGCCAACCCTCCACATAGAAAATTGTCAAAAAAGTCAAAATCGATAGGGACGGGCCTCAAAATTGGCTAAGTATAAAAGTGTAAGTGGATAATGTGGAGTGTCGGTGTGGTGCATCTCATACAATTAGTCCAAAGGTGGAGACCCAAATGAGCGTGAGCTCTCCACATGGCCCAGAGTCCAAAAGGATAAAAGGGACCATTGAAAAGTCCACAAACCTGTGGAGGCTACCAAGTGTCAACTCGATGCTCCTTCAAAGGAAAATTTTAAATCAGGCTTTCAAGCAAGCACGGTGCCTCCACATGTCCAATCTCAAAAAGGGGCAAAGTCGGTTGAATAGTCAATGCATGGGGAAGACCTGCAGAAGGTTGCCAAGTGTTAAAATGGTGCTAATTCAAGGATTGAATAGAGAGAGTGTTTCAAATGAGTGCTAGACTGCCACGTGTCCCAAGTAAAAGTGGGTCATCGGGGGAAAGTTGGTTTTTGCCCCTTGTTATTCCAAAGGTGTAAAATTTACAAAATGGGTCGTAACTCCTCCCAAAGGAAAAAGTTAGTGTTTTAGCCTAAGTCAAGGCCAAAGTAGAGAGTTGGAGGAAAAGTTAAAAATTTTCCTTTTGTAAAAAGGCACAGAGATAAAAATTTAAGTGCATCTCCCTAGCCAACCAAAGGGTGCCACGTGTCCAAGCAAAATGTTAGGGCCGCAGGGATTTTTTGAGTTTTCCATTTTTTGCGCAAAATGGGAAAAAAGATAAATTATGGACCCGCAAATCTGATTTTTCTCTAATCTAGCTGCCACGTGTCCCATAGTAAAAAGGAGACCCATTTTTCAATTTTTTTCCTGCCCATTTGTATGGACCCGATACAAACTTCAAAGGGGAATATATTTCGACTCAGGGCTCAAAATATTACAAATCTTACACCGTTTGAAGTGACTCGACATCCTCTATGCTATGGAAAGATAATAAATCATTTTTACAGGCCTTGGTAGGTGAAAAATGAAGAAAACACCTTTGGGCCTTTAATGCAGGATCTTCTTACCTCAACAACCAGATCGGATTCGATGCATTTCGCTGCTTCCTTTTCCTTCATGGCACCGAACAAAATATTAATACTGATTAAGACAGATTTGGAGGTAGATTTTGTCAGAGGCATTAATAGCAGTGGTTGAGCTTCAACCTACTTTTCCCGCTTCTCTCTCTTTCTTCTCTCTGATCGAGTCTATAAATACCGGGTTGGGACTCGTTGTAAAGGGTTGGACATTCTTTTTATTTTAGGCTCCCCTTTCCTTCTAGTAAAGGAATTCATGGAGTTCAAGCCTTCCATTAAAATTGCAGTATGTTTCTTGCCTCCTGGTTATTTTGTAATGCATTGTATCAATCTACAGAGCAATAAAACACGTTTTTGATCGATTCTAGATCCTTTCTGTCTCTTTTTCTCGCATCTGGTCTTTCATTATAAATCTAGTTATCTGTGCTTGATTATTGTATGTATTTAGTTTATTTTTTTCTATTAGCAAAAGGGTGTTCATCATTCCTTCGGTGCATCACCTTGTATTTTAGTTGTTTCTTATTTCTTATATCCCTTTTATCCCTGTCTCCTTGGCAAATTTTAGATTAGGTATAGAGATATATCATCTCATAAGTTCTCATGTATGCACCTAAATAGAGGAATAAGAACTAACCTTTAGTCCGGAGAGATTTTCCATTTATCAAGGTCCCACACCTTGGGGAAATTTCAATGTTATGTGGTGATGAGGCTAGAATATGTCTAATTAATGTACAATATATGATCTCATCTTACTCTCCTTTTTATTAAGTTTGATTGCATTTTGTGACTTTTAGTTGATCTGATATGAGTTAGGATGTAATTGTCTGTCTTTTGATTGATTTTGATTCTAATGTTAAAAGCTCTAGAATTCCTGACAAAGTGTGTTTTTGAAATTCAGTTTTTAATAAAATAGGTCTAATCGATGAGGAAATGAAGTAGGTAGCATTCAAGTATGTTTTTGGTAGCATCTGTTCCTACACATCTTAGTTCGGTAAAAGGAACGATAACTGAGAACATACCAAGACAAGAACACATATGCTAATCAAACACCACGATCAATAATATAAAAGAAATTCACCGAATAACTTTACATAAACCTTTGCAAACAAATGAGGTGTAATAGCATATATTATTATGGAACTCAATGAAATACAATGAGAATGGGCCTTGCTTATATAGGTAAGGAATAAAAATTTAAGAACCATTCAAGGTCATACATCAAGCCATAAATCATGGAAAGAAATAGTCATCAAAGAACTAGTCAAGTCCATAAATTTATGAGAGAACTAGACATCAAGGATCTAGTCAATACCATAGATCTAGGAAAGAACTAGTCAATACCATAGATCAAGGAAAGAACTATACCTAACAACTAGATAATATCTTCTAATATCTAAATAAATAAAAATAAATATCCACACACATAAGTGGTGAGGATAAAAAAATAAAGATAAATAATGTACCTAGGTGAACATGAGCTAAGGTAAATACCTACCCTAACACCCCCCCTCAAGTGAAGCTAGGGGCCAAAATAGAAGTGGCATATACACATTATGAGTCCCGACAACTAGGATTGATGAGGTACTCATGTAAAATATATCCATGAAGAAATCTCGAACCAAAAGAAGGAAAGAATCCTGCTAGAAGGAAAGAGAAAGAAGAAGAAGGAAGATGTTCTCACGAACACCCCCGAGAACAACTTCGACCCCAAGAATTCCATGCAACTCAAGTTAATGAGGTGATGCGAAGGCTTTGTAAAGATGTCTCCGCAACCCGCTGCTGAGTCGAGAATGTACTCTAAGCAAAGAACTCCATCCACGAATGTGCTTTGACGGATGATATGGATGTGTATCTCAATATGCTTGGTTTGCTTGTGCTCAATGGATTGTAAGAAATGTGAATTGTAATTTGTTTATCACACCAAAGTACAAATCGGTGAATCTTATGGGAATCCAAACTCGTCAATAAGCTGGTGAAGCTAAAGAATCTCTTGACTCATCAGAATCGGTGCCCTATACTCTTCCTCGAAGATGAAAGTGCAATAGCTTGTTGATTTTTTCACGCCAAGCAATCTGGAGAATAATCGAGACAAAAAGATAGCCGAAGTGGAACGCATGTCATCAATAGAACTTGCCCAATCTGAATCTATATACCTAACAAACTAAGTAGAGCCCTTAGTGTAGTGTAGGCCAAAGTGGGAAGTGCCATGAAAATAGTGCAAAAATCCTTTTAGCACCTACCGGTGACACACCGTGAGGAGAATGTGCCAAATGAGATACAAGCCCTACTATAAATAAAATATCAAGTCAAGTATGGGTCAAGTACATGAGACTCCTAACCAACTGCCTATACAACGTAGGATCACAAAGTGGTGTGGTACATGTGGATGTAAGAGTAACTCCGGATGAAAAGGAGATGGACTTGGCTTGTAATTAGCCATATCAAAGTGCCTAAGAAGATCATGGGTGTATTTTTACTGACTCAAATGAATCCCTAAATTTTTCTTAGAAATATGCAAACCAAGGAAATAATGCAATAGCCCAAGATCTGTCATGTCAAAATATGTAGAAAGAGCCCTCTCGAATACTCGAATGTGGGAAGAAGAGCTTCCAAGAAGTAATATATCATCAACATATAAGACAAGTATCCCAATATCCTCACCAAAGATACTATAGATACACCGTATGATCGAGTGGCAATAAAGAAAACTAGTAGATAGAAGAAAATAATCCATCTTCTCATACCAAGCCCAAGGAGCTTGTTTGAGACCGTAGAGAGACCTTTGAAGTCGACAAACAAGAGAAGAATCCTATAAAAATCCAACCGGCTTCTCCATATATATTTTTCTTGTCAATCTTCATGTAAGAAGGCGACTCTTCACATCCATCCGGTATACGGGCACCCCCGTGATGCAATAGCAAGTACAAGGCATACAGAATCCATCTTGGCAACGAGTGTAAAAGTCTCAAAGTAATCAATACCTTCAACTTGTGAAAACCCTGGTAACAAGATGAGCCTTATACTTGTCAATGAACCCATGAGCTGCGTATTTGTTTTGGTATACCAACTTACACCTAACCATATTTCTTCCATTAGGAAGAGATACTAAATCCCAAGTATGATTCTTCATCAAAGAAGAATACTCACTGCCATTGCATCATCCCACTCTTGTATCCCATGAGCCTTTGAAAAATATTATAGATCCTCGTAAACCTACACTGACACAAAATTCTAGAACCTGTAGAATGTGTGATGATGCCTAGTGGGTGGAAGATCCTGTATGAAAGGTGTTGCCTCAGAAATTGTAGTATGAGCCCACTTAGGCATAGTGACAACATTAGTGGGAATAGGATCCTCAATGGCATCTATAACCTCCTCATCAATCTCCTCAAAGAAAGGATCCTCAAGATGAGATGAAGAAGAATAAGGAATGGAAGAAGATGAATAATCATGAGGAGTGAAACGCTCATCAAACTGAACATGTGTTCAAAAAGAACATCATGTGTATCAAGATCTAAAAGATGATAAGCTCTCATGTCCTCACAATACCCTACAAAGATCAAGGGTTTACTCTTCTTATCCAAATCTTTCATTTTCTTCTTTGGCACAAAGGCCCAAGCATGGCTCCCAAAGACTTGAAAAAAAATGAGACATCCGGCTTAGTGTTGGACTAGGCTTCCTC
This sequence comes from Taxus wallichiana var. yunnanensis, assembly GCA_018340775.1. Classification (NCBI taxonomy): domain Eukaryota; kingdom Viridiplantae; phylum Streptophyta; class Pinopsida; order Cupressales; family Taxaceae; genus Taxus; species Taxus wallichiana. The sequence goes on along the minus strand of CM031239.1, from coordinate 802,721,953 downwards.
CGGAGTCAAATGCTAAAGTGCTCTATCGGTGTGTGATTATAAAAATAGTTAGCACAATTAACTACTTCTTCCCAATAGATAGGAGGTAAATCTCTAGAATGCATCATACAATTAGCCATTTCCTTCAAGGTTCTATTCTTCTTTCTCGCTAATCCATTCTATTATGGAGTATGAGGAACAAGAATGTTGGTGAATAATGCCTTGAGTTACCAAAAAGTTAGAAAACTCATTTCTAAAGTACTCCACCCCATTATTAATACGAAGGTTCTTTATGCTACTAGAAGATTGTTTCTCGACCAAATATTTGAAGACTTTGAAGTGTGAAAAATATCACTTGTGTACTTGAGAAAATACCCCCAAAAACACCTCGAGAAATTATCAATAAATGTAAGTACATACTTAGCTCCATTGAAAGATGGGGTAGGAAAAACCATCAAGTCACTATGCCCAAGCTTAAGTGGTGAAGAAGCTCTCTTAGACAAATTCTTATGAAAAGGATCTTGGTGTTGTTTCCTAATGCACAACCATGACAAACTCCCTCAATATAAGAAACTCTAGGAAGACCATCTACCATACCATGAGTGTTCAACTCCTTCAAATATCTGTAATTGAGATATCCAAATCTTTCATGCCAAACCTTACTCTCGAATCTGTATGAGAAACCAATCCGTCCCTATAGAATAATTGTCATCAAAACCCCGAAAGTGATATAGTCTAGAACTATGATCAACAATACCCCGAGCAACAAGTGAATAAGGCTCCAACAAAGTTCTTACTTTTCCCCATGTGTGTAAAAGTCACTATTTTAACTTGACCAAAATGAAAAATTTGATATACTGAGAAAGCAAATTTGTAGTGATGTTGGAACATATAGTGCATCTTGGATATTGCCACCATTAATTTGTATATCACCTTTTTCCTCAATAGAAATAAAGGAAGAATCTCCAACCTCAATTTTGGAAGTAGAAATCAAACTGGAGAAACAAAAGACTCCTTGGAAGAAGTCATGTGATGAGAAGCACCAAAATCTATAACTTGATTGTCTCTGTAAGTGGTGACTAAGATCTTCCAACAACATTAAGTGCTTTTCCATGTTGATTAGAAGGAGGTGGAGTGGAGATAGAAATTTTGTGTTTCTTGACTGCATCCTCTAAGGCTTGCATTCACTTATGACACCTATGTTCTTCATGATTAATACCCCCACAAAAAGAGCATGAATAGCTAGAATTATTCTTGGATTTAAAAGAATCCTTGGGTTTTGAGTTGTTTTATTTTGGTTTAGGAGCATTTTGAGATGGATAAGGTGTGGATTTGGTTTTCTTGTTTGGTTTTCTTGCTGTTAGGATTAAATGAAAGTAATGCCTTTTGAGAGGTGGAAGACTCAAGGTGAGACAATTTTGATTCTTCCTAGTAAGTCTTTGAGAAAATATTTCTAATTTAGGCATTTTGAATGTGTCACCTAAGACATCCATGCTAGAGAAATAGGTAGAAGCAAAAATATGGAATAGTCCTCTCAACCTGGATAGAATCAAGTAACACACTTTTCATCTTTCTTATTTCTTCCACCCCCTTCAATTGTGTCAACAAATGCTTGAACTTAGTAAGATAGTCTATAATTGTTGGAAAATATTTAGGATTAAGAGAGGTGATATCAATTTTAAGCTGCATGGCTCTCATATGATCCACCTTACTAAATAAATCCTCCAATTTCTTCCATATTTTGAAAGAAGAGTCACGCTTTTCCATATGAAATAAAATATTGTCACTTACATAAGTTCCTATCAAACCCATACACTCATCAAATTTGCATTGGTACTGAAATTTCTCAAATTCTCTAGTGAACATTGGTTATTCTAAAGAAGTTAAAGCCCATAATCCTTTTTGTTTAATTATTGTTTCCATTCTTGGTTTCCATGTGTGGTAATTATGTGTTGTTAATGGAACAACATGATCTAATGCAAAAGTAGATGCCATCCTAAAAAAAACACCAAAATAAATGCAAGAACCAAGCAATGCAACAAGAGCCCCAAACAATGCAACAAGAGCCCCCAATTTTGGTAGTTTATAATGAGTGCGTATTACAATATGGCACTTTATAATTATAGTGAAATTCTCAAAATAAATATTTTAAATGGAAAGAACATGGAAAAGCAATCACTTTTGCAAAAACAGCACTCAAAACCGAGTTACCAATCAAAATTTACAAGCTTTTCAATATTATGATCTACTATTTATTTTAGTTGCTACTAAAACAAAATAAAATACTCTTGCCTTCACCACACAAATAAAATGAAAGGGGGATGGAGTTAAGCACCTACTAGTAGGAATCACAAGCTTTAAGCCCTCATATTACTAAGGGCTAAGGATTTTAATACACATAAGTGGGTGAGGATAAATACAATAAAGGTAAATAATGTATCTAGGTGAACATAAGCTAAGGTAAATACCTACTATAACATCCGGAACTTCCAAGCTAGTTACGGAACTCTAGTATTTAGTTTTGGAATTTTCGCGCTTAGCTCCGAAACTCTGTGATAGCTCCAAAACTCTCACGATGTTGAACCTTAATGATTTCCTATTATTCTAGAACTTCTCTAAAGTTCTGGAACTGATGGGAGTTATTTATTCTAACCAAATCCAGAGAATTTGCATCTACAACCCTTTCAATCAGAAAAGATGAGAAGATTTCGAACACGATCTAGGAGATTTATCCTACAACTATCTGATCAACCACAATCCGACTCAACATCTATTCTGGGCATGATTCGATTTCATCAGAATCATTGAGACAACTATGATTGTAAAATGTATATAAAAGTAGACCTGCATAGTAGATAGATAATATATAGAATATTATATGAGATAGAAATAGAACAGAGAAGAGAAATATAAACTAAGTACTTACATAATGTACGTTTTGTAATATCAAATGTTTTATCAATAAAATAGACATTCCTATTTGAGAGAATTCTGAGTTGTTAAATCCTGATTCAAGGAGGAGCAAGGACCCACTCCCCAAGGACCAGGATATTTGTTTATTTGCTATTTATATTTCTTCAAAGAAATAGCTTAGATCTGTTAATTCGTATTGTTTTAATTCTTTCAGCTTAAAATCTATTGTATACTTGTTCTTGCAGTGTTTAGATAGATTCTTATATTTCTTGTAATTGTTTTAAAGCATTCTAAATTGAGTGTGTTTATTTCCAACAACAAATGTGTTTACTTTCAAAAGCAAGTGTGTTTACTTTTAGAAGCAAGTGTGTTTCCATTCTCGCAAAGTGTATTTCCTTTCGATAAAGCTTTCAAAGTGTGTTTAATTTCAGCAATTTTTCATAGTTTGATTTAAATAAGGTTTTACCAAGAAGTCCTTAAGACACCGAAGAGATCCCTCGAAAATTCAAAAATAATAACAGTTAACTACTAGATCGATAAAATTACGCTTGTTGCCTATAGCTTTAGACACACCCCTGGTTTGATTGATCGAGATAAGAATGAATGGAATTAAGGAGATTTGTAGAAGCTATTCCAAAACAAGAGGTGGACCTAGAAAAGGAAAATCGGTGAAAAGTTTGAATCTAAATATGAACAAACTAATGGATGAGTTAGCAAATTTTAAAACAGACATTTTAGTGCAATTAACCTTTACTATGGATGGATTACAAGCTAAAGCAAATTCCAAAACTGAACCATTGGCTATTTATTGTCCTAGATGTAGGAAGAAGCATGCATTAAGAGACTATCCTTTGGATAAAATAGAAATGTGTCTTATTTGTGAATCTAAAGAACATGATATTGATGTTTGTTCTTTACTTCTAGTTATTAAGAATCAACTTAAACAAAACAAAGGCCTCATCTACAACAGAAGAATTGAATTTTGTTTAGAGATAACCTAACCAAGGGTAGTTTATGCCAAGATCAGCTCCTAATCCCTGGATGATGCCATGGGCTGCTTAGTTAGTACCACAAAATTGGGGACAACCACCTTGGGTACCTCAACCAAATTGGAACCCTCAAGATTGGGAAAATCAAGCTTGGTATGCTCAGGGACATCAACAACCATGGGTTGGTCAAGGAAATCCTTATGCTTGGTCACAACCTAGATGGAACCCTAGTAATTATGCTCAAGGAAGAACATATCCAAATTAGAATCAACAGGCCATCATGGGATCCCCTGCAAAAAATTCACAAACTGAGAATGTAGTCCAAACACAAATGCCAACATAGCCAATAGCAAATCCAAGAAACAAACAAACAACTCCTATTTATGGAACAAAACCAGAAAAATCAGTTGATTTACATGTTATGGATTGTAAGGATATTCAAACTAGATCTGGGAAAATCATTAACAGTCCACCCCTTATAATCACTGAAATGACAGAAGAAAATGAAATTCCTAGTACTTTTGTTCCAAACAAGGATATAGAAAGAAAAGAAAAGGAGCTAGATAACAACACTACTGAGACTCCATTTCCATAAACATTTTAAAAATCTATAGAACTCAAGGAGCCCGAATTGGTACAGGAATTAAGGAAATTGAATATTCAAATACAAATGTTACAAGCAATTAAGGACATTCCAGAATTGAACAAATTAATCAAAATATTATATACGAAAAACTTGGAAGGAAGAAACAAGACCCCAAGACTATCAAAGTAGATGGGAAAGTTGCTCATTTATTAGCAGGGAAAAATTTTACTTCCCACATATGGAGATCCTGGAAGTCCCGATACTTACTGTCTCTATAGGAAATAAGGATGTACATAATGTTTTGACAGATTTGGGAGTGACTATTAATGTAATGATAGTGGATACTCACGAAAACATTACCATTAACGGGTATACAACCTACTAATACCATATTGTAGATGGCGAGACCAATTTGTAACAAAACCGAAGGAATTATTGAAGACGTGGAGGTTATGGTGGAGTCACGGGAATATCCGGTTGAGTTCCTTATACTATAGGAAAAAGGTAAAACATTAGGTTATCCCATTATTTTGGGTAGACCATGGTTAGCTACATTTGCTACTTTAATTGATTACAAGTCAGGTGATATGACAATCTCAAATGGTAAGAACTCTAAACAAATTTCCTTATATTGTCGCGCACGACCTTTTACTACTAAAAAAATTATGGGTTGATTCTCCCGAAACTAATAAGAATTATTTGTCCTCATTGGCTATGATCACATTCGCAGGATCATGTAAGAGAAGTAGAAGAGATGATTAATCCACCATTGGAGGAGAACCAGTTGTCCTCAAAGAAATCATAAATAGTTCCAAAACTTGTTAACTTAGTTCCGAACTTGCGAACTTAGTTCCGGAACCCGTGACATTAGTTCTAGAACCTCGCGAACTTGGTTACGGAACCCGCAAACATAGTTTTCGAACCACCACATTTCATTCCGAACAAGACAAGATGAGTTCTCTTTGATTGAAAATAATTTCACTCCGGAGGAACGATATTTCTCGTCGAGAGAGGATGAATCGGTAGCTTCAGTTTCAAGTACATCAGGAAGTGGTGAAGAATTTCTTCAAAGTAGCAGTGACAAAGAATTGGGCCTGCAAAGAGATAAGTATCATAATTCTCATTATTGTCCTTTTTCCAGTATTCTATCTCAAGGAACTTTTGGAGATGTTGCTACATACCATATCTTTGTTAACACATGCATGTCTATTAAATAATTTAATGAAATCCTTCCCACAAAAGATTTCATCACATATTGGAACCAAACATGTTGAAATTCAACAAGGTAAAACTTTAAACATTAATTTGCTTGAAGGATGATGAAGAAGCCAAATTTTTATGTTCTAAAAGCCATACTAAAGATTTTGCTTGGGATTACAAAGACATGAAGGGAATTCACCCAAGTATCTACACTCATCACATCTATACCGAAAACATTAAACCGGTTAGCAACCTCAAAGAAGGATTAACCTAAAGCCTTAAGGGATATAGTCAAACAAGAAATTGAAAAGCTATTACAAGTAAGTTTCATCTACCCTATCTTAGATAGCAAAGTGGGTATCTTCTTGTAATTGTTCACAAAAAGAACAGAAAATGGAGAATATGTGTTGGCTATAGGAACTGAACAAGGCCATAATGAGAGATTATTTTCCCTTACCATTCATAGATCAAGTCCTAGATAAGCTTTCGGGTAAACAATACTTTTCTTTCTTGGATGGCTTGAGTGGGTATAATCAGATCGAGTTGTTCTTGAAGATTAGGAAAAACTACACATACATGTCCATGGGGAACGTTTGCCTATATGGTGTTACCATTTGTTTTATGCAATGCTCCCTGCAACTTTTTAGAGAGTTTTACTTGGAATCTTTGTTGATCTAACAAATTATTGTGTTGAGGTATATATAGATGACTTCACCTTGTACACGAGAGATACATTTGAAAATGCTTTCAAAAATTTGGACAGAGTGTTAACAAGATGTGAACAACACAACCTATCTCTTAGTGATGAAAAGTGTTTGATGATGGTGGATGAGGGCATTGTATTAGGACACGATATTTCAAAAAAGGAATTCAGGTGGATCAAAACAAAATTAGGTTTATTTCAGATTTACCTATTCCTCATACCCCCATAGATATCAAATCATTTCTATGACATACTGGGTACTATAGGCGCTTTATAAAATATTTTAGTAAAATTGTTGCCCCATGTTTAATTTGCTAACCAAGGAACTGTGATTTTCTTTGGGATGAAAAGTGTCAACATGCTTTTGAAGAAATTAAAGACAAATTAATCAATGCCCCAATATTCAAAGGACCTAATTGGGAAAATCTATTTCATATCCAAACAAATTAATCAAATTATTCCATTGCTTTTGTAGTATTGGTACAGAAAGATGAGGAAGGAAAGATGTATGCCATTTATCTTAGCAAGAATCTTACCCCCTTTGAAAATAACAACACCACCATCGAAAAAGAATTTCTTGCTATGATTTACGCAATCAATAAATTCACACATTACATTATAGGGTACAAGATATTTATACACATAGATCATTCAAAAATTAAGTATTTAATGAACAAACCAGTGGTTGGAGGAAGAATAATTAGATGGTTATTACTTTTGCAAGAATTTGATATTACCATTATGGAAAATCTAGTTAAATATAATGTGGTATCTGATTTTTTGTCAAGACTAACCACCACAGGGGAGCAAGATCCAGTCAATGATAACTTTCTAGATGAACAATTGTTTGCAATCTCAACAAGTACACCATGGTTTGCTGATATGGAAAATTATCTTGCAATAGGGAAGTTTCCTCCTTCTTTCACTAAGAAACAAATAAAGAAGTTAATTAAAACCTAGTGCACAATTAAAATGGTTAAATGGAATGTTATTTAAATGTGGTCCTAATTTTGTCTTACGCAGGTGTGTAAGAGAGGATAAAATCTTTGACATCCTCGAGCATGTCATGATGAACCAAGTGGAGGGCACTATTTAGTGAAAATAACGGGTCATAAGATACTTAAGCATTGGTTATTATTGGCCATCTCTATACAAGGATGTGAAGTGATATATACAGAGGTGTGATCCTTTTCAAAGGATGGGACAACCAATTTTCACCGATGGAATGCCTCTTCAACCTCAAGTTATGGTTGAACCATTTGAGAGATGGGGATTGGATTTTGTTGGTCCCTTTAATCCTCATTCCAAAGGGAAGGAATATATTATTGTGTGTACTGACTATGTGTCAAAAGGGCGAGAAGTGCGAGGCATTGAGAAATGCCACCGAGGAAATAGTTGTTGATTTCCTTTGGAATAAAATTATGATAAAGTTTAAAGCAATACGGAGCATAGTTTCAGGTCGGGGACCACAATTCATGTCTAATATGATCTAATATTTCACAAGGTATTACCAAATCAATCATAGGAAGTCATCTCCTTACCACCCGTAGTCAAATGGACAAGCTAAAGTGACAAATAGAAAATTGGAGAACATCCTTACTAAAACAATTGAAGCTAGGAGAAAATATTGGGTAAAGAGACTACTGAAGGTATGCGGGCTTATAATACTCACCATATGAATTAGTCTATAGGAAAAATCTCTTGTTTCCTATAGAGTTTGAACTTCAGCCATTAGGGACAGTAGTGAAGGTGGGAATTGAGTTGAATGTAGCTCAAAAAGAAAGAATCCTTCAACTCAATGAGTTGGATGAATTAAGGATGGAAGCACTTTAACAGATAGAGATAATTCAAGAGAAAAGGAAGCAATGACATGACACACATATCAAGAAAAGGAAATTCAAATTAGGAGACTAGGCATTGCTGTTTGATTCTAAGTACCAAAAAATCAAGGAAAAATTAAGAACCAGATGGTTGGGGCCCTATCAGATTGAGTAGATATTTCACAATGGTTCTATTGATTACTTCCCCTTGATGGAAGCAGTAGAACACTCTTGGTTAATGGACATAGGTTGAAACTCTATAGGAAGTCTCCCACTAAGGATGAATTCTTGAGGAAGATTGAATAAGACATAGAAGTTGATCATATGGAAGAACCCGGTTCTTCCAAAATGATCAAATAACAAGATGATAGATCCGAGAATAAAGGAAGAAATAAAAACTAGCGAATGGCATTTTCTTCCACAAAAAAATTAATAATAAATAAATATAAATAAAAATAAAAATAATTCTCTTAAAGGTCAATTGAAACTAGCAAATGGCGGTTGATCTCTTTTGGCTAGTTCAAATAAGGGAATTCTTTTGAATTCTAGTTGTCTTATCTAATCATGTTTTGTTCCACTTGTAGGAATGACGAGTCATCATAAAGAAAAGGGTTACATTATCAAGGGTGGTAATTATATCTTTTAACCATATTTAAGGTTGATTAAATGTTTGCATGTGTGATTTCACTTAATTTAAAATTTGGTATGATGATTCATCTATTTATACATTATGATTACAAGTGTGTAATCATGAAGTTGATTTGGATGTAATAAGTGGTGGCATGGTTATCATTAATAACAATAATTTCAAATTCAAGTGAAATAAGTTGTGGAGATATTTTGAGGAAGGACCGGTGAAGTAAGTTTGTGTCGACAACAAAGAACAGAGAATTTAAGAGCTAAGAACGGAGGTTCCGCAGCCTAAGAACAAAAGTTACTCAGTAGTGAAAGTAAATCGGGTTCTGCAGCTAAGAAAGAGGGCATATAACCAATTTGCAAAAAATCAAAAGAGACAAAACTCAAGCCAATATGAGGATTAAAAAGAAATCAGAACTAGAGGATGATTCCTAGCTACTCACGAATGAAGAAGTGACATCCATCTTTGAGCATGTAGGATGGCTAGAGTTCCTAAAGAAATTTTAGGGCATAGTGATGAATTGGTAAGAGAATTTGTCATAAACCTAGAGCCATCCAGGAAAAAGGTGAGAAATATCTTTATTCATTTTTATATAAATATAGTAAGTAACGTGTCTAGAGTGCCAATTGTGCATGTCCCACAACCTGCCAAAGGGACTTTGAAAGAATTGGTTGAATTCTTCTGCAAGAAGGCAAAACTTAACCCAGTACATCTACAATACAAAAAAAATCATAAAAGGGGTTGAAGGGCTAGTTTTTCAAAACCCTTTGATAGGGTAGCGATTTGGATGGTAAAATATTTAACTGTGATGGTCAATTTGGAGTGCTGTGGAAAAAAGTCGTAAAAATACTCATATATTTGAAGTATCGAGCCACAAAACTTGAGTACATAATAAACCTTCTAGGGTTTCTTTTTTATTCTATCCAGGCCATGGCTCGGAGGTATTCTTGGGGTGTTGGGACAATCGGGCATCACGATCTAATTCATTTAATATGCCAACACCATTTTTCGTCAAAGAAGAATGGAGAAGAAATTTGGGACAAATTTCTTGGTAAGTTTAAGAAAAACCATAATATTATTAGAAGTACAATTCCATGCCCATTCTCTCCTTTAACTAATTTGGAAATTGATGCCATTTGTAGAAGAACAGAGGGAAATTAAAAGAAAAATATATCAAAAAGAAGAAGGTTAGTGAAAAAGATCAAAATAGTAGAGCCTTCTATACATGTGAAGGAAATTTGCTTCATCTGCAATGACTTCAAGGAGCCAATATCTGTCTTTTATGGTGATATCTCACCCATGTAGGAGAAAGGAAGAATAGTAAGAAGAAGATCTAGAAGGAAATCCACCGTTGGGCATGTTGAAATTCCCCAAAGAAGAAAAATTCATAAGAGGTCTAGGGAAACCCCAGAGGGAAGGAGTGAGTAAGAAAGGATGGAAAAGGAAGCTGCTTGACATTTTGGGCAGCATGGCCATGACTCCTTCTGAGTCAAGTCAAGCTGAAATGGACAGAGGAGAAGAAAGATTTTAAGAGTAGGATTTTCAGGAATTGGTGAACCTTCAACATTGCCACATGAAGAAGAAGAGTTGGAATCCTTGAGAAGAAAAGGAAATTTTCCTTTAATAGAGGAAGAATGCCCAACTCCTCAAGTAATTGGAGAGGAAGAAGAAAGACATCAAGTTAAAAATGAGGCTTTGTTCTTATCTAGAGTAGATCTCATTATCGAGAGAAAAAGATAAGGAATTATATTTCTTCAAACTCAAATTGGAACAAAGGGAAATTCTCATTGGAGAGCTAACAACTCATCTTGTAGCCAAGCGAGGGAATTATCAGCAACCAAGAAACAACTAATAGAAAAGATGAAGAATTTCAAACTTCTAGAAAAGCAGAGTGTTGTGTCCACAATCTCTATACATACTAAGTTAACCTATTTTCCACTCAAACACCATGGAGTGACACTTGCACGGGAACTCGGAGAAGCTAAAACATCAAATGAATAATTAAAAACCAATATGGAAGAAGAGATGAAGTTAAGAAAAGAATGGGAAGAAAAATTTTATAAGGAGGAAGGAAATAAATATAAATGTCTTGGAAAAATTCATATGTTCCGTATTATGAGTGAAAAATTGATTTCTTGCAGGATGCCCTCTCCGCATATAGTGTGTTTTAGAAGAGCAGTTCATTCATTAGAGTACAGTTAAAATTTGCATTTAGGATTCCACATGAACTAAAAGATGAATCTGAATTCATGGCGGCTTACTCTCTATCTAGTCTGAGCAGAAAAATCTTCTGTGTGAATTTTATCTTTGTAATTTTGTGATAGAGAAAAACACATGATTTATGATCAATTTGTATGTAGGGAGAGCCAACTCAATGCATTTGTATTTTTACGTAAAACCATATTGCATGGAAGGAAAGGGAATCTAAATTTTTATTGAAAGCTAGCTAAACAGTCTATGTATGAGAGCTCATTATGGTAAACACTCTTCCTTCCGCAAACATTTTAGAACTCATGCCTTTGATGAGAGATTCAACACACACTATCTTGTGATTACGTGAAAGATTATTGATGCCTTCACCTCCATGAGGAGGAAAAGTTTGAAGATATTTATGAAGAATGATCAAAGAGGTGGGAACTCCTTACTATTTCCTTGAGAAGAAGGGAAGTAATTTCCCCTACAAATCTGATCTGGAGTTTAGAAAGGGCAAAGGCATTATGCACAATAATTCCCCAAGTCAATGAAACCTACGGGAAAATATGGATGGGAATGCGAACAAGGCCCCCTTTACTTCTCACCCCCATCTCTCCTTGGAAAAATAGAGAACCTTAAGACCCTACTGAATTTGAACAGTGGGAGAGGAAAATAGAAAGGAGCAGGGTATAGTACATCTAAGTTTAAACATTAGAAAATATAGTTTCAGCCATTTGATCTAAGCAATCAAATGGAATGCGAATCTATAACCCATCTTTTGAAGAATGAAGTTTGTAAAGGGACTTACAAACAAGTTTGGAGGAAATGATTAGGCCAGAATATGTCTGATTAATGTATAATATATGATCTCATCTTACTCTCATTTTTATTAAGTTTGATTGCATTGTGTGACTTTTGGTTGATCTGATATGAGTTAGGATGTCATTGTCTATATTTTGATTGATTGTGATTCTAATGTTAAAATCTCTAGAATTCTTGATGAAGTGTGTGTTTGAAATTTAGTTTTGTAATAAAGAAAGTCTAATCAGTCGAGGAAATGAAGCAAGTAGCATTCAGTATGTTTTTAGTAGCATCTGTTCCTACACAGCTTAGTTCAGGAACTTCTAAGATAGTTTCGGAACTCCATCACACAGTCATCATCTAGTTTTAGAACTTTTGGACTTAGTTTTGGAACTCTAGTATTTAGTTTACGGAATTTTCAGACTTAGCTCAGGAACTCTTAGGGATAGCTCTGGAACTCTCACGGTGTTGAAACTTAATGATTTCTATGGTTGGAACTTATCGAAGTTCCGAAGCGATGGGAGTTATCTATTCTAACCACATCCAAATAATTTACATCTACGAACCTTTCAATCAAGAAAGGATGAGAATATTTCGAACGCAGTCTAGGGAAATTTATTGTATAACTATCGATGAACCAAAATCCGATTCAACATCTATTGTGGGCATTATTCAATTTCATGAGAATCGGTTAAACAAGCGTGATTATAAAATGTATATAAAAGCATACCTGCAGTAGATAGATAATATATAGAATATGATATGAGATAGAAATAGAATAGAGAAGATAAATATAGACTAAGTACTCATATCCAGTACATTTTTAATACCGAATGTTTTATCAATAAAATAGTCACTCTATTTGAGAGAATTTCGAGTTGTTAAATCTGATTCGAGGAGTAAGGGCCCACTCCCCAAGGACCGGGATATTCATTTATTTGGTATTTATTATTTTTCAACAAATAGCTTAGATCTGTTAATTCTGTGTTGTTTTAATTCTTTTGTTTAAATTTTGTTGTATACTTGTTCCTATGGTGTTTAGATAGATTCTTATATTTCTTGCAATTGTTTTCAAGCATTCTAAATTGAGTGTGTTTATTTCCAACAGCAAGTGTGTTTACTTTCAGAAGCAAGTGTGTTTCCATTCTACATAGTGTGTTTCCTTTCGGCAAAGCTTTCAGTGTGTTTACTTTCAGCAAGTTTTCATAGTTTGATTTAAATAAGGTTTTACTAAGAAGTCCTTAAGACATTAAAGAGATCCCCCAGAAAATACAAAAATAACAACAATCAACTACTAGATCGATAAAATTACTCTTGTTGCATATAGCTTTAGACACACCCCTGGTTTGATATGACATCAACAAAATGTCGATTAAATGAAAGGAATAATGACACCCATCATTTTTGGCACCATTTTCGGGGACACTAGTTGGAAATTTCTAATTAAGTGTTAGCAAGAGCAACAAATCATACATCTAGTAGTTAAAGGATCTTCCCCACTATATCACAAAATATATGAGTAGACCAAGAGACTCACAAGGTAGATTCCTCCCAAAAACATCTTCACAAGAATTCATAACAACCTTTAGTCAAAGTAAGGAAATTGATCAATAATTGGAAGAACAATCATCCCATGTCTCGACAAGAAACAAAATTGACATTTTGGAATTCTTAGATATGTCACTGAAGGAAGTGGAAATTTTAGGAGAAGGCTTATTACTCAAGATCCATTTAAGCCGAGTTTTGATTCTCAATTAAGTAGTCAACCTCCTACTCCTGGTTTTTCACCTTCCCTAAGGCATAATTCTTACCACATTGATTGGGAGGAAAATTTAGAAAATATTTTTAAATGGAATGAGAAGCTAAAAGAGCACACGAAAGGACCTTTACTTATCAATCCAATTGGGAGATGATGATACATCAATGAAAAATATCTCTCCTACAAATTTACCCACATTTAGAGGGATTTCATCGAGGATCTTGACCAATTTCTGTTTGAGTTCAAGGTCATATGTCAAACCTATGATTATAAGACAGATAATCAAAAACTCAAGTTGTTTCCATCCACTTTGAAGGATGCGGGAATGAGGTGGTTCATGGGATTACCATCCAACTCTATTAGCACTTAGGCACAAATGGAGACCGCCTTCCTAAACAAATACTGGATTATTATAGAGGGAGAAATAGGAAGGAAGAATTCCTCAAAATCAAGCGGAGGAAGAGCGAAAACATAGAAGACTATTTAGATAGATTCCTCTTAGTTAGCAAAAGATGTGGATTTTTTCTTTCAAAGGAGTTAAGTAACACCATTTTTTTAAAGGTTTGGATGACGAATCTAGGAAGCCCTTAACTTGATAGGATGTGGAGAAATTGATTAGATAAGAATGAATGGATTTAAGGAGATTTGTAGAATCTGTTCCAGAACAAGAGGTGGACCTAGAAAAGGAAAATTAGAGAAAAGTCTGAATCTAGATATGAACAAACTAATGGATGAGTTAGCAAATTTTAAAAGAGACATTTTGGTGCAATTAACCTCTACTATGGATGGATTACAAGCTAAACCAAATTCCAAAACTTAACCATTGGCTATGTATTGTCCTAGATGCGGGAAGAACCATGCATTAAGAGACTATCCTTCGGATAAAAGAAATGTGTCTTATCTGTGAATCTAAAGAACATGATACTCATGTTCGTTATTTACTTCCTATTATTAAGAATTAACTTAAAAAAACTAGTGCCTCATCTACAACATAAGAATCGAATATTGTTCGAGACAACCTAACCAAGGGAATTTTATGCCAAGATCAGCTCCTAATCCCTAGATGATTCCATGGCTACTCGATCGATACCAAAAATTGGGTAAAACTACCTTGAGTACCTCAACTAACTTGGAACCCTCATGATTGGGAAAATCAAGCTTGGTATGCTCAAGGGCATCAACAATCATGGGTTGGTCAAGGAAATCCTTATGCTTAGTCACAACCTAGATGGAACCCTAGTAATTATGCTCAAGTAAGAACATATCCTAATCAAAATCAACAAGACTCCACGGGATCCCCCGCGCAAAATTCACAATCGATAATGTATTCCAAACACAAATGCCAACATTGTTAGTAGCAAATCCAAGAAACAAACAAACAACTCCTGTTTATAGAATAGAACCAGAAAAATTAGTTGATTTACATGTTATGGATTGCAAGGATATCCAAACTAGATCTAAGAAAATCATTAATCCACCCCTTACAATCAACGAAATGATAGAAGAAAATGAAATTCCTAGTATTGTTGTTCCAAAAGAGGATATAGAAAGAAAAGAAAAGAAGCCAGATAGCAACACTATTGAGACTCCATTTCCAAAGAGATTTAAAGAAGCTATAGAAATCAAGGAGTCTAAATTAGTACAGGAATTAAGGAAATTGAATATTGAAATACCACTATTACAAGAAATTAAGGACATTCCGAGAATTGAATAAATTAATCAAAATATTATGTCTAAAAAAGCACTGGAAGGAAGAAGCAAGAGTGCAGAAGACTATGAAAGTAGTTGGGAAACTTGCTTTGATTTATTAGCGGGAAAAGTTTTACTTCCCAAATATGGAGATCTGGAAGTCCTATTATTTCTTTCTCTATAGGAAATAAGGATTTACATAACATTTTGATAGATTTGGGAGTGGCTATCAATGTAGTGATAGTGGATACAATAAAAAAATTACCATTAATGGGTATACAACCTACTAATACCATATTGCAAATAGTAGACCAGTCTGTAACAAAACCAAAAAGAATTATTGAAGATGTGGTAGTTATGGTGGAGTTGTGGGAATATCCAGGTTGACTTCCTTATACTTTAGCCAAAAGGTAAAACATTGGGTTATCCCATTATTTTGGGTAGACCATTATTAGCTATAGTTGTTGCTTTAATTGATTACAAGTCAAATGAAATGATGATATCAAATGGTAAGAACTCTAAACAAATTTCCTTATATCCTACTACATAACCTTTTACCGATAATCATGAACAATTTTGGTCTAATTCTTTTGAAACTAATAAGAATTTTTTTCTTCTTTGGCTATGATCACATTGCGGGATCATGTAAGAGAAGCATAAGAGATGATTAATCCACCATTGGAGGAGAACTAAGCTGTCCTTGAAGCAATCAAAAATAGTTCGGAACCTGCGAACTTAGTTCGGAAACCAAAAACTTAGTTACGGAACCCGGGAACTTAGTTTGAAACCTACGAACTTATTTTTGGAAACTGTAAACATAGTTTGGAACCACCACATTTAGTTCGGACCATACAACAATAGTTCTCTTTGATTGAAAATTATTTCACTCCGGATGAGCGAGATTTCTCATTGGGAGAGGATGAATCGAGTAGTTTAAGTTTCAAGTACATCACGAAGTGGTGAACAATTTCAGGAAAGTAGCGGTGACAAACAATTGGGTGCTAAAGAGATAAGTATCATAATTCTAATTACTATGCTTTTATAAGTATTTTGTCTTAAGGAAAATTTGGAGATATTCTACATACCATATGTTGTTACCACATGCATGTCCATTAAATAATTTAATAAAACCATTCCCACAAATCAGTTCATCACATATTAGAACCAAGCATGTTGAAAATCAACCGGGTAAAACTTTAAACATTAACAATTGCTTGAAGGATGATGAAGAAGCTAAATTGTTTGATGTTTTAAGAAAACATACTAAAGATTTTTCTTGGGATTACAAATACATGAAGGGAATTCACCCAAGTATCTACACTCATCACATCTATATTAAACACATTAAACCCAATTTAGGTAGCCTCAAAGAAGGATTAACCCATCTTTAAGGGATATGGTCAAACAAGAAATTGAAAGACTATTACAAGTAGTTTCATCTACCCTATCTCGAGATAGCTAGTGGGTTATCTCCTCTTGTAATTGTTTGAAAAATAATGGAAAATGGAGAATATGTGTTGACTATAGGGAACTGAACAAAGCCACAATGAGAGATTATTTTTCCTTACCATTCATAGATCAAGTCCTAGATAAGCTTTCAGGTAAACAATACTTTTCTTTCTTGGATGGATTTAGTGGGTAAGATCAAATCGAGTTGTTGTTGAAGATCGAGGACAAAACTACATTTACATGTCCATGGGAACCTTTTCCTATAGGGTGTTACCATTTGGTTTATGCAATGCTCCTGCAAATTTCTAGAGAGCTGTACTTACAATATTTGTTGATCTAACAAATGATTGTGTTGAGGTATATATGGATGAATTCATTGTACACGGAGATACATATCAAGATGCTTTGAGAAATTTTGATAGAGTGTTAACAAGATGTGAACAAAACAACTTGTCTCTTAGTGATGAAAAGTGTTTGATGATGGTGGATGAGGGGATTGTATTAGGACACAATATTTCAAAAAAAGGAATTTAGGTGGATAAAAAATAAATTATGATCATTTCAAATTTACCTATTCCTTATACCCCCAGATATCAAATCATTTCTAGGACATCTTTGGGTACTTATGGACGCTTTATAAAATATTTGAGTAAAATTGTTGCCCCCATGTTTAATTTGCTAACCAAGGACTATGACTTTTTGGGTTGAAAAGTGTCAACATGCTTTTGAAGAAATTAATGACAAATTAATCAATGCCCCAATATTCGAGAGGACCTCAATGGGAAAATCCATTTCATATCCAAATAGATGCCTCAAATTATTCCATTGGTGTAGTATTGGGACAGAAAGATGAGGAAGGAAAGATGTATGTTATTTATTATCTTAGCAAGAATCTTACTCCCACTGAAAAGAATTACACCACCACTGAAAAAGAATTTCTTGTTATGATTTATGCAATCAATAAATTCAAACATTACATTACAGGGTACAAGATATTTGTACACACAGATCATTCAACAATTAAGTATTTAATGAACAAACCAGTGGTTAGAGGAAGAATAATTAGATGGTTATTACTTTTGCAAGAATTTGATATTACCATTATGGACAATCCAGGTAAATCTAATGTAGTATTTGATTTTTGTCAAGACTAACCACCACAAGGGAGAAAGATCCAGTCAATGATAACTTTCCAGATGAACAACTGTTTGCAATTTTAGCAAGTACACCATGGTTTGCTGATATGGAAAATTATCTTGCAACAGGGAAGTTTCCTTCTTCTTTCACTAAGAAACAAATAAAGAAGTTAACTAAAACCAATGCAAACTTCAAATGGTTAAATGTAATTCTATTTAAATGTGGTCCCGATTTTGTCTTACGAAGTGTGTAAGAGAGGATGAAATCTTTGACATCCTCGAGCATGTCTTGATGAACCAAGTGGAGGACACTATTAAGTGAAAAGAACATCTCATAAGAGACTTGACACTAGTTATTATAGGCCATCTCTATACAAGGATGTGAAGAGATATATCAAGAGGTGTGATCCTTGTCAAAGGATGGGTCAACCAACTTTCACCAATGAAATGCCTCTTCAACCTTAAGTTGTGGTTGAACTATTTGAGAGATGGGGATTGGATTTTGTTGGTCCCTTTAATCCTCCTTCACAAGGAAGTAATATATTCTTATGTGTAATGACTATGTGACAAAATGGGCAAAAGTGCGGACATTTATAAATGCCTTTGAAGAAGCGATTGCTGATTTCCTTTGGAACAGAATTATGATAAATTTTGGAGCACCAAAGAGTATAGTTTCATATTAGGGACCACAATTCATGTTAAATGTGATCCAAGCTTCCACAAGGTATTACCAAATCAATCATAGGAAGTCATATCCTTACCACCCATAGTCAAATGGACAAGTTGAAGTAACAAATAGAGAATTGTAGAACATCCTTACTAAAACAGGTTGAAGTTGGGAGAAATGATTGGGAAAAGAGACTACCTAAATCATGCGGGCTTATAATACAACTTGGAAAACTACAACATGGTTTTCATGATATGAGTTAGTTTATGGCAAAAATCCCTATTTTCCTATAGATTTTGAACTTCAGACATTGAGGACAATAGTGAAGGTGGGAATTAAGTTGAATGCAGCTCAAAAAGAAATAATCCTTGATTCAATGAGTTGGATGAATTAAGGATGGAAGCACTTCAACAGAGATAGAGATAATTCAAGAGCAAAGGAAGCAATGGCATGACACACATATCAAGAAAATGTAATTCAAAGTAGGAGACTAGGCATTGTTGTTCGATTCTAAGTACCAATAATTCAAGGGAAAATTGAGAACAGATGGTTGGGACCCTATCAGATTGAGTAGATATTTGACAATGGTTCTATTCAGTTACTTCCCATTGATGGTAGTAGTAGAACACTCTTGGTCAATGGACATAGGCTGAAACTCTATAGGAAGCCTCCCACTAAGGATGAATTCTTGAGGAAGATTGAAGTAGACAAAGAATTTGATCATATGGAAGAACCTAGTTCTTCCAAAATGATCAAATAACCAAATGATAGATCCAAAATAAAGGGAAGAAGATGAAAACCAACAAATGGTGTTTTCTTCCCCAAAAAATAAAATAAAAAATAAATAAAAATAAAAATAAAATAATTCTCTCAAAGGTTAATTGAAAACAAACAAATGGTAGTTGATCTCTTTTGGCTAGTTCAAATAAGGGAATTCTTTTGAATTCCAGTTGTCTTATCTAATCATGTTTTGTTCCACTTGTAGGAATGACGAGTCATCATAGCAAAAGGGTTACATCATCAAGGACAATAATTATATCTTTTAACTTATTTAGGGTTGATTAAATGTTTGCATGTGTGATTTGACTTAATTTAAAAGTAGGTATGATGAGTCATCTATTTATACATTATGATTACAAGTGTGTAATCATGAAGTTGATTTGGATGGAATAAGTGGTGGCATGGTTATCATTAATAATAATTATTTCAAACTCAAGTGAAATAAGTTGCAGAGATATTTTGAGGAAGGAGCAGCGAAGTAAGTTTGTGTTCGTATCAAAGATCGAGAGAATTCAATGGCTAAGAACGTAGGTTCCAAAGAAAAGAACAGAGGTTCCATAGCCAAAGTCTTCATTTTTTCAGCAAAGAAAGAGGGCCTACAACCAATTTACACAAAATAAAAAGAGACAGAACTCGAGCCAATATGGGGATTAAAAAGAAATCAAAACCAGAGGATGATTCCCGGTGCTTTGCAAACGAAGAAGTGGCTTCGATCTTTGAGCATGTCAGATGGCTAGAGTTCACGAAGATATTTTCAAGGCATAGTGATGAATTTATAAGATAATTCATCATAAACCTAGAGCAATCCAAGATAAAGGTGAGGAATATCTTTATTCCTTTTTCTATGAATACTATAAGTAACATGTCTAGAGTGACAATTGTGCATGTCCCACAACCTGCCAAAGGGACTTTGAAAGAACTAGTTAAAGTCTTACTGCAAGGAGGTGAAACTTAACCCTAGTACATCTACAATACAAAGAAAATCATAGAAGGGGTCAGAAGGGCTAGTTTTCCCAAACCCTTTGATAAGGTAGCATTTTGGATAGTAAAATATTTAACTTTGTGATGGTAAATTTGGGTCCTGTGGGAAAAAAGTCCTAAAAATGCTCATATATATGAAGTATGGAGCCACAAAACACGAGAACATAATAAACCTTCCGGGGTTTCTTTTTATTCTATCAAGACCATGGCTCAGAGGTATTCCTGAGGTGTTGGGAAAATCATGCATCATGAACTAATTCATTTAATATTCCAGCACCATTTTCACAAAGAAGAATGGCAAAGAAATGTGGGAAAATTTTCTTGGCAAGTTCAAGAAAAACCCTAATATTATTAGGACAATTTCATCCCCATTCTCTCCTTCAACTAATCTTGAAATTGATGCCCCTATAGAATAACAAAGGGAATGGAAATAAAAATATACCAAAAAGAACAAGGTCGGTGAGAAAGATTAAAAGAATAGAGCCTTTTGTACCTATGAAGGAAATTCCTTCTTTTGCAGTAGCTTCAGAGGAGCCAATATCTATCTTTGACGGTGATAGCTCACCCATGCAGGAGCAAGGAAGAATAGTAAGAAGAATCTCTAGAAGGAAATCCACCGCTAGGCATGTTGAAATTCCCGGAGAAGAAAAATTCATAAGAGGTCTAGGAAACCCTAGAGGGAAGGAGTTTGCAAGAAAGGATGGAAAAGGAATCTTGACATTTTATTCGGCATGGCCATGACTCCTCCTTAGTAAATTCAAGCTGAAATGGACAGAGGAGAAGAAATATTTGAAGAGCGAGGATTTTACTGAATTGGCTGAACCTTCAACATTGCCACATGAAGAAGAAGAGTTGGCATCCTTAAGAGGAAAAGAAAAATTTCCTTTAATAGAGCAAGAATGCCAAAATCCTTAAGTAATTTAAGAGGAAGAAGAAAGACATCAAGTTAAACAGGCTTTGTTCTTGTCTAAAAAAGAGCTCATTATTAGAGAAAAGATGAGGAATTGGATTTTATCCAACTCAAATTGGAAAAAATTGGAATGCTCATTAGAGAGCTAACAACTCGAACTTTGCAACTAGGGATCGAGGAATTATCAAAGCAACAAAGAAACAAGCGATAGAAAAGAGGAAGAATCTCAGACTTCTAGAATAGAGTGTTGTGTCCACCTCTCCTGCACAAACTAAGTTAACCTATTTTCCACTCAAACAACTATGGAATGACACTTGCAGGGAACTCAGAGAAGCCAAAACATTAAATGAAGAATTGAAGACCAAGATGGAAGAAGAGATGAAGGAAAGAAAAGAATGGGAAGAAAAAAATTATAAAGAGGAAGGAAATAAATATAAATGTCTAGAAAAATTCATATGGTCTGTATTATGAGTGAAAAATTGCTTGCCTATAGGAGGCCCTCTCTTACATATAGTGTGTTTTTAGAAGAGCAGTTCATTCACTAGCAGCTATCAAGGATTGCATGTGGGCTTCCACATGAACTAAAAGATGAATTTGAATTCATGGTAGCTTACTCTCTATCTAGTCCTGAGTAGAAAAATCTTCTGTGTGAATTTTATCTTTGTAATTTTATGCTAGAGAAAAACACAGGATTTATGATCAATTTGTATGTAGGGGAGAGCCATCAATGCATTTTTCTGTTCTACAAAACCAAATTACATGGAAGGAAAGGGAATCTAAATTTTTATTAAAAGCTAGCTCAATAGGTCTTTGTATGAGAGCTCATTATGGTAAATCCTCTTCCTTCCTCACACATTTTAGAACTCATGCCTTTGATGAGAGATTCAAGACACACTATCTTTCCATTCTGCAAAAGAGCATTGATGCCTTCACCTCCTATGAGGAGGAAAAGTTTGAAGATGTTTATGAAGGATACTCAAAGAGGTGGGAACTCCTTACTATTTCCTTGAGAAGAAGGTAAGTAATTTCCCCTAAAAATCTGATCACGGAGTTTATAAAGGGCAAATGCGTTATGCACGATAATTCCCAAGTCAATGAAACCTATGGGAAAATATGGATGGGAATGCAAACAAGGCCCCCTCTACTTCTCACCCCCATGTCTCCATGGAAAAACAAAGAACCTTAAGACCCTACTAAATTTGAAGAATGGGAGAGGAAAATAGAAGCATGAGGAGAGGGTACAACACATCTAAGTTTAAACATTGAAAAATCTAGTTTCAGAGCCATTTGATCCGATCAATCAAATGGAATGCAGAACTTATAACCAAAATTTTGAAGAATGAAGTTTGTAAAGGGACTTACAAACAAGTAATTTTGGGGGAAATGATGAGGTCGAGAAATATGTCCGATTAATGTATAATATATGATCTCATCTTACTCTTCTTTTTATTAAGTTTGATTGCATTGTGTGACTTTTAGTTGATCTGATATGAGTTAGGATGTAATTTTATGTCTTTTGATTGATTGTGATTTTAATGTTAAAAGCTCTAGAATTCCTGACAAAGTGTGTGTTTGAAATTCAATTTTGTAATAAAGCAAGTCTAATCAGTCGAGGAAATGAAGTAGGTAGCGTTCAGTATGTTTTTGGTAGCATCTTTTCCTACACAACTTAGTTTTGGAACTTCCAAGCTAGTTCGGAACTCCATCACACAATCATCATCTAGTTCTGGAACTTTCGGACTTAGTTCCGGAACTCTAGTATTTAGTTCCGGAATTTTCGGACTTAGCTCTGGAACTCCTGGGGATAGCTCTAGAACTCTCATGGTGTTGAACCTTAACGATTTCCTATGGTTCTAGAACTTCTCTGAAGTTCTAGAACCAATGGGAGTTATCTATTCTAACCACATCTGGATAATTTACATCTATGACCCTTTCAATCAAGAAAGGATGAGAAGATTTCTTAAAGCGATTGACGGAGATTTATCCTATAGCTATCTGATCAACCACAATCTAACTCAAAGATCTATTTGTTGGACCATGATTGCCATTAGACAAAAACCCATAGGTATTAGTCTCGTGCTACAATTTCTGAGTTAGGATCTACGAGAAGTATTTAGTCCATGTCACGAAACTCACGGGAGCGCTGGACACACATGCCAAGAATCTCCCCCTCATCGTTACGAGTGAGTTTTGAACTCGAGACCTATCGCTCGATACCATTAGTTGGACCATGATTACCATTAGACCAAAACCCATAGGTATTCGTCTCACTACAATTGCAGAGTTAGGATCTATGAGAGGCAATTATTCCATGTCACGAAACTCACGGGGAGCTCGGACACACGCTAACACTATTTTAGGCATGATTCAATTTCATCAGAATCATTGAGACAACTGTGATTGTAAAATGTATATAAAATCAGACCTTGCAGTAGATAGATAATATATAGAATATGATATGAGATAGAAATAGAAGAGAGAAGATAATTATAGACTAAGTACTCGGATCTAGTATGTTTTGTAATACCAAATTTTTATCAATAAAATAGCCATTTCTATTTGAGAGAATTTTAAGTTATTAAATCTTGATTTGAGGAGGAGCAAGGGCCCACTCCCCCAAGGACCAGGATATTCATTTATTTGGTATTTATATTTCTTTAGAAAATAAATTAGATCATGTTGATTACATATTGTTTTAATTCTTTCAGTTAAACTCTCATTGTATACTTGTTCTGGTGTTTAGATAAATTCTTATATTTCTTGCAATTGTTTTCAACCATTCTAAATTGAGTGTGTTTATCTCAAACAGAAAGTGTGTTTGCTTTTAGAAGCAAGTGTGTTTCCTTTCGGAAAAGCTTTCAATGTGTTTACTTTTAGCAAGTTTTCATAGTTTTATTTAAATAAGGTTTTACCAAGAAGTCCTTAAGACATTGAAGAGATCCCCAGAAAATATAAAAATAACAACGATCAACTACTAGATCGATAAAATTACTCTTGTTGCATATGTCTTTAGATGCACCCCTGGTTTGATATGACATCAACAAGAAGTTGATTAAATGAAGGGAATAATGACACCCATCATTTTTCGCGCCATTCTTTGGGACACTAGTTGGAACTTTCTAATTAAGTGTTAGCAAGGAAACAAATCATACATCTAGTAGTTGAAGGATCTTCCCACTATATCATAGAATATATGAGTAGACAAAGAGAATCATTGGGTGGATTCCTCCTAAAAACATCTTCACAAGAATTCATAACATCCTCTTGTCAAAGTAAGGAAATTGATCAAGAATTGGAAGCACCATCATCCCCTATCCGACCAAGAGACTAACAGGTCGATTCCTCCCAAAAACATCTTCACAAAAATTCATAACAACCTCTAGTCAAAGTAAGGAAATTGATCAAGAATTGGAAGAACCATCATCCCATGTCTAACAAGAAATAAAATTGGCATTTTTGGAATTCTTAGATCACCACCGAGGGAAGTGGAACTTTAAGGAGAAGGCTTATTACTCAAGATCCATTTAGGCTGAGTTTTGATTCTCAATTAAGTAGTCAACCTCCTACTCCTGATTTTTCACCTTCCCTAAGCCGTACCACTTACCACATTTATTGGGAGGAAAATTTAGAAAATATTTTTAAAATGGAACGAGAAGCTGAAAGAGAACCTAATAGAACCTTTACTTATCCAATCCATTTGGGAGATGATGGTACCTCAATGAAAAATATTTCACATGCACATTTACCCACATTTAGAGGGATGTCATCGAAGATCTGGCCAATTTTTGTTTGAGTTCAACGTACTATGTCAGACCTATGATTATAAGATAGATAATCAAAAACTCAAGTTGTTTCCATCCACTTTGATGGATGCAACAATGAGGTGGTTCATGGGATAACAATCCAACTCTATTAGCACTTGGGCACAAATGGAGACCGCCTTGCGAGACAAATACTGAATTATTATAGAGGAGAAATTGGAAGGAAGAATTCTTCAAAATCAAGTAGGAGGAAGATGAAAACATAGAAGACTATTTAGACAGATTCCTCTTTGTTAGCAAAAGATGTGGATTTGTGCTTTCAGAGGAGTTAAGTAAAACCATTTTTCTTAAAGGTTTGGATGACGAATCTAGGGAAGCCTAAAGCTTGATAGGAGGTGGAGACATTGATTAGATATGAATGAATAGAATTAAGTAGATTTGTAGAAGCTATTCAGAACAATAGGTTGACTTAGAAATGGAAAATTAATGAAAAGTTTCAATCCATATATGAACAAACTAATGGATGAGTTAGCAAATTTTAAAGCAGACATTTTATTGCAATTAACCTCTACTATGGATGGATTACAAGCTAAAGAAAATTCCAAAAATGAACCATTGGCTATGTATTGTCCTAGATGTAGGAAGACAATTCCATCCACATTGGATTGTTCTAGACAAAAAACCTTAAAAATACTTAAACAACATCCAATGTAAGCTTCGAATGAAAATTAGAAAACATAAATCCTACTAACTTTAATAGATTTGAGTTATTGGACATAATTTCCTTCTCATTAGTAACTCTATAAGAGAAATCCCATAACAATATACATCAAATTTGTATTTTGGCCTTGATGTTCTTGTATGTTTTAGGTCAATGTAACAAATGGTACCCGTAACATAAGTAGAGGTGTGATATTTGGTTGAAAAAACGTAATTGGAAAATGTTAAAGTCTAACAAATTTTCATCAAAATTATAATCCAAAAGAATGTTAGAATTCTTCATATCTTTGTAAACAATTAAACTTACACTCATAATGAAGATATGGTTATCTTTATTTAGTACCATGAGCAATATTTAGTCAATTGTTCCAATCTAGCTTAATCTTCTTTGATGATACTATACAAAAATAACAATTAATTAAACACTTTTTATATTTTACAACAATCCATTTTTATATGAAGGTTAGATATTGATTGGACACATCTATTTCAAAAATTAATCTACAATGTACAAATCCATTTTCTTCAAAACATAATCATTTTACTCACCATGTAGGATGTCCCATGAGACTTTCATTTACCATGTAATCATAAAACATCAAGTTTACAAATGGATAACGTAAACATCCATGCATAATCTCAAGATTTCGATGCTTGAATCTTCCAATTGTTTCCACATCAGTTTAAAATGCAACAAGCTTAGTGGGTAGCGAGTGTACATTCTATTTATAGAAATTGTCTTATAAATATTTAAATCACATTTATAAACATTGCTTGTAGCACCATAACAAATTACATATTTATATTTAAGTTTTTAATTGTCATTATGTTGTCGTACATGTAAAGATCCATGTTCATGTGCGAGTATGACCTTCCTTAGAGAACCTAAATGTAATAAATATATGTGTCAATAAAGAAATTGTAATATGATATTGCTTTCTTATTTTTCATCTAATAATCTATACAATATGAAATCATGTCTATCCATGTTAGTTTTAACACCTTTCTCCATGTTGTTTGCAGATCCTTTTGTAAATACCTTTGGATGATTTGAATGGTACAGAGCTATAATTATGCACAATAGTAGTACTGAACCCTAACAGATGCAAACAATTGTCAGTTTTGAGATGGATGTTGTTCATTGCATTGGGCCACAATTTTGTTAGACAACATCATACATATCCAAGTTTTCCAAATTTTTGATAAAAATAGAAGAATGTCTCTAGAACCTGAGATATTTAAAAGACAACTACTATTTCTTGCATCAGTTAATTGATGATATCCAAAAACCATAAGAAACAAAACTGAATTGGTATGCAGAGAAAAGTTGTGTTTATATCTACACTGTATGGAGGAAAACATAAAAAGTTTTTAATGACAGGAATTTCCCTAGACAATTTTTGTAGGAGATGTTTCGTAAAGAAATATATCCATTTATGATATCTTCTATTATTAAGGTAAGAGAAATAAATTTATTCCTTTCTCAAAGACCTCCATAACTTTTGACAATGAAGATCTCCGAGGTTTCCACAATGATTTAGTATAACTCAATTTGTTTTACAACGATTGGAAGATAACAATCAATCCACTATTAGCTCCTCTACCCTAAAGTTGTCACGTATTATTTTTTACATTGATGGAAACATATCCTGTAATATATAGATGCTAGAATCCGTTAGTCTTCACTTCTAGTAAAAAATTGACAACTTCAAACAAACCAAATTTAATAGTGATTAATTTTTTAAATTGCTTAGTGTAATGTATAACAAAAACGTTTATTAATAATTTATTTTTTTTTAAATAAAGGAGGGTAGAAGGTTTCCTTTCCCTTTACAATTAATATATAATGAGAGGATCAATCTAAAAACTTGAATGATCCATCAAACCTTTGCTGAAAAATGCAAGGGCCTATGCCAAAAACACAAGTGGTTGGAAATACATAAAAATTTAGACCTAGTAAGATAAACAGGATGATTCGATAACAATGGAACTAGCATCGCTATATAACAAGAAAAACAAAGATATAGACTAGCGGATTTTAGAAGCACTTATTTAACTAAATGAGATGACACCTCCATGACCTCCACTTTAACAGGGATGAAATTTTTTTCCATTGGAGGTTCCTGAAAAATATGATCTTTTCATGTTGTATCGACTTTTTAACCAATCATACACCTCACAACCTTTCCGGAAAAGAATATCCCATCATGTTGGTTCTTGTCGTAGTAGAGAGAAAACATATCATCTAGGTCAGGGAAAGATGAGTGAAATATGTGTTTCCTTAGTCTCTCACCCCATTTGGACACACAAAACATGAAACACATTAAGATGTCAAACCATTTGTATAACTCTAAAAAAATGGCCATGTACACCAAAGCTTATTGTTTATAACGAGCATCGAAATCAAGGGCCATGGACGCACTCGATGTTTTGTCAATTTCCACTTTTATGTCAACCCTATATGTTGGCTTGATCCAATGGTGACCCATCTTTAAATCCCAATCCTACACCGGATGTATGATAAGAAGATGACAAATGAACATAGAAGCGGCTTACTCAGTATTTACCCTTGTACATCCTTCCGAGAGAAAGATAGGATGACTCCCTCAAAAATATCATTCTTCATTTCTATAAACAAATTCACAACTTCAAAAAAACAAAATTTAATAGTGACTAATTATTTAACTTGCTTAGTGCAATGCATAACAAAAAATGTTATTAATAATTACTTGTTTTTTAAAATAAAGTAGTAGGTAGAAGGGTCATTTTCCCTTTATATTTAATATATAATGAAATGATAAATCTAAAAACCCGAATGATCCATAAAACCTTTCCTAAAAAATGCAAGGGCCTATGCCAAAAACACAAGTTGTTGGAAATACATAAAAGTGCCAGACTAATAAGACAGATAGGATGATTCAATAACAATGGAATTGGTGACACTATATAACAAGAAAAACAAAGATAAAAATGACATATTTTAGAAGCACTTATTTAACTGAATCAGATGACACCTCCGTGACCTCCACTTTAATAGGGATGAAAATTGTTTCTATAGGAGTTCGAGAAAAGATGCTCTTTCCATGCAGCATCCCAACTTTTTAACCAATCTTATACCTCACAACCTTGCCGATGAAGAATATCCCAACGTGTCAGTTCTTATTGCAGTGGAGAAAACATATCATCCAAGTCAGGAAAGTGGAGTGAACTACATCTTTCCCTTAGTCTCTCACCCCATTTGGACACACCAAACACAAAACACATTAGGACGTCAAACCATTTATACAACTCTAAAAAAATGGCCACATCCATAAAACCTTCCCGTGCATGATGAGCATTAGAAAGAAAGGGCCACAAAGCATTCGATTATTTGTCCATTTTGTTCCCATTCCAACCCTACTGAGACTCACTTAATCTAATGATAATCCATCTTATAATCCCAATCCTATGCCCGATGTATGATAAGACGATGAGAAATGAACATCAAAGAAACTTTTGCATTTACCTCGTACATACCACCAAAGAAAGATATTCATCTACAAGTACTCCCTCAATCGCAACCAGTTCTTGCTCGATCGAATCCAAAAAATGGATTTCAAGTGGTGACACAAAAATTTAGTATAAAATCCCATTTCACTCACCGACACGGAAAGTTGCATAAAATGCAACATTGGAAAAGCCATGATAGATGAAATGAAAGCAAGTGAATAAACCTGAAAGGTGTGAAAATAAGGGAGAGTAGTTTGGTAAATATATGGAGTGAATATGCCATTGCATTCTTGTAATTAATACAAGCTTGCTAGGGGATTTAATATCAACCTTTATTGGAAAAGGTGATAAGTCCAGAAAATCAACATATTTATTTCCAATCTTATCACAAAACGCTTGGTCAGTCCCTCGTTTTCTATAAAATTCTTCTATTTAGAATCCTCCCAATATATAAGATTTAATATCCAATATGTAATTAATGAAACCATAAAAAAGGAATTTTAATCACATGATATTTTTATGGTAGAGTTAGCAATAATATGAGATTTGCCTCCAATAATTAAATTGTTACTATTCAAGTCATTAGCAATAGACCAACAATGTTCCAACACTCTAATTTATTGATTTATAAATTTATTAATTTACAACACTTCTAGTCATTATTCATGATATTAATTATGTGATTAACATCTCGTATGAAGGTCACCCTTTTTTTTTTCAGTTATGTTTCCAAACTCGCTTTGGGAATGGGAGAGAGGCTAACACACACATTTAACACTTAGACCCAAATTTTTGGTTTTCCTAGGCCAATAAAAATTTATGATTTTATCAAACAAACAATTCTATATCTTTGAGAATAGAAACCATATAAATGGATATAAGAAAATAGTATACCATAAAGATTAGATCAATGCAATATAAGTTTGTTATTTAATACTACGCTAGAATCATATTCACCTTCTCCTTGTGTATGTGGTAGATCATTTAGGTCTATTTGTCAAATATGGACATGACACTTCTTCATGTTTAAAATATGTACATATGTTACGATGATCTAACCTTGTCATACTATGTGGCTATGTTTATTACAAAAAAATGTTGATCATAGCAATAACAAAGCCTTCCCTTTCATTAACAAACAACACTTATTGGTTACAAAGAAATTATATTTATATAAAAAGATATGAATTCTTTTATATGCACAATATATCAAATGAGAACTACATAATGTGTCACCCTTCTCGAAGGTATGTATTCAAGGACTTGGCTCTGCTAAGGATAATCCATCAAATATAATATAATTACAAATAATGTCAATAAACTCGTTGAGATTATTGTTTACATTGTTAAAATGGACTTGTTGAAAACATAGGGGCTAATGGCCAATATCCTTCTCATCAATGAATAATTGATAAGCATTAAACATATATTTCTCTTCACAGACTCGGATCATTCATTCTTGAGCAATACACATGTTCATCTTAACCCTCAATTTTTAGTAAATTGTTTAGGAATATTTTGTTTTCTTGAGTTATTTCTTGAAATATCCATGGCAAGATGATCGGGATACATCTTCAAAGTTTAAAATATGTACTTCTATTTTTATTCAATTTCTTTGATACGAACGACATGAAAAATGCCTTGTGACCACATTTTATCCAATCAAATGATATATTTTACGAGCGTTATGTTCAAGTAAGTATTAGATCTTAAGCGTCCACTAAGAATTTTCTCAGTAATATAAACCTTGTTTTGATCTCTATTTTCAATATTAAAAAATAGTTTAGACTAGAGGTCGTTAATATATTCCTTTCTCAATAAACAATAAACAATAAATGTAGAGTGTTATGTTTTGTATGTATTCGAGCTTAGTGGTCCCTATGCATTTTCTTTAATATGAACTATTTTTTGTTCTCTATTTTTGAAATTAATAAATAGTTTAACCCTGAGACCTCTAATCTATTACTTTCTCAAACACCTCCATAGCTTTAGACAGTAAATAATTTTCGTATCTCACATATTTATCATCTAAATATTTTATGAAAAATGCCTAGCAACCAATAATATCTATTACTATGATCTATTATTAGAGAGTTATGTTTGAAATAAGATATTGTTTACCCTATTTTCTACCAAATCATTCCTTTATGAAAAATTCAAGCTTAGCGGTCACCAAGAATTTTCTTCTATCCAAACTGTTGATTCATCTCTATATTCAAAACTAAAAATTAGTCTAGCCTAACATCCATTAATCTACTCCTAATAAGTGGCGTGAGCTTAGCGGTCGCTAAGCTTCATCATTGATGTCGAATGATGTGTTAAAACATAAAATATGCTAAGGTGTGTGCCTAAAGAATCGATATGATGTTATATGAGCACCTGAAAAACATTTTTAATAACCATCTTTCTTCTCGACTATGCAAATACCTCTATAGGTTTTGACATTACAATTGTCCATATCTCACGTACATTTCATCGCAATATATGATTGAAAATTCATAGTGACCACTAATATCTTTTTTTATGATTTGTTATTCTAGTGCGATGAGCATGTTTTCCGCACAATCATCCCTTTCTGTAAGTATTTGAGCTTAGTGGTCACTAAACATTTTCTTTCATATGAATTGTTTGATTGATCTTATCCAAGTAATGGAGCTTAGTGGTCACTAAGTATTTTACTTTATACGAACCGATATAAATTATGTGTTAGACACAAAAAAATGTAATGAGTAATATAGAAGTTTTGATATCTTTCAAGGGTATGTAATTTCTCACTTGGTTGTGAAAGGTTTGTATAGCCAATAAGATATGATTATAGTAAATGAAAAATACTAGTGATCCAAAACTATAGAGATATCTATTTACATTGTTGGAAAGGAAACATAGGAGTTGTAGAGGTAATCGATTGCTTGAAGGCTTCGCTTAACAAATAAACGAACAACATATGACATGAAAAGTTGTTCATTAACACATATTGATAAGAATTACCTTTTTTCTATAAAATCAAAGTATTTATTATTTTGAATTCAGTTTTGCAAAATATCATTCTAATGGAGCTTCATCATCACTATTTTCTTTCATATCTATAAGGTACAAGTCAAATGATGGTGAAACGTAAAATTATTATTTAGTATTTCTAGAGTAAAGTGTAGATAACTCGAAAATATTTTTGATCACAAGACATATTATAAATTTCATGCCACGTGTCAAAATTTTAATGGATTACGCTTATAACTTGAGTATGCGGATTTTTATAGGTAAAAATTATTTGTTAATTCTATCCCTAATTTAAAAACTTCTTAATGAATGTGTCAATTCTATAATTGTGTAATTAACTAGTTCAAACTTGCGCAAGGTGCAACATTTTATTTGAATTTTTTAGATTAATGTGTACGATATTTAAAAATATTGAATTCACATTTGATAAAAATTAATAATAAATGAGGCATATATCACTCTCTTAAAATGTAAATTATTTATTACAAATGTTCATTTCTATTCTCCGGATCATTTTTATTAGTGTTAAATTAATATTTGACATTTTCCCCGAGTTCAACAATAAATAATTGTTGTTTTCTCACTTATTTCTAAAGTGAAATTAATAAATCTGATTTCCCGTATCCTACATTATCCCCAAATAAACTAGAATTATATTTTAAAAATATCGAATTCGATTTCTATTAAAATTAATAATAAATGTGTGTATAACACTCTCTTAAAATTTAAATTTTTGTTTACAAATGTGTACTTCTATTTTCTAAATGGTTTTTTAATATGCTCAAATTAATAGTTTTCATTTTCCCGCGAGTTCACAAAGAAACATTTATCATTGGCCCACTAGTTTCTAAAGTAGGTAGTATTAATAAATTTGATGTCCTTGTATCGCATGATATCCACTGAATTAATTATGAATATTAATGATGGATGAATTCAATGTTCGATATATGAAATCCCTCGAATTAAATGCAAATATTTAAAATATCAAAATCCCACACTTTCGCTTTAAGAAGGAAAATTCAAATTTTAAAATATTTCTATTCCCCCGTTTTTCCAATTTTCTCCATGTCTTTTGTTGAATGTATTGGGATAAAAATAATTACACTAGAGAAATATACACTAGGGTTTTTACTTTTTTAAATAATAGAAAAATAGCTCTTAAAAGTAGAATACAATATGCGCACGCATCAATTTACTAATCGATTGCTCGATTCCTAGCTGATTTTTGAACAAAAAGTTGAGGCAGTGATTATTATTTTTTTAGGGACACACAAACAAGACAAAAACTAGGATTATGGATAGATCATGGATATGAGTGTGGATCAAGATGACTGCAAATGAAGGAATCGAATGAGACAAGAAAAATAGGTCGAGATATAATCTCGTAGATAATTTTCTTAAGACAGGTTTACAAATCTTTAATAGAAATTATAAAGCACTTAAAAATTTGAGATACAACTAAATCATGTATTTATCAAAATCATATATGTTATTATATGTGTACTTTAGTATATGGCGAGAACTTTCACCTCTCTGTATTCACCTAGATTATGTGATACACGAGAATTAGCAGGAACTTGACAAGGTCATAACTTGAGCTCCGAGTGTCCATTTTTTTAAACCACATGTTTCTAGGAGACGAACGTAGTGGCAGGGTGCCCTATCGGTTGGGGCAAGTTTTGAAACATTTTCGGGCCCTAAATCCACCATCTTGAGGCCAAAAATTAGGATTTAAGTTGTAGTTTGGTTTTTTCCTATTTTTGGGCATTAGTTAATTTTAGTCTATTAGTTGCATTATGATTTAGAAAGTTGGAAATTCCTCTAATTTAGGAATGTAGAAGATTCTGGCAATTTCTGCACCCGTATGAATAAGCATGCGAACTTACTAAGAATAGCAGGTTCTAGAAGCTGCTAAAAAAGTAATTTCCACCACCTAGAGTAGATTTAGTCAAGTTAGTTAGAGTTTGCTTGGAAACTTGAATTGGGAGTTGTTTTTCCTATTTAGGAAACATTATAATTCATTATTCAATAACAAAGAAGGAGATATTTTCTTTTGGTGTTCATATTATTTGTAATATATCAATTTTGTTCATCATTTGGCTACATTATCTGGTATCAGAGCTAGTTCGAAGTCTATAAAAAAATGGCAGGAAGAGGAAGAGGATGTGGTATTTCCCATATGAATAGAAATATGCAAGATTTGCAAAGGCAAGTGGTTGGCTTGCGCTTGCCTTGCAATGATAACCTAGAGAGGAAATCAAGGTGGAGATGACACATATGAATAAGTGAAGAGGAGGAAATGTAAGCACCACCATTAGCTTTTGAAGAAAGGATGCTTTGAGCATTAGAAGGAAATAATGATGGGATAAGATTTGATGTTTCAAAGTATGGTGGTAGTCTAAAACCAGAGGAGATGATAGACTAGTTGACTAGCATGGGGAAAATTTTTGAGTGGAAGGCTATGTCAGAAGAAAATAAGGTAAAATTTACATGCAAAAATTGAAAGGTCAATCTATGTTATGGTGGGATCACCTACGTAAAGATGTTCAAGAAAGGGGAAAGAAATAATTAGGATGTAGAGTAAGATGGAGAAGAAGCTGAAAAATAAATTTCTCCCTGTGGATTATGCACAAACCCTTTACAGGAGGTTTCAGAATCTCGAAAAAACTTACAAATAGTGCAAGAATACACATATGAGTTCTACAATTTGTCCATTCATGTAGAGCATGAAGAAACCGAGAACAAATGGCTGCAAGGCATGTAAATAGATTAAAATTTTCTATTCAAGATGAGATAAGTATGGATAGGATTAAGAGCATGGAGGATGCCTATTAATTAGCCTTAAAGCCAAGGAAAAACAAAATCATCAAAGTTTTAGGAGATCACCTGGAATGAATAGGGGGGCCTCATCTTCCTTTCAAGGATGAGCTAGTTTCAACCAAGGTAGGGGAGAATCATCTCATGGATTGGAAAAGCAAGAGGATACAAGACAAGATTTCTAGAATCAACAAAGAGGAAGAGGATTTTCTAGGGCAGAGGATATGCTTGGTGATAGAGGATGGGAGGCTCCACAAATAACATTTGGTTTTTACGGATGTGGTGAAAAGTGCATCGGGCTTTTGAATTCTCGTATTCTTATACACATGACAAGAGGCAAGGAGATGCTTCAAGAATAAATATTGTTGAAGATGAACAAGTAGAAGATGAACAGGACTGGAAATTCCACCGATGTTGGAGAAAATCTTATGATCAAGAGGATGATGATTTCTCCAAGAAAGGAGTTCAAGGGGGATGTATGGCTATGTGTAAATATTTTCATAAGAAGATGCACTTCAGGAGGAAAGGTATGTAATGTTATTATTGATGGTGGTAGTTGTGAGAACATGGTTTCAAATGAGATGGTCGATAAATTGGGTCTACATTGTGAGAAGAATCCTAACCCTTATTGTATTGCATGGTTTAAGAAGGGTAATGAAGTTACTGTTGATAAGAGATGTTTAATAAGCTTTTCTATTGGGAACAGATTATAAGGATGAGATTTGGTGTGATGTTATTCCTATGGATGCATGTCATATGCTACTAGGAATACCATGGCAATTTGATAGAAAAGTTATTCATGATGGGGAAAGAATACTTATACTTTCTAGAAGGATGGCAAAAAATATTTTTCTACCTCTTAAGGAAGAGGGGAAGGCTGAAAATATGCTTTCTGCAAAGGAATTTGTGAAGGAGGCAAAGGCAACTAGTTTTTGTTATGCACTAGTCGTAAATAAGGATGAACCTGCAAGTGCACAAATACCAGTAGAAACAACAAAATTAATAGAAGAATTTTTGATGTTATTCCTGATGAGCTACCAGATGGGTTACCACCCAAAAGAGATATTCAACACCATATTGATTTGATTCCAAGGTCTTCACTCCCAAATCAAGTGGCTTATAGGATGAGCCGAAATTGCATGTAGAGTTGAATAGGCAAGTGGTAGAGCTCATGTGAAAGGGGGTCGTAAGGGAGAGCATGATTCCATGTGCAACCCCAACTTTATTAACACCAAATAATGATGGAACATGGATAATGTGCATGGATAGCAAGAGAAATCAATAAAATTACAATCAAGTATAGGTTCCCAATACCTCTCCTTGATGATATGATGGATGTGCTTGCTAGATCTAGGTATTTCACCAAGATTGATCTTTGAAGTGGTTACCATCAAATTCAGATCAGAGAAGGAGATGAGTGGAAAATAACATTCAAGATAGGAAATGGATTATATGAGTGGTTGGTGATGCCATTCAGGTTATCCAATGCACCTAGTACTTTTATGAGACTGATGAACACCGTGCTATGGGAGTATAATGGTAAGTTTTTGTGGTTTATTTTGATGATATATTGATGTTTAGTAAAAATAAATAAGATCATTTGAGGCATCTAAGGGTGGTACTTGAAGTGTTAAGAAAAGAGAAACTCTATGAAAATATGAAGAAGTGCAAATTTATGCAAGAGAGTTTGGTATTCTTGGGATTTATTATTTTAGAAGATGGGGTATAGATGGACTCGTAAAAGATAAAGGCAATTATTGAATGGCCTACTCCACTAAGTATATTATAGGTAAGAAGCTTTCATGGTCTAACAACATTTTACAGAAAATTTATTAAAAATTTCAGCAATATTGTAGCACCTATAACAGATTGCACAAAAGGAAGGGAGTTTTTTTTGGACAAAGGTAGTTGAGGATAGTTTCGGTTCTTAAAGAAGAAGGTAACAGAGGCACCTATTTTGAACTACCAGATTTTGATCAAGTGTTTGAGGTTTATTTTGATGCCTCACATGTGGGTATTAGTGTTGTTCTAAGTCAAGGTGGAAATCCAGTAGCTTTCTTTAGTGAGAAACTGAATGAGGTAAGAAAGAACTACTCTACTTATGATGTGGAATTTTATGCAATTGTACAAGCATTAAGGCATTGGAGGAATTACTTAGTGCCTAAGGAGTTTGTGTTATTTACTGCACCACATAGCCCTGAAGTATGTGAATACCCAAAAGAAGTTGAATAGTAGGCATGCAAAGTGGGTATCATTTTTGTAGGGTTATACTTTTTCTCTAAAACATAAATCAGGAAAATAGAATCAAGTTGCAGATGCATTAAGTAGGCATGTGACTTTGTTTACCACTATGGAAAATGAGGTGGTGGGTTTTGAAGCAATAAAGGGTTTGTATTCTTCTGATTGATTTTAGGATATTGTTGAAAGGTTAATTCATCCATTGTTAGACAATGTAGGAGATGTCCAGGATGAGTACATTTTATAGGATGGCTACCTATTCAAGGGACACCAACTATGTATTCTAGTTGGGTCTATGAGAGAGAATATAGTGAAAGAGTTGCATAGTGGAGGATTGGCTAGGCATTTTGGTAAAGATAAGATGATAGCCTTGGTAGAAGAGAAATATTATTGGCCAAAGCTGAAAAGAGATGTGGTAAGATATGTGGAGAGGTGTCAAATTTTCCAAGTCTTAAAAGGCCATGCACAAAATATAGGGTTGTATATGTCGTTGCCTATTCCTAAAGGGTTGTGGATAGATATGAGTATGGATTTTGTTTTAGGATTACCAAAAACAAAATGGGGTAATGATTCAATTTTTGTGGTTTTTGATAGGTTTTCTAAGATGGTTCATTTTATTTCCTGTAAGAAAACAAGTGATGTGACAAGCGTAGCAGATTTGTTTTTTAGAGAAGTTGTTTGTTTGCATGGTGTTCCAAAAACCATTACTTTAGATAGGGACACAAGGTTCTTAAGTCACTTATGATAGACTTTATAGAAGAAATTGGGAACTCAACTATAGTTTAGAAGTGCCTATCATCCTCAAACTGATGGGAAAACAGAGGTGGTAAATCGAGTTTGGGAAACCTGTTAAGGTGCATCGTTGGGGAAAATCCGAAACAATGGGACTTAGCATTACCACAAGTTGAGTTTGCATATAAAATTTCCATAAACATATCCACGAGAAAGTATCCATTTTCAATTGTGTATGGGAATAATCGAAATGGGGTGTTAGATTTGTACAACTACCAATTAATGGCAAACTCGGTGATGATGCGAAGTATTTGTCGAACATATACAACAATTACAGGAAGAAGTGTGGAAGAAGCTATAGAATAGTAATGATAAGTATAAGGAAATAACAAATGTGCATAGATGGAGAAAGGTATTTATAGTTGGTGAGTTTTTTATGGTATATCTTTGGAAGGAAAGGTTTCCAAAAGGAACCTATAACAAGTTGAAGTACAAGAAGATTGGTCCCTGTAAAATCGTGAAAAAATAAATGATAATGCTTATGAGGTAGAATTTCCAAGAAATTTTGATATTTCTATAGTGTTTAATGTTTTGATTTGTATTCGTTTCATGGGGATGTTGTAGAAGGGGATGTTATTGATTAAGTATTAGATTGGAGGAAGAGGTTCAGTGAAGAAGAAAGAAGAAGTGGATCGGATTATAGATAAGAAAATAATGGACATGCGACATGGGAAATACAACAAATATTTGGTACATTGGAAAGGACTGGAACAAGAGGACAATAATTGGGTCACAAAGTGGGAGATTAAGAAGTTGGATGTAGATAAATGGAAGTAGTTTGAAGAAGACAACTTGCAGGAGCTGTGTTTTTTCAAGCAAGGAGAATGATGCGCTAGAATTAGCAGGAACTTGACAAGGTCATAACTTGAGCTCCAGGTGTCCGTTTGAGTCCATTTTTTTAAACCACATGTTTCAATGAGATGAAACAGAGGCAACACACCTATTGGTTGGGGCAAGTTTTAGCACATTGTTGGGCCCTAAATCCGCCATCTTGAGGTCGAAAATTAGGAAGTAAGTATAGTTCGATTTTTTCCTATTTTTGGGCATTAGTTAATTTTAGTCTATTACTTGCATTATGAGTTAGAAAGTTGGAAATTCCTCTAATTTAGGAATGTAGAAGATGTGTGGAAATTTTGTTCCCATACGAATAAGCATGCAAACTTACTAAGAATAACAAGTTCTAGTAAATTGCTAAAAATAGTAATTTCCACCACCTAGAGTAGATTTAGTCAAGTTAGTTAGAGTTTTCTTGGCAACCTGAGTTGGGATTTGTTTTCCTATTTAGGAAAAAATTTAATTCATTATTCAATAATAAAGAAGGAGATATATTTTCTTTTGGAGTTCATATTATTTGTAGTATATCAAGTTTGTTCATCATTTGGCTACATTATTATGTGTTTTGCACCACAATCTATCCCTGTCTTTCCCTTTGCATCTTTGCAATTCCATTTTATTTTCTTTTCAATCTGAGTTTTTCTTTTTGAATTCACATTTTGGTCGGCCATGACCGAAGAAATGGTAATCCCTTTTACAATATTTATTCTTTCCGAACACATGATTTTTATGTTCAATCATTGAGGAGTAAATATATCTTTGTTTTTCATCATTTAAATGGGTTCTTGTTTTAGCCCTTCTATCTATCTCTCTAGTTAATTTATTTTGTATTTTCATTCTTCTTATGTGCATTTATTCTTTCCTATAACTTTTGGCATCTATCCCTAGTTACAAAACACGAGTCACATATTTATTTTTAAAAAATCATAATGGTTTTATTTTGTATAGTTTAGGTAATCATTTTGACCTCCTTTAATGATTTTTTTAATATGAAATAAATAGACATGAATAATTATTTCAAAATTCAATTCCTACATGATTGTTCCATTGGTATATATAGTTATTTACTTTTTTTACCCACATAGAAATAATTAAATGTAATGTCTATAACAAAATTTTTATGTTTAGTAAAAGGTAAGAACATCATATGTACTCGTATTTTATTTACCATTTTGCAAAGTCAATCAAAAAAAGTGTTTTTATCCTCAGGAAAGTATCATAGAGGTATAATTATAGGTTTTGAGATCGAAAACATTCATGTAGAAAACAATTACTTTGACTTAATTGATAAATGAGCCAATTTAAAGCAATTGCCACATTGATATATATATATATATATATATATATATATATATATATATTCTTAAATAAAATATTCCAAGATGGTGATTGCTAAGAAGAATTTTACAAAATTTCTTAGCTATTACATGACAACACAAGGTAAACAAATATTCCAAGACAAGACAAATATTTAAAATTTTCCTAAATACATTTTTTCTAACAAGAACGGAGACTAGGAATT
The DNA here is from genome assembly GCA_018340775.1 of Taxus wallichiana var. yunnanensis. NCBI lineage: Eukaryota > Viridiplantae > Streptophyta > Pinopsida > Cupressales > Taxaceae > Taxus > Taxus wallichiana. The sequence continues at coordinate 802,681,591 of CM031239.1, read as the reverse complement.
CTTTAGGATTAATTTGACTCACATACGATACAACTAGTGTGCGTCTATCTTGAAAACCAAGATAAGCACCATTATTATATTCAATTTTTTCATATTATGATAAGGAAGATTATTAAATAGCATTGGTGCAACATAACAAAGACTTGAGATTAACAATGAGACGCTTGTGGGATTAACAATCGCTAGGATATTTTTCTCCTTCCATACATGACAATATACAAAAATGACCCAAAGTTTATAAAACCTAACTAAGCTCCTTAATTATATTTGGACTTTACAATATTACCTTTTAAAAAAGTTACCATTTTGGTGTATTTTACAATAATACCTTCTAAGACTAGTGTTCGTTGAGTTCAATATGTTATTTGAACTCTATCACATGATATTCAAAACCTAGCAGCTGCTAAGGTCGTGAATTATTCATGTGTTGGTGTAACATAACAAAAACTTGAGAGAGGTGCATTAGGGAGTTCAATACATTATTCAAAATCTATCACATGATATTCTAAATCTAGCAGTAGCTAAGTTCGTTGATTATTCATGTGTTGGTGTAACATAAAAAATAATTGAGATTAGCGGCCACTAGGATAATTATTTTCTTGCATTTCAAGATATTGATTAACGACTCGAATGAAAAATTTAAACTGAAGTAAGCTTGACAACAATTTTTAGCATGGCCACCTACGAGTAAAACATCTTATTCGAGGTTTATTGCATGATATTACTAAATGCCTCTAAGGTCGGAGATAACTACATAGCGCTATAGGAAATTCACAAATACTTGAGGTTAGTGGCCGGTGGGATATCTTTTTTTCTTGCATACAGGATAAGTAGTAGATAACTCAAAAAAACTAACTATGCTCCATTACTAGATATAAATTTTAAAAGAGAATCTTCAAAGATTGGAAACAAGTAGGGTGGATGCTTACTACATTTCTTAGATGGTCTAGTCAAAGAGAAGACAACGAATCTTCCAAGAGAAGACAAGTATTTATGACTTTTATGAATACTTGTAATTGCAAATGAAATTTTAAGCGTGGTTCTTTCTTTGCTAGGTTCAATATGATATTCAATGGCTATCACATGAGATTCAAAACCTATTGGCCACTAAGGTCAAATATTATTAATTAGCTCCATTATTATCTTTATATTTTATAATACGATGTTTACATTATTTCTTGCATATATTCAATACACAACAAGATGACAAACATTCGAAGACAAGACATATATTAATAATTTTCAAGAGTACATATAGCCCCTAAGATGGAATATTATTATATTCCATTGGTGCAACATAACAAAGAATTGAGATTAGCGGTCATCGGGATAATTCTTTTCTTGCATTCAAGATATTGATTAACAACTTGACTAAAAAACTGAATTAAGCTCTAACACCAATTTTGTTAGCTTCGCATCCTCTATTCCGAGTACACATGCTATTGTTAGGTTGTGGAGCCTATTTTTATGTGAGAAAGTGGGTTACACTAAGAGTACTTTAAACTTTCCACAATTTTCTTCATAGGGTTCGAAGGAATGGTGAGGCCACCGAGTGGGGGTTCAGGGTGGAAGTCTCCAGAGCACGAGTTCGAGGCACAACCCCAAGAATTTTTGGCCTTAAAACATGCAAACGATATATTGGGAAATGTTCTTTTCTCATATGGGATGGATTTTGACCAACATAAGAGAGGGTTGAAATCCACAAACATCCAAACATGCTTGGTTTATGGCATGATTTTGTCCCGTGGTTTTGATACCTACGGTTTTGTAAAACTACTAAAGTAGTTGTCTACTTATATGGTTTTATGCATATGGTAGATATGATGTAACATTGCAGATGTGTTTTTATTCGGGTGTGAATTATGTAGAGTTTGTTGAGTATAGCTCTAAACAATGCCTGGGTATTGTATTGAGAGAGCGGTGGCTTGTAATAAAATCGAGCAAGTGATTCTTGGTGGTTATAGCCCAAATTGGGTGAACCATGTTAAATAGTGTCTCTTTGTGTTGTGTTATTTTATTCTTCACTTTTATTTGAGATGTGTAATAGCCGTTTATTAGTTTCTTCATTTGCGATTTGGGTGAGGGATTATTCCACATATTTTTCCCTTATTCCCTAATAATTGGTGAGCCTGGTTTGGTTTTCTAAAGTGTTAAATCGCATGGAAAGTTTTATATTGAGTGGGAGCTATGGCAAATGATGGAAGATATAGGGTTGATAAATTCAACGGGCATAATTTAAGTCTTTGAAAGATGCGGATGGAAAATTACCTTTATGCGAGTGGAAGGATCTTTATATTCCCTTGGACTCGAGAAGGTGAACAAACCCTCAAATGAGATGCGGAATGGGATTTTTGGATAGGAAAGAACTTGGGACAATCCGGATGTGTCTTGCATCTTCGGTATTATTTAATGTTTCAAAGTAAAAGACTACTAAAAGAATTGATGGATGCATTAGGAAGTTGTTGAAAAACCCTCTACCTCAAATAATATATTTTTAATGAAAAAGTTGCTTAATATGAATATGTATGAGAATGGTTGAGTATCGGATCATTTAAATGATTTTAATATGGTTGTAAATATGCTAGCTTTGGTTCAATAGAATTTGATGAAGAATTTAGGGCTTTATTAGTTATGTGCTCTTTTGAGGATGTTGTAGGGGTGATTCTAAGGAAGGAAATGTGAAGAAAAAGTTGTAGGGAATCTTCTACTTGATTGGGAATGTTTTGACATTGGAAACTAGAGGGAGATAGAAGAATAGAGGAAGCCGTGGAAAATCAAAGGATCAAGAAAGGTCAAAATCCAAAAGCAAGATAGTATGTTGGACTTTGTGGAATTTCGAGGTTCGGGCATTAAAAGAAGGCATGTTGGTAACTTTGGGACAAGAAGAAACAATAGGAATGAAACAAAGAGGTAAATGTGGCAACGAGTAATGTATGTCAAGATTCTTTGATTCTTTCTTTGCACAATATTATTGAATCTTGGGTTTTAGATTTGGGGCTTCTTTCCATGCTACTCCACATAGGCATTATTTTTGATTATGTTTAAGGAAATTTTGGGCATGCTTTTCTTTGTGATGATGAGCTTTTCAGCATAGTTGGAAAAGGTTTTGTTAGAGTTAGTATGCGAGAATGAGAATACTTAGCTATTAAAGGATGTCAAACATGTTCCTACATTAAGATGAAATTTGATATCGTGGGGAGTAGTTGGGAAGTGATGGTTTTTTGTGATATTTATAGTGGACTCTTGAAAGGTCACCAAGGGTACTTTTGTGGTGGAAAGAGGTAAGAAGGTTGGAACCTTGTATTTAACCACTTATAGCACTATTTTTGTAATCTGGTGACTTTAGAAGTAGATATAACATTGTGACACTATAGGCTCAATCATATGAGCCATAAGGGCATGGAGATCATAAAGAAGTATTTACCTAGATATACAAAAACAAGTTTGGAGTTACGTGAGGACTACATATATGGGAAATAGAAGAGTAAGGTTTCTCAAGGTTCGACCTATAAAGAAAGAAATAGAGTAAGTTAGAGTTGGTGCATTTTGATATGTGGGGGTTAGATCGGGTATCATATCTTGGGGTTCAACTTATTATGTTACTTTTATTGATGATGCAACAAGGAAAGTTTGGGTTTATTGTATTAGAAAAAAATATGATGTATTTGACACTTTTTTTAAATGGAAAGCCTTGGTAGAGAATGAAATAAATCTTAAGTTAAAATGTCTCAGGCCATATAATGGAGGGGAGTATTACAAGATAATGAATTTGATGAATATTGTTCTAAGAATTCAATCACGTAGGTAAAAGATGGTTCCAGGAACTCGCATGAGAATGGGATGTCGAGAATGGATGAATAGAACAATAATGAAATGTGCTAGGAGTATGAGGTTATATACAGAGATTGCCTCTTTCTTTTTGGGCGAAGTGGTGAGCACAACTATGTACTTTATAAATAGAAGACCGTCAAGTGCCTTGGATGGAGGCATACCTAAGGAGGCTTAGTATGGTAAGAAAGTTGATTATTCATTTCTTAGAGTCTTTGGATGTGATGTGTTTATCTATATAGACAATGATTATAGGACCAAGCTAGATGCTAAATCAGAAAAATGTACTTTCATTGGTTATGATGGTGATGACTTTGGATATAAATGTTGGAGTATTAAGGACAACAAAATCATTTGATCTAGGGATGTGGTCTTTAATGAGAAAGTCATGTATAAGAAGCAATTGTAGGAAAATAGGAAGAATCCAAGAAAGAATATGCAATGATGAGAGGATCTTTCAGATGGAAAAGTGAGACATGAATCATTTTAGGAACCTCCTCAATAGGAACCCCAAACTCCTATATTGAGGAGGTCTTCTAGGTTAAGAAAGAGAACCTAAACATTTGTCTCCTTCTCTTTATTATTTATTACTCACTGATAGTGGAGGGCTAAAGAGCTTTGATGAAGCAATAGGGTATATGCGGGAAGAAGTGGGAGCAAGCCATGGATGAGGAGCATTAGACTCTCGTGGAGAACCGGACATGGGATTTGGTGAAGCTACTGAAGGAAAAGAGCATTACAAAACAAGTGGATGTTAGAGTCAAAGAGGAAAAAGGAGGAAAGAAAATATACAAGGCCCATTTGGTGGTCAAGGGGTTTGCACTGAAAAAAGGTATAGATTTTGGTGAGATTTTTCTCTGTAGTAAAAATGACTTATATTAGAATTGTTCTAGAAATAGTTATAGCAGAAGACTTGCACTTAGAAAAGCTTAATTTAAAGACTACATTTCTCCATGGTAATTTAGAGGAGGAACTATATATGTAGTAACCAAAGGGCTATGAGGTCAAAGGTAAAGAGGATATGGTGTGCAAACCGAAGAAGAGCTTGTATGGCTTGAAACAAGCTCCACATCAATGCTATAAGAAATTTGATAGCTTCATGATGGAGCAAGGTTATATTAGATACATCATTTTGTTCATTAAATGTATACAAATAAATTTGAGGATGGAAGTTATATTATCCTTTGTTACGTATGTGGATGACATGTTGGTTGCGAGGTAAAAACATGTAGGAAGTAAAAGTACTCAAGAAGCGACTAAGTGAATCCTTTGTTATGGAGGATTTGGGGGCATCCAAACAAATCCTTGGTATGAGGATATCTCGGGATAGGAAGGAATAGAAGATGACTTTATCTCAGGAAGAGTACATTAAGAAAGTCTTGTAGAGGTTTGATAGGCGGGATGTTAAACCGGTTGGGACTCCTTTGGCGTGCCATTTCAAGTTATTACGGAGAAATGTCCCAAAATAGATCGGGAGAGAAACTAGATGTCAGTACCTTACTCATCAATGGTTGGAAGTTTGATGTATCCCATGGTGTGCACGGAGATTGATATTACCCATGTAGTTGGAGCGGTGAGTAGATTTATGAGTGATCCGGGTAGAGATCACTAGAAGTAGTAAAGTGGATCCTTCATTATTTCAGAGGGACCATGGGGACAGTTTTGTGCTACAATGGATTAGACACCACTTTGTGTGGTTATGTAGATTCAGATATGGCTAGAGATGTAGACAATAGGAGGAGCACAATAGGTTATGTTTACACTATAGGTGGGACAACAAAGAAGCTAGATTTCACAACTATAGAAGTTGGTGGCTTTTTCAACCATGGAGGATAAGTATGTTGCTTACCTAGAGGCAAGAAAAGAAATGATTTGGTTACATCAATTTCTTGAGGAGTTAGGGCATAAGCAGGAGGAAGGAAAGCTGCATAGTGATAGTCAGAGTGCTATACACCTAGCTAAGAACTTTGATTTCCACTCTAGGACGAAGCATATACAGTTAAGGTACCATTTCATTAGGAAAACTTCGGAGGAAGAGAAGTTGAAGATGTAGAAGATTCATACTAATCAGAATCCTGCAAACATGATGACCAAGGTGGTCACAAGGGAAAAAATGAAGCTGTGTTTAGCTTTGGTTGGTCTTCATGGAAAATAGTGAAGGGTTGAGAATCTTGCTTAGAGGAAAACTAGTCTCCAAGTGGGAGATTGTTAGGTTGTGGATCTTGTTTTCATGTGATAAAGTGTTGAAGACTTTACACTAAGAGTACTATACACTTTCCATAGTGGTCTTGTCGGGGTTAAGAGCCAGTGAGCCTTGAGTGGGGATCCGAGGTGGAAGCCCCTGGTAGCGAGAGGTTTGAAGGCACAACACCCAAGAAAGTTTTTGAATTCGGGTGTGAACTCTGTACATTTTGTTGAGAATTGCTCCGAAAAAAAATATGGGTATTTTATTGAGCAAGATGTGGCTTGTAATAAAATAAGAGTAAGTGATTCTTGGTGGATGTAGCCCAAATTGGGTGAACCACGTTAAATAGTGTCTCTTTGTGTTGTGTTATTTTATCCTGCACTTTTATTTGAGATCTGTAATATTTTATGTTTATTAGTTTCTTCACATTTACGATTCGTGAGGGATTATTCCACATATTTTATACCTTATTCCCTAACAGCTATTTTTATTTTATTACATGATATTCCTAGTGACCACTAAGGTTGAAGATAATTACATGTCTCTAGTGTAAATTCACAAATACTTGAGGATATTTAATGCTAGGATATTCTTTTTCTTGCATATAGGACACGTAGTAACAACCAAAACTAACGATGCTACATTACTATATCTAAATTTTACAAGACTATCTTGAGGTTAGTGGCTGCTAGGATATTTTTAGTATAAAATTCCATTTCATGCACCACTATGGAAAATTACATGAAATCAACATTGGTCTAACCATGATAGAATAAATGAAAAATCATGAAAGAAACCCGAAAGGTGTGAAAATAAGGGGGTTGAGTAGATAAATATATTGAGTGAATATGCCATCGCATGCTTGTAATTAGTACAAGCTTTCTAAAAGCGGCTTTAAAATCTTACTTTATTGGAAAAGGTGATGAGTCCAGCCAATCAACATATTTATTGCAAATCTTATCACAAAACGTTTTGTGAGTCCTCGATTTTTTACAAAATCTTCTTATTTAGTAGTTATCTTAATAAATAAGATTTATGGTCCAATTTAGAGTTCTGAGAGAGCATACGAAGGGAATAATCACACAAGATTGATTTTCCCTAACAAGGTGCGATTTTTAATGACAACGTTAATAATAATATGGGAATTGTGTCCAATAATCAATTAATTACTATTTGAGTCATTAGTCGAGGACAAATAATGTTCCAGTGCTTAAACTTGTTGATTTATAAATTGAATACTTTACTAACTTTATAGTCATTAGTAACCCATTATTTTTCCACGGCTATGTTTATTACCAGAAATTGTTTATCTTAGCAATAACAAATCATTCCCTTTCATTAACTAATGGTGATTACCGGTTGTAAAGAATTTTTTATATGGATTACGTTTTATGCATAAAATATCAAAAGAGAACTCCATAAGGCATCAACCTTCTCAAAGGTATGCATTCAAGGACTGGGATCTACCGGGGTTAGTCCAGTGAATATAAATTAAATACAAAAAATGACAAAAACATTGTAGAGATTGTTATTTGCATCATTAGAATGGATTCCTCGACATTGTAGAGGCTAGAGATCGTTGGCCTTCATGGCCTTTGAGCAAGGTTTGTGTTCATCTTTTCCCTCAATGTTTAGTAAAAATTTTCAGACTATTTTATTTAACGGGTAATTTCTAAAAATATACGGGGCCAAGATGATCGGGATATGTCTTCAAGTTTATGTACTAATATTTTTACGTTCTAACTCTTATATTTTTCGATAAAGTAGACAAAGAATTTTTTGACAAAAAAATTTGAAAAAAATAATAGAGCGAGTGCCAATCAACTCCTTTCAATACGTAATGTAGCTTAGCAATTGCAAAAAAATTCCATAATACAAACCAACATGAATTACATGATATGAAAATATATCCAACTAGTAATACATAATGTTTTATACTTCTGAATTTTATTCTTGACGATAAAATGGATTCGACAAAATGTATAAGAAAAAACCTAAGGGAAGTCGGGAATCTTATCGATTGTAAAGAATTTTCCTTTCTTTGATGTTCCAAGACAAGAGAAGACAACAAATATTCCAATACAAGAAATATATTTACCACTTTCCTGAATACACGTAATTAAAAACAAAATTTTAAGCCTAGTGGCCGCTAAGTTTAATACAAAATTTGAAGTCTATTACATGTTATTCCTAGCCTAACATATTATCTTGATGTTGGTGGCCACTAGGATATTTGTTGTCTTTTATATGGGACAAGTAGTAACAAATCCACTGAAAACTAACTATGCTCCATTATTATATTTAAAGTTTATAAGACTAGTGACCGCCAAGGAGGATGCTTACTATATTTCTTTGATGTTTGAAGACAAGAGAAGACAAAAATACTCGAAGACAATAAACATATTTACAATTTTTCCGAAAATATGCAATTCAAAATGTAATTTCAAGATAATACAATACACATAGTCAAAGACGTAATCTTAATCATAGCCCCCCCGCTATCTATATTAGCCATTGGTAGGATCCTAATAGATGCTTGGGTTTTCCATAATTTGTTTTTATTCGATCGTTTGATACCAGAAACCATTAGTTTCAATTACTAATTGAACCTAGAGTTTGCTAGGCATTTCCCTTTACACTAGTTCATTTCAATTATGTGATATACACAATATATCATATGAGAACTATAAAAGGCAGCAATTATAACACCCAAACACATCACGACATTTAAGTTTTTTTATTATTAAATTTTCAATTCTCAACCATTATCACCCTTGTTGGATTCTAGGTTTCCACAATGAAGTCATGTAACTCAAATATGTTTTTACAGTTGATGGTAATATTTATATGCTAGTATTCTGCTAGTATTCAATTCTAGCAAAAAAATTCACTAATTAAAAAAAAACCAAATTCAATAGTGATTAATTGTTTAAATTACTTAGTGTAACACATAACAATTTTTTTATTAATGCTTTCTTTTTATAAATAAAGTAGCGTTGAAGTATGACAAGCGACCGTTATCCTATAAATGTTTATTCCTAGTAAATTTTACTCTATGAACATAGTGACATAAAGATACAACATCTCATTGTTATTGATCTATTGAGAAAAGTATTTGTCCTTTACAATTACTTACGAAATATTAATTTTTTTAATTCCTTTTTTAAGGTAATGTCTTCCATTCACAAACTCCATTCATGCAAATTCCTTTCATTAAAGGAGAAAAGGATATGAAAAAGAGAGACGATGAATGGTTTGTAGAAATGCATTCCTGAAAAAGTACCTGGTGATCTATGGTTATTTTTCTTTGATGTGGACATTGTCCATTAAGTCGGTATGGTACTAACTTCAAATTTTATTGATGAGAAAACAATAGATATTAAAGGTAAACACATTGACATAGTAATGAATAAGTGCCTTATTCTTGACATGGAGTTGGAAGTTTCATTGTTTAAGAAATTGGAAATGGGGATTCTCAAGAAAACACTCGATTTCTTGTTTTCAATATGGTTGGATTTGGGAAGTTCATATAGTCGACAAAACGAGGTTGTGACAATGCCCTTGAATTTTAGAATAACATGAATTTGGTATTAAAAAATTGTATAGAAGTGAGGATACTCTTCTATTTGTCATTATATGTACATAGATTTTTTTCTTTCTCCACCGAAACATGCAAAGCCATTTACAATCTTTGTGTAGATCTTATTTGTCTAAATTACAGATAGATCGATATAATTCAAAGATGCAAGGATTAAAAAGAATAACAAATTAGCTATTTTGTTGAAGAAAAAAACTAGTATATTTGAGGAAATAGAATCTGCAATCAATGAACAATTAAAATTGTTTTTTTCAGTGGTGATGCTTTTCTAGTTGAAATTTTTAGGTTCCAATTGGCACCTCCAAATTTACAATTCTATTATGTTTTGAAGATAATTTTGACCTTCTTTTCTAGTCAATGATTATTAATGTTATTCCCGCACTTGAGGGATACAATTCTTCTTCCTTATTTACCTTTTACAAAGGAACTTGTGCAACTAAAGGATCAAGATGACCTAAAATGGAGTAAGTGCAATTCTACATTATTGATAGCCAAAATACCATTTGTGCCCAAAAACAAATTGGATAAAAGAAAATACAAGTCATTACATACTAAGATGTAGTTTAGAAAGGCTCGCATTTTGTCTTCAAACCCACCTAGAGAAGTCATTATTAATATTTGCAAGCATCAAAATGAGGTTAAAAAAATAGGATTGATACCAATTTTATTAATGTGCTATACAAGGCTCAAATGATTTGGAGATCTCTAGGAGATCCTCGGAGGCCCAAGCAGGAAACACAAAGTCAAAGAATAAATTATCCCTTCAAAAGAAAAACTTCATGTGGATACTTTTGATTCTTACTTTCAAAGAGTAAAATATGATAGAATAATGAGAGAAAATTTTCTAAATTATATGAAATGTAATTATCCAAGTAATATTATATTGGGTAAATACACCGAAAAAAATTGTTGAAGAATTTGCTCGCATGATTCTCACTACCTCCATTGTGTACTCTTGGGAGAAGAGAATAAAGGAAAAGAAAATTTGATTACGGAGGAAGCAAAAATTAGAAAAAGAAAAATTGATGGTGAAGTGGTAAAGGTTCTCCAAAGTGGCAACTCAAATAATTATAGACAACTACGTGATTTTAATGGAAGAAAATATTCCAGCAAGAATGGAAGACACCAAATACTTTACCTATCAATGTGCATATCCCTTTCAACTTCAAGTAAAAATATATTTTATTCCATCAACTAGTCCATTAGATGCGAGAATGTGTGATCACAAATTTCTGCAATTTGTCTAGTGTACTCACTTCTGATGCAATAACGGACCTGCTTACAACTATTGGATCTAGTCTATTAAATTTTGTAATTATTTTTCTCTTACATGTTGCTTCTTAAAAAATGTTAAGAGATACAGTAAAAAAATACATGCAAAAAGTTAAAGACAAGGTGGAATCAATTATGGAAGGGCTGTTATAGATTTTATGATAGCAGTTGAAAATTTAAGAGCTTGTGTCCAAGGAAATTTCTAAGGGACCATCCTAAAAAAACTTATAGTACTCATGATTTATGGTTGGAAACCAGATTCGTTGGGTTGGCGAATTATCTAAAATCAGCGTTTGTGGCATTGGTGAAATATAATATATTTTTGAAGGAAATTGTATATGGAGTGGCGAATGAAGGATAATTCATTGGCATGAAGGATATTTATTGCACAAAATGCAAAATTATTCCAAATGGATGTCTTCCACATGTTTCTTGATTGTCACTCTACCTCACCCTACCGCAGACCTAAAACTTTATTGAATTGGTTTATTCTGTGGGCTTGGAGTCCATAGAATGTTTTTTCCTTGAGGATGCCGAAACCACGCCACATGTCGCTTGATATCCAATTTCAAGCATTGGGGCTCCTTTTTCATATCTTTATGCCTAGGTTCTCATAATGGGTGACACTTGTTCACTCCTCTTGTAATGAGGCTTATATATTTTTGCGTCTTCTAAAGGTTTAATGACTAAAAACTAGATCGTGTGTGTGTGTGTGTCTACACACAGACACACACACACACACACATGTGGCTAATTTAATCAAATTTTAAAACAATCCTAAACATGTCAATGAATGAGACCAAATGAACATGAAGGTTCCATAGATTTCTTGGCGATCCAAGAATGTTTTAAAACCCGACCCATCTATCACATGATGATTCAATAAAAAATATATTTTGGGATTGGATATCCATTGGCTATTCACATGGGAAAAATTATTATTTGTGGAATTTTTTGGTGAAATGTGGTCACTGCCATGGTCGTAAAAATAGCCAAATTCATATTCCAGAATTCCTACTTTTAGCCAAATTATGAATATTATCCACTAAAATTTTCCCTCGTTGTCTCTTATGTACACAATAATTAATTTGCACAATTGTGATGTTGACGATGGGAATATAATAGAAATTTTCATGGATTAGATGGATTAACCACTACAAACAAATTGTAAATCGTAGGTGAAAATGACCTACGAGGAAAGACACATCCTTTTATTTATGAGAGATCTTATGGGTTTTTGTCTCATATGTTCACTCGACTCACTTCCGATAATTCTCTGGTTATAGTGTTGTATGGCGGTAGTGTTGTAGTGCATGTTTTGGTTGACTCGGGTCTATATGTGGTTTTTATTGTTGAATTACATGATCAAGAAATGTTTTTACAACATTAATATTCTCATTTGAAAAAAGGTACATTGATTAAGATCACTTTAAATAATTATATTAGTTTAATGCATTTGAATTGATACATATAATATTTATGCAGACAACTAAACAATAGAGGAAGAAACCGTCTCTTCCTCTCCACACACAAACAAAGGAAACAATGCCATTCTTATTATGTCGCAACCAATTCAACTTGTTTACCCTGGATGTCATGGACCATCCGTCAATGAATCTATTAAAGGTGAGTAAGAAATACTTTTTTATAAATTTATCACTAAAAGAATTTTTCGATTGTCATTGTTTACAAATTTTTAATAAAATGTAAATTATTTCAGATTTGATGCCAAATGGGGTGGTTGTTGGCACGTCATGCATGAAATAGCTAACGAAAAATGGTATGATAGTCATATAAAATTATAAATAAAACCATTTATAATCCCATCATAATAGTAGGAACATATAATGAAGTAGTTTATTTGTTACATGTATTACCCTAGCGGTCGCATTAACATACATCTATGTAATATTGTATAGAAAGCAAGTTGTATCACATATTTTTTCACATCGACTAAAATTTAATTTTGAATTGATAGTACCATTTTTAAATATAACGAGCATCAAAAGAACTTGCAGAGAGAGAGTGCGAGGGAATCAAGATGGTGTCTCAATTAGTAAGTGTTAACATACTCAAATTTTTATTATTTGAAATGGTTAATATAAAATTACAGACATAATTAAGAAAAACTTTCTTCTATGAAGTTGGCGTGAAATTGTAGTAAAATATCTCCAAAATATTTAGAGTAGAGAGGGTATTGTTTTCATCCTTAGAGACACATTGTGTATTACGATCAGCCCAAAGGAAACCCTCCATAAAATTTTATGTTGGGGAGTAAATTCAATGAAGATAATTATATCAAAGATAAGTGTTGATGACCAATTTGTACAAAAACATATCACGAGATATTGTGTCGGGGTTTGAGTGTTGCGAGAGGGCATCCAAAAAGTTCGAGAAAATAGAAAATATATAACTTCTAATTATTTCAAAATATTTTTACAATGATATTCATTAAAATGCAGTCATATTGTCACTCTTTATTTTATATGTTGAGATTAAAAATTTAAAATTTAGTAAATATTTATATCTTCACTATGATTGAGTTGATATTATAGTTTTATAATTTGTTTTTGTGAATCACCCAAATAAAATATTATTGCAATACTATTTTGACTTGTTTTTAATCACTTTTGGAAGCTTACATTAATTTTGAGTTGTTTTTTTATACTATTGAGAAGCCTCAAAATTACTAGTTTTGGGAGTTAAAGGTTTGTTAATTGGAATTTCTAGTATTAGCGATGAAATACCTCGTAATATGGCTCCAAAGTGTTTAGATCGGGAATATTAAATACTTTGACGAGAGTTTAGTGCTAACTTCATAAGTACTAAATCAAAATCTTTCAACACGCCTTATGGTCTTTATTTATGGATTCAAGAATGGTGAAGTACATGTTCATCAAAAATTTAGTTGGCTACGAGATACCCACTTCAGGTTCATTTGGGGATGCCACCAATGTAAGTTCAAAACAAATACTAGTCAGCATATATTAGACATTTATGGTAATGTCTATGGTGAAAACAATATACTTTTGATCGATGTTGTGAGATTCTTGTTGCATGAAGTCAAATAATAAATTACTCTCAAAACCCCAACATATTGGAGATTTGATGGAAAATATAAGATTGATTCAAAAATTTACACTGAATTATGTACATGGTTGAAACATGTAGGAGAACACAAGAACATGTGTAGATCATTAAAAACTTTCAAACACGCCATTGGAATTTGAATTGTATACTTTTCTTCTAAATCCAACAATGTATTGTATATTTTTATGGAATAAAATAACTACCTTAAGGTTCTTAAAAATTCGGAGTGTGTTGGTGCTCAATTTAATCTTGCCATGTTTGTTCAAAACATCTCAGTTCGCATGGTTTGAAGTTTTCTCTATCTCCCTGTATTGATGCGTGAAATATTTTTCCTTCATTTGGTTGCCATGGTCAGTCCTTTCCTTTGGTCAAGGATCACATTGAGTCAGATATTATTTTCCATTTCTTTGTCCATGAGAAAGAATTTGTAATTTGGGCATGAATTTGGGGTTTCCCCTTCCTTCTATTTTTCCACAGTCATGTTTTCCTATCAAATTTTGTCCCAACATCCATGGAAACATGGTCCTTTCTTATTGGATGTGCCTAGTGGGTCTTTTTGGTGAAACTTGTCACTTTTGTCACATTTGTAAAAATACCAAATTGGCCCCATGGCCCCCGATAGTATCTAATTGGTTATTCAACAAATATGAAGCGGCAGGGAAAAAGTCTTACTTTGACCCCGAAGAAGGACACGTGGTAGTTTTTCAAGTTACAAGTGAGGGAGGTGGGTCACATTAGAGAACATTTTGAATTTTTTTCCTTTTTTCAAACGAGAGAAAAGGAGAAAAGTAATGAAATAATATACAACTCTATTGGGCCCACATCAAAAGTTAGAAGTGGAGAGGTGGGTCACGAGGAATTTTGAGACTCTCAAGGCCTACTTCAACTCAAATCTTGTCCACGTGGAGGGATTGGGCCTCATTTGAGGATTTTGCCTCTAGGTCCTCCTTCACCTTTCTGGGTTGTTGCGCCAAGGAGACACAGTGGAGGTTTTGCATTGGCTCCCCTCTATACTTAAACTTCTCAAGAAAATTTCTAAGGCCTAGGACATTGGAGGGCCCGCTCATTTGGGGACCTACCCCTGAACTTTACTTTTGAAAGAGTGCTGAAGGGACACATGGAGGTTTCCACTGGATCTTCCCATACTTATAATTTTTCAAGTGTCTGGTGTAAATTTTTTCGAACCCTAGACACGTGGAAGGCCCACGCTTGTTTGAGAGTCCTTCTTTTGAGCTTCATAAAAAATAATGCCGATGAGACATGTGGAAGATTCCACTGGCCCTACCCATACTTATACTTTTCAATGACCGAGGAGACTTTCTTAGACCCTAGGCACGTGGCACCTTCCGCTGGTCCTTAAACTCTTTCAACAACTTTGCTTTTGGGATGAGACACGTGGTGAGCCCGCACTTGTTTGAGGTCTCCACTTTTGGGCACCATATCAAAAGTGCACCAAAGAGACACGTGGAGGCTTCCACTAGCTCCTCTTTATACTTGAGACTTTTTCAAAGGCCAAGGTAACTTTTTTGGGCCCAGGGCATGGAGAGCTCTTGCACTCGTTTGAGGTCCCACCTCTAAACTTCATCTTTGAATTTACCAAAAAAACACATGGAAGCTTCCACTGGGCCTTCCCATACTCTAAATTTTTAGCAACCGATGCAACTCTCTAGGGTCCGAACACGTGGAAGGCCCGCGCTCATTTGGGAACTGCCTCTAGACTTCACCTTTTGTAGTTTACGCCAAGGAAACACATGGAGGTTTCCATTGGCTCCTCTTGCACTTGACTAACTTTCGGACTCAGCACAACAGGTATGTGGTATAATCCATGCGAGGACACTCATTTCTGAGAGGCATGAATGTAGGTATCCATGCGAGGGAACTCATTTCTCAAGGTGTATTCTCGAGGGTGAAAAGGATTTTTTCAGATCCAAGCTATATGGAGCCACCTGAAAATGATTAAAAAGGGGATTTCTCACATGAAAAATAAAAGAATGATTAGAAGGACTATCAAAAAGTTATGGCATGGCATCCCAATCATGGTTGAGGGTTTGAGAAATGTGATCAGTTCATGATTTGTCCACTTGGAAGCTTTGGGTGTAAATTTGTTAAACATCACTTTTTGAGACAAACTTGTAACAAGCAAAGGATTCCTCGAATATTCTTTTTTTGGGGGAAAATTTGGGATGAGTGAGTGAGTGAATTGTATAAATGCAATGAGAATACTCTTGCAAATGGTCGGGGGTTTAATTTTTATGAGAAAATTTGAGAAATCCCATCTTCCTGAGAGACCATCTGAGAAACCTGTTAATCTCTTGTGTTTTAGATTTGATCACGTCAAGATGGTTATAAGTGTACAACCATTGACAAGCTCTGAGATTATTCAAGAAACTTTCCCCTACTGATAAATCTAATAGATCTTGAATTAATCTGTGTTGATCTTGGGAAAAATTGTGTCTGCTTTTATTTCAGAATGTTTTCAAATGGTTTTTCTTGTTCTGTTGCAATCTTATGTTAAAATCCCTCCGAATCACACAAGATCTCATCCATGTGTTAGTATTTTGGCATTTGCAATTTCATTATGAGAAGAGCTTTCATCCTGGTAATGAAATAAACAATTTAAAATCATTTTACTTCACTATGTTGATAAAGATTATTTGTAAGCCTATGAGTGTATCTTAGGCATGAGGAACCAGGGGTTGTTAATGTTTAATTGAGTCTTTAGCTTGAGCCTTCATGTTGAATTCTTAAAGATTGTGTGAAACCATGCAGATTTGGGCCTCCATTGATGCACACCTTCTAGTTGAAGGAATATTTTGGCTATTTTGAAGCATTATGTCTTGTTAGTTTTCCAATTTTTGTAAAGGTTCTCAAAGATCTAGTGAAATCAACTTCATCTTGCTTAATTCCCCACCAAAAATTTCAAATAACCATGAATCCTACCTAAAGTACCCTTGTTTGTGTTGTGTATCCACAAATGAACAAATTCTACTGCCAAAATATATAGAAGCAAGCAGGTTTTAAGTGTCTTTAGTAACCTAAACCTTGTTTAGAAAATATCTCCATTCTTTAGAAGTGACAACTCGTGAGAGTTAAATTGTGGTGTATTGATCATATTTTCTCAAGGTTCCCCGAAAATTGTGCAAAGAAGGATCTCTTCATGTCCTTCACCAACAGAGGTTACAAAATGGGTCCTCTCACCCTGGTTGAAAGGCATGACCTAAAGTAGTGAGGATAGATCAAATCCTTAATGAAGGTGTTATCCATTTCTCCAATGCCCGAGTGATAAAGAGTCATGAATCCCTTCCCCAGCTACAAAATGAATTATATGATTTTTTGTCTCTAAGTATCTTGTTAAATATGTGATGTTGCTCGGCTTCCAAGGGAGAATCAATTTGGATACCAACACCATTTTGGTGTCGTTTCCAGGGATTATTTGAACACCGAGAGTGACCTATTTTCAGTGAGGATTATTTGAAACAAGACCTATTTTGTGTGGCAACACCACCTAGAATGGGCACCATTTTTTCCAAGGATTATTTGAACATCGAGACCTATTTGTGTGAAAACAACACTGAATGGTGCCATTTCCAGGATCTTCAAAGGCATTCTTATATTTGGCCCTGTAATGTTTCTTACATGATCTAAGTGTAAATACATTGTTTAAACATCATCCTGTGTTGAGATTTGTAAGAATTGTGCAAAGTTACAAGTTTTGTGTGCAATATTTCTAGTTTCTAGTGGTTATTGCACTAAATTTATATCATCAGTGATAAATATTGGTAAAGGAAGGTCAGATCTACTAATTTTTAGGAATTAAGTGTTGATAGATATTTGACAAGTCATTTATAGTGCATTTGCACAACTAAGGTGAAAATCCTTAGTGGTGACTCTGTGTTGATTTAAATTTTGATAAATACCAGTGCCTTAACCTGTATTAAGTGAAATTTGTCACTAATCTTTGCAAATATGGAAGGAAGAAGATCTTTCTTCACTAAAGACCCTACCAGAAAGTTGTTTCCAGAACTAGGAAAGACAAATTCAGAAGGAAAAAGAGTCTAGAAAATAGTTGGAGATCAGGAATCAAGAAAAGAGTTATCCATTGTGGAAAGTGATCAACCTGTGGTTGAGGATTACCATTCTTCTTCAAGTGATTCTGAATCAGGTAATTTTCATATAGATTGAATTCTCCAACTGGAGAGGGGCCTTCATTTGTGTCTGATAAGTGTGCTTCTCAGTTTGTCCCTGTATTTTCCAAAGTTGATAGGGTTTTCCATGAAACAAAGTCTTTAGAGGACATTCATTTTGAAAATTATACTCTGTGTTCCAAAGACCCCTTGTCCCTCATCATTTTTTTCTCTGTAAGATCACCTCCTCAAAACAATATGGCCCAACCTCCACCTAGACCTCCTTTTGTTGTGAATACTTTTGGTCCTATAGATTTTAGAGGTATGGATGGATATCCAAATGTAGTGCCACAAGATGTTAGAAATAGATTGCCTAAATTTCAAGGGAATAATGCTATCACTGGCGATCAACATTTAAAACTTTTTGTCAATATGATGGAAGACTTTGAGATTGAATTTGAGGATGTGTATATAAAATTGTTTATTCATACTCTTGAGGAGGATGCACGTGACTAGTATAAGTCTTTTCCAGATAACTCAATAGATTCATGGACAGAAATGAAAAATGATTTTAGATTGCAATATGGGGATAAGACAAGATCCTCAGGTTTTTTTGTCTGAATTTGAAAATATTAAGAAGAATCCTAATGAATTTGTTCATGACTTCAATACTAGGTTAATAAGACCTTGAATAGGCTACCTGTAATCCTGAGGCCAAGTGATGTTTCTTGTTTGATAAAATATTTTGATGCTTTTGACAAAAAGGTTGCCTATTATTTAAGGGACAAAAACCTAGGAACTTTGAGGCAGGCCTTCACCATGGCTTTGTAGATTGAAAATAATATCAAAGTAGTTGGTAAGCCTCCTAAGAGGGAAGGTATCAAATTGATCAATCCATAGAGAAGCCTCAATCAAGTAAGTTTGTTGATCTAGAAGAGGTTGTAAAAACTTTGGCCGAGTGTTAAGAAATATCCTATAAAATGGCAGAGATAGAGAAGGGGATTGGACAAGGTTCCCAAGGTCAGCACAAGCCACAAGGTCAAGAAATATTTGCAAATCATCCCAGAGGTGATCATAGATCAGATGATAGGGGTAAAGGGCCCATGGGATCAGGAAATAGATAGCCCCAACCCTGGGAAAATAGATTGGTGCTTGATCCTTTAGCTACCAGAGTTGCTACTATGGAAGAGGTCCATGATATGGAGTGGTGTGATAGATGTTTCTTGCCCCATTCCCATGTGATGAAGAAAAATAAGTTGAGGAAGCTGATGATGATGAGACAGATGATGATGCATGCATGATGGATTGCTCTACAAGTTCACAGTAGGGAGCAACCTCAACTGAACTAATAAGTGCTAGAACTATTGAAAGATTTCTGGGATTGCATTCACTGGGTATTACCTCTTCCTCCCACTCATACTTTTGAAATTGATATGGTACAAGATTTTGAGTTTCCTAATAATGATTTTGAGTACTTAAGGGCATTAATGATTAAAAAGTATGATGGAGGAATTCCTTTCAGAAGAGGACAAATAATTGTTAATGAATGTAGTAGTTGCCCAAGAAAAATAATATAATACCAGGAGTAAGGTTGCCAAAGGGGTAGGGCCTCAGGCCAAACCAAAAATTCTATTCTTACCAGTATCCCTAAGGAAACCCCTAAAAAGATGCATCTAGAAAAAGGCTTTGTCACCCCAAATAAAACTTGTGTTCCTCCCCATGCTCAGACTATGAAAAATCCCATGCCATCAAGATGAATTTGTAAACCTTCCTCCTAATACTACCTTACCCAAATATGTTCCTTGTGACATAGCCCAAATCTTGAGTCAGATCAAGATTATTGTTCCTATTGTTGAATTTCTTAGAATCCCTGAGCATAAGAAGAGGGCGTTTGAGTATTTGGGGCTTAAGGAAGAAAAGGTCACCCAGGTAAAAATGTAAACAATGTAGAGGTTCCTCCTGCCATTGCAGAATTAGAAAAACCACAAGCATTGGAGGAATTGGGTGAACCACCTGAGGTTTATTTGGGAACTTCTTTGGTTGAGTCTCAGTTGAATGTGGATCCATTTTTCTACTACTCTGATTATTAAAGATAGGTTGTTACATAACTGCATGTTTGATTCAGAGCCTCATGTAATGTAATGCCTCTTGAGGTCATGAATGAGTTAAATATCAAAGTAATAACAAGCTTATGGGAAATGTACTGCCATGGATTCAAGAGAGGTCTAGTAGTTGGATGTGTCAAGGGTTTAGTAGTGCAATTGGTAGCATATCCAGGCAAGTACTTAACCTTGAATGTGGTCATTGTGGATTGTCCTGCTAAATGGGGATGTTATTATCTAGAAAGTGGGCAAGCTAGTGTGGGTGGAAGTGTGCAAATGGACATGTCTTATGCAACCATACCAATTGAGGGCAGCCTTGTGAAGTTATATGGTGAAAAGAAAATGTTATATCTCATTGAGGACCCCAATAATGCTTCTTATGAAGTATTGCACACAGACATTGATGTTGATAACTCTGTGAGCTATGTTTTTTTCAAGGAGTATGAAATTGATCAATGCAGATATCTGAGCAGTAGGTTGATTTTCCTGGGACTTTGATGTTTGATGCAGCCTCGAGAGATGTTGAAAAACTTGACCTAGGCACAAAGGATAAGCCTAAAAAATGTGGTCAGATAGCAACTTGGATGGAAAAGAGAAACAATCATATGACCAGTTGTTAAAGATGTATCAGAACTGCTTAGCATGGTCATATCAGAATCAAAGGCACTTGAAAATTTCCTTGATTGTTTTCTCTGAATCAGGGTACACATCATTGTATAGTGTATAGTCTTTTTGTTTTTTTTTTTTCATGTTTTTCTGTTTTTTTTTTCTGGTCCCTAGTGACTATTTTTGTTGGTTTCTCGGTTCATCTTGGGGATTTGGTTATTGTCTTTTTCTCTCTGCAAGCTTTTTTTGACTCCATTTCCCAATGGATTTTTGGCACATGGTCTGGTCTATTGTTCTTGTGGCACTCGTGAGGGAGTGCCCATCCCGAGGAGCGATGTTGGTGCTCAATTTAATCTCACCCTATTTGTTCAAAAAATGTCTCAGTCCACATGGTTTGAAGTTTTTCTTTCTGTCCCCTATATTGATGTGTGAAAGATTTTTCCTTCATTTGGTTTCCATGGTTAGTCCTTTCCTTTGGTCGAGGATCACATTGAGTCAGATATTGTTTTCCATTTCTCTATCCATGAGAAAGAATTTGTAATTTGGGTGTGAATTTGGGGTTTCCCCTTCCTTCTATTTTTCCACAGTCATGTTTTCCCTGTCAAATTTTTGTCCCAACATCCATGGAAACATGGTCCTTTTTGATTGGATGGCCATTGATGGGTCTTTTTGGTGAAACTTGTCACTTTTGTCACATTTGTAAAAATACCAAATTGGCCCCATGGCCCCGATAGTATCTAATTGGTTATTCAACAAATATGAAGTGGTAGGGAAAAATTCTTACTTTGACCCCGAAGAAGAAGGACATGTGGCATTTTTTCAAGTTACAATCGGGGAGGCGGGTTGGCGGAACATTTTGTAGTTTTTTTACCTTTTTGTACAAGGGAGAAAAGTTATGAAATAATCCGTAACTCCATTGGGGCCCACATCAAAATTTAGAAGTGGAGAGGTGGGTCATGGGGCATTTTGGAGACTCTCAAAGGCTTAAGCCCACTTCAACTCAAATCTTGTCCATGTGGAGGGCTTGCGCTCATTTGAGGATCTGCCTCTAGGTCTACCTTCATGATTGCACCAAGGAGACACGTGGAGGTTTCCACCTGGCTCATCTTATACTTAAAATTCTGGTCAGAGACTTTTTGAAGGCATGGACATGTGGAGGGCCCTCATTTGAGGGGACCTACCCATTAACTTTACTTTTAAAAGCAGTGCCGAAGAGAGACATGGAGGTTTTTTGAATCTTCCCATCTTAGACTTTTTAAGTTTCAGTGAAATTTTATTAAGACCCTGGACACGTGGAAGGCCCAGCGCTTTCATTTGAGGAGTCCTTCTTTTGAGCTTCATACCAAAAATGTCAAAGAGACATGTGGAAGATTCCACTGGCCCTACCCATACTTAGACTTTTCAATGGCCAAGAAACTTTCTCGGACCCTAGGCATGTGGCACCTTCCATTGGTCCTTAAACTCTTTCAAAAACTTTTTAGGCTGAGACATGTGGTGAGCCCATGCTTGTTTGGGGTCTCACTTTTGGGCACCATATCAAAAGTGCACCGAAGAGACACGTGGAGGCTTTGTTGGCTCCTCTTTGTACTAAGAATTTTTCAAAGGCCAAGGTAACTTTTTCTTGGGCCCAAGGCATGTGGAGAGCTGCGCTCATTTGAGGTCCCACCTCTAAACTTCATCTTTGAAGTTGCACCAAAAAAACATGTGGAAGCTTCCATTGGCCTTCCCATACTCTGAATTTTTCAGAAACGGTGCAACTCTCTAGGGTCCTAAACATGTGGAAGGCCCGCACTCATTTGGGAACCTACCTCTAGACTTCACCTTTGTAGTTGCACAAGGAAACACATGGAGGTTTCCATTGGATCCTCTTTGCACTTGGATGACTCAGACTCACTTGCTCAGGGTATGTATAATATAATCCATGAGGAAACTCATTTTGAGAGGCAAAAATGTAGGTATCCATGTGAGGGAACTCATTTCTCAAGGTGTATTCTCGAGGGTGAAAAGGATTGCTTGTCAGATCCAGCTATATGGAGCCACCTAAAAATGATTAAAAAGGGATTTCTCACATGAAAAAAAAAGAATGATTAGAAGGACTATCAAAAATTTATGGCATGGCATCCTAGTCATGGTTGAGGGTTTGAGAAATGTGATCAGTTCATGATTTTCCACCTGGCAGCTTTTGGGTGTAAATTTGTTAAACATCACTTTCTGAGACAAATTGTAACAAGCAAAGGATTCCTTGAATATTCTTCTTTTTGGGGAAAATTTGGGATGAGTGAGTGAGTGAATTGTATAAATGCAATGAGGATACTCTTGCAAATGGTCGGGGTTTAATTTTTATGAGAAAATTTGAGAAATCCCATCTTCCTGAGAGACCATCTGAGAAACTTGTTAATCTCTTGTGTTTTAGATTTGATCACATCAAGATGGTTTGCAAGTGTACACCATTGACAAGCTCTATGAAATTTCAAGAAACTTTCCCCTGTTGATAAATCTAATAGATCTTGAATTAATCTGTGTTGATCTTGGGAAAAATTGTGTCTTCTTTTATTTCAGAATGTTTTCAAATGGTTTTGATGTTCTGTTGCAATCTTATGTTAAAATCCCTCTGAATCACACAAGATCTCATCCATGTGTTAGTATTTTGGCATTTACAATTTCATTATGAGAAGAGCCTTCATCTGTAATGAAATAAACAATTTAAAATCATTTTACTTCATTTTGTTGATAAATATTGTTTGTAAGCCTATGAGTGTATCTTAGGCATGAGGAACAGGGGTTGTTAATGTTTAATTGAGTCTTTAGCTCAAGCCTTCGTGTTGAATTCTTAAAGATTGTGTGAAACCGTGTAGATTTGGGCCTCCATTGATGCACACCTTCTGGTTGAAGGAATATTTTGGCTATTCTGAAGCATTTATGTCTATTAGTTTTCCAATTTTTGTAAAGGTTCTCAAAGATCTGGTGAAATCAACTTCATCTTGCTTAATCCCCACCAAAAATTTCAAATAACCATGAATCCTACCTGAAGTACCCCTGTTTGTGTTGTGTATCCACAAATGAACAAATTCTACTACCAAAATATACAAAAGCAAGTAGGTTTTAAGTGTCTTTAGTAACTTGAACCTTGTTTAGAAAATATCTCCATTCTTTAGAAGTGACAACTCGTGAGAGTTAAATTGTGGCGTATTGATCATATTTTCTCAAGGTTCCCCTGAAAATTGTGCAAAGAAGGATCTCTTCATGTCCTTCACCAACAGAGGTTATAAAACGGGTCCTCTTGTTATGTTTATTGATTTGCAGATCCGTGTTAGATTCCATAAAACCATAAAATAATTTTTAATGAGATCTTCATATCCTAATCTTAATGAAATTTTAAAAATGATAAAACCTTGTTCCAAAGAAAAATAAATTCTTGTGGCAACTAGCACGTATGTAAGCAGAAACATTTTCTGTTTAATGTTTTGTAGATCATTATTTTAAATATTTCTATTTATTATTGTGTGGAATATTGCATTGTGATAAAATGTTTCATTTATCAAGTATCCGAGAATAAAAACATATTTATTTACAACAAGTGCAATGCATATTACAATTGTAAAAATACCTTTTGAAGGATGAATTGTGGCATATAATGCATATTACATTTTACTTTATAGATGAATTGTGGCCTATAATGCGACTATTAAAGGATTTGTAAGATGAGGTGGAGATGTACGAGATGTAATTAAATCAAAAACCCAATTACAATTATGTAATTTATCCATCGATTTAACTTGATAACACATTTTTGTATAATGTGTGTGACTATCTCTAGTAATGTGATTTTGTATAATGTGTGTTTATCAATCGGGGAGGCCTTTATTCATAATCTAGCCTTTATTTTAGGTGTCCCTCATTCCCCCTTAAAGTTGTTACTTTTTTTTGTTTTGCTAGGCTTAGCCTAGTGTGCTTTTTGGCTTTGAGGCTTGCTCTCATCCCTCCCACTTATTTTGTTGAGATAATCTTGTATCATGTTGTATTTAATATAATATAAGATTATGTTCATCAAATAATCTATCTAATGCATGGGAAAATTTTGATGACGCCATCCATTTTTATTTCATCCACCTTTCTCACAAAAGTCGAGGGACTATTTAATTGGGTTGTGTTTTCACCTATCCTCACTTGTTTTCTCACGTTTTTTCTTTTGTTTTCCCTTCCCTCTCATGGCATCTACCTATGTTCCTTTCATCCTCTTACGAAATAAGAAACAAAAAATGGATTTCCTCTGTATTGTGTCATACAATCATCTTCCCAATGTCTTCTCGCATAGAGTCCATGAATGTTATGGACTGCGATTCTAAATTTCTCGCATGTGGATTATCTCAGAAACCTTTGGGAGAGCTCATGTAAAATCTAAGATTGAAAATGTATTCGTGTTCAATTGCATGGTGTAGTGTTAAGATAAAGAAGTGGTCATGGTGGTCACTTCTATTTCATTACCCATAACATCTTGTGGGTTTGGTTGAAGCTACGATAGAAGTATGTCTTCCTTTTCTCTTTGCAAAGTTGCATCCTTGTCAGTTACCTTTTTGTGTTGACAGTGAGGATTTGAGATGCCTTAGAATTAAAAATTCAAGTCTTACTTCAATTTTCTGAATTTTTCAAAGAATCTATCGATCTGATGGGGTTTCTATCTCTAGTGTTCCATCCCTTGACACTGGTCGCACTCACAAAACCTACCTGTCACTTCCTAATTGCATGGTGTACTTGAATTTTTTTTGTTGGCACGTCCTTTTCCTGTCTCAAGATTATTGCAACATTTGGCTGGGTAAAACCCTAGGGTTTCTCTATCATTCTCACTCTTCTTTTTTTGTATTCACGGCTCTATGTTTTTGCAAGCCTAGTTATTGATGTTACATGTTGGCCTCGTTATCTTTCGTACTCATTTTTAGTTTTTGTATGTATCCTTTCATTGATCAAAACATGGGATACTTGTAGGGTGGGAACCCATCAATCCTTCGGATCATAGCTTTGGCTAAAAGCGTTTAACTATCTAAAATATAAAATTATGTAATTTGTCCCTAAATTTATTTGACAACAAGTTTATGTATAATGTGCCTAACTATCTTAATAATGTTTATATGTATAGTATGTGTGATTATATTTAGGAAATTTATAATACGGTAAAGGTTTTAAATGATAATAGATATCTTAATATATATAAAAAGTGTACATAAAATTATTATTTCTGGTGAATTCTTATTTGATTAATGTTAATTTACCTCGATAAGCTATATTGGCATTACGTAGTGAGAGTTAAGTATTAATTCTATTACTTTTATTTTTAATGTCATATTATCCTTTTGACTTTAAACTGTCCTCTACAAAAAAAAATCACATAGGTTTAAGGTATATAAATAATTTAAAATTGTCAGGAAGTTCAATAATCAGTTTGTTAATAGATATTGTTTCACGTGATTCTTAGAGCATTTCTTGGAATGTGAGGAAATAGATAAGGGTAAAAGGACTAGGAGGAATACCTATTAAAGCTATTTGAAGGTTGTTACACGTGTATGACTTCTTGATCCACAACTGATCGTGAGAGCTTCCTTTTGGCTAGGAGGAACTACGAAATGAATAACAAGACCACGAAAAGAGATTAAATAACATATAATAGTGGCACCTAGCGTATGCTAGTTTCAGGGAAGTGTGATACTCCTAGAAGGCTGTCAATTCACTATTTAAAACAATTTAATGTTAACAATAAATGAAATTCTCTGTAGTTAAAATGATTTAGGTATCTCATTTGAGTACAATAAGCAAATTTGTTCACTGAGGCTAAGCTATGACTGAATCGAAGGGAAATGTCTCTATCTCGAAATCTTGGTAATGGTCGCGGTCTTGTTTTGGGCTATTTTGGATCTTTGGTGGGAATTTAGACTCTATTCTTGGTATGGGGGTAAAAAGCGAGACCGGCGTCGGTTTAGTGTAAGCGATGATGGTGCAAGATGGACCAATGATGGTCGTGGGTAATCTAGTGTTGATACAGATAGTAGTGTGACGAAACTTATTAAAACCTCATTTTAAGGACAAATCTAAGGCTAAATGAAAATGAAGAGGGAAATGAAAAGGTTTATGGAAATATTAGGTATACTAAGAGGTCTTTAATAATCGGGTATGGGAAATTTAATGGTGTGGGTGAAGGAATGATAAAACTTGCATGAAGGTAAATGATGGGAGAATGAGAATGCAAGTAGAAACTGATAATAGAGGTACAAAGCTTACTAAAACAAAAGTAGATGAATGTTGGTTAACAAAATACTTACTTTTATATGAGCTTGATGGTTGGATGGAAATGGTAGTTGATCAAATGGATGGGGTTTGATGTGGTGATGGTGCTTCCCAGGATGCTCCCATGAATGTAAAACAGCTCTGTGATCACTTTTGATGCTGGCTGTGGATGTTTGGATGCATGTGCGAGTGCTTGTTTTGCTTGTATGCAGATTTGGTTTCATCTCTTTTCTCTCTAAATGTGCCAAACTCAAAATAAGGTTACCAAAGGGGATAAAAGGTAAGCGACGATGGATCTCGGGGTCAACAGCCAAATGGTTTAGGGTGACCGCGTCGTCTACGGCGAAGGATTTCCTAGGTTTTCTAAAATGGGAAGATCTGCTTGATTTATTGGATCTTGTTCCCTTCCTTCATGGATTAGAATGAAAGCTTCTTTTATAATGTGTGGGAATGTGGTTAGAGTGAATGTAGGCTTTGATTTTTACGGTTTATGTAGGTCTTAGTTATGGAAATATACTAAGAATAGATTTGGGGTGAGGTGGCTAGGTGAGGTGGTGGTGTGGGAATTATCCTAATTAGGCTAATTAAATAATAAATATTGTGAGGACATGGGTTGATTTAATTAATTTAATTAAATTAATATTAGAGTGAGGTGAAAGGGCCATGGTTAGGTGAGTGTGTTCAAGGTGATTATTTGACGAGGGACCAAGGGAGTGTGATCCAATTTTGTGTCTACATTCTACCCCTTTTTGTTGCAGAGCTTGTATTGGTAGCGCCGACTGCAAAAATTAGATGTGGTTGCCCATGTGTGAGTGAAGGTGATCCTCCTCAAACTAGGAAGGCTGATGAGGAAGAAGGCAAAGCATCGGTGAGTGGTTTGATAAAAGGTGAATGTGATGAAGAGGAAGGTGGGAAATGGGGGTAAAGGGGTAAAGGTCCAATCGGGTAATCTAGGTAATGGGTCATGGTCAAAGGTAGTAATAGTCAAATGCACACACACGTATAAAGCTGCAAAGATAAGATGCCGGGTTAAAGAGCATACAAACTCTATATTGTGCGATCGGGGGATCATTTTGAAAACGTTCCCTAAACATCCCTAAATGGTGTTGGTGCAGAATATCATCTCGAGAGCTTTCTACGACTATAATAACGTGACAAAGCGGACATAGGGAGCTCTAGTTATGTCGGTCAAAGTTCGGTGATGAGAAAGTCAACTCTAGTCTGAAATTGGTCAATTATGGACCAATCGCGCTGCGACACGTTGCGAAAAGGAAAAAGGGAGTTGTTTTTGGTTTTCGATCACCGGTCTTCAACGGCGTAAAAAATGGTGCACGGGAACAAGAGGCTCACTTTTATTACGGAGGAGCATGAAGTGTGGACTATGGTATTATCGCCAACGTGGTGGGTCCACAAGCCACCACGTGGCTTGCCACCACTCGTCGAATTCGATCGAATTGCCTATCGGGAGACGACAAGTGGAATATATATATTTGACCAAGTGTTAATTATTTACATGGGTCGAAATTATATCCAAAGTCATATTACATTTCCCACGCATTAACTATTTCCAACTGACCACGCATAATCCTCAGCCAAACTGTCCATGCATTGTTATTGATTATACCAATATCCACGCATTATCTATTATTGGCGCCTAAAATACAAACCATGCGCTGTCCCCAAGTAATGCGCCCTCCACATAAGCATATAGGTGGCTCTTTAGCCAATACAAAACTGCCCTCCATGCATTTTTAAATGCTTACCTTTTTTCACGCCCCCACAATGTGGGATAAAACTGAAAATGTGCCTAAGGAGAAGGAGGAGAAGTGGAGGGGATTGGAACAGCTGACCTCCCATCCAAAAGTATAGGTGCCTAACCAATGCGCCAGCTGTTTGGAAACAATATAAAAGGAGCTATATTGTATTTGAATAGCATTGGTACACGGGTCTATGTAAAGCCGCTTAAGGACCAGTTTGCAGAGAACGCCATTTTTGAAGGCCTTGCACTCAGATTGGGAACTTGGAGTAAAAATATGAAATGAAGGAAATTCTGAGACGATTCCAATGATGTAAGATTTGATCTTTTTTGTTGAGTTTTATCCTATTTTTGGAAGCTTTGAATGCAGATTTTAACAGGGATCTTCAAGACAGCTAGTTGGAAAACACGAATTTCAATGCACTTCTGGTCCGAATTGTGACTTGGTGTAAACATGAAAAGTGTTCATAATTCAGATATGATCTCAGATATATGATTTTTTTTCATAGAATGTTTTTAAATCTCTATTTGTAGGTGTTTTTCTAACACAGTTGCAGGGAGATCACATTGTGGAAAGACTGTAGGAGCCACAGATTGTTCTTGGGGACAGTTTCTGCTATTTTTAGAGTTCTTGGGACATTGATCAGCTCATTTGTAGGTTTTGATACATTATTGGTTGTTTGTAAGATTTATTTTACTTGCATTTCAATATTATTAATGGATCGGTTCAATCGAACCTGGGGACATAGGAATTTCCAAACCCCATAAACAATCTCTTTTGTTATCGAATGTTTGATTTTATGATTATTTATTTGCTGAATAAGTTTTCCACACTTCTATGGATGCATAATAATAATAATTTAATCAATTTTGGAGTTTAGAATACTTATAATTAGTTAAGAAAATCACGATCTTTGGAAACTTTTAAAAGTGGTAAAAATTACAACTCACGTTTTAGATCATTGTCTAAGGTCGATAGATTTATCCAAACAAGGTTGAGGTGATTCTAGTATCTAAGTTATAGGATATGGTCAGGAAACACATCGCAGGTCAGGTGCAGGAAAATTTAGGTATGTTTCGATACACCAAAGGTTGGGTCAGGATAAATGGTCATGAAAAGAGGCAAGGTAAGGTCATTAGGTCAAACAACACGGTAATGAGTGTGTCACAAGGTATAACAAGCACATGAGGTCATAGGTCACTAGTAATGTTCCAAGTCTAGTATCTAGGTCACGACATGGGTAGGGCTGAGGTATGGGTAAAATAAAGAGTCCCCAAATGATGAAGGGGTTAGGTGGTAACTGATGAGGTCAAGGGGGTAAAGTGAAGTGTCCAAGTCAGGTGTGGGTGAGGTAGAAAGGATTCAGGCCAACAAATTAGGGGTAGTGGGTAGTAATAAGACCTAAGAGCGGGATAACAAGAAGATGATTATAATTAATTGATTTTGGTTGCCATGGCAGGACCATAGTAAGCTAGGGCACGGGACCTATGCTACAGAGCAAGTGCCACTTTTTAGACACAATAAGTGCACGGGGACCAACACACCCACAGAGAGAGAGGGAGAGGGTGGAGATGGAGATGGGAGTGCACGGTATACGCCATATAGGTGCAGGTGAAAGGTTTGTCAGAGAGCCAGTTAGCCACAACGCAAGGACATGTTATAGGTTTATAGGGCCGATTGGCCTTTGCACTGGACATAGATAGTGGCCCTTTAGGCCCAGGTATAGGTGCGGGATTTGGGGCTGATGACACCGCCACAAGGGCATGGAAAGGGTTCTATTATTTAGGTAGGAGTAGGACATGATCATATGCCAATGGCACCACCACAGAGCAGTACCTACTTTTAGATTGAGATATGTCATGGGAGAGGTGAGATACTACCAAGATCATTTGATGGTAGCGGGGATATATGTCTTATAATGTGCCGAGCACAAAGCACAACATGCCTCGAGTGAGAGGATAAAATCCCAAAAACATAGTGTAGAGAGTACGGGGGTAGTGAGCCCGGGGGCTAGTTCAAGGTGAGGCTAGTAGTGCAAGAAGGTCAGCTCTAGAGGTAGGACCATCGGGAGAGCAAACCAAGGTGAGGCGGGGTGAGGTCGACAAGAATGGATATCGGGTGGGTTGATGATTTCTCATCATGGATGATCGAGTGTATCTCGTGTTTTTGACATATTTTTGATATGTATATCAGCTTGCTTGTCGAAGATAGTGAGGATGTACATGAGAGGTTTTTGATATTAAAATATATACAACGGCTATGTGCGAAGATATTTGAGAGTCATGTATATAGATGCACATGTTTGATGATTGATTTATAGAGATGATGTTGATTATGGTATGATGTATATATGGTTGTGTGTAACTTGTTATTTTGATTTGTATATGTGATGGAAACTAAGTAGTGTAGGCATGGTAGAGCCACGTCATAGGCATGGATCAATTCGGGTTTTTAGTTTTAGGCATGGATTGAGTCAGGTTTGTGGTTTAGGCATGGATTGAGTCAGGTTGACTTAGGTATGATGAAGTTTAGGTTTGGTTTAGGTATGGTTGAGTTGGGATTGGTTGAGTTTGTAATTACTTAATTTGTTTAATTAATGAGGATATAGGTTCATGTTGAGATGTTTTGTAGTAAAATGCATGATAATGGTCAATAAATGGTAAACATAATGAATGTATGAATGATGATGGTAAAGATGTGAAGCAATTTTTGTTTGTTTGGTTTAATTTCCAATTATTGATATAAAAAGGAAACTAACTAGGGTAGAATGTGATTAGGAAAGGGGAAAGGGGAATTGGTTAGGGTAGAGAGTGGTTGAGCTAACCTCTAAGGGCCCCATGCCCTTGAGTGTTACCTACATAGTCCCGGTGAAAAGGGACCTCAAGCCGATGTAGTTCTCCCATAAGCTAGGGAAAATGTAAGGAGGTATGAGAATGGGTTGGTAGGTTATAGGCATGATTGAGTCTAGGTCTTTTAGGTATGGTTGAATTGTGGGCACATTGGTATGGGTGATTTTAAGTTGATTGTGGTGAAAGAATAAAATTTCCCAGAGATAAGTGTCAAGGTCTAGTCCTGTATAGGATGATCAATATGTAATGAAGAAGGTGAAAGATAAGAGGAGGCAAGAGAGCCACCTGATTGGTGAGGATCATAACTAGTGGACCATACCTTAGGTAGGCTAGTGAACATAAGACCCTAAAGACATTGCATGATTGATTATCCTAAAGGTGAAGAATAGTCACATGATCACCAAATGTCATAGTTTTAGCAAGTCCCTTGAGGCGGTAGGAAATGAAGGTGCAAATGGTGAGAAGGTGAAAAGTGGTTAGTTTATATGGTATGAGGTAGCATGCCTTTTTGGCAAGAGATCCAAGATCACAATGAGCAAGTCCATGAAGGAAAAAAATAATGTTGGACTTGTATTTGAGATAGATTGGGTAAATTTGAGAAATCTATATGTGATGTGGAAATTATCTCCTTGAGGTCTTCGTAAAGCTGATCGATGCGGGAAGCTTCAGATTCTCCTTTTTTTTAAGTAGGCTTTACATAGTTGTCCTTCGAGGGAGTAGTCTATTTATAGCAGTGATGTAGAGAGAAAGATTTCCTTTTAGGGAATCATATTTTAATTGGATGTTTGACTCAAGGAGTTAGATCCCATGTGAGGTATTTTAAGTCATGGAAAAGACTAAGTTGAAGAATCGGATTCTTGTTCAGAAATCAAGGTGAAACGACCATGGGATATCATCCGAAAGAAGATGAAAAGTATCCATGAGAATCATGCCTTCTAGATTTGTGCTACACATATTTAAGAGAGGGTAAAATAGTGGTGGGACACACATGATTCTTGTTTAATCGTTGGGGATGGTATAGTGAAAGGAGGAAAGTGAATAACCCTCAAGGGATGAGCATGAAAAGAGGCGAAGGTGAGGTAGGACTAAAAGTCAACAAAGTAGAATGGTCGAAGATGCAAGGCATTAAGGGGCTCGGAGTTTGGGTTTTCCATCGAGTGAAGATAAATGATATGCACCGATCCATAGGTATGAGTCACGATGTATGGTCCAAGCCAATTAGGAGAAAATTTCCCCATTTACTTTTTTTTTGCTTTGGTTACATGTTGATTTTCCTTAAGACAAGGTCACCGACTTGGAAGGTTTGTTCATGAACACGTTTGTCATAGGCACGTTTGATATGTTTTTGGTAAACTTGAAGATGGTCAAGAGCATTAAGATGATGTTTGTCTAATAACTCAAGTTGTGCTAAATGGTCTTGGTGAAAGTCATCATCATTGAGCATGTCATGGAGAGAAATACAAAGTGATGGAATCTGGACTTCAAGAGGAAGAATAGCCTCTATACCGTAGACTAGAGAAAAAGGTGTAGCAGCAATGGAAGTGTGAATACTAGTATGGTACGCCCACAAGGCGAAAGGAATGTGTATGTAAGTCCTTCCTAGTATCATTAACCACTTTTATGAGAATTTTGTTCAGGGTTTTATTAGTGGATTCAGCTTGGCTATTGGTTTGTGGGTAATATGGTGATGAGAAACTTAGTTGAATACCGAAGGCGTCGCAAATTTTTCGTAAGGTTTTATTTTTGAATTTTTTCCGTTATCAGTGATGAGGTGATGTGGGAAACCAAAGCAAAAAATAATGTGATGATTGATGAACTCAAATATTTTCTCAGCTTTTGTGGAGATGAGAGGTATGGCTTCAACCCATTTGGTGTAATATTTGGTAGTGATGATTATTCATTGATGTCATTGGGAAGAATGGGGATTGATCTCTCGACAAGATCCAAACCCTATTAAGAGAAGGGCCAAAGGTCATGGGTGACTGTAAGGAATAAGCTGGGGCATATGATGAAGATTAGCATGTTGTTGGAATTTTACACAACGCTTAACATAGTTGCAACAATCATGGTTAAGGGTCAACTAGTAATAGCCTAGGCGAAGGATGCGCTTAGAAAAAAATGAGACCACTGAAGTGACCTCCACATATGCCATCATGAACTTCCTTAATGGTATAGGGAATTTCAGAACTCGTAAGGCACCGTAAGAGAATACCATCAAAGCCACACTTATAGAGGAGGCCACCCATGATGATGTAATGAGATACCTTTTTAAGAAAGGCACGTTGTCCATTACAAGTGAGGTCGGGAGGTAAGATGGAGAGGGAAATATAGTTTGAGTATTTTTTATACCAAACATCACTCAAAGTCGGGAGTGGTGGTTTGGATAGAGTAAACTTCACGGGGTAAATAAGAGGGTGATTGGAGTCTTTATACGGTGACAAATATTTTAGATTTGGCAGGTGAAGCGGGTATCTGAGAAGCCAAGTAGGCCATGGTATCGAAAATTTGTTGGTAGAATGTGGGATGGTCTGAAGGGCATAACGGTCAAAGGTGGTCAAAAGTATGTCCACATGTTGCTTATACTTTTGAATTATCTCATTATGACACTAGTATATACCATTACTTGGTTTATGACCAATTTAGAATCAACAAATATGTTGATGGAGTTGACATCTAAGGCATAAGCAACCTAGCGACCCAATACGAAAGTGCTTCATATTCAAGGTATTATTGTTTGTAAAATAAAAATCGAGTTTGAAAGATAAAGGCATGTGTTCACCATTAAGAGGAATGAGGATAACACCAGCCCCACCCCCACACTGACACTTGGAACCATCAAAGAAGAGTGTCATTTGGTAAGCGGATTCATCAAGGAAAGGGTAGCAATAGACTCATCTAGAAAGTCAAAGTTAGAGGGTTGATCTTGAAAATAGGTGGGTTGGCCAATTGGTTGGCGATATCTTGGCCCTTAATGGAATTTTGATGGATGAATTAGAGGTCGATGTCAGCCAGCATAAGCCGGCGTGCGGCACATTGATTTTGGAGGTTTGGCATACATGAAGTGTAAGGGATCGGTGTTGGTCACAACATAGGTTTTTTGGTTAAGTAGGTAATGACGGAGTTTAGTGGCAACAAAAACTAAGTCTAAGAAAAAAATTTAGCATGGGTGTATCGGGTTTCGTAGTCCAAAATAGTATGGCTTATATAATAAACTACTTACTCCCTATGTTGTTCATTGTGATGAGCGAGCATGGCCCCTAAGGAGTGATTGGTAGCAGAGATGTATAGGTAAAAGGGTTGATCATCTTTAGGTGGAATGAGTACGGGTGGTTGGAGAAGGTATTGTTTCAAGGCCTCAAAAGCTTTGTGGTAGTCATCATCCCATTTAAAGGAGACGTCCTTTTTGATAAGATGATGAAATGGCTAACATTGATCAAAAAGTTGTGAAATGAAGTGGCAACTACACTACAACTTACCTTGTAGCCTCTGAGAGTTTCCATAGGTTAGTGGGCGGAGGCATTTCAAGAATTGCCTTGACTTTAAATGGTTCAACCTATATAACATGTAAGGAAACAATAAATCCCAAGAGCTTTCTTTGAGAGAACCATGAAGACACATTCCTTTGAAGGTGAACATGATACTTAATGAGGTGGTTAACTATGGTTTTTAGGACAATGAGGTTCTCAGAGATGTGTTTATATTTGGAAAGGAGATCATCTACGTAATCTTCCAATATATGGTGTATGATGTCAT
The DNA here is from genome assembly GCA_018340775.1 of Taxus wallichiana var. yunnanensis. NCBI lineage: Eukaryota > Viridiplantae > Streptophyta > Pinopsida > Cupressales > Taxaceae > Taxus > Taxus wallichiana. The sequence continues at coordinate 802,646,151 of CM031239.1, read as the reverse complement.
GGAAGATGTAATTCATAGCCCGTTGATATGTAGAACCATCATTTTTAAGGTCAAAAGGCATGACTCGATAGTAAAAGGTCCCCCAAGGGGTGATGAATGGTTTTGTGTTGATCTTCTGGGGAAAGTAAGATTTGATTATAACCTAAGAAACCATCCATGAGTGATAGCATCTCATGACCAATGGTAACATCAACTTGTTGGTCAATACTGGGTAGAGGAAATTCATCTTTTTGGTAAGGTTGAGGTCATGGAAATCTATACAAATGTGAAGTCCCCCTGTCACCTTAGTGATAGGGACAATGTTAGAAATCCATCGGGGATAATCAATGGGTAAGATGAAGGAAATGGAAAGAAGGCATTGAAGTTCTTCTTTGACCAAAAGAGCAATGCGAGGGTGCATTTTCCTCAGCTTTTGTTTATGGGTTTAGCATCATGAATGGTTACGATATTATGGACCACTATGGTGGGGTCAATACCAGGCATATCTGTGTAAGACCAAGTGAAAGCATGGTTATGATTTTTGAGAAAAGAAGTGATGGCTTCCTATTCAGCAGTATCTAAAGATTGGCTGATATTTAGAATGTGCGAGTCATCCGAGTATGGATGTTGATTTTGATGGTTGATTCATTCAAATGGTTAGCGTCTCTAGATGGTAATGACCGATGAATATATGAGTCTTCTGCACCAAGATAGGTGAGTATAGATTCATCATCCTAAAAGTGAATGACATTAATAGAAGGTGTATCATCCTCGATCATTTAAGGATACAAGAAGGGAAGAGAAGAGGGAGCCTTTCCCTCACATTAATAAGTCAGAGGCCCTAAGGATATGGTGTTTATGAAAAAAAAAAAAGTTAGGAGGAATGGATTCTAGATCCATCGACTCTGTCGAGGAAGGTGGTGAAGAAGGTGGAGTGGGTGAAGAAGGTGGAGAAGGGTTGATATCCTCAATGAGTTCAATGTGATCCTTCTTGGTAGGTAGTTCAGCAAAGTCAATGCCACTATGATCGTTATGTTTATGGGTAGTACATGGAATAATAGTGTGAATTCCTTTCTCATAAAAGAAAAAACCAAAACCTTTCCATGCACATCGGTGCTGGAAGGTGTGGGCAAAATGGTGATTGGTGAGTGACTAGAGGTCGGTAGAAAAGGGGTGGGTTTGTGATGGTGGTTCAGGTGTATAAGTGGAAGTATCAAGTCCCCCATAGGTGAGATGGGTGTGAAGGTGGAGAGGACCGTAAAGGAGACGCTCTCTATGCTGCGATGATCATAGTGAGGGTGTTGGTGAAGGCTTCCATACTCTTGTGGAGTAAGGAATGTGTTAACATTATATAGGTGATACTCCCCAAGAGTGAGGTGTTGAAAAACACTTCCAAGGGATCGGTGGTCGATATGTGGGTAGTTGGGATAGATGATGTGTTAGAGGTTGGATCGGAGGTGGAGTCATCGATTGGGAGGTGATGGGTCGGTGGAGGTCATGGCTATGGTAGGAATGGAGGATTTAGGTGTGGTTGAGGTAGTGGCGACACTAGTGGGTGGGTGAAGGTTTAGGTGAAGAGGAAGTGGTCATGGATGAAGACACCTTAATGGGTACAAGCACATCATTGAGTTGGTAAATCATGTTGTAGGTTTTAAAAGGTGATGGGTCAACCGAGAATGGTATAAGTGTGCCCTTCATGCTCAAATGTCACACAATGATGCAAAGTGGAAGGGACGTAACCCATAACATGAATCCGTGGTCTACTTAGCAATAGGTTATATTGAAATTCCCCCCAAGATGTAAAATAACTCTGGAACAATACGTGGGGCCACACAAACATAGAGGATGACGGTTCCAAGTATAGAAGTGATAGCATCATTAAATGAACACAACATGATGGGATGTTAATGCATGTAATTATCAGGTATGTGCATTTGGTCGAATGCATGGGAGGAGATGATGTTAATGCTAGCGCCCCCATCGATCATAACATGTCTTACACGTATATTATCAATATGGACTGAGATGAAAAGGGCTGGATTAGGGTCATCAAAATGGTGTTATGTGATCTCTTCATCTAAGAAGCTAAGGGTGGCTACTTGGTGAGTAGGTGAAGTGTAGAAGAAGGTGGTAATTTGGTGAGAAGGATACATTATGAGGTGTGATAATGGAGGCTACGGGTGTAGGGTCATTGGGTAAAACCTCAATAGACTAAATAACCTCCATGACATATTGACGATGGGATTCATAGGTTTGGATGAGGTCATATAGAGACATTTTGAGGGAGGATTGGTGTAATTGTTTTAGCATCGCGTGATGTGCAACCCCATTAGAGATAGGATATGTGGCACCACGGATAGTGACTTTAGGCATGGATGTAGATGGTATGTTAGGAATAGGGTTCGTTGGTGGGTTGATTTGCCTTTTCCTTTCATTTATCCTTTTAAGCATGGGTGGCAACATGGATCATGTTGATTTGAGGTGGAGAGGTAGGTGAAGTAGGTGAGCCATGAAAGGTGTAATGACAAGAAAGGAAGAAGCCAAGAGGTGGGAAGGAATCTTGTGAAATGAGTTGGGAACACCAATATTTGGGTGGAGGTTTTGGAATTTCTATGATATGAACCATGTTAATTTCTAATCTCGAGGGTGGCTCTAAGAGATTTGGGGATGGAGGTTTTGGTGGTTGAATAGGAGCCGAGGGAAGAACTCGTGGAAATTAGAAATCTGCAAAATGGGGTCCTCATAAAGAAGGTCATCAATGACAAAATTTTCTTTAGGAGGACACAACTGGATAAGAGAAGCTTTCAAAGCCTCAAATCCTCTACATCATGTCCGACACATGATGTTAGGTGTGTAAATTTGGTTTTGTCAAACCCTTTTGGCTTGGGTTTGAGTGGGTCATAAGGTCTAAGAGGTGGTAATGTGATGACGGAAGTTTCGAGGAGGTTGGTTAATATTTTGGCATAGGATCCCGCTAGTGGATCACAATGGGAGGTGAATGTGGGTTTGGGTGCAGGTGCGGCTGATTGTATAGGAAGAGTCTTTGTAAGAGGGGAGTGGGTTGAGCTATGGTCTTAGGTGTTGGTCATGTCTGCTTGGGTAGGGGCATGGTAGATGAACTAGCAATAGAGTGTGTGGTTGGTTTAACTACCTTATTGGAGGGTAGTGGATTTTTTCCTTTAGGTTGCACCTTCTTGGGTAAAGGTGATATGGGTGCATGAGATTTAGAGGGAAAAGCAGATGGTGGAAGAGGGCGGGTTACCCATGGGGATAACCGAGGTGCTATGGAGGTAGATGGTGTAGGTTGGGCATGAGGTGTGAGGGAAAGGGAAGGAAGTGTTGTGGGTAGTGAAGAATTTATTGATGGTATTAGAGGTATGGGTGGTAAAAATGTTATAGGTGTGGGTGGAGGTTGTGTCGGTGCTTGGGTATATTAGAGGTCTACGAGGGAGAAATGGGTTGTTGTGTTCTTGGTTTACCATGGGTGGAGGTTTCTTAGCTAGGGTTGAGGGGTGAGGTCTAGGATGGAGAAAAGGGTGAAAGTGATGAGGGTGTGATTGGAGAGGTTGGGGTATGAGATCTAGGGGATTGGTTCTTCTGTTTAGGGGCCGGGTTAAGTTTGGTGTTAGTTTTGGAGGACGTAGCTAAATCTAATTTGATGGGTGGATGAGTAAGGCTAGCCGTTGGGATGACCTTTAAAAAGTGATTGGTTTAGGAAAGGAAGATGATGTAGGTTTGGGTTAGTATGTAGATGCATTTGGGTTATGGGTAGAGGTGTGAGTTGAGCCATGAGTGGTATTGTGGGAGAATTTGTGATAGTTGTGGTTGTGTTTGGTTTGGTCGGCTGAAACACTTTTGGATAGATAGTGGAGGTGTCAGTGAGTGACATTTGCATTTGTGTTGAGATATGAAGTAGAAGATGCCCCCAAAGTAAGACTCTATCCACATAATCCAGAGGTTGGCTAATTGTGAGAAAAAATTGCTATGGGTGAGGTTGATGTGGATCCAATGGCAATTCCTATAAAATGTGTTTTAGAAATGGGGAAATCACTAGCTTCAGCCTCTGTGGATAAGGGATCGAAAAGTAAGTTAGCAGGATCTTGGGTGGCCGATGGAGAATGGTCACCTAGAGGAAACAACATTTCTAATGGATCTTTGATAGGTGGAGGAGATGATGGGTGCTCCTCTTTGGGTGGAGGAGATGAACAAGCATCTCCCCACAGGTGGGAGAGGTAGTGACAGTTCTTAGGGTGAAGAAGTCAAAGGTGAATCGGTCTTGACGTTATGTAAGGCTCCTTCATAGGTGAGGGAGGAGATGAAGGGTGTTCCTCTGTGGGTGGAGGAATAGGTGAAGTGGGTTCATGTGTAGGTGGAGGAATTCAGGCTAAGATTTCCTCTATGGAAGGAATATGAGGTAATTGGGAGGCAACTGGTGCATCACTGAAAATAGCATGGACCTCACGTGGGTATGGCTATCATTAGTTGAGGTCTCTCTAGTTTGATCAGAAGAAGGGCATGATTAGGAAATGGTTTCTTAAAGATGTGTAGGTTTTGATTGGCAGGTGCATTAGGATTATCTAAGACTAACTCACCATTCTCAAGCATTTCCTAGAAAATGTTCTTGAAAGTGATGTAATTTCCATCATTATGACCTTTTACTTGATGACAATTACAGAATTCGTGGTCCTTGTACCACGCAGGTGTGAGGCGAGCATGATCAAAACCACTATGTGGTTTTATAGAGGAAGGGTGATGGCCTTAGCTTTAATGAGATTTTCTAAAACAAAATAATAAGGCTCCCCAATTGGGGTGTATTTCATTGTTCTCATCTGAATTGAAAATTCTAGACAAGAGAAAGATTAGATGAGGGCTTAGCCTGATTTGATGGATGAGCTAGGCCAGCCTTGAGTACCACTACATTAGTGGTTCCCTTGGATTTTGAATAATTATTTTGTGGTTTTGAAGAAGAAGAGGTATTATTTGTCTTAAATGCCAAGTTCTTATTTCATAGTTGGATTTTATTTTCTTCGATGGCCCAAATCTCTAGTTTTCATGCCATGGTGAATGCTTCATCAAAGGTTCGGAAAGTTTGCACCTGTAGGGTCGGAGAAATATGTCTAGAAAAATCCCATGTGAAGAGCTCTATGATTTCAGTTTGTGGTAGTTGGAATGTGAGTTGATTGATCAGGCTATGCCAATGAGTGAAAAAATATGATAGACTCATCATCATATTGATGCGTAGAGTAGAGGTCAGTCATGGTAACCTTCTTAACAACGTTAATGGAGAAGTGATCCAAGAAGGCTTGGGCTACCTGATTAAATGAGTAGATAGAATGTCTAGGTAACCCACTATACCAATCCAACGTGGGCTCGGTCAAAGACATGGGAAAGGTCCTCAGAAGAAAAGCATCATCATGGGCGATCAGATAACACCCATGTTTGAAAGACCACAAATGTTGTTGTGGGTCCTCTTTGCTATGAAGCGGTTAAATTTAGGCATCTCCCAATGTATGGGATATGGATGAATAGGAATGGATGGGTGTATGGGCTCATTGTAAATTTCATCATAGGTGAGAGAGTTACGTGAGCTAGAAACCAATGCCTCTAGTGTCTACATCTTTTCCATCATTAACTTGATGAGGTCATTGGTAGGTGGTGATGGATGGGTACCTCTTGTAGCGTAAGAGGGTTGGTTTTGGACATATGATGGAGGTGGCATTCTAGTATATGGCGATGCCACATAAGTAGGTTGAGAATGAGGGAGTGAGATAGGAGGACACATACCCGAATGAATGATGGATGAAATGGGAGGCTACGATAGTACATATATGTAGGTAGAAGAGTCGAGGTGACTCTAGTTGCGATGGGGGCTAAGGATTATGGAATAGAAAGGAAAATGTTTTGAAATGGGGTATGGGTCGTCGACACCGGGGGGTGGTTGTGTTGCTATGGGTATATGTGAGACAATAGGCATGGATGTGGTTACGTTCTCGGGTGATCGAAGAAGGTATAGTGGATGTCATTGTGCAATAGATGTGTAGACTCGGTGCGGTCATAGCGGGTATAGGGCCTAGCTATGAAATGACTATGGGAAAGGAAGGTGTGGATAGCGTAGAGCTAGAAGGGACTAACATGGAAGTAGGAATGAGATTCAAGGGGATAGATACGGGCATGTCGTATATCAATTGGCTCGAGGCATCTCGAGTGGATGAGTGGGAAAGATAGAACTATAAGGCGGCAGGGTTTTGGTCAAGGATTCGTGTGAGATCATCATCACCTATGGTGATAGTGATAGGCTAGGTAGGATCCATGGGTGATAGAATGGAAGGTGGTGAAGGACTAGGTGGGAGTGGTTGATAACTAACTTGGAATATGAGGGTGTTTGCTTCATACGAGTCAGCACTATGTGAACAAGTACTAATTTGGTAGGAGTGCTTTCTGTAAATGACATAGAAATACAATAGAAATAGGAAAAATAGGTGGTGGTAGGTGGATTGGGTAAAAATGTCAACTAGAAAATTGAACAGGCTAACCGATGCCGGTTAGGGTAAACTAACGTCGGTCACTGAGTAATTGTAATCGGTGACTATGGAAAAAAAGAACAATTTACCAAACAAGGAAAAAGACTGATGATTTACCAAGGAGAGAAACTATGATGGATTTTATCAAGACAGAGAAGATGATGAGAGTTACAGAGACTTTGAACAACAAAGAATATGAAACAGGTGTCCTTTTGGGTAGGTTAACCAAAAGAACACTAAAAGTGATGCTAGTTGGGTAAAACTAGTGATGGTTAGAGGGTAACCGATGATGGTCACTTGGACTTACAACAGGGTTATTCTATGAAATTGAAACAAAGATGAAGAAAAGGTAGTTTTGATTTAAAATCAAATGTGGAATCAAACCTAGAATTCTGAGAATGATGAAAATGGGGTCCAGGCACACTCAAACGAAGTTGGAATACACCAACTATGATGAGGAGCATGCAAGGAGAAATAAAAAGATGAAGAACATGTCCTCTCACCTCAAAACATAAGCCAAGTAGAAACACTAAGAAAAATATGATCCTAAGAGTGCTCTTTCCTTTATGTTTGTTCATCTTATTCTATTTAGAAGATTGACTCATGAACTTTAGAATAGATTTTTTGTGAGGAAGGCTTCCTATGATGAAGGAGATCTACAAGGAGAGGTTTCAAGTTATGTTATGGTGGCGCAGGAGCCGTCCTTTGAGATAATGACTCAAAGAAGTAATGAGTTAGCTTCCCACTGTGCCATGATCATGTGATCACCTATAACTTCTTTTGAGTGAGATGTTGTTTAAGAATGTGTGTATTTTTCAATTTTGTGATGTTTGGTAAGACTCGGAGAGAGAGAAGAAGAGAAAGAAAGTGCTTTTCTATGATTTGTTTGTCAACCATCAACTGGGCATGAATTCCAGCGTATAGGTTGCCCTCATTTAATGTGAGATAATGCAGTAAAGCAGAATGAAATGTAGTTGATTTTAAGCCCAAATCAAAATATTGAATTCGATGACACAAAAAGATGAACATGAGAGAGTATGATCTTTCACTAATGTAATACTAATGAAAGAAAAGAAGAATTCTTTTTATAGCACCAAAACATGATTGCTTTGAGACAAATAGAAAGAAGAGAAGATTCCAAGGGAGAAATTTTAATGTGAGAACCTTTCAGAAAGGAAACAAACATACAAATTTTCACCTAGAAATGAAGAAATGCAAGGAACCCCGAATGGGTCCCACCGGGCATGCCAAAATGTTTCACCTGATTCTTAGATCATTTCTTGGAATGTGACAAAACAGATAAGGGTAAAAGGGCTAGGAGGAATACCTGTTAAAGCTAGTTGAAGGTTGTTGTGTGCACGTATGACTTATTGATCCACAACTGATCGTGAGAGCTTCCTTTTGGCTAGGAGGAACTACCTGAAATGAATAACAAGACACAAAAAGAGATTAAATAGCATATGATAGTGGACTGCCTAGCGTATGCTAGTTTTGAGAAGTGTGATACTCCCTAGAAGGTTATCAATCCACTATTTAAAACAATTCAATGTTAACAATAAATGAAATCCTACTATAGTTAAAATGATTTAGGTATCTCATTCAATTACAATAAGAAAATTCATTCACAATAGGATAAGCTATGGTGAATCAAGGGAAAGGTCTCGTATGAGTACCTGGTAATCTTGGTCGAGGTCAGTTTTGGGCTCTGTTTTAGGTATTTAGTGGGAATTTAGACTATGTTCTTGGTATGGGGTAAAACAAAGAGACCAACATCAATCTAGTGTAACTGATGATGATTCAAGATGGACCAACGATGGTAATGGGTAACAGTGTCAGACGATCGGGTGACAGAAACTTATTAAAACCTTGTTGTAAGGACAGATCTAAGGCTAAATGGAAATGAAGAGGGAAATGAAAAGGTTTATGGAAATCTTAGGTATACTCAGAGGTCTTTAACAGTTGGGTATGGGAAATTTAATGGTGTGGGTGAAGGAATGATCAAGTTTGCATGAAGGTAAATGATGGGAGAATGGGAATGCAAGTAGAAACTGATAATAGAGGTAACAAAGCTTACTAAAATGAAAGTAGATGAATGTTGGTTAACAAAATACTTATTGTTGTATGAGCTTGATGGTTGATGGAAATGGTATTTGATCAGATGGATGGGGTTTTATGTGGTGATGGCGCTTCCCAGGATGCTCCCATAAATGCAAAATGGCTCTACGATTACTTGTGATCTTTGGCATTGTGGATGTTCGGATGCGTGTGCAAGTGCTAGTTATTCTATGATGTAGCTTTGGTTTTTCTCTTTTCTCTCTAAATGTGCCAACCTCGAAATAAGGTTACCAAAGAGAATAAAAGGTAACCGATGATGGTTTCGGTTCGTCAGTGGTGGTTTAGGGTGACTAGGTGTCGATTAGGCGGGATTCCTAGGTTTTGTAAAATGGGAAAATCTGCTTGATTTCTTTGATCTAGTTCCCTTTCCTTTGTGGATTAGAATGAAAGATTCTTTTGTAACGGGTGGGAATGTGGTTAGAGTGAATGTAGGATTTGATTTTAGGTTTAGGTAGGTCTTAGTTAGTTATGGCAACATACTAAGAATAGATTTGTGGTGAGGTGCTAGTGAGGTGGTGGTGTGGGAATTATCCTAATTAGGCTAATTAAATAATAAATATTGTGAGGACATGGGTTAATTTAGTTAATTTAATTTAATTAATATTAGAGTGGGGTGAAAGGGGCCATGGTTAGGTGAGTGTGTTCAAGGTGATTATTTGACGAGGGACCAAGGGAGCATGATCCAATATTTTTATGTCTATAGATATCGTGAAAATTGTTTTAATATATAATGAATGATTCTATGAATTTGGGATTCCATTGTGATGAATAGTATTACAATGAAATTCAAATACTTCTCAAAATGATTTACCATAATTAGACCTTTAGAAAATGAGTTTTAATTTATTTCATATCTATATTTAATTAAGATAAGATATCCTCCGAAAATTGGAGTAGGAGAATTTTAATTGTCATTCAAAGTGTCAAGTGTGAGAGAAAAATGTCCACAGTGTTTTCATGTCTGTTCTTTCCAGGTATGTAAGGATGGTAGAAGGTGACACGAAAGGATAACTATGAATTTTGTCGTGAATTTATAACTATTATGGGGATGTTAATGTTCTTGTAATCCGAGATAATTCATCTCTTGCAAGGCAAGCCGGTTTATAACTATTAAGGGATATTAATGTCCTTCTAATGTGAGCACCATCAAGGTTTATAAACATTAAGGGGATGTTAATGTTCTTATAATGCAAGTACTACCATAATTTATAACTATTAAGGGTATGTTAATGTTCTTGTAATGCGAGCATCGCTAGAGTTTATTCCTCTCTTGGAATTCCTTACAAGTGCAGTGCGGTGCACATAGTTTATTAAGGGGATGTTAATGTTCTTGTAATATGGGTTTATTCCTCTCTTGGAATTTGGGTTTATAACTATTAAGGGGATGTTAATGCACATTTACTCCTCTATAGGAATATGGGATTTATGTTGCTACTTGGTGTATATAGTATTTAAGTTGTGTGGTTGAGTCCAGTGTAACATTGAACAAAGAGTTTTTCTTCATGATAGCTTGGATGTTAATAGGAATATGGGGAGTTTTGGTCCACACTAAGCCGTGGGATTTAATGATGTTAAATCTAAGGCTATAGAGGTGTTGAATCAAATAGGATTTTCCCCTTTCTTAAATATTTTTTAGGGGTACAATGAGCAACTCGTAAGGATTTTAGATCGGCATGGAAGTCAGCTAAGAAATGGATGGGGGAAATGTGGTGCTACGGGAGTAAAGATTGAATTATCAATCAACACTGTGTGGCTTATGTTATGGGCATGCCCATGGAAGGATTGAAGTTGATAAACCCAAAAAGGATTATGTGGATGAAATGAAGTTATTTCTTAGAGGTAAGGAAAAACTCACCCTCATTTTATGGGATTTCTTAGGAATTCCCTACCTCCCCCATTCAATTTATTGGCCCTTAACCTAATCCATTTTTCACTCTTGAGGGACTCTAGAAAAGTATCTATGTTTACCATATTCCCATGCTCAATTTCCTCAAACATGGGAATAGTTTTAGTTTTTCCATATACTTTGTTCTCTATGTACTACCCTGGACCAGTACAAAAAAGGAAAAATTTGTATTCTCATACATCAGGGTTTTATTATGACCATTGTGAAGAGATCAATCTTAGATATGGATAAGATGGTTAATGGGGATAGTGTCCTATCAAAATCCCTTGAAGATTATGCTATGGAAGATTAAACTAATTTTTATAATGAGGAGTCTAGTGAATCCCTAAGTCGAGTGAATGGGATGATCAAATTTAGGTTGAAATTGAAGTAAAGACAGGCCTCTAAGACATAAAACAAGATGATGTGAAGGTGGTGGTTGTTTATAAGGTTGAATAAGGGGAACCGAGTCCACAAAGGAAGTATGTTTTAGTTTACACCTGGAAAAGACCCAAATGAAAGTGTTTATAAAAGGTGGTGTGTAATAGCGATTTGATCTTGCTAAATTTGTTACATACCTTGAAAATGTGAAATGTGACACTCAACTTACTAAAATAACTATCCAATTTATCCTCAATGACTAGCATGCAATGAAGATGAAAGTTGAGGATGTGGCTCAAGTCATAAAGGGTGGCAGTATGGAGGTTCTACAAGAAAAGTGTAAGAATTTAAATAGTGATGTGGATCAGCTTAAGGCTATGCTTCATAAATTCACTGAGTGGAGTATTCTCACTATCAAGTGCACTTTATAGCACCTTCAAACTCTCAGATAGTTGGCTAATGCCTATAGAAAATGTGAAGAGTAAGGGACATTGAAGAAGAGGAAAATGGAACTATCTGAAGCTGATGTAACCACTCTAGGAACTAACATTGAATCACTGGCTAAGGAATGGGCCACTCTAGTGGCCAACTTGGATAAAATGAAAAAGTAGTGGTTTTTTTAGGTTGTTGTTTAGTGTTATTAGTTATGTGTTATTGTTGTTAGTTTTCAGATCTGGTTATTATTTTTATTATTTTTGGGTCACAATATATTTTTGTATGGTTTGGTATTGAATATATCCTCTATTTAGGAGCTTCATTGTGTACAAGGTAGGGTCTCCTCAACCCTCTTTTACGTAATGTAAAAAAATCTTACTCTTTGAGTGGAATGGTCCACTCCGAGGAAAAACTTTATTTTTTTAAATTCAAGCAAGGTAGACTTAAAAACAAACGTATTTCCTTCTTTTTATGGAGTCTTTTACTTATTTCCATTTAACATAAAGATTTTATCTCACATTTAGTTCAATATTGCTTGAATGTAGACCGAGCTTGCTTTGGCTCTAACATTCTTCTTATAAAATCATGTGAAAGTAGCAAGTACTACCAAGTCAATTATTATTTGATTTTCTCTCTATGGTGAGTAGTGTAGGTTTTATATATATGATTCTTGAAGGACTGTGAGAATCTTGTATCATGTTGCATTTAATATCATATATTATCTTAGTCATAAAAAAACATAATATGGTTCCCCCAACAATAATTATGCCATAATAAAAGAACTTGATTTTAAAATTAAGTTGTACCAAAATATACAACAGATACATAGATGCACTATAACTTGAGTTGGTATCTTTCTTTTTTCTAAGAAACATGTTCTCAAAAGAGTTCCTTTCTGAACATTCACACAAGAGATAGACTACCCCCTGCAATGTCATAATTTTCTCTCTCGATCAATATTATATGTCATTGATTACACTCAATAGGTATTCACTTTAACAAACATGGTTGTTTAATTTTATTTGTAATAGTAATTTACTATTTAAATTCACTTAAATCTAAATAAAATATGAAGAGTTGATAGGACCATAACCCTATATTTCTTATGGTTTGTTCTAAAGAGAATAGGGAACCCTCGATGCCTTAAATTCTAAAATATTTTAACTCAAAAACCTTGACACGAAGTTTATGCGAGCATACGTATTCTTATTTTTATTTGTAGGGTTTTACTATGATAACCAGATTATTTGAGTTTTGTAAATCGTGATAATTTTTCTCCGGATGTATGAGGATTTTAATGCTTTTCCCTTTTTCAAGCTATAGATGGCATTGATGGTGTCATATAGAGTGAGATGTGGGAAGCTTGAATATGAGGGTAATGAAGATCTAAAATTTCTTCTCCCACTATCGAATATCATCGGGTTGGACGAAGAAGATCGTCAAAGATATTTCTATGGAGTCTTTTACTTATTTCCAATTAAGGTTTTGTAGGGTTTTTAGTGTTGATAGGATAAGTTGTGTTTTTCTTGAATGCAATGAATTTTATTTTTACTTGCCTCATTTACTATAATGATTTATTTGATTTCACTACAAAAAGCTATCAAATCTTGATTTTTAAAATTCATTTTGACATTTTTTCTCATGGTGAAATTTGTTTATTTTTATTTGTAGGGTGATTTGAGTGTCTGGAAACCCTTAATATTTACTCCGAACATATGAGGATTTCCTGAATTTTCCCATTTTTTGAGTTAGAGGTGACAATGATGGTGCCCTCAAGAATGAGATGTGAGGAGCTTGAATAGGAGGATAATGAAGATTCAGAATTTTTCCTACCACCACTAAATATCATTGGGATGGATGAAGAAGATGGTGGCTCATACCACTACCATGTAAATTAGAAGACGGATTACATTTAATTATACTCCCATAGTTTGGATTGAGACCCTATGATAGTTTCTTCAAAATATCTATGGTCATTCTCTAGTTATAGTGAGGTTCAATCACATCATAGTAAATGAAACTGGAATTATCTCATGTCTCTTGAAATTCATTAGCCTAATGCCACTAGCTTTATATAAAAATGATAAAATACATCTAATCGGTGTTAAATTTAACACCACATTGTGGCCTTTATTGCAAACATTGAAGGACAAGATAATTTGTTGATTATCCAATATAAATTAGAAACATGTTATGTACATAACATGTTGTAAATAATTCTAGTGTCAACTAGACCGTATAACATATCATAAATAACTTATCATAAATAATGGTCGGCGGCTGCTAGCCCTTATAACATAGCATAAATAATGGTCAAGCGGTTCTTATCCCTTATAACATAGCATAAATAATGGCTTCCATCTACTAGCCCTTATAAAATAGAAACATGTTCTATACATAGAAAATCATAAATAATTCCTAGCAAATGCTAGCTTATATAATGGATTCAAATATATGGGACTTTGGACTACATATAATTCCAATATAGGTGATTTTGGATTCCAATATATGTGATTCGGATTCCAATATGTCCGATTTTGGAATCCAATAGGTGTGATTTTGGATTGTAGATAATTCCAATGTTTGACATTTAGAAATAAAAAAATAGTAATATTATACTCCAATATTAGCTATATTTTTTAGCTGCTCAGATCGGAATAAGTCCCGATTTAGTGAAATTAGAATTGAGCTCGAATTTACTATAAGCCAAGGCATTTTCTAACTGTGTACCCATTTATATACATATATATTATGAAAAACACATGTTCTTGAATATATATCAAACCATTCTACATTTCTACTATATTATTTACAAACCCAAAATCACCCTTTTTCAAGAAACAACAAGATAACACATATTTAATACAAAAAACTAAAACCCATGTCAAATAATGACTAACCGATCATAAAGCAGGATTTTATCTATGAAAATATCAGATAGAGAAAGATAGTTAGGAACAAATATATCATATCATGGTTCTTGATGGGAGACTGCAACTTCATTTTCTCCTTCCTTCAACTTTTTGTATCGGCCTAAAAGATTGATTCCAAAGTGGAAATAAAACCTCCACTTTATCCAAAATATTTATTTAGATGGATATGCATACAACAAAAGATCCTCTAACTCTCGTAATAATAGTCACAATATTTTACATGCACAACTCCAATAATGGTGGACTCACATGTAAAAATTTTCTTTAAAAACACTTCATGCATAGCTTCATAGCTCGATGAAACCCTCAACAAAAAATGAAACAACCAATACCACAAAGCATTCTCATTTTTTCCAACCACCTTTTTGCATGTCTTGAAGTCTATGGATAGTTATTGAATTCCATTAATGCATGGACATAAGTGTATTTCCCTGCCAAGTTTAACTACCAATCTAATTGTTATTCAAATTTAGCAATACTTTTAACTTACCTTATCATCCTACTAACTTCTTGTTCATTCCACAAATATCTCTCGATTTTAACATATTATTGCCACCCTTAAAATGGTTGGTGGTGGCATGTTTAAGACTACTTAATGTAAAATAGTTAAAAAATTAATAACAAGTCTAAGGTATAATTATTAAGTGTATATTCCAATGGTATAATTATCAAAGCTAGTAGGCACATTGCATTCATTAGATAAGAGTTGTTGTTGAGTATGATCTAGAAGAGTAACATCAAGATATAAGGAAGTGAGTTCAGTGATAGTTTCCTCATCATAAATATGATTAATACTCACATGAGGCATGATGATCTGAGAAGGAGAAGAGCTATCCTTAGCCATTAGGGTTTTTAGTGGATCCTAGGGAAAATAGTTCTAAGTTACGGGTTCACCAAAATGATTCAATAAAATATTATTTTACTAACTATTTTATATGAATCTAAATGTACATAACTATTATAAATGAAATATACTAAAATATGAATGCTACACAATTTATTTGATTTTATAAATGAAAGTAAATAGGAGGGATAAGGTACTTACCTTGATTTTTCTTATGTCTTAGTAACTTGGGACTTTGCGGTATGATGAAAAGAAGAACATGTCATTGCAACAAGCCTTAGAAAAATGTAGAAGATGTGGAAACTACTAGACTATGGCGCGGAGAAGGATGGGGGTGCCTGAGGCACTCAGATCTAAATTTTGGGTGCCATCGTCTATAAAAATGGTCAAAATCTAGTTTCGATATGGTTATTAGGGATTCACACTTATTCTCCTTTTGTCATGTGAATGTCACACTTGGATTTTGAGGTACATGTGAACTGCAATGAAGAAATAACCTACAAAACCCTTAGATAGACATCAAATCCTAAAAATAAATATGTAAAAGGAGGTTCAAAATTTCCTTAGCCCCCACAATGGTGGAATTATAACCGAGCATTTGCACTACATCTCATACCCAAAGTATTTATGTGTGTGTTTACGTGTGTAATGGTGTTCCTATGTAGCCTTCACACTAGTGAGTCCAAGATAGTGAGAAATAGCTATATAACAATGCAAATGTGTGGATGGAATAGAATGAAATCTCCTTCCTATGCAGTGTGTATGCAAAATAATGGCCCAAATGTAGTCCTTTTATCTATGTAGATAGTTATCCCTTGATAATAATAGTCTACCTATATAATGATATGAATGTTGTGTTTATATAGGGTTATCTTGTTTGAATTTTAAAAATAATGACCTAGTATGACAAATAGTAACTTGGGATATGAGAGGGAAAACTAAAAATACCAACCTCAAGTGTCAAAAATAAGATCAAACACAAAGAGGAAAAAAATTCCCATGATGGACGGGAGCTCTTGGCACTAGTTGTCCAGCCATGGGCACTAGTTTACTAAGATAGGTGATGACAAATGAGTGAGAATTGACAAACAAGGATCCTTTAGAGCTTACTAGAACTATGTGAATGAGTGACAAGTATCTCTATGCTTTTCCCATCCTCAAAAAGTTAATACTTGAAAAGTGATTAGGTCTCGATTACTTTTTCCAAGCTTCACAATGACAGAGAAGTAAATTCTTGAAAGAGGAGGATCCAATGATATTTACACCGTTGTAAAGCGAGTTTTGACCAAGTAATTCAATGCCATATAAAGTATAAATATAAATGGTGTAGAAAATAATTAATACCTAAACTTATAAAGGGTATTTATCATAAACAATGCCTCACACTACGTAGTTGTATAAAAAAATTTTTCGGTGTCGGCTTCCTAGTTGCAAATCGGATGTGATAATCAATATTTCCTTCACTGGCTATGCTAACATTAATCAATGGTTGTACCTGAAGCATCAAGATGAACATGAAAATATTGTTCTAAGAAGGAAGCGTAAGATAGGCACGGTTTTCACCCTCTCCTAGGTCTCAAAATCATGTTATTTCATGTCACCCTAATGGAACTTTCATTTGGCCATTAAAAATTCTTCCAATGGAGTGGAAATCTTGACATACCACTTGATAGAATTTCTGTAGTAACCATTTTTCCCAATAAACTTCACACTTCTCTCTCATTACTTGGGTCTTCTAACCCCAAAATAATTATAACCTTGGTTGGTTTCACTAATAAACCTTCTTTCCAAATGATATCTTTAAGTAGAGTACCAAAAGAAATGGTAAAATGCACTTCTTGATGTTCAAAGAGATTATAAGTTGCCCAAATATTTCAAACATAAATCACATATAGTCACAATGATTTTCACTAGCCCATACATGATCTAATCATCCAATTATACTTGTAAGAAATTGTGAATAAAATCTTGGAATGTTTTAACAACTATATATGAGAACATTGTTAACACATTATTCAGTCCAAAGGGTATCATTATATACACAAAGGTTCCCCATTTTGTTGTGAAGTTCATCTTCTCTTGATCCTCACATAATTTAGACATGATCATAGCCTAATAATCCATCTATAAAAGATAGATATTTTTCTCAAGAACACTTTCTAGGATCTCCTTAGTGAAGGGTGTAAGAAATGGATCAATGAAAAATGATGCATTTAAAATTCTATTTTTAGGAAAGTATTGGAAAATTTGAATGGGATTTTTAGGATACTCTAAGTATTGAAAATTTGAATTTCTACTATATTTGAATGGGTATAGAGTTTTGTGAGTCTTCCGATGCAAGCGGTATTTTTAGGAAAGTATTGGAAAATTCGAATGGGTTGAAGTTTCTAATTATTTGAATTTCTACTATATTTAGATCATTGTGGGTATTCTTATGAACTAAAATGGTGTTGAGACTAGTCTTCCTACAAGCGGTTCACATGTTGTTGCTAAAGAATTTGTGATCCTAGTTCTAGATAAAGTGCTAGGGTAGACCAAACCGGGAATGTGTTCCGGGATTTTAAAGAAACCCCAAGACAAACATGTGGACCCCAAAATCCAAGGGTTGTCCCACACTTTTTCTATTTTCACTAGCTCCAAGGATAGTAAAGGAATCTTTCTAATTCAAATCCAAGAGGCTATCTTGCAATGTGTGATTCAAAAAAATCATATTTCATTAGTTGGTAAGTTCCTTTGACCTCGATCCAATATTGATAATGTTAGGAAATGGGCTAACACAAAATGGAAACCCTTGGGGGATATTTGCATTTCATCAATGGATAATGGATTCTTTCTTTCCAAATTTAACCTTCATGATGATCTAATTGTAATTTTACTGGGGGACCTTGGTGTATGGGAAATATGGGTCTGTTTATCAAAAAATGGTACCCAGGATTTAACTCTTCCAATAAGAACATTCATAACCTTCCCTTATGGTGTAGACTCCTCGGTCTACCTCTAAAGTTCTGGGATGGTGAGATACTTCTTAACATTGCTAGATCTATTTGCTCTCCCATCGGCCCTAATGACTCAACAAGGAACAAATCTAGGCTATCATTTGCTAGATTATGTGTTTCTTCATAAATGGATCAATAGCTACCAGATCATGTAATGCTGCAAACTAAGTCTTCCATCTAGAAACAACCTATTGAATATGAGTCATTCTAGATGTGGAGCGCTAAATGCCATTAACTAGTCCACTTCACTAGGAAATTCCCTAGTGTGAAAACCTAGTTGGAAAATAGAAATAAAGGGACTGAATCTTTAATGAATGAAAAATAATATAAACTAATTCAAAAAAAAAAATAAAAAGTATTAGAGATGGAAAATCCAAGTCCCTAGCTTTCCATGAGATCATCTTAAACAAGCTATGGGTGGTATTAAAACTCCTTACAAGAAACCCCCTATTTTCCAAACTCTTTGGAGGCCCAAGACTCCACAACCCAAGATCCATAATAAGGAGGATGGGCCTAATGAAAATTTAGTGGATGTACTTCTTCAATGGATGAAAAAATGAAAAGGTTATTGTCCTCATAACCCAAAAGACAAAACACTTTTGCATTACTAAAGAGGAGATTAACCTAGAAAGGGAAACAATTGAAAGATATATCTTTCTCAACACCCTTAAAGGTTAGTGACATTCACAAGGGTTTATATTCCATCCTGGAAGATCCCCTTCAAGCTTCAAATGTTACACACATCTCTTGGTTAAATCTAGACATGATGGCATAAAAGCCCTTAGGCATGCTTATAACCAACAAGTGAAGAGAAAATTAGATTGGATGGAATTTTTAGCCCTTCAACATGTATTCATCCTTTATATGAGGTTAATAAATTTGAAAATCAGATCAAAATCTATCAAGATAAAATAATCACTTCAAAGGAGATAAAGGTTGACCTTGTGGGTGATGACAGTTCTATAACAACCTGACCCTGCATAGTGGACCAATGGCGATATTGCAGAGACCCATCATATTGACATCCCAAACCACATGGATAAAGAATAAGGTGAGCTTACTCCTAAAAAAATCCATATTCTTTTATAGCACTAACACTCTAACCTCTAGTAAACAACCAAAAATTTATCTCAAAAAATGAAGTTTTCGAGGGGATCTCGGATGCTCTGTATTTTGATAAAAAGAAATATCCACAGTAAGCTAAGAAGCATCCATCTCGAGAGTTACTAGGTCATAAAAAAAGGTGAATACAAGTGTTAATACCTCAAAAGGATGACCTTCAAACAATGATCGAGGAGGAAGAGAAAGCTGATAAGAGTATTAAATACTGGACCCAATCTACACTAGACCATCGGGAAATCATCTCTCCTTCTCTAATTAGATGAAATTTTCTCTTGGAACATAAGGGGCCTCAATGGGGGGGAAAGCAAATTACTTTTAGGGATTTAAGAAAAACTAATAGACCCATTTTTTGGCCATCCAAGAAACAAAGATGAGATCTATTTCTATTAACAATTGTAAAAATTTTTGGTATGAAAAAATTGGACATTGGTAGTGTGGACTCTAGAGGTGCCTCTGGAGGTATTACTATACTTAGGGACCCTACCAAATTTATAAGGAAGGTAATTTTTCTACTTCTAATCACCTTTATTGTGGCCTTCCATACAAATGATAATGCTTTGACTTGGATTTTATCCAATATTTATGCTCCTAACACTGCATGGTCGAAGACATCTTTGGAAATATTTAAATAACTTTGGATCTAATTGTGGACATCTACACTAGATGATTTTGGGGGACTTCAACACTCCTCTTACCCCTTCTAAGAAAAAATGTGTTTAATCTCTAATTTCATTACTTCTTCTAATCTTATAGACCTTAATATTTAAGGAAATCCCTTTACTTCGTCAAATATAAGACTTGGAGAGAACCACTATATCAAAGTCAAGCTTGACATGTCCATCATTTTTTCAGATTGGATTTTGAATCAAATCTTTCAACTTTCTTTCCTCCCTAGAATTGGTTTGGATCATAACCCCATTGTTCTCAACATGTTGGATCTTGATAATAAAACTCACTCCTCTTTCAAATTTGAGAAAATGTGGCTAGATCACCCTGAGATCCAAGATAGAGTTAAAGAGTGGTGGATTATTGAGGTGGAGGGAAATTATCATTTTAAATTCATCCAAAAGCTTAAGAATGTGAAAAATAAAGTCAAAATCTAGAACAAGACGGTCTTTAGAAATGTATTCATATAAACAAATCAAGTAAAGGATGAGCTTACTGTTTTGGAAGAAAGGGTTGTTACTAATGGAATTTCTAAGGATGATTATATTCTTGAGAAAAATATTTTAACTAAGTTTCACAAACCTTTGTGCTAGAGAATAATATTTCGGAGACAAAATTCTAGAACCTCTTGTTGAAATAAGGGGACATGAAAACTAAATTCTTTCACATGACAAGCTCTTAAGCATAGATCTCATAATAAGATTTCTAAAGTTTCCCTGGATGATGGTTGAATAACTTCCAATTTGGATGTCATCAAAGTTAAAGATATGGATTTATATAAAAATATTCTAAATGAAAATACTCATATTCTCTTATTTTCAACTCGATACTTTGTTGGAGGTTGTCCCCAACAATCTCTCTCCTTTGGAAGACTTCCTCAACGTCACTAAGCCTGTGACTATTGAGGAACTTCAAAAAAATATCTCCCTTGAAGGAGATAATTCCCCCGACTCGATGGCTTCTCAGTTAATTTCTACCATAAATTTTGGGACATCTTCTCGAGAGATCTCCTCAAAGCGGTTAATGAGTTTTTTAGAACTGGTAAGCTTCTTAAAGAGATTAACAATACTTTTATTTTTTTGTCCCTAAAAAACCAGGTGCTAAGGAATTCAAGCATTTTATACCTATCGTACCTTAATAATGTTCAATACAATATCCTTACTAAGACAATGGCTATTGGGTTCATCCTCTTCTTCCTGACTTGATTTCCAAGAAATAGTGAGGTTTATATAAAGTAAGGCTTATTCAAGATGGTGTGGTGATGGTCCATGAAACTATTCATTCTATGGAAAAAAGTAAGAAGGCTGGAATGGTTTTAAATTAGACATGAATAAATCCTTTGATAGAGTCTCTTGGACTTTTCTTGACAAGGTTATGGAGAAATTTGGTTTTTCTCCCCATTTTAGAAAGATCATCAGCTCTTTTATTTCTACTCCTAAATTATCTATCATTGTTAATGGAGCTCCCGGTTGGGTTTTTTTGCTAGCAATAGAGGCATTTGTTAGGGGGCCCTATCTCCCCTCTCCTTTTTATTATCATTTCTAATACTCTCATTGAACCATCAACAAAGCTAATACTTTGGATTATCTCAAAGGTTTTAAACCTTCAACTCATGGGATCATTGTCTCTCATCACAATTTTTTGATGACACTATCCTTTTGTTGCTTTCCTGGGTCCTTGAATCCAAAACAATGAAGTATATTCTTAAGCTGTATGAAGATGCTTCGGGCCAGAAAATTAATTTTGATAAGAGCTCTCTCTATTTTTCAATACTCCTCCTCAACAGAGCAAAAAGTAGTAGAAGATTGCCCAAATTCTAGGTTTGAGATCAACTCTCTCCCTATAACCTATCTTGGTCTTCCTTTGGGTACTAATAATATCTCTATGAATGTTTGGAACTCTTTTCTTGATAGGTTTCAAAAAAATATTGTTGGTTGGAAGGGGACTATCCTTTCTAGTTCTAGAAAATGTATGCTTATCAAAAGCATGGTAAAACCTTCCCATCTATATCATGTCTTTTTTTTCATGCCCTCAATTTATTTGTGATAATTAAAATAATTCAAAATAAATTTCCTTAGAAAGGAATGGAGGATAAGAAAAAATTCCATTTGGTTGATTGGGAAAAAGTATGTACTCATAATAAGATGGGAGGGCTTGGTATCAAAAATATTACAGCAATTAATACAACCCTCATAACTAAGATTGATTGGAGACTCCTAAAGGAAGCATATCCCTTGATTGAAATTATACGATTCAAATATCTTACACAAAATATATTCATGAGCTTCTTGAAAGAGGAAACTCTTCCTACATGATCCATTTTTATGGAACAATATCATAAAACTAGAATGTATCTCGATAAGGGATGTAAGTGGAACCCTTGAAACAAAGAGAATATCCAATTCTAGAAAGAAAATTGGGTGGATTTTCAAAGATTACAAAGTAACAATTCCACGGGAACAGATTTAAGACAATCTCACTTTCGAATATGGGAATGGTTAGACTACATTACTTGTGTTGATGGTAATTTTCAATGGAAGATTCTTCACACTGACAAGACCATCTTTAGAAGCCTCATAGATGATATTCATAAAATTACTTCTAATATTCAGATTAGCCAAGACCAAGCTATAGATGAATTCATTTGGGTTGATTATTTTTGATGGATCCTATTTAGTCAATTAAGGTTATCAGGTTTTCTCTAGTGAATATAGATGTGATTTTGAATGGGAATAATTTGGCATAAAGATCTTACCCCCAAAATTAATCACTTTTATGGTAGGTTCTCAACAAAAAAATACTCACTATTGAAAACCTAGTTAAGAGAGGATCTACCATGCCAAATAGATGTTATCTTTGTAGGAAGAAGATGAAACTATTCATCATCTCTTACTTCATTGTCCATTTTCTTCAAGCCTTTAGGAGCTCATTCTTTCTAGATTTGAGATTGTTTGGACTCTCTCGGATGAAATTCTCTATTTTTGGGAATAGTGGTTTCACCCCTTCAAACACAAAATACTAGGAAAATTTGGAGGCTTACTTTCCCCCATGTCATTTGGAGAATTTGGAAAGATAGAAATTCCCTCATTTTTAGGAATACTAAAAGCAATAGAAAAAGACTCCTGAAAGAGATTACCATTGATATTAAGGAAAATATTTTGAAATTAAAACCTCCTAAGAACCAAAGTTTCCCTAAAAGAGAGGAGATAATTCTTCTTAACTAGAACATTAATATGAAGAAAACTCAAGATAGGCCTACTACTATAGATAGATCTCTTATCAAATGGATCTCCCATGTGGAGAATTTGTGGGAACTTAATTTTGATGGTGCCTCTAAGGGAAACCACAGTGCTACTGCGGGATGAGGTTGGATTATCATAAATCAGTTTGGAAAGATTATTATTGCTTATGCTAGACCTATGGGGACCTAACTATGGTGTTTTGGTAGGAGGTCATATTATCATAAATCAATTTGGAAAGCTTATTTTTTCTTATGTTAGCCCTATGGGGACCTAGTCTAATCACTATGTGGAGGATCTAGCTACCTTATGTCATCTAAGAGAAGCTAAAAAGCATAAAATTACCAAGCTTATAGTTGAAGGTGAATCCCTTAATATCATTAATAATCTTAATCATGGCAACCCCCCAATTTGGACTATTAAGGACTTCATCCATGAGGCTACAAATATTTGAATGATCTTGTTCATGTTATCATTTTCCACACACATAGAGGGAAATAAAACAATGGACTCCTTTTCTAACATTGGGTAGATTAGAAATCATTAAAAAATGTGGGTTAGTAATGATGAAATCCCACATATTTTAAATGAGATTATACTCAAGGATGCCTTGACATCTGTCCCCACAGATAGTAGAAGATTTTTTTGTGGAAACTTTCCTATCTTGACATGATTATACCACACATTTGAGATGTTATTTCACCCATCGATTAAAAAAGTATTTTCCATTTTTACTTTGACATTGTTCTTTGTGTTGTTTTATCACTCTCTGGCTATCGTATTTATCCTAGAAATCCCTTGTTATCCGGTGTCTTGAAGTTTATCATTATGGGTGGACCTCCTTGCAAGACTGAATTTATTTTCAATTTGATGTGGCAAGATAATGTAGAGATATGGAAAGCACTAGATGTGGATAGTTTTAATACATTCATATAGAGGATTAAGGGTTTTATAAGAATATTTCTATCCTTTTTCCAAGCATTAGAAAAAAATGGTCTTCAATTACAAAGAAATGATTTACCAATCACACAAAATTTTATTTCATTTATTACTAGTTTGGGCTCAGATGGTATTAAGTTTTATAGGAACAATTTTGATAAGGATGTAAGAGGAAAAGAAATTTCTACAAGGATCTGAAAAAACAAAGATTGGTAAAGTGGGAATCATCTGCTCATCCATTCTACCCCCTATGATGATGTAGTGTGAATTACGGTTAGGTATGTTACCCTTGAGGGTTATTTTTCTACTTTGTTACTCCACCGTTTAGTTATTTTGAATCATTTCAAAAGGTCTCCTCAAGTTATCCTTTCTTATTATATTCTTCAATCTCTTGAGAGATTTATTTAGGAGGTTCCCTCTCATAGGAGAGGTCTTCCTCTCCACTAGGGTGTATCCTTCTTCTACACATTTATTTTCATGAAATTGTTGCTAATAACCCCTCGAGTTCCAATATTCCCCATCCCATGCAACCTAATAACACTAAAAGACTCAAGCAACCATCACCTCCTCCCACCGAAAGTATTCTCAAGAATATTATTAAAGGAAAAGATTTATATGTAGCTAAGAGTTTTCTAACAATTAGTTAGACCAGCTTCCCACGACCACCAAACATATGCAAACCAGATTCGTAGGGTCTAGCTAAAAATTTATGGGTCATAAGAAAGGATGTGCCTCTTATTTTTAACACGGTGCTAAGTTCAAAATGCAGACCCTTTCTATGGATATTGATAAAAATATTAATATATTATGTCATAAACAAAAGGACATGGAAGCAATCTTGGAAAATATTGTCACCAAAAACATCAATCATATCATTATGCAAAAGGATTTTCTCTAGTTCTTGCATATCCATGTTAAGAAATTTGTTGATGTTAGTGGAATCCCAAAGGATCAATGGAAAGGAGGCAAAGAAAAAAGAAGACTTTTCCCTCTAGTAGTATACCTAATGATGCGAGTGCTTTAAAACTTTTCAAAGATCTAAAGGATATAAAAACATGTTTTAGATATATCATTAGTAGAGGGTCGGGCTCCTCTTGGTTTTTGTGTCTTTTTGTTGTTTGTGGTTGGTTTGTAGCTACCATAGGGATTTTGTTTGACTTTTCTTGTTCTCCTTTTTACAGTTTTTTTATCTACCTAATTTTCATCATCTTTTTTACGGTATATAGGTATTTTTTGCTTTGGGGTGTGCCCCCCACCTATCAAAAAACCACATTTTAACTCATGTTTATCTAGCCTTTGGGATTTTTGTAATCTACTGTATGGTCCCTCCTAAAACCATTTACCCCTAATAAAAACTATGTAGTAGACACATATCCTTATCGACCATATTTTTCAATGCCAATAACTATCGGGCTTACCCATTTACACTCATCAATATAATGCTCATTAATGTTTGACTTGAGAATTTTGTCCATTTCCTCTTTCACTTTTACGTGTAGAGTGAGATTAATCTAGTAAGGCCTCTTCTCAATCGGTTGCACGCCATCCTTGAGATTGATCTTCATTTCATAATGCTAAATGAACTCCCTTCAACTCATGATATCCCCAAGGAACAAATTCTGGAATTCACACATAAACTTAATGATTTTTTCAACTTCGGGTTTAGACTAATAATCACTAATTATCACCTCCTTTGGCATGTCTTCATTCCTAATGTTTATTTTCTCAGTATTTAATGATACATGATATTCATGTGTTTTCTCATCTACTCGATTCCAACACCTCGTGTGTACCTTTTGTATGATTAA
This sequence comes from Taxus wallichiana var. yunnanensis, assembly GCA_018340775.1. NCBI lineage: Eukaryota > Viridiplantae > Streptophyta > Pinopsida > Cupressales > Taxaceae > Taxus > Taxus wallichiana. The sequence goes on along the minus strand of CM031239.1, from coordinate 802,620,288 downwards.
TATCCAAATCCTCTACCTATTCATCATTTATAATTTATACCAACTTTACTTTCCTTTTTATTTCCATGTTTACCCCAAAAGTGTCTCTTTTGTCTTTGTTACTTCTATGTGTGATTCGATATCATCCTCTCCGAAAAAAAAATAAATCATAATTTTTCATCTTTCACATTATCTCCCAATGCAATGCGCCTCATAATCTACAAGGATCCATGCACCGATGGTTTGGTAAAACATAATCAAATATATGAACCATAAATTTAGTTAGTTCACACCAACTCGTTGTCTCCTAATTCATATTAGCATGTACATACCAAGATCTCATGCACCCATGAAGAGTAGAGTAGAACTTATGTACCCCTAGAGATGGTGGCAAAGCATTTAGTCCTTCTTTACAATTCCTCACATAGATGTGAACATATACCAAAGGATTATTCTTTCCATAAAATTATTACACTAATGAAGGATTTTATTCCTTGTAAACCTTGTCAAGAAGGCCACTCAAATCTCACGCCATCCCTAATAATGTTTCTTTTTGTGTACCCCAATAGTGTGTTTCTATCCCACACAAAGTATATACCATCATATTTCTCTTATCTCCATCATTGTGCCATTATTTTTCCATCACGTGTAAAAACATCTCAGCTTCTCTTCTCAATATACTTGGTGAGCTAATTTTACCTAACCACCTAACGCATCATGAGCTAATGACCCTAATAACTCTTCCTCGAACCTCATGCAACTAATAATTTTGTAAGTACTATGGGCCCAATCATCACATGCCAAACTTATAGTATCACTGATGGGTTTCATGTATTCCCATTGCAACACTCCCTCTTTTGATGGCTCCAACTTCTCTGGGTAGAGCATCGTATGTGTGTAGATTCTATTAAGATATTCCTCATTGATGGGATCTTTGGAAGGAAAAATATTTGCATCATCCAATGATATCATAATGTTCTCATCCTTATTTTCAAAACTCACATAATGCTTGTTGAAGAAAAAGTATGTGTTGAGCTGGCATAACACGAGGATAGACTAAAAGCATTGGTAATTTATCTGCTTTAGCTAGTTCAAGTAACTCAAAATCTTCTATAAATTTGGGTCCTTGAATGGTGTTAGAAGCATCCTTGAGTACTCAAATGGGAATTAACCTTGTGTTGTTAGCCATAAAAACACATTTGAGGATGATTATAATGGTGTGCTTCCCATTTGGTTCCAAGTGTCAAGCGATAAGATTAACTTTTGTACATGTATCAATAATAATATTACTCACCAACTAGTCATTTATCATTGCATCCAAGGTAATCTCTTTTTCATACTTATGTTCCTGTGGTGGTAAATTTGCATGAAGGATCTAGCGCTTTATTTCTACATCTGCGTGTGGAATCTATTCTCACAACCATTTTCCCAATAAAGGGATGATATTATCTTACCAAAACATTTTACATACATCGTGAATATCATTTATGTCATTACGAGGTATCTCAACACTCTTGAATGTTCTCTCTCTTGTGCCTAATTTTTCAAGCACTAAATCCTCCTTGGAACATCTTGATGACACATGTAGTCTATTGATACACATATTTATTTTGAGTCTTTAGATACTTAGAATTCACAAACTTTTTACCTTTTGATGAGTGGTCTCTCCTTCCATTGCTTATGCGTGTGTGTTGCCTCTACATAAGTAGTGACTAACATAGGTTGAAGTTGATGTTCAATAATCTTATTAGGTTCCCATTGTTCTTTCTTAGTGTTTCTACCTTGATCATAGATGCACCATTTTCCTTCTTATTCTTCTTACACATATGGGTGTATAGAGATCTTGTCAATCTTCAACCTTATGTTGCTTTGACACAATATGTGCAACCATAATTCTTTAGACACTTATACTAATAATGATCAGGTGACCCAAAAGTATAACATATCACTTGTGAAAACCTTCCTCTACCACCATGGCCTCTACTTTGGAATACACCTTGGAAGGATTTATTCCCATTTTTGTTTCCTTCATTGTTTTTACCCCTCTTGCGCGCCTATTAGCTACTTTCCACACTAGTACATGGAATCTTGTTTCACATGCCTCATGAATATGATCAATCAACTAAGATTAGGATGTTTCATGGTTTTACACATCACATATGTTATAATAAATGGAGACATTCTTCTGCGTTGCACACTTCAAAAGTGGACTGCAAACATCATGATTCTTGTGATAAATCTCACAAGCTATTAATAATGCGTTCACATTCTACATGGGCATATATCCTTTGAATTTCTTTCTACCTCACAATCAATGCACCATAACCCATTACATGTCTCATGTGCCAAATCAACAGATAATTTCTCCAACTATGTGGCCATTTCTGAAATATGAGACTTAAGGGACTTAACCCTATGTCCACACACACTTCATCGTGCAATGATACATCAAATGTCACGTGCAGGTCAGTAAATTTTTTGTGATAATTTCATTAGAAAAGGTGTCAAAAATCCTCCTAAAAACACTTCTCATGTTGGATTTGATGTATATCATATAAAATATTAGACAAAATGGTCTTAAAACACATGTGTCATATTCCCTAAAAGTGTTAGATAGACCGCTTAATTTCCTTTAGCATGATAATGCTTTGTTTTCAAACTTAGTTATATGGAACTCGGCCAAGAAGGCGGCACACAACTCATCATACTCCATTATTTTCTAATGTGATTATATTTGTTGTACCAAATATGTGCGCGGACCTAAAGTGTGGTCACAAATTTACCCACATCTTATCTAGAGTCGTTATAACCTTGGATCTCCATAAGAGCCCACACTTATGCCCATGTTTGGTTTCATCTTCCAAACCTCTATACTCATGTAAATTAAGATAAATTTAAATGAAAATATGAGGGTTTATTGTTGTGATTGTTGAGGTTATTATGGTGGCTATTATGTCTCTTTGTTTAGGATTGAGGCAAGATTGTGAACTTGAAACCCCACTAGGATTTCCATCATAGAGTGGTTTACTTGAACCTTTTGAGCCTCTCATCGTGACCTATGGTCATGTAGACATACTTCATTTCATCCATGTAGTAGTGTTAAACTAAACAACAATTATTTTTCCTATCACTTTGCACTTATAGGATTACTTCTAGTGGGTTACATGCCATTCTTTTCATAACCATGTTCCCCAAATTCTTTCCAAAATACTCTACCTAAACACATGTTGCCTACTACTTTTTAATATGTGTGGCCTTAATTTATTGCACCTCTTGAGCTAACTAAAATGTGCCTACCTATATCTCCTACCCAATGTGGTGATACTTGATTACCATCCTACTCACCTTCAATATGATGATCTTCTACTAAAAATTTTAAATCCCAAGCACACCAAGCGCAAAGGGCTAGGTGGCTGTGGGATGGGTCAGACTCATGAAGTCTCATTCTCTCCTCAGACTCACTCTCATCAAATGTTGATCGGTTCCTTCTACTACACTTCCCCAATACTAGAAAGACATCATCCTGCAGTCCCTCGCCTTCTTAAGGGATCTCATAATCTCCACCAAACATTATTCCTCTCAATCTCATTTCCTCTTCAACCACCCTCTCTCACGCATTATTATACCTACGCAATATTTCCTCTTTGTCTCTTTCTTGCTCGTGCATTGATTCCATCCTTACCAAACCTATTTCATGCCCTTGATCATGGTGGAGGTTTATCCTACTATAGGTAAATTATCCATCCCAAGCTCAATGATCAAGATCTTAATATCTAATGGAAACACACACAAATATAATCCTCTAGGATTGCACAAAAACTAGAAATCATCTTCTTTCGGGAATTAGTATGTTAAAATATCATACTCCAAAGTGTAATTGTGTATCACACCTTCCCACTAGTAATCTACATCTCTTTTCCACGGATTATCCAAATATGAGAGTGATTGATAATTGTCTTGGCTCAAAACTACTTCCTTCTAACCAAACACTCATGTTATCCACATATGTTGCTAACCACTCATACAATTCTATTGGGAATAAGTTGAAGAATGTCTCATAAAAACAATCATAAGTTTGTCTTCCACTCACTTGTGCACATAAAAATCAAGTCCCATGTTATATCTCTAAGTAAACTCATCTTGGTCTTCATGTATCAAAATCTTAATATTCTTCCAATATATTCAAAACTCCATACATACATCATATCCTAATGAGAAGAATAAAAAGAGTTACCTAAAACAAAACCAAAATGTTGATTTCTAGTAGTCAACACTTCATAAGGTTATGTGTGTTGGAACTTCATCCAGGCATAGGTCTGAAATCTCACCCAAAGTAGGCACAACCACCAAGTCCCTCCTTTTCTTTGCTTATCAATATGTGGTTAGTGTGTTCATATTCATCATAACCATTATAACATGCATGAATATAGATACAACATACAATATTGGAAACACATATAATAAGGAAACCATTCAACATATAAAATCATCAATAGCACTTAAATTCCCATTATACCATATTCAAATATAGTAATCTTGGTAATCCATAAACAATTATCCATCATAAATATAATGCATTACATAAAAATCATGTGATTACATCCATAGATCAATTACATGCATGTGGTGGACCCATGCGTGCATACAAAATGACTCATATGCAACATACATCAAAAAATATCATCAAGGGCAAGGCTTATAAAAGGTATCTACTACAAGGAATATTATGACTATTTATACATGGTGGAGAATTTCCCTTTACCATTTACATGTGTTCATCATAATAATATATGTGTTAATAATAGGTTGTATGCCTTTACAACTCTACTTAACTTTAGTTCAAGCTATAAGTAGCTTGATCGTATCCTTCTTTAATCTTATAATTATCTTGTCTTGATGTGTTATCTTCATCCTTCCTCGTATGTTATTTTATATTTCTATACCTTGCTTGAGCATCACCCCATATTCTTATTTTTATCCTATTTTTATCCCTATCCGAAAACCAACTAAATCCAAAATTAGTATGCATATGTGTGAACCTTCGTGTGTTGACCTTCTCCTTTGTGTTGTGTGCACCTTCATTTACTATCCTATCTTCATTCCTTACTCTTGTGCATGATTTCACGCATCATGTAGTATAGTTGTTTCCTTCTATCCATGCGCATACTCTTGTGTGTAGCTTCTAACCTTTGTGCATGGATAAAACTTAGCCATTTCTTTTGACTAACACCTATAGAAAAGGCATCCCAAGATAACCAACACATGAAAAAGGAAAGGTTAACACGTATAAATTAACAAGAGAGGGGGTAATATAAATAAATCAACAAAAGAGGGAATTGAGGTTTGCTTGAACTTCCTGGGCCTTTTCAATAAACACATTTTGCACAAACATTGCAATCATAACAAGTCATGAGGTCGTATTCTTTGAAGATGTTTTTAAATAGTATGTGTGCCTTGTCTAGGCTCTGCATTCCAATGTTGTAATAATAAACACACAATGGCAATGTCATCCACTACAAATATCAGTCTCATAACATTATAATTATGTAGAAAGCTAGAGAAGGGGCTGAAAAAGGTTGTGGGCTTAACACCTGCTAACTATATTTTTCTTAAGAGGTTCTAAAACATTTTTCAATAAATCCTTTGTGTGCGTATCATGTAGGCGTTAACATTCTATTAAAACACATTTCTTCAAGGCATTTTGTCAAATAGTTTGTATGCCTTATCTTGTCTCCCACATTTTGCATACATGTCTATCAAGGAAGCAACAACTATAACATCTGATAAATTTCCTCTATGATTTGGCAGAGGTCCACATCTTCTCTAAAGGCTCCCATTTTGGTATAAATGGAAGGATGATGTTGGATTGAGGGTGTGGTGCCTGGATTAACACATACCATGGGGTTTCATTATCTAGGAAACATCCTAACATGTTCATTCATATTGAGGTAATTAAAATCAATAAAATCAAATTCAATATACCAACATGCATTAGGGGTGAAAGGGTTTACTTAATTAATATTTTTGCTAGGTATTGGGTGGACGTTAGAGAGGTGGGCTCAAAGAGTGGTAGGGTTGATTTTAATATAAAACTAAAATATTTGAACCCTATATTTTATAACTAAATACCTAAAAATTGTAAAAAAATGTGGTCACAAAGTTAAATTCTAATAGCATTTTGAACAAGCAAATCTCCATTAAGAGATTCTTAACCAAGATATAATAAGATGGTAGAAAAATGGAATTGAGTTTTTATTAAAAAAAAATGTGATTATTTCAAAGTATCCTAATTATTTGAAGAACTATTGATAAATTAGTAAATTATAAAATTAAGGTAATTGGTAATAGGTCTCGAATGGATTTAAACACTTTCTATAGATAAAAGATGTATTAAGAAAATAGTCATTGAGTGGGAAACATGATATATTTTATGTTTCATATATTTGGGTAGAAACAAAAAAGGGGTAAATAAAATTGTAATGGAAAAATGGTTAAGTAAAAGTAGATGGAAAAAATAAGGGGTATTTTAATTTTAATGATATAACAAAGAGGGGGTATTATCATTTAATAATTACAGGTAAAAACTAGCATTAAGGGTATTCATTAATACCATTTGAATTAACGTAGTATGCATTAGTTAACAATTTCTAGGAGCCTCAAAATGGATTCTTGCTCATGGAGGTCAAGCTGTTCCCTCAATCCACGGGGGTGTTTCGCCCTTTCCCCATCTCGGGATGAAGAACCGAAAGCGCCTTTGCATTTTGCTCCTCGAGAACTGTGATTGAGAAGGCCAAGTCTAGGTTTCCTTTTGCACTCATTGGAGCTTTTGCAGGATACCGACCAAATATCGATGTTGTCCGCAAATGGTGCGGGCGGAAATGGTGTTGTTGGGTAGATATCATCGCTCTTCCCAACAGCGCCCTTCTTTTCAATTTTTCGAAGGAAGAAGAGATGGTTAGGTTCTGCCCCTTGGATGTTTGGAAGAGCTACCCTACATCTGAAGTGATGGAAGCCAGGGGTTTCTCTTCAAATCAAAGAGTTGCCCATTTGGATATCTCTGCCGGCTCTTCCAGTGGAATTTTGGGAGGACGAAGTCCTACTTGGCATAGCCGCTTCAATGGGAGAGCTAAGTTGCAACAAAAGTTAGAAAGCTTGTAAGAGCACGACTATGTGTTAGCATGGAGGTCTGTTCTCCCAAAGAATATCATTCTTTTTCCCCCACTAGCCGTCTTGTACATGCAACATCGTCCCCGAAGACCACGGAGAGGTCCCCAAATGTTGGAAGGTAAACTTCCAAGCCAAACTATGCAAGTGTTCCACGGAGGCAGTGGATGAAATAGACAGGAAAAACAACAGAGAGGAGGTGCGGGTCTTCGGCGGAGAGATCCCTGGCCCATTGCGCATTGTGAGGGCTAATAATGGCGAAGTCTTGGGGCATTGCGTGGAGATCTCTCTGCCCACGTGGGACAGGCTATGCTACGGCGTGGAAGGCGTGGGAAAATCCAATAAAAATAGTTCACGAGTCAAACAAGGTAGATAGTGAATCTTCCGAATGGGAGACTGGGTCAGAGACAGATGTAAATACGGCAGATTTGGAGACTGAAACGATGGAAGTGAACCGACAAAGTAAATCTATGAAAGATCATAAACAAAGACCTTTAAATGCTCATTTGAACCGTGGCGGAAGGATGATGGACAGTTCAGGTGAAAAGATTACATTGTTGACTTTGGAGGCGAGGGATCCAAATTTTGATTCACCCAAGTTAAAAGGCAATTTAGAAGTGGTTCTGGATGTGGATGACGAAAACAAGGCGGAGTGGAGCACTGTTAGTAGAAAATCTTTCCGCGGTTTTCGTGGGGGTGTGGGCACTTATTGGATATTTCATCGGCGTTGTTTTCTTTTTTTGTTTTATTTATTTCAGGTTTTTGTGTTGTTTTTTAGGATTTCTTCCTTGCCAAGGCCCTTGTTGATTTTGACCTTTTGCTCTTTTGCTTTGGGCACATCCGACTTTTATTAGGGTATAGTCCCTTTCATCAAAACTATTTGCCAATAATAAAATAAAAAATAAAAAATAAAACGTAGTATGCATTAATTTTACTTATTGAACCCCATGTGACACATTAACGACATTTTCATACATTTTCCAATGCCTTGTTTATGTTTTCACATTTTATTTACATTTCAGGGGAAAAAACGATTTTACTATAGTTGATGGAGTATAGAAAGCATATCAAAGCTCCCATTTTGCACATTCTCGGGAGGATGTGTCCAAGATAATGTAATTATAAAGAAAATGCATGGGAAGTTTGGGAAGGGCTAACAAAGTCTATTGCACTATGCTTGAAACAACCGGGGTAGGATGTCTACCACAATTACTCAATTCTAATACTCCACTAAACAACCGAGTTCAATTACCATTACCCACGATAATGTAATTTGATTTGTTTACTTATTTATTTTGTTAGTTATTTCATTTTTGATGGTGTCTTTTTACGTTATTAGTATTTTTTTAGTTTATTTGATCTCTATTCATTAATATATCTTCATTTTTATTTTATTTTATGTTATAAATTTATATTTTAAAGCTATGTTTTAATATCAAAATTGTTTGTAAACTCTGTGTTATTACTATCATTATAAAAATACCAATTTAATATAACTCGTTTACAAATCCACTAAGGTTGAAGTACTCAAAGTTTTGTTTGAGTTCATTCATGAATGAAGCATTAAATCAAGTTTGAAATTAATGTGGGTAGAGTCAACTTCAAATTTCTAGATGAAAAGTTTTGAAATAAATCATCTTAAAGCTCAAACAACATACTCCTTGCATCCGAGGTTTATTATTATTACTTTGTACTTACAATACAAGGTGAGACTTAGATTCGTATTTGTAGGCACAAAAATATGACAATAGAGATGGCACATTAGTGTATAGAGAGGTAATGGTAACCTTGCATATGACTTCATGACATCAACACATGGGATTCAACACCTCAAATTTTTGAGATGATTAACTAGGTGAGATTGCAAACTAACCGACTAGTACGACAAAGACACCCACAATCCTCACCGGCTTGCAAGGAGTGGGGAATTACAAACCAATAAACATGCTTAGGATCAAAATCTATGCATTTGTACATTCTCTCTAGTGGATCTCGGATGTTGCCGAGGTACTCTTTGAGCTCTCTCGCATGAGCATTAAAATTTTGGCATTTTTCGTGCATGACTTGTCACATATAAATACAAAATTCTATTATTTTATAGTTTTTACCTTTAATTTGAAAATATCAAAAAGTTTTACTAAATGTTTTAAAATATATTTTAATCATTTTGAAAAGTAAAACTAAATGTGTGCTTGACTAGACTTGTTGTATGTCATGTGTGGAATGTAAGGAGAAATGCTCTCTACGCCGAGTAGATCGGGTTGTTTTACACCACCATTTTTATACATTTGCAAACCCTACATAACAAGTGAAGTTAAAGTGAAATGGGAAAACCATAGGCATACCAATTTTTTCTACAAAACCTTTTCACATGGGACCATGTTACGTTCTAAAACTGCATGGTTCATTCTTTTACACACAAGTAATGAATGAGTTATTTGAAACATTCCAAAACTAGAGATTACCATAGAAAGTAATAGGGCATGGTTAGAAGATTAAGTGATGAAAAAAAATGCTCTACTTTTAAATAATATGTTGTGAGGTATGTTTTGATTTCAAGGCATTCGTTCATGTCTTTGCATGGGAAAACTTTACATATAAATTAAAAACATTTAAATTATCAGTAAATTGTAGTTTTTTCACCAATGTTTAGAGTGAAATCTTCATTACTAATGAAACATTTACATTACAAATCGACAAGAAAACTCTTACAAATAATACCTATTATTTCCTAGGAGAGCATGGAGAATGGCATAAGATAATGGTCTATAAAGATGACACAAAACCACATGATTGGCCCTATTTATTTTGGTTATCAAATTCAACAACTAGAATGACTTGACAATGGGATGATGAGTCCGCTCCACATATTCCTAACTCTAAAGTGTATTGGGAACACAAAGAAGATGATTCGTTGAATTTAAATGTGTTATAACTACCCAAAAATCACGAGGGGGAGGAGGGGGCATTGTTAATAGTACCTTGCTCCACTACCCTTTTCTCAAATTTAAACAATTGACAAAAAAAAAAAAGTGTGTGGTTTATATGTTGCTGATTTTATGGGCTGACAAAATTGCATGAAAATTGCCTACATATTAGTATTTAGGGGAGAGAGATTCATACAATGAAAACCACTAACAAATTTTATATTATTTACCTCTTTCTTACTTTTACATTGTTTGCACTTTTTTGCTTTCCTACATTTACTTAGCCTTACAATTGAAAGGGGAGAAACCACGGAGCAAGCATTGTGGTTAGGTTTTGAATGAGAAACTTATTAGATTTCCCACATTTTCAATTTTAACTCTTTAAGACAAACTTGTATTCACATGAATGATGCAAGTGAGATGAAGACAATAATGTGAAACATAGATAACAAATATTATTTTGGTAAGAACAATTTTAGCCATGGAATAGGTGTGTGACATGTAGGTATTTAATTACCACCTTGTTTTTACCTTTTTATTCATTTCTTTGTCTCATCTAATAGATTGAACACCATCCAATTGCAATCCTTGACTCGATGTCTTTTAATAGATGAAACCATCAAGACTATTGATGAGGAAATTCTTAATAATTACCTTTATGGCTAGAGGGAACTGTGATTTCAAATGTGTATGGAATCGCAACCCTCACACACCATGTATGATCAACAACTCTCTATTTTTAAATTGTCCCTTTAGACACGCATGTGAATTACCCTTACATATATGTGTGTTCTAACTACCCATAAAACAAAAGGCTTGAAATGGAAAAAAACTATTCACCTCAACATTTTTGATCAACCACAATTTATTTTTCAGATCTCTCCACAATATATTGCTTTAATGACTACGTAATTGGTCCTTACCCCTTTAAAAGATTCACAAATATGTCATGTGGTTGTAGGAAACTAGAGTTTTGCAATTGTTCCCCAAACCCTCTACCCATTAGGAGCGAACATTTATAGATCTAGAAGAGAGTATACCATTCAAAATCTCCCTTGTCTCCCACTTTCGACGCTCCTTCACATCCCCACTTGTAAAGATGTTTTGCTTGGTGTCCATATCGTGGCCATTTACTACTCTTGTTGCCCATCATTTTTATTCTTTGCATAAAAATATTATTCGTGTCAACTTCAATTTCTGCAAATTTTTCCCATTCTTTTCACTCACATTTCAGGTACATTCCTTTACATAATCATTATAAATAGTTACTCCTCTCTAACGTCACTACACATTACACCCCCACCCACCGTACTAATTTCAACCTTTATTCCACTCTCTCTTCCTCTATATAAGTGACAAATCAAATACCTTAACAAACACCACCACTCATCCCTTTAAGCGTTCACATTGGACTCCTCCTTGTGATTGCTAGTGTAATAATTTTGAAGAGTAAAATTAATTGCGTGCTTGAGTAGACACTTGTATGTCATGTGAGTAAATTGGGGAGAAATGCTCTCTACGTCAGTAGGCCGGGCTATTTTACAGCGCCATTTTGTATACGTGTGCAGACCTAAGTGACAAGCGAAGATAAAGTGAAAGGGAAAACCACAGGCGTGTAGGAAACCTTTTCACATGGGACCAGGTTACGGTGTGGAACTGTACACTTCGTTCTTTTAAACACAATGTGTAAACATTGAGTTATTCGGCACATTCCAAAACTAGTATTTGTCCATTAGCCTGCAATTTGTGCTTCTATGCTTCCATGTTTATTAGGACGCCCGACTCTTATTTATACATTTATTCTTCGATTTCAATATCCTATCTATACGTTATTCTTCGATTTCGATATAAAAGATCAAAGTTACTCTTTTGGAAGGGCTGGGATAAGAGTTGAGTACAGAGTATACAGGTTGCTGGTTAGGGTAGAAGAGCCCAAAGTTCTTCTCCGTCTCATCGCCTCCCTTCAAGTTTTCGTTGAAAAGAGCGAAGATGTAAGTCTCGATGCTGCTTCCTGGCCTCTTTGGCGTCCCTGCATTCGAAAGCACATGTTTGATAAGATTATTGTTGTAAGTTTGGGCGTTCTCAATCGTAGCAATGTCCTTCCCACCAGACGGCCATCCGGTTTCAGTTATCACAATTGGCAGGTTGGAATGTCCCGTGGATTGCATGGCGAAAAGGAGAGTATCAACCATGGCATCAAACAAGTTGGTGTAGCTCAGATCTCCGTCTGTCACCACAGCAGATGTCGACTTAAACAGAGCGTAATCTAAATTGATGGAATCCCTGTTTCCGTCGTAGCTAAAGTAGGGGTAGACGTTGGCCATGAAAGGAGAGCCGTGGTCTTGAAGAAATTGCAGGATAGAGCTCATGGTGTCCTTCACCGCGTCACTGAAGGTTCCCTTTGATGGAGGGAAGGAGGTGTCTGAGAGAACGGTGGAGGCGTGTGCGGTGGAGACCTTGATGTCGTTCTGAAGATTAGCGTTCGCCAGTGCTGTCTGAATGTTGTTCATGGCAGGAACAAGGTAGGACACATATTGCGCATTGCCCGACATTCCCAAAATCTCGTTACCCACGGCAATGTATTTGATATTGGTGGAAGGATAGAAGGGCTTAATGTTGTCGTTGACCCACCCGTTTGCTGAATCTTGACTGGCGGCGACGGCCTGCAATTCGCTGTTGTCGACACCAACAATTACGTCGATTCCGGAGTTCCCAAATGCCTGCAATATATCTGGGTTTCCTTTGAAAATCCTCATTTTCCCGATGTTGTTATTCTTCATCAAAGTTACCACGTCGCCTGCAACTGGTAAATTGTCTCCATTCAATCCGTAGTTGACTCCAATTCGCTCAGCATCTGCGCAACGAATTCGGGCTCCAATTAATTTTAAGAAAAGGAAATTGGCAACTACCAACAAATGCATATTTACAATAAGGTGATTTAAATTTGATATATAAATTAGGTAATGAAGCCCAAAACCATATCAATTTCAAACAGCTATCCATAAACGTAAATCAATTTTGTACGAACAAATTGTTAATTATATTGAAATTTAATTTACCTCCAAGGATAGAATTGCAGAGTATGGCGGCAATATACATAATTAGCATAGACTTCATTTGATGCTGCTTCAATTCATGGGAAATGTATAATTCTGATTTATATTATAGCAGTGTGGGTGTGTAGTGCGTGGAGACTGAGTTGTAGAATTTTAATAGAAATGACCGATGTAAGTAGTGCCGTGCCGTGTGGGATTGAATAGTCCGATCGCTACGCATTTGTTTTCATACTTCACAGTTGAATAATATACATTTTATCTGTTTGACAGTTTTGAACTTCGCAACGACTTCTTCGCATTTTAAGTTAAAATAAAATTTAAAAAGTCATGAAGTCCGGGTGAGTCGTGACCTTCAATGCAGGTTTAAGAAAAATACACACGCGGTAAACATTGAATCTCGATAATGTTGAGAGAGGAGTATGTTCGCTATGGAAAAATACGATATCCTTATTTTTAGTTTAATGCACGTATGTTGTACTGAGATAACAAGAACAGCGATGCTGCGGAGTACTACGCAATTAAAAAATTATAATGTATATGCTCCCAACATGTTGGAAAAGATTAACTGATCAAGATGGACATCTATTGCTCGCCGGGAAAAACTATTAGCATTAGTGACTTTTGCGTGGACTCCATCCGCTTCACTGTTTTGCCACTAGGAATTTATGTTAGTTGACGGAATGTCAATCATCATCGCTGCAGGTTCTCCTGTAGTAGACGACGAAGAAGAATGCACCGGAGAAAAGATTGGACTGTCCTGTACATCTCTAGCAAAAGAAAAATTAAATTAAATTGTCAGCTACCATATTAAGGGAATCGAACCACGGACATTAGAAAACTGCCTTAGGTTTAAGTAAAAAGTATTGTTCCAACTAGTCATACTTGTCCAATTTTGTTACTGAAATTGGGGTAATGACCTTTGTGTCAGGGCTTATGAGCTCCGATTGAGAATTTATAGACATCCTGCTTGACAGGGTATTATTGACGGTCCCCTGCGATTTATTTTCTTGACTTGACGGACGATTAAACGTTTAAAGATTTAACCATGTGAGTTCTCCATTCCCTGGTCTCCAGTCCTCCGCAGGTAAACAGCTGACGAAGAAAGGTAGAAGCACCCCGGCCTTGACTTTTCCTTCCTGAAATCTTTTGACAGACTATTCACATTTCTACATCGCTATTCATACACTATAGATTTGACTATGGCAAAGACTGTTGGAACTTCTTCGACCCTTCGAAGAAAGCGCTGTTGTCAAAAGACAATTGAACACAATATTTTCGGTATTGACAATGGAGGAGATTCTAGTTTGTCCTAATTTAACCTGCTACTTTTGCATGTGTGCCTCCGTGTCAAATTTCAGGTCTGTTGACGGCGATCTTATAGATATGTATGCTTTGAAGGCCTTGCTGTGAAAAATCTATTACAGTTACTGATTATTAACCTCCTATCTTGTAAGATTATTTGATCAACAAATATTGGAAAATAACACAACTGTAACTTCACAAATACAAACACATAAAAATACCCAACAAGGTGAACACAATATTTTCAGACAATTGTCCCTGGAAAAACCCCATAGGGAAAACTAGTACTACAGATGAGAAATATATTAAACTTCAGCAAATCAAGAGATACAAATATTGCTTGCCTCTTACTGGCAGAGCTCCGACAATCTCCTAATCCTCCTGTTGATATTCCTCCACTGCTATCTCCAACGCTATCACTGCGCCCTTGCTAACACTGCAAGTTTCTCTAAAAACTTCCTTGTTACAAATGACCCAATGACCCCCTTATATACTACTCTCGTTGAAAATCAACGGCCGAGATTAATACAAATGAACGGCTGAGATTAAGACAACTCAATAACCATTAACAACCTTGGTTATGAGGTGTCACCTAAAAGGAGTCAATATTAAATAACAATTGTTTTTATCCTAACAATATTTGTTTGACAAAAACAACTATTTTTCTAAATTCTAGGCCAGAACGAACAGCTGTCCAAACTACCCATAACTAATGTTGCTATATTGGGTGAGGACAAACAATTGTCCAAGCTACTAAGATTAACACTCCCTCTTAGCGAGGAAGTTGTTCTGCATGACACCCAACATCTCTCTGAAGAAGATGAATTTTTCCTTCCTAATGCCTTTGTCAAAATGTCTCTACCGCTGATCAGTAGGTACAAATCAGAAGCTTAACAACCCCGCGCTGTACACAATCTCTGATGAAGTGATACTTGATGTCTATATGTTTTGACCTATCATGAAACACCGGATTCTCAGTCAACTTGATGCAACTCTGATTGTCGCAGTGTATCACCGTAGTCTCAACCTTCTGACCAAACAAAGCTACTAGCAACTTCCGAAGCCATATAGCTTCACATGTTGCCATGCTAGCTGCTATGTACTGACTCTGCTAAACTCAGAGCCACAGACTTGCTTCCTGTTGAACCAAGATAAAACTCCTAATCTCATGAAACAACACCCTGAAGTGCTCCTTTTGTCCGTTGTACTACCTGCCCAATCTACGTCAGTATAGCCCATCAACTTGATTCCTTCACCTCGAGCATATCTAATTCCATACTTGATTGTACCTCGCAAATAACGCAGCACATGCTTTGCCGCAATCCAATGCACTCTCTTTGGCTCAACCATGAACTGACTAAGAGAGTTAATTGCAAAAGCTATATCTGGCCTGGTATTGACCAAATACATGAGAGAACCAATCAACTGCCTGTATAAGGTGGGGTCTACATCCTTCTCCCTGGATGTGTCTACCTTCCTCCAATTCATGATCATGGGTGTAGACATGGCTTTGCAATCTTCCATCCTGAACCTTTTCAAGATTTCCATGCAATATTTCCCTTGCCCAAGGAAAATCTCTCCATCTTTCTGCCATACCTCCATGCCTAGAAAGTAGTGCATAAGTCCCAAATCCTTCATCTCGAACTCCGCTGCAAGATCCCTCTTGCATTCTTCTATGAGCCCCAGTGAACCTGTAAGAAACAAGTCATCTACATATAGGACAAGAATGAGAATCTCACCTCCAACTACCAAGTAGTAGAGATTAGCATCTACCTCACTCTTCACAAAGCCCATTTCCTACAAGTAACTATCAATGCACTCATACCACGCTCTGGGAGCCTGCTTGAGTCCGTACAATGCTCTCTTCAATCTACACACATGGGTCTCTTTGCTGTGTGCTACAAAGCCTTCTGGTTGTTCTATGTATACCTCCTCTTTCAACTCACCATTAAGAAACGTTGTCTTGACATCCATTTGATGGATCTGCCATCCCATCTGTGCTGAAATTGAGATTACAGCTCATATAGAAGTATACCTGGCAACTGGAGCAAATGTCTCCTCGTAGTCTATTCCCTCTTTCTGAGAGAACCCCTTTGCCACGAACCTTGCCTTATATTTCTCGATGCTACCATCTACACCGTGCTTGATCTTATAGATCCAAGCGTGATCCAACCACTGCCCTATCTGTTGGTCTAGGCACTACCTCCCACACATCATTCTGCATAATTGAAGTATACTCCTCAACCATTGCTTCTTGCCACACTTGATGTTGTGCAGCCTCCTGATAGCTAGAAGGTTCACTATCTACCAACATACTAACTAATGCAACATAGTCATCATACCTGGCTGGTGGTTTCCGTTGTCTATCACTCCTCCTAGGAGTACCCACTAACTCCTGAGTATTCTTCTGTGTCTGTTGAACCTCACGGTTCTTGCTGCCAACTGTAGAGGATGAAATATCAAGCTCCATGTCTTCTTGATGCATCTCTTCTTGCACCTGTTGCTCCATACTTTGAAAACTCTCTCCTCCTGAGTCTATGCTTGTACTAAGTAATCGATACTTCAGCTTCTTGCTGCCTTGACTCGATTGAGTGATCCTTGGAGCTTCTGTTGGCTGCTCACTCTGATCATCTACTGGAAAATCTCTAGACCTTCTAAATGCCTTGTCCTCCATGAACTTGACATCACGTCGAACAATAATCCTTCTGGTCCCTCGGAATGAATATCCGATATGCCTTTGAGGTTTCACTGTACCCCACAAAGTACCCTCTCTCCAGCAGTCTGATCTAACTTGGTACGTGTATCCTTAGGAATGTGACAATATGCCAAACTCCCAAAGATCCTAAAGTGACTGACATCTGGCTTCTTCCCAGTGAATGCTTCCTCTGGTGTCATCTTCCCTAGTACCTTATGTGGAACTCTATTTTGTATGTATATTGTTGTGTCACCGCATACCTCGCCGCCTACGTATAATGGGGTATATCCTGGTCATGCAACATAGCCCTTGATGCCTCGTTATAGACCGATTCTTCCTCTCAGCAACTCCATTCTGTTGCGGATTGTAAGGAACAGTCCACTCTCTCTTGATTCCTTCTCTGGTACAGAACTCCTGGAACTCATTGCTTTTGTACTCGCCTCCATTGTCTGACCGAAGAACTTTTATCTTCCTTCCTATCGAATTCTCCACAAGAGCTTTGAACTCTTGGAAGCGACTGAAAACCTCATCCTTGGTCTTCAAGAAGTATATCCATGTCTTCCTGGAGAAATCATCAATAAAAGTAACAAAGTACTCATACCCTCTGAGAGACTTCATCGACATTGGTCCACATACATCTGAATGTACTAGATCAAGAATGCCCTTGGATCTGGTGTCACTCCTTGGAAAAGATGCTTTAGCAAACTTCCCCAACACGCATCCCTTACATACATCATCGTGCTCTGTGCTCACCTCAGGAACACCTGTCACTATCTCATGAAGTAATTTAAGGGCTCCATGATGGATATGGCCCATCCTTCTATGCCATAGCTCTCCTTGATCTCTAAGATTACTGTTGCTCATGAGTGCCTTAGGAATATCAAACTGCAGCCTATAAAGCCAACCGCTCCTAACTCCAATAGCTATGGGTGATTTCCAATCCTTATGCTTGATCAACACATGTGCCCCTCTAAAGAGTATATTATACCCTTTGTCCTGAAGGACAGATACAGTAAATCAAATTCATCCCCTAAGCTCGGAACATGCAACACATCATGAAGGGGAATCATCTTACCACTCTCCCTTCAAATCGACAGTCCCTTTCCCAACCGAGTTGAGCTTGGACATGTTCCCCATAGAGATCTGGATTCTGGTGCTCTCTTCCTTATAACTGGAGAAGTATTCTCTAACTCCTGTCATATGATATGACGCCCCACTATCTATGTACCAAACACTCTGTGAGGTTGAGCTAACCATACATGCTATGAGTACAAACTCATCTTCCATTCTACTCAGAGAGCTCTTCTACACTTTGGTCAAGCCGTAACTTGCTTCTTGCCTTTCTTTTCATTCTTCTTCCTTTTTGGGCAATCGCTGACATAGTGGCCAAACTCGTGACAGCCATAGCACTTGATCTTCGAAGAATCTTTCTTCTTCTTTTCACCTTGTGAATTTGATCCTTTACTAGACCCCTTCTTTGCTTTCCCTTTACCCACTAGGGCAACATTTTCTTGTTCCACCTCACTTTTCTGACTCTTATTGTTGGCTCCATTGACAAGACTTAGTCTAAGCTCCTCCTGAGTGAAATCACTCCATAGTCGATCCCAACTCGGTAAGGTGTCTCGTCCATTGATGACTTGAACAAAGACATCCCACTGCTTAGTAAACCCATTTAGGGCTATTCTCACTAGCTCGTCATCATTTGGTTTGTCTCCAACAGCTGCCAATTCATCCTTGACAAGTCTAAGTCTGGTGAGGTAACTTGTGACGTCTTCTCCCTTATTCATCCGGGTATTCCTCAACTTTTCTCTGAGAATCAGCTTCCGGTTAGTGGTAGCATTCTGGTACAGATTCATAATGGCATCCCACATCGTCTTCGCTGTATCTAACTCTGCAATATGCGGAACAATATGATCCTTGACACCATCAAGAATCAGCCTCCTCGCCTTGGCATCTTCCTTCTTATATGCTAAGAGTTGTGTTGCATGACTCAGTAGGCATGTGTACAACAATGGTCACATATTCCTTGATACCATTCTCTTCTAGCAATAGAGAAATTATGGCTTTCCAGACACCAAAATTCGAGGCTCCATCCAATCTGTCCTGATCTCTTAAACCTATTGAGGCCATCTTAAAAGAAAATAATAATAATAATTTTGAAGAGGTTAAACTGGGTTTTATAAACCCTCACTTTCTTTCACCTAGGGTAAATCTCTTCTACCCGAACTTAGCTCTGATACCATGTGAAAAATCTATTACAGTTACTGATTATTAACCTCCTATCTTGTAAGATTATTTGATCAACAAATATTGGAAAATAACACAACTGTAACTTCACAAATACAAACACATAAAAAATACCCAACAAGGTGAACACAATATTTTCAGACAATTGTCCTGGAAAAACCCCATAGGGAAAACCAGTACTACAGATGAGAAATATATTAAACTTCAGCAAATCAAGAGATACAAATACTGCTTGCCTCTTATTGGCAGAGCTCCGACAATCTCCTAATCCTCCTGTTGATATTCCTCCACTGCTATCTCCAACGCTATCACTGCGCCCTTGCTAACACTACAAGTTTCTCTAAAAACTTCCTTGACTTACTTGTATAACAATGACCCAATGACCCCCTTATATACTACTCTCGTTGAAAATCAACGGCTGAGATTAAGACAACTCAATAACCATTAACAACCTTGGTTATGAGGTGTCACCTAAAAGGAGTCAATATTAAATAACAATTGTTTTTATCCTAACAATATTTGTTTGACAAAAACAACTATTTTTCTAAATTCTAGGCCAAAACGAACAGCTGTCCAAACTACCCATAACTAATGCTGCTATATTGGGTGAGGACAAACAGCTGTCCAAGCTACTAAGATTAACACTCGCTAGAGATTTTCACCTTTCGCTTCTCTCTTTGGATATGGAAGCCATGAGACCAGATTTTTATATACACAATTGTCTTCTGGCCCGACGTTGGTTACGGTCCCTTTAATGGTGGTAATGGATTCCAGATTTGAAACAGCAATTGAGGGATAATTCACATCACTTGCAGAAGAACCATTTTCAGGGCAGGTGATATTCAATTCAGCTGAAGAAACAATGACTCTGATGTTTTTTTCAGTGTAGCCAAGACTGCAGAGAAACACTACGTAATCTGCTGGCCCTGCATCGTATATCAGCCCTGGATTCATAGCTTGCACGGGATTTACATGCCCTGCACCAAAATCGAATGGATTTGCAGGTTTTCCAGATCCACCAGACTTTATCATATCAAAAGTTGTATCTCTGACATATGCTGCATATAACAGGATTCTTATCAGGAATAACAGAATGCAGCATTTAATACTCTAATCATTTTTTCGCTTCTTATTTCACTGACCCATCATGATTCTTGTATACTCATCGCTTGTAAGCTTGAGTAATTGGCTTCACATTCATTGCATGAGGTAATACTTACAGGAGTGAAGCAGTAATATTACAATTCTAACGGATGTATAAACCTAAAATTGTCTAAGGTATTGTTAAAATGAGATGAATGATTGAAAAGTTTGTAGTCTGACTAGTGAGACAATCCATTAAGGTATAAATTCTTCAAGATATTTCAGGTTGTATATGTGAATTCGCATCTTGATCTATATAATCAGTTATAAAAAATAAAAGGGAAGGTCTTTAAACTGTGCTTCCAGAGCACTTAACTGTGTTTAATTTAAAAATCTCTGTACAGTCGGTTATGGAAGCCGTTTTTGTTATTGGTTAGATGTCTATAAATTTGTAGGAGAGACTTTGCATTGCTATGCAGGAATCATGTTGGACGTAATTATGAATCTTGCTTCGTCTGATTTTAAATCGTATTGATTTGTTGTTAAACAGTTTACTAATAAAGGATAATAAATTTATATTTATTATTAATATGAGAATTATATATTTGTTTATAAAAATAATAATGATTTCTAATTGGTTAAAAAATACAAATAATAATAACTTGTTAATTTTATGTGAAACCTTTACTCTAATGTCTTCAATATTACTAATAAAATTATTTGTAAACAAGTTTCAACATATTTGATTTGATTTTTTTACTGGCATGTTTTTAGTTGTAGATATCTAATTTTGGTGTGGGATGAGTTAATTACTATTAAATTATTAAATGTCATTGTATTTTTAGTGTTAATGTATTTGTGTGTTTATTGATTATAGGTTTGAATTAGGTGGTTGTTAGATGTTTTTTTATATTTTTTGATTGATAATGTCTCTCTTATTTTTTATTTGAATTTTCACTCTATTTCATTCTTTTTGAATCTATAGTCTTCCTATATGGTTGTCTCCCACCCCGTCTTCATTTTTCTTTCTATTCCCTATGTCTCTCTCTTCATCTATTACCATGAATTTATACAATGTGTCATAATTGTGGTTTTGGATAACTAGAACAATACTATTGCAATTCTTTCTAATTTTTTCGTATGGTCCCATTGACCATTTTATTTTATTTCGAAAGATTTTTTTAGTGTTTTCTCTTGTTGTGCAACAAAGGTGCATGTTATATACGCTTTTAATTCAAATTCAAAAATCTTAAAAATATGGATGCACATTAGTGTATTTAAGACAATAAATTAATAATGACAATATAAAATCTATTAAAAATGTAAAATAAATGAATATGTCTACTTATGATACATTATTCCGTCCGAAACATAATTTAAGCTCTTAAAAAGAGCGTATAACATCTATCTGGTTCATTGATTAGAACATTTAACATACTAGTTATATTTTACATTTGGGTTTGTTTACATGCCAGTAATGCTTTACATTTGAGTTTGTTGGCATATTAATCCCCCAAGTCCATACCTTAAGGGGTGCATTGATAAAGGGTAGGTGTGAAATTTTAACATCAAATGTGAGATCATTGTGATACTTATCTTCTTACCATTAACATTTGATCACCATTCCCATTACTCCAAGTGTCTTATATCACCTTTCCTTCCTTTGATCTTCCTTTTTCTAGTGCATATTTTGCATCAAGTGCCAAAAGCATGTTTGATGATATTTTATTTACTCCTATCTAGTTTAATTCAGCTTCTTGATTGATGCCATCAAATAAGATAACCATGAATTTGGGTCAATGCATCAAGATGGATGACAAAAGACATTTGAAAAGTCTAAATGGTAAAATACATGCGATTTGAGGTATGGTAAATGTCAAAGATAATGTGTACATGTTTAGTTTTTAAAGGAATGCATACACTTGTGGAAATAATTTAGGATTAAAACTATATCCATTAGGATCATGGAGAAGAAATTCAAACACAACTAGTTTCATATAACAAGTGCAAGTTAATCACATACCGATTACAAGATGGAAGAAAATAAAAAGGTGCGAGATACTTACTAAAGAATTGCCTATTTTATATTTCATTGACAAATTTAGGTAAAATATTGTGTATGAATATGCAAGGAACTCATATAGAGATGTTAGAGTATGTGGTTTATCTTAGTTCATGTTCACCTAGGTACTTTTATTTACCTTCACTTTTATTTATCCTCAACCACTTGTGCGTGGAGATTTTCTTTAACTTATTTAGACATTAGGAGGATATTATCTAGTTGTTAGGGATATTTATTTCCTAGATCTATGGTCTTGACTAGCTCTTTGTTGTATAGTTCTTTACTAGATCTATGGTCGTGATTGTTTTAGTTCTCTCCTAGATCTATGGTATTGAATAGTTTTTTTGTCTAGTTCTTTCCTTGATTTATGGTCTTGACTAATTCTTACATTGATCTTCCTTGCCAATATAAATAAGGCCCCTTCTCCTTGCATACAATTCCATAGTAATATATGATATTGTTGATTATTTGTTTACAAAGGTTTTTATAAAGTTGTTCTAGAGAATTTATTTCAGCTCATTGAGTGTTATGTTTTACTAGCATCTAAGTTATATGTGATTTGGAATGATTTGTTTATCATTTTTTTATGGTATCGAGTGTTTGATGTTGTAGACATCCATCTATAAGTTTAATTTTAAAAACAAGGGTTTTATTATAATTATATATTCAAAATTTATTAGTATTTTGTCGTTGCGTGTTTTTATACAAAACTAAGGCTATGATTGGATTCGAATGGTGAAAAAACGCCAAAACAAATATAAACTCACCAATGATAGAGGAAATATTTATTTTGAGATTTTTAGTTTTACAGAAGCAGACACAGGTATGAAATATGTGCCGAAGAGGAAAAAGGTCAAGAGGAACAATTTTTTGGTTTTTCTTATTTTTCAAGTTCGGACCCTTATAAATCCTTTGCCCTTGGTCATATGGTATGGTCATATGAGGGCTTGAGCTTGTGATTATTACTAGTGGGTGTTTAGTCCAACCCCTTTAGATTTAATTTGTGTGGTGAAGGAAAAAGACATTTTTTTTTGTAAAATTTAAAATAAATAGTAAATCCAAAAGTAAAAGCTTATAAATTTTGATAGGCAACTCGAAATCAAGTGCAATGTTTTAAAAAGTGATAATTTTTTCATGTTTATTCCATTAGAATTGTTTATTTTGAGAAACACACTAAAATTATATAGTTCCATTATTGTAACACACACTCAATTATAAAGTTCCAAATATGGGGGCATCTTACACTCTTTGTTTCTTGAATTCTTTTGCTCTTTGGTTATTTTTAGGATGATGTCTTTATCTTCTTCTACATTAGAACAACTTGACTCATTAAAAACAACACATAATTACCACACATGGAAACCAAGAATGAAAACAATCAT
Source organism: Taxus wallichiana var. yunnanensis (assembly GCA_018340775.1). NCBI lineage: Eukaryota > Viridiplantae > Streptophyta > Pinopsida > Cupressales > Taxaceae > Taxus > Taxus wallichiana. Next base: position 802,596,391 of record CM031239.1, on the reverse strand, counting down.
TAAATACAAAGGATTAATGAGATTTAACTTTTGTATAACACCATTGTTCACTAGAGAATATGAGAAATTTCGGTACTAATGCAAATTTGATGAGTGTATGGGTTTGATAAGAACTTATGTAAGTAATATTCTTTTGTTTCATTTGGAAAAATGTGATTCTCCTTTCAAAATATGGGATAAATTTAAGAACTTATTCACTAATGTGGATCACATGAGAGCCATAAAACTTTAAATTGAGATCACCACTCTTAGTCCTAAAGATTTTCCATCAACTATAGACTATATTACTAAGTTCAAACACTTTCTGACACAATTAAAGGGGAGTGGAAGAGATAATAAAGATGAAGAGTGTGTTTACCTAATTCTATCAAAGTTGAGAGGTCAATTCTAATAATTTGCTTTTAGATTTTTCTCTAGCATTGATATATTAGGTGATACATTCCAAATACATACATTAGAAATATTTTTGAAAGACTTACTAGGGAAGAATCCAAAATTTCTAAGCTTGAGTCTTCCACCTCTCACAAGTAATTAGTAGCATCTAATCCTAAGGGAAAGGGAAACAATAAGTTAAATCCAAGTTCACTCCTCCATCTCAAAATGATCATAAACCCAAAGAAAGAAACTATAAACCTAAAGAATCTTTTAAATCCAAGAAAAATTCTATCCTTTCATGCTCTTTTTATAGGGGTAGTGGTCATGAAGAACATAGGTGTTACAAGTGAATGCAAGCCTTAGAGGATGTAGTCAAGAAATACAAAATATTGATCTCCACTCCATCTCCCTTCAATGAGCATGGAAATGTAATCAATGTTGTTGGGATATATTATTCAACTCATATTGATAGTTGGGTTATAGATTTTGGTGCTTCTCATCACATGACTTCTTCCAAGGAGTCTTTTGTATCTCTAAGTTTGAGTTCTATTTCCAAAATTGAGGTTGGACCTTCTTCCTTTATTTTTATTAAAGAGAAATACACAATTAATGTGGAAGTATCCAAGATGTAGTGTATGTTCCTAACATAACTACAAATTTTCTTTCTATATATCATATTTTTCATTTTGGTCAAGGAAAACAAGTGATTTTGACACCACAAGGGGAAAAAGTACAAACATTGTTGGAGCCTCATTCACATTTTTCTCAAGGTATTGTTCATCATGGTTATAGACTATATCACATTTAGGGTTTTGATTACACTTACTTCATAGGGACATGCTTGGTTTCTTAAGAAAATTTAGAGAGTAAGCTTTGGCATAAGAGATTTGGACATATCAATTACATATATTTGAAGGAGTTGAGAGCTCATGGTATGGTTGATGGTCTTCATAGAGTTTCTTGTATTGAGGGAGTTTGCCTTGGTTGTGCATTAGGAAATAACACCAAGGTCGATTCCCTAAGAATTTTTACAAGAGTTCTTCTTCACCACTTGATCTTGTGTATAGTGACTTGATGATTTTTCCTACCCCATCTTTCAATGGAGATAAGTATGCACCTACATTTATTTGACAATTTCTTGAAGAATGCATGGGTTTATTTTCTCAAGTACAAAAGTGATTTTTTCACACTTCAAAGTCTTACAAGATTTAGTTGAGAAATAATCTTCTAGTGGAATAAAGAACCTTCACACTAATAATGGGGAGTACTTCAACAAAAAAATTATGATTTTTGGAAGCTCATGTCATTATTCACCAAAATTGTGTTCCTTATACTTCACAAGAGATTGGCTTAATAGAATGGAAACACCAAAATTTAAAGGAATTGGCTAACTACATGATGCATTCTATAGATTTACCTCCTATATATTGTGTAGAAGTAGTAAATTTTACTAACTACTTTTAGAATCACACACCACACAAAGAACTTGAGCATTTGACTCTAGATGAAGATTATTCCAAAACTAAGCCTGATCTCAAGAAATTTTCAAGTCTTTTGGATCCATGTTAGGGCCTTTGTGCCAATGAAGAATAGGAAATCCTTGGATAAGAAGAGAAAACCATTGATCTTTGTATGGTATTGTGAGGACATGAGAGCTTATCAAATTTTAGATCCTAGTAATCATGAGGTTATTTTTTGAACACATGTTCAGTTTTATGAGCACTTTTATCCTCATGTTTCTTCATCTTATTCCATACCTACTTCCTCTTCTTTATCTCATCAAGGGGATCCCTTATTTGAGGAGGCTTCTAAGGGGTTATGGATGCCAAGGATCCTATTCCTACTGATGTTGTCACTATGTATAAGTGGGATCATACTACAGTTTATGAGGAAACACCTTTCATATATGATCCTCCACCCACTAGGCATCATCATGCACATTCTACAGGTTCTGGAATTTTCTAGCATGAATTTTCTAAGGATCCAAATATTTTTCATAGGATAATAGGATACAAGAGTGGGATGATGTGAAGAAAGATGAGTATTCTTCTATGATGAAGAAATAAAACTTGGGATTTTGTCTCTCTTTCTAATGGAAGAAAGATGGTTAGGTGTAAGTGGGTATACCCAACAAAATACGTAGTTGATGGGTCCAATGACAAGTATAAGGATTTTCATCTTATAAATGGTTTTCAACAAGTTGAATGTATTAATTACCTTGAGACTATTTTACTTCCAAGATGGATTGATACATTGTTATATCTCAAGGGTGTCTCATATACCAAGATGGGTACACGGAGATTTACAGGAGGAAATATACATGGAACAACCTATTGTATTTGTTCACAAATATACTCTTATTTTTAGAATTCAATTTTCTCTCTATGGACTCAAACATGCCCCTTGGGATTGGTATGATAATATGGATTCTTTTCTTCTATCTACTAGTTTTTTTGGGTGTCACTCTAATCCTATTATATATCTATAACATGTTGGCGAGATATTGTGATACTTGTCTAGTATGTTGATGGTATCTACTACATACTATAAACTCTTCTTCCCACATTCGAGACTATTCAAAGGGCTCTTTCCACATAATTTGAACTGAAAATTCTCAAGTTATTGCATTATTTCCTTCATTTGAATATTTCTTAGACATATTCAGGATTTATTTGAGTTAGAAAAAGTACACCCATGATATGCTTCAGTGTTTTGGTATAGTTGATATCAAGCCAAGTCTATGTCCTTTCTAGTATGGGGTTAGTCTTACTTCCACATGTACCACTCCACTTTGTGATCCTACCTTGTATAGGATTCTGGTTGGCAGTATCATGTATTTCACCCATACTCACCCTACTATTTCATTTGCGGCAGGGATTGTATCTTAGTTTTCACATTATCCTCATAGAAGACACTAATAGGTCATTAAAAGGATTTTGCACTTTTTTTATGGCACTTCCCACTTTAGACTACACTACACCATGGGTTTACTCGGTTATTTGGATATAAGAATTCAAATTTGGTAGGTTCTATTGATGATGGAAGTTCCACTTATGGATACTTTTTTTGACTTGGTTATTCTATAGTTGCTTGGGTGTGCCAAAAGTAATAAGATGTTATATTTTCATCTTTAGAGATAGAGTATGAGGAAACTTGATTATAGCGAGCCAATACATTTTTGGATTGGATAGTTATTGACAAAGATTGGATTCCCATAGGTTTCACTAACTATGTAAACAAAGAAAAGTGACAAGAAATGAAAGATAAACAACTAATTAATGAAACCTTTCCTTGTAACCTTTTCTTGAAAAGCTCAAATAGGTTGTAGAGACTTCATGTGTGTGACCTTGTAAATGGATTTGGGTGCTCTTTAATGGTTAAATGGGGATGCAGATTGATAGGAGTAGTTGGCTTAAAGAGATTTTGTATTCAAATTGACAAAGTATACTGTAAAATAATTTAGGAGGATTTGGCATAAAACAAACCTTCATTTTATAGAGGTAGAAGTGATTGGAAATTGGTTTAAGAGAGTGAATGCACATGATAAAAATAACATTGGTTAAGGTTATAGTAGTTCCAAGGCATTTAGGGGAAGTAAATGAACTAATTAATAGAAGTTGCATCCAACAATGTAGTTGTATGTGCAATTCAATTGCCCCCACCTTTCTAGGATTCTAGAAGTGTAGTTGACTGGACTAGTGAAGTGGAGTCTAGGTGGAGTTGATTGAGATGAGGATGTGGAATCCAAGTTGATTCCATATGGGTCCAATGTTGTTGAATGTACAAAATTAATTAATCAATAATATAATTAATAAATATTAATTAAATTAGTGCAAAGGGGTACTAGCGATTAACTTAATTAATCCAAAGGGTGCAATGTGTATGAATTAATCAATTTAATCAATTAATCACAAATGGGTGAATAACAAGGTGTATTAGGATATCATTGGGAATAGGTGAGTAATTCTAGGGGTGTCTACATTTTCCCCTCTTTAAAGTGTTATTGCGAAGTAATGGTGCTTTAAAGATAGTAGATGCATGTAGATCGGTGAGCAAAAAGTTTTGAAGTATTTGGATGCCTTGTTGAACTATGTCATCCAATTTCTAAAATTTGGTCAAAATTAATTGAATGTTTTGATTGTGACAATTTTTATATTGTGTTTATGCTTTTGGAAAAATTTAAATTTTTTTCTATTTTAGAACAATTTTATATTGTTTTTGACATTTTGAGAAACATTTTTAATTTTTTCTAGTATTTTACAACTTTGTAAAAAGTGTGCACTACTTAAAAGTAGGTGTAAATAGTTATAAGAATTCAATTCCATTGGAAAAAATGTATATGGTAAAATGATAGGGTGTTTCACTTCACTCGTGACTCTCACGAAACTAGGAAGATGTGAGGGCTCATCACCAAGAGACAAGAAGGACATGAAAACAAGATGAATAGTGATATGAAAGTGAAGATAATGGATGTAAAGACACAAGGTGTAACAATGATCCATATCCAAGAAAAATGTAACTCATCTCAATTCAAGATTATTTGAGTGATTCCATGATGATTTAACTTTATAGGTTTTGACTTGACTTAGATTTGTAAATGGTCTACTTATTGGAAAAATCTGGTTCAAGGAATTATTTTCTCTCTTAACATGAGTAACTAAATTAATGCTTGGGATTTTTTTTTATTAAACACTTGATTAATATTTCATAAAAAGGATTTTTGGACCCCTACATGTTGCCCCATGCCATCAGTAAAAGGAAAGGGCTCAACATCAAAGAAAATATGTATGTGAGTAATGGCTTCCTTCATTTCCAATCTCATACTTCCAATAAGAAGTATGGGATTATCACCAAAGACTGCGAAAAGAAGAAAGTTGTAATGATTTTAGAATATTTTTGTATTTTTAGATTGATTTAATTTTCTTATATGTCGATAATGTGCTTGTTAGGACGGAACATTCTACCACTAAGTATCACCTCATACGAATAGTAGGACACAAGGGTTCAACACAATAGATTGAGATCGGTGATTAAAAAGGTAAGTACAAAGTTTAGTTCTTTATGTTAAAGAGAGATTATTTGAAAGGAGGAATTTCCATCAGCAAGCTTTGAAAACAAAACTATAGGTAAAAATATCTAAAATGGTAAGAACCGTGAGAAAAATGAGATACACAATGCCCAAGAGGAATAATGTTAACTTGTGTCATGATAGGTGAAGAAGGAGAATATATGATAATGGTATGATTAAAGTATCTTCCAGTAGATGGAATTCTTAACATTATTTTTATGTACTTTTTCATTTCGGATTTACAAAAATGTTTTAATACGAAGTTTTGTACTCTTTTTTGCTCTTCAAGTTTTTTTGAATTTTTCCAGATGAGGATTTGAAATGGACTCATCAAGAAAGAGTTCCATGTTTATTAAAATCAAATGGTCCTAACATATGAGACTTGTGTGAACAAAATCTAAGTCAAAGGAGGGAATCAAAATATTTAATAAGTCCTAAAATATAATACTTGGGCGGATAGGGTCCAAGTCATAGGAGGAAATTCAAAGATTTGATAAGTCATATAATATGTGACTCAAGTAGATAGGTTCCAAGTCAATGTAGTGAATCAAATGATTTGATGGGTCCTAAAGTATAAGAGTTGGGAAGATATGTTCCAATTCAAAGGATGTGTGACTAGATAAGTCTTCGATGAGATTAAAAAACATATGCGATGTTAGAAGAAGATTGTCAACATGGGGAATATGTTGAGATTCATATTCACTGTGATTAAAATAATGTGAGGAAAGAAGAATTCTCTCTAGATGTACACCTAAGGCTCTTTATAGGCTATAGAGAGGAGATATTCAAGGTTGCTCCATTTAGGTCTTGAATTAGTTGATTTGACGAAAGATTTGAAATTAAAGCGTAAAAAGGTTGCATAAGGATTTTCTAGGTATACACACCTCTTAGAGTGTACACATATAAATGGCTTGACAAGTAGGAAATGTCATTGATGAGATGCCTATAAGAGTGATCATTTGAGGTGTAATGGACATAGAAGGTTGCATTATCGCAAGTAAGTGTCAAGCTTGTTGTGGTTGTATTTCAACAACAACACTAGAGATGTTAGGCATAGGATCCGGATTAGAAAGAATAAAATCAAGCTCATGGTGCTTGATGAAGGACCCTCTTACGTGATGACATCAAGGGTTGAAAGAGGGTCTTGAAGAAAATTCAATCTCTCATTAGGTTTTACAAGATTTTGTTATAAACAAGTGTAATGTCTATTTTGATGAACAAAAGAAAATCTATAGAAGAAGACATTTGGTTAGAAGGGAGATATATTGACCTTTGTCATGATCTCATTAAATGTTAGTATGTACAAAAGTGGGGACAACAACCAACTCTTCATTATAAGTGAGGGTTGATATGTCTATTGGTATAGTTCAACGTAGCAAATAATTAGATATTATTAGGATTGTTTGTTTAATCGTATCCCATTATTCTCTATCTATTTGTAACATTCCTACAATTATGGGGAATATTGTTATATTCCTCTCCTATATAAATGTATGTGCTTCTACTAAATAATATGAATAAGATAGATATTCTCTATTTGTTTTCCTCGTATTCTTTCTCACAATATGGTATCAGAGAAAGGTTCGAGGCAAGGTGATTCAAGGTGGAGGAGAGTCTTAGATGAAAGTGAGGCAAATCATAGGATGTGAACAACTTAAATAAAGGAATTTGGAGCTATCTCCCTCCTCCAGCGACGTGCACAAGCCATAGGTTACCTCCCAAAGGAAAGTCGACCTATTTTAAAGGAGTGATATGTAATTTTTCTTGTTCTCTACTAACATTGAGAGTGATTTTTTATCCAATCAACCTATTGTTTATGATAGACATGGCCATTATTCTAACCTGCGTGGAGGTGTTTAAAATTATTTTTTTACAAAATATGACAGTTAAATCATCCATATCTATAGAGCATAAACATGGCTTCTAGCTTCAATCTAGAAGAGGAGATTTGAAACAAGTCCAATCATCTATTAAGTTGATCCAAGGAAACAAAAAGGAAGTTCCAAGATTTCTGAAAAATCCACGAATGAAAAGTTTCCATTAAAGAAGTGTCTTACATGCCAACACCGTATTTCAAGCATGAGAAAAATCGTAGGGACTTGGAAGCCAAAACGAAGACTCACAAGCTAGAGAACACCATCAAGAATCTCAAGAAAGCTTTGGGTTCTATTTTTCTTTGCTTAACAAGCTTCAAAAACTAGAAATCTTATATTTGATGAACTAGTTCGAAAAGGACTCCTAGAATATTTTCTTTTCGACGTCAGCTACCAAGCGAAGAGATTTTGAGAAGATCTTGAATCCAGCTATAAAGAAGACTATGAAGACGGGAAAATGCCCGAAGAAGCATCACTTTCTATCAAGCATGGAAATATCGAGCACATCTCGGAGGAAAATTATCTTAACAAAGTGAGTGAAGACTTGTAATAATTCTTTGAAATTAATAAAAGTATTTTTATGTCTACTCCAAAGTTGCTTCTATCCGATGCACAATTACTCAAAGGGCCAAATTATACGGCTATAAAAAAATATGTAAACTATCCTTCAATTTGAGGGATTATGGGGCATCATCACAGGGTCCGTGACAATTCCTACTAACCTTGATGAGATCATGAAATATGAGATGGCTAGTGCCAAAGCATTGATGTTGATTATGTTGAGTATCATTGATGATGTGCAACCACATGTTTGAGATGTAGAGAAACCACAAGAATCATGGGATAAGTTAGAAACCATCTTTGAGGTGAAGAATCAAACTAAGATACTCCATCTTCAGTCAAAATTACACACCCTATCTATGGGGTTAGATGAGAAAGTTGAGGAGTTCTTACATCGGGTGGTTGAGCTATGAACAGAGTTATTAGCATTTACTAAGATGGTAGAAGAAAATATTTTGGTTCGAACACTTTAAGGGAACTCCCTTCATAGTTCTAAGTGTTCATTATGACATTGAATGTATCTAATTGGAAAGTGATGTTTGAATAAATCGTGAACTTGCTACAGCAGGAAGAGGCCATCAATTTAGTCCAAGATGAGGCCCAGGACAAAGCCCTTTTCTCAAAACCACATCGTGGCTAGAAGAATTGGAGAGGTCCCCTAGAGAAGAAAACACAAGCACATTAGAATCAACAGTAGAAAGCTCAAAATTCAAAGAGGTGGTGTCAAATCTACAAAACCAACACTCATGACACTAATCACTGTTGGTATAATGGCTTGAAACAAGGGTCTTCAAATCAAACAAGCACATTTAGGCCTAATGATTTTCAAAAATCAAAATGACATCCCCGCCAAAGAAAGTATAAGGGACATCTCACATCCCAACAAGATGATGACTCTGATGAGGAGACACCAGAAGGAGCCAATTATGGTAAGAACCTCGTGCTAGTCTCCTAGACTTCACAACCCACAAAGAGAGTTTGGTTGATAGACTTGGGTTCTAGTAAGCATATGTCAAGTGACAAGAAGCTATCTGATTCACTGAATTAACAACCCACTGGATATTGGGTTTGGATATTAGATGAAAAAGAGTACGTTGTAGAAGGAATAGGCCAAGTTACCATTCCTTTGGGACCACAAAAATGTACACTTACAAAGGTACTATATGTTCCTGGATTGACTAGAAACCTCTTGTCAGTAAGTCAGCTCTTGAATCATCATCTAAAGGTAGAATTTCTTGTTCAAAATGGCATCAAATCATGTTTGATCTCAAGAAAAGGTACGATTATTGCTAGATTTTTTTAAAAGACAAGTTATTTTCTTTAGATACTATTTCATCTTTTGCAAGTAGTTTTATCTACCTCAATAGTAGAATCTACTTCCCTATGGCATTATTTATATGGTCACTTATATGTTGGATATTTGCACTAGTTGAGCTCAAAAGTAATGACACGTGGACTTATGAAGTTGTCCATTTTCTTTCCTATATGCCCTAGTTTTCTTGTAGGAAAACAACACAAGGATCCGTTTGTGGTGAGCACCTTCCATACCAAGAAGCATTTGTAGAGGTAGTTCATACCAATATAAATGGATAGTTGTCTACTTCATTCTCAAGATACCAGTAATTCCAATTTTTCATGGATGAATACTCTCGAAATATGTGGGTGTTTTTCTTGAAGAAGAAAAGTGAAGCCATTCATAATTTCCAGATCTTCTATGACCATGTTACAAAGGAGACCAAACATCCTATTCTTCTACTACTTTTCTCAAATCGAGAGGGGAATTCACAACAAATAAGTTTTTGGTAATCCTAAACCAAAAAGGCATTAAGCGAGAACCTAACTACTCCCTACATGCCCAACATAATGGAATTGTTGAGAGATGCAATCACACGGTGATGGAAATTGCTCACTGCATGCTATCAACAACAAAGATGGAGGATCGATATTCAACCAAACCAAAGTATAGAAAGCTATTTATCTTCTTAGAAGAGGGAACCAACAAAGATTCTATAAGATAAAACTCCAGAAGAGGTATGGAGTGGTAAAAACCATCAATTTCTCATTTACGAGTGTTTGGTTGCACAACATATATGCATGTCCTAGCTTAGAAGAGAAATAAGATCGAGGAAAAGATAATCTGTGCATTCTATTAGGCTATAAAAACTACTCGAAAGGCTTAACGTCTCATGGATCCTAAGGCAAAAAAAATATAAGATTCAAGATGTGGTTTATGACAAGTCATCCTTTGAATCAGTAGTGCAGAAAGAAGAACTATCACCAACCACCTCTCACCGACTAGTCTTCAAGTCAGAAGATGAGCAAGAGGATACTACTCAGAGAAAAGATGAGTTATAAGGGGAGCTATATGTTGACCTTGGAGAACTAGAGAATGTTACTTTGTATCCATCCTCACGTCAATGAAATAGTTATTCACAAAATCATTCAAGTTCTGATCCGAAGTGGCTACAAAGCACCATCAAAGACTCTCATTTTCAACAACTCCCAAATACTTCATCAAGAGTCAAAAAATGAGGAGTTAGACAAGAAATGAGGAAAATTTTGCACTTATGAGTACATTAATTAATAAGCTCCGAGCTTGATAATGTTTGTGTAGCACTCAGTCAACCTCAATGGAATGAAGCCATGGATGAAGAATATGACTCACTCATGCAAAATTGGATGTGGTAACTTTTCGATCTACCTACATGGAAGAAGAACCATAGGTACAAATGGGTTTTCAACACAAAATATAAGGTGGATGGATCCATTGACAAACATAAAGCATGAATTTTAGCAAAGGGATATGCTCAGAAAGATGGCATTGATTGTAAAGAAACATTTGCACCCACTGCGAAGATCGAGACCAACATATTTTGTTTGCACACTAGAAGTATAGATGGGATGGAAACATCGGTAGATGGATGTCAAGATTATTTTCCTTAATGGTGATCTAAAAGAATAAGTGTACATGACCCAAACCTGAAGGTTTGGTTGATGAAAATCATACTCATAAGGTATGTCATCTCATCAAATCACTGTATGGATTGAAATAAGATCCAAGGGCATGGTACATCAAAAAAGATCACATTTTGCATGGCATGGTTCAGTCATAGCCCCTCATATTCAAATTTGTATATAAAGAAGGTAGGAAAAGAAATTTTCATTCTTGTTGTGTATGTGGATGATCTTGTGATCATTGGTAGTTCAGAAGATCAGGTTGATATTATGAAGAATGATCTCAAAAGAACCTTTGACATGATGGATTTGGGGCTACTACATTACTATCTTGGCTTGGAGATATGGAAAAAGAAGCATCACATTTTTATCTCCCAGATAAAGTATGCCAAGACACTCCTAGAAAAGTAAAGAATGTCCAACTGTAAACCTATATCCACTCCCATGGAAAAAGGTTTGAAACTTTCACAATTCCAGGACTCACCTCAAGTAGATGTTACTCTCTACATGAAATTTGTTGGAGGGCTCATCTACTTGACATATACTAGACTAGACTTATGCTATGTTATCAACTATCTTTCCAAGTTCATGCAAGAGCCGAAGAAATGTCACTAGACTGTAACAAAGCATGTTTTGAGGTATGTCCAAGGTACAATTGATTATGGTCTGGAATATAAGAATAATGATCAATTATTATTACAAGGATACGTCGACTCGGACCACGTCGGATCTATTGATGATAGGAAGTCAACTACAGGATATATTTTTCATCTTGGATTTGGACCTATCTCGTGGATAAGCAAGAAGAAGAATTTTATTTCTATTTCATCCACAGAGGAATAATATCACACCACAAGGAGCTATGTGTGAATCGATATGGTTACGTCACATTTTGGATGACATGGGAATTCCTGAAAAGTAGTCACCTATTCTCTATTGCAACAATCAGAGTGTGTTGAAGCTCATGCAAAATCCTATTTTTCATGAATGAACAAAGAATATTGATATTTATTGTCATTTCATTCAAGAGAATGTCTTGAACCATCACATTCAGCTCCAGTACTATCCTATAGAAGCACAAGTAGCTGATATTCTCACCAAATCTCTTGGAAAAGTGAAATTTGAACTTTTTAGGGGTTACATTTGCAAGAATAATGTAATAAGGGGAATGTTGGCATAGTTCAATGTAGAAAATAATTAGATATTATTAGGCTTGTTTGTTTAATCATATCCCATTATTCTCTATCTGTTTGTAACGTTCCTACAATTATGGGGAATGTTGTTATATTCCTCTCCTATATAAATGTATGTGTTTCGCTTAAATAATATGAATAAAATAGTTATTTTCTAATTTTTCTCCTCTTATTCTTTCTCATTTCAATTTCATCGATTGTGATAGCTTCTCCATCAATGATAAGGCCAAAATATGCCTCATTAGTGTGCAATGAATGATCTCATTTTACTCTCCCTTTAATCAAGGTTGATTGCATTTTGTGGCAAGATTTTGTTTGATCTAGTATAAGTTAGGATGTAATTTTCCATCTTTTGTTTTATTTAGTTCTAACGTCTAAAAACTCGTAATTCCTAACAAAGTGTGTGGAAATTCAAGTTTTTGGAATAAAATAAGTCACATTTGGTCAGATAAGCAAAGTATGAAGAAACCAACACCTTTTTTAGGACATTGGCTTCAATGCAGCTTAGCTCCGAAACCTTCAGGATTAGTTCCATAAATCCATCACTCAGCAAAGGAACTCTATCACTTAGCTTCATAACCTCTCGACTTAATTTGAACTCTAACACTTAGTTCTAGAACTCTTGTGCTTAGCTCCAAAACTTTTGCAGTTAGTTCCGGAATGTTTCCCTTTGGTTCCAAAACTTCTCCAAAGTTTTGGAATCAATGGGAATCTGTTTATTTTGACAAAATCTGGTGATAGAGAAATTAATGGGCCCTCCAATCAGAATCTGAAACACAAAAAATAAATTTTCGATTATTCACACTCCTAGAAATACTTATGTAAGACCAACAATTGTATGTCCAACAAGGTTTCTAAATTTCACATCTACTTTGAGCACTATTTTGTTTCACTAGAACCTATAGATGGATAGACATCTATTGAACACTTATGATTGTAAATGCATCTTCGGATGATGAAATATATATAAATACCTAATTATAGATTAAAAATGAATATATATGATATAGATATACAGACATATACAAGTTTTGTAAGATATAACAATTCAGTAATAAGATAGCCATTTAATTTTGTGAGTATCATACTTTGTCAACTCTTGATTCAAGGTGGAGTAAGGGCCCACTCCTCCAAGAAGCAAGATCCTTTATTTTATTGGTAATTATATCTTTAAGCAATTTGTATGAATCTATTATCTAGTAGTTAGTTCCGTAAGTAATTTTGGTTCTTGATTGAAATATGTTATGTAATTGTCCCTTAAGGTGTTATAGATTAAACTCTTATCTCTTTGCAAGATTTTTTAACAATATTTTCATACGTGTGTTAAATTTTTGCAACGTGTTTTTCTTCAAGCAAGCAGTTGTTGTTAATTTTGCAATGTATATTTATTCCCAACAATTTTTTTCATTCTGTAAGGAGCGTTTGTTTTTAAGTACGTTCAATTCTGAAATATTTATTTATTTCAGCAATGTCTTTTTATTTCAACAAGTTTCTTATAGTTTAGCTTTAATAAGGATTTGGCCAGGAAATCTTAAAGACACTTTAAAACCCCTAGAAAATAAAAATAATAAATACCTACAATCAATTACTAGATCACTAAGATTCTTCTTGTTGCATATAGCTTCAGACACACCCCTGGTTTGAATATGACATCAACCAAGAGTTTATTAAATGAAGGGAATAATGACACCCATAATTTTTGACACCTTTTCAGAACCAACTTTTTATAATTTTCTAATTAGGTGTCAACAAGGAAAAAGAATCATACTTCTAGCAATTGAAATTTTTCCCTACGTTATCATAAAATTTATGAGTAGACCAAGAGACTCAAAGGGTATATTTCTCCCAAAAATATCTCAACAAGAATTATCAACATCCTCTACTTCAAATAAGGAATTTTGAAAGAATTAGAAGCACCATTGTCCCTTGTTAGACAAGAAGCAAAACTTCCACCTTTGGAATTTTTGGATCAATCACCAAAAGGAAGTGGAACTTTTAGGAGGAGGATTATATCCCAAGACCCACTTAGAACAAGTTTTGATTCTCAATTGAGCAGTCAACCTCCTACTCCTAACTTCTCACCTTCACCATAGAGGATCACATACCACATTGATTGGGGAAAATACCTAGAAGATACTACAGAAATGACACGAGAAGCTGAAAGAGAACCTGATAGGATCTTTACTTATCCAATTTAGTTGGAGGATGATGATACACCTATGAAGAAAATTTTTTTGCACACGTTCCCACATTTAGAGGGATATCATCTGAGGACCCTAACCAATTTTTGTTTGAATTTAAAGTATTGTGTCAAACCTATGACTATAAAATAGAAAATCAAAAACTCAAGTTGTTCCATCTACTCTAAAAGATGCAGCAATGAGGTGGTTTATGGGATTAACATCCAATTCTATTACCACTTGGGGAAAATGGAAACTACCTTCCCAGAAAAGTATCAAGACTAGTGTAGGGGGATAAATAGGAAGGAAGAAATTTTTAGGATCAATCAGGAAGAGGATGAAAATATGGAAGATTATTTAGATAGATTCCTCTTTATAAGTAAAAGGTATGGATTTTTACTTCAAGAAAAGCTAAGAAAAATCATTTTTCTTAAAGGTATGGATGATGAATCTAGGGAATCCCTTAATTTAATGGAGTTGGAAACATCAATCAATTGAGAATGAATGATATAAAATACCTTTGTAGAAGTTATATAAGAACAAGGGGTGGACCTAGGAAAGGAAAAACTATGAAAAGTGTAAATCAAGACATGAACAAACTTATGGATGAACTAGAAAACTTTTAAACAAATATCCTAGTTCAATTAACTTCCACCATGGATGGATTACAAGCCAAAGAAAATGTTAATACTAAACCATTAGCTATGTATTATCCTAGATGTAGAAAGAAGCATGCAATAAGATATTTTCCTTTGGATAAAACATAAATATGTCTTATTTGTGAATATAGGGAACATGAAGTTAATGTTTTTTCTCTTCTTCCATTCATAAAAATCAGCTTAAACAAACCAACACTTCATCCACTATAGAAGAAGTAAACTTTTTCTAGAGACAACCTAGCCAGGGGAAGTTCATACCAAGATATGTTCCTAATCCCTAGATGATGCCATGGGCAGCTCAAACAGTACCACAAAATTGGGGACAACCACCTTGGACCCCTCAACCAACATGGAATCCCCAGGATTTGGTAGGACAAGCTTGGTATGCTTAAGGACACCAACAACCATGGTCTAGTCAAAGTAACCCTTATACTTGGTCACAACCTAGGTGGAACCCTAATAACTATACTCAAGGGAAAACATATCCCAACCAACATCAACATGCCATAATGGGTTCTCCAACACAAGGTTCACAAACTAAAAATGTGGTTCAAACACAAATACCAACACAACCAGTGGCTAATCCCAAAAACAAACAAACAACCCTTGTCTATGGAATAGAGCAAGAAAAACTAGTTGATCTTAATGCCATGGACTGTAAGGATATTCAAACAAGATCTGGAAAAATAATTAATAGTCCACCTATTATAATTACCGAGATGATAGATGAAATTGAAACCCCTAGTTCATTATTCCTAAAGTTGATGAAAAAGGAAAAGCAAAGTAGCCGGATAACAATTCTATAGAAACTCCATTTCCATAAATATTTAAGGAAGTTATTGAGACCAAGGAATCTAAACTAGTGTAGGAATTAAGGAAACTAAATATTGAAATACCATTATTGCAAGAAATCAAGGACATTCTTGAATTTAAAAAATTAGTCAAAATGTTATGTTTGAAAATACCTAGAAGGAAGAATAAATACCATAGAAATATTAAGGTAGATGGAAACTTGTTGATTTATTGGTAGGAAAACTTTTACTTCCCAAATATGGGGATCCCTGAAGCCTTGTTATTTCTATATCTATAGGAAATAAACATATACATAATATTTTGTTTAATTTGGGAGCAGCTATAAATGTGATGACAGAAGAAACTTTAAAAACATTACCATTGAGATACATATAACCTACTAGAACCATATTGTAGATGGCAGATTAGTCGATAGAAAATGCATAAGGGATCATTGAAGATGTGGCGATTATGGTAGAGTCATAGGAGTATCTAATGGACTTCCCTTATATTATGGCTAAAAGGTAAAACACTTGGTGAATGATCACCAATTGTATTTGGAACAATTAGGGATAGCTTTGGAACCTTTGAAATTAGTTAGGAACCTTCGGACTTAGTTAGGAACCTTCAAACTTAGTTTAGGAACATTCATACTTATCTTGAGAACCACAACATTTTCATGCAGATGTAAATACTTTCTCTCCAGAGGAATGTGATTTCTCTTGAGATGGGAAGAAATAGCTATGGAATTATTATCTTTATTCTCAAAGACATCATGGAACAAGAAGGAATTTTTGGAAAACAACATTGATGAGGAGTTTGACTAACAACAAGTTAAGTATCATAACTCGTCTGTTTATTGTCCTTTATCTAGTATTCTTTCTCAAAGAAATTTAGATACATTATTGCATATCATATATTATTACCACATTCATGTCCACTAAACACCCTAATGGAACCTTTTCAACAAATCAATTCATTACATACTGAAACAAACAAATTGAGATTCAACCAAGTAAAGTTTTGAACATTAACAATCGGGTTGGAAAATTATTAAGAAGATAAATTGTTTGATGTCTTGAAAGGTCATACTAGATATTTTTCTTTGGGACTATAAAGACATGAAAGGAATCCATACAAGTATTTTTACCCATCACATTATTCTAAAAATGTTAAACCAATTAGGCAACCTCAAATAAGGATGAACCCATGTGGGTTCATTAGCTAGGCAATATCCTAGCACGTGAGTTCATATTGAGGTAGTTAAAATTAATAAAAATAAATTAATATACGAGATATACATGAGGGTGTAAAGGGTTTAATTTATTAATATTTTAAATTAGGTATTAGGGTAGGCTAGAGAGGTGGGCTAAAGGAAAGGGAGGCTTAATTTCAATATAAAACTAAAACATTTGAACCCTATTTTTAAAACTAATTACTTTAATATTATAATTTAAGGATTCGATCATAAATTTAAATTTGAATTATAATCTCTTTTTAATACAAAAATATCAATTAAGAGATTTTTAACAAATAAATAATAAGATGGTAGAAAAATAGGATTGAGTATGCTTTTCAACACAAGTGTTATTATTTCACCATCTTAATTATTTGAATAACTATGGATAAATGATTAAAAATTAACATTTATAAGGTAAATGGTAATAGGTCTTTAATGAATTAAAACTATCTTTAAGAGAAAACGCATATTTAAAAAAATTGATTAAGAAATATGATATATTAGGGTAGAAATAAAAAGGGTAAATAAAATTGTTATGGAAAATGGGTAAGGTACATGGAAAAAATAGGGGTATTTTCTTTCTAATAATATAACAAGAGGGAGTATTATCAATTGAATAATTAGAGGTATAAACTAGAATTAAAGGTATTCTTTAATACCCTTCGAATGAACGTGATATACCATACTTTTACTAAGCAAACCCCCCGTGGATCAACCCCGCCTTGATGGACATAGTCAAGTGGGAAATTGAAAAAAGCTATTGGGTAGGTGGTTTTATCTACCCCATCTAGATAGTCAAGTGGGTGTCTCCTCTTGTGATTATGCCTATAAAGAATGGAAAATGGATAATTTTTGTTTATTATAGGTAATTGAACAAAGCTACACTTAGAGATTATTTTTCCTTACCATTCATAGATCAAATTTTAGACAATCTTTCTAAAACGGTAATTTTCCTTCCTAGATGGCTTTAGTGGATATAATCAAATCAGGTTGGTTGTTAAGGATTAGGAAAAACTAATTTTACTTTTCCATGGTGTACCTTTTCCTACTGGTGGTATTGCCATTTGGACTATGTAATACTAAAGAACCTTCCAAAGGGTTTTACTAGTAATTTTTGTAGATCTAACCAATGATTGTGTGGAAGTATACATGAATGATTTTACTATGCATGGAGAAACATTTGATGATACCTTGAAAATTTTGATAGAATATTAACAATATGTGAACAACACCATTTATCTCTTAGTCATGAGATATGCTGATGATGGTTAATGAGGGAGTTTACTAGACGCCACATTTCAAAAAAGAGCAATTCAAGTTGACCAAGACAAAATCATGATTATTTCAAATTTACATGTTCCTAAACCCCCATGGATATCAATTCATTCTTGGGACATACTAGATATTATAGGCATTTTATCAAAAAAATTAGTAAAAGTGATGCCCCCATGTTGTGTTTTCTTTTTGAATTTTGTTGGGATGAAAAGTGTCAACATGCTTTTGAAGATATTAAAGAAAAATTAATCACCGCCCCAATATTAAGAGGACCTAATTGGGAGAAACCCTTTCAAATCCAAATGGATGTCTTGAATAACTCAATTGGTCGAGTTTTTGAGACGAAAGATGAAGAAGGGAAAATGTATGCTATTTACTACCTTAGTAAAAACTTACTTCCGAAAGAAATTACACCACCACTTAAAAGAATTTCTTGTTGTGATTTATGCAATTAATAAGTTCAAACATTATATTACAAGGTACAAAATATTTTACATACGTAGATCACTCACCTAGAATGAACAAACCCGGTTGTTGGAGGTAGGATAATTAGATGGTTATTACTTTTACAAGAATTTGATATTACCATTGTGGATAATCATGGAAAATATAATTTGTCAGTCGATTTCTTGTCAAGATTAACCACTATAGTGAAGCAAGATCCATTTAAGGAAAAATTTTCAGATGAATAATTATTTGTTATTTCAATTGATACACCATGGTTTGCTGATATGGAAAATTATCTTACAATAGGGAAGTTTCCTCCTTATTTTACTAAGAGAAAAAATAAAATATTAATCAAAACCAATGCACAATTTAAATGGTTAAATTGAATGTTATTTAAATGTGGTCCTAATTTGGTTTTATGTAGGTGTGTGAGAGAAGATGAAATCTTTGACATACTTAGGGCATGTCATGATCAACCAAGTGGAGGACACTTTTCAGTGAAAAGAATAGCCCAAAAAAACTAGGCACTAGCTATTATTGGCTATCTATGTATAAAGATGTGAAGAAATACATCAAGCAGTGTGATCCCTATCAAAGGATGGGACAACCAACTTACACTAGTGAAATTCCTCTACAACCTCAAGTAGTGATTGAACCATTTGAAAGGTGGGGGATAGATTTTGTTGGCCTTTTTAGTCATCCTTCATAAGGAAAAGAGCACATTATTGTATGTATTTATTATGTAACAAAGTGGGAAGAGGTGTAGGCTTTAACAAATGCTAATGAAGATATAGTTGTTGATTTTCTTTGGCAAAAAATTATGATGAAGTTTAGTGCACCAAGAAGTATAGTTTCAGACCAAGGTCCATAGTTCATGTCCAATATGATCCAGGCCTTCACAATGTACTATCAGATCAATCATAGGAAGTCATCTCCCTATCACCCATAATCAAATGGACAAGTAGAAGTGACAAATAGGGAATTGGAAAATATTCTCACCAAAAAAGTTGAAGTAGGTAGAAGAGATTGGGTGAAGAGGATACCTGAGGCTATCTGGGATTATAAAATAACTTGGAAGACTACAACAGGTTTCTCACCATATGAGTTAGTCTATTTGAAAAACCCCTGGTTACCCATTTAATTTGAACTAAAAACATTGAGGACAATAACTAAATTGGATATTGAATTAAATACAACACAAAAGGAAAGAAAAACTGAATGAGTTAGTTGAGTTGAGATTGGAAGCACTTCAAAAGACAAATATAATCCAAAACCAAAGCAAGTAGTGGCATGATACACATATCAAGGAAAGACAATTCAAGGTAGGAGATTTAACATTATTGTTTGATTCCAAGAACCAACAATTCAAAGGCAAGTTGAGAACCAAGTGATTAGGACCTTATCAGATTGAGAAGATATATGAAAATGGCTCTATTCAGCTACTTTCCATTGATGGAAATAGAAGGAAACTTTTGGTCAATGGACACATGATAAAATTCTATAGGAATCCTCCTACCAAGGATGAATTCTTAAAGCAAATTGAAGCAGAAAGAAGAATTTGATCATATGGAAGAACCTAGTTCTTCCAAAATGATCAAGTAATTAGATGTAAGGATCTAAAATAAAGGGAAGGAAATAAAAATCAAAAAATGGTGTTCTCTTCCCCAAAAAAATATAAAAATATAAAAAATTAAAAATTAAAAAAAAAAAAAAGAAAGGAATGAAAACCTGTAAATGGCTTTCTCTTCCCCAAAAAAAATTATCTCAAAAGGCCAATTGAAAACTAGAAATGGTAGTTGGTCTCATCAATAATTGGTTAATTCAAATAAAAGGAACTTCTTTGGAATTCCAACTATCTTTTCTAACCATTTTTTTCACTTTTTTAGGAATGATGAGTCATCAAGGTGGATGGATTACATCAGCAAGGATGGTAATTATGTCTTGATCTTATTAAAGGTTAAATTAAAAGTATGCATGTGTGATTAGACTTGATTTAAGTTGGTGGTATAATGATTCATTTATTACACATTATGATTTAAATTAAGTAATCATGAAGGTGATGATGACTAAATAAGTGAAAGTTGCGGTGTATTAATAATGAACTATCATTTAGGTGGAATAAATGAAAATTGAGAGTAGTTGGAGAGAAATTCATGGAAGAAATAATATAATCATATTTGAAATTCTGCCGGTAAATCCAGAGTTTATCGAGCAAATGTAATAGTTTTGTAGCCAAATCCGAGTAGTTCACATCTATCTCATGGCACAATAAGGATTTGAAAGAAGAAATAATTTGAATCATCCTCTTTGTCATGGGTATAAAAAATAAGTCAGATCCAAAAGATGATACACAACCTCTTACAGATGAAGAAGTAGAAGTCATTTTGAACAAGCGAGTTGGATGGATTTTCTAAGGAAATTCTCAAATACAATGACAAACTGGTAAGAGAATTTTCTATAAATTTAGAGAATTCCATAACTAAGGTTAAAATCATTGTAATTCTCTTTACTATTAATACATTGAGCAATGTATCTAGGGTACCAATTATACATGTTCCAAACTCTATAAAGGGAACCTTAAAATAAGCGGTGAAAACTTAAGGCAAGAGAGTGAATATGAACCCCATTATATTTCTAATACTAATAAGATCATCAAGGGGGTCAAAAGAGCTAGCCTTCTCAAACCCTTCAACATAGTAGCATTCTAGATAGTTAAGTACCTAACTCATGATGGCCAATATTAGACTATTGGAAGGGAGGTCCTTAAAATGCTGATATATCTTAGGTATGGGGCAGTAAAACAAGATTATATATTAAACCTTCCTTGTTTCCTCTTTGACTCCATCTATAAAATGGCTCAAAGATATTCTTGGGGAGTTGGGATGATTAGGAACCATGGATTAGTCCATCTGGTCTGTCAACATCATTTTCTCTCAAATAAAAATGGAGAAGAAGCATGGGAAAAATTCCTAAATAAGTTCAGAAAAAGCCCTAATATTATCAAGAAGAGAATACCAACCCCTTTCTCTTCTAAAAGTAACTTGGAAATGACACCTCATGAGAAAAAGAAGGAAATAATTGGGATTAAAGTAACAAAGAGGAGGAGATCTAAATATGATCAAAGTTTTAATTCCTATTGTTTCTTCAAAATAAAATCCTTCCTCTAGTAACAATACTAGAATAACTAATACCTATCTCTGATAATGACAGTTCACCCAAGCTAGACCGTGAAGTAAAAATCAGAAGAAGTTCAAGGAGAAAGCCCACTTTAGGAAATGTTGAAGATTCTCAAAGGAAAATAATTCATAAGAAGTCTAGGGAAACTCTAATGGATATGGAATTACATGAGGGTTTAGAGAAAGAAGTTTTTGATATTCTGGGAAGCATGGCAATGTCTCCTCCTCTACCAAGTCAAACTGAGGAGTTGGAGAAAGAAGATGAAAGATTAGAAGAGTAGGATTTTCAGGAGATGGGTGACTCAACAATATTGTCACATGAGGAAGAGGAATTGGAATCTTGGAAACAAAAATAAAATCCCCTTTGGTGGAAGAGCAATGCTCATTCCCTAAGGAACTTCCAAAGAAAGAAGAAAAAACAAGTTAGGTAGGCTTTGTTCTTGTCTAGAGCATAACTTATCATTAGGGAGAAGGATGAGGAATTAAAATTCCTCAAAAACAAATTGGAGCATAAAGAAATGCTCATTGAATAACTAAAAACTTGGCTCATAGATAAGAAGGAAGAATTTACATTAGTCAAACAGTAAATGGTGGAAAAAGAAAAAGAATGTTAATTGGCTAGTGAATAGAGTGCTATGACAAAAATATATTAATTGATCAAATTGTACAAACTGAGCTAACTTACTGGCCACTTAAGTAGTTATGGGATGATACCTGCAGAAAGCTTAATGAGTTCAAAATATCAAATCAGGAACTAAGAAGCAAGATGGAAGAGGAGAAGAAGGCAAGGAAAGAGTGGGAAGAAAAATTCTAAAAAATGGAGGAAGAAAAATTTAAATGTCTAGAAAAGATACAAATTATTTGTATAATGAGTGAAATATTACTCACACGTAGAAGACCTTATCTTGCATACAATGTCTTTCTAGAAGAGCAATTTATCCATTGGAAACTATCAAGGATTTCATGTGGTCTTCCACATGAAGTGAAGGATGAATCAAAATTCATGACAAAGATACTCCTCTACCAAATTACAAAGCGAGAAAAATATTCTTTACAAATTTTGTCTTTGCAACTTTACTTTAGAAAAGAATACAAGCTTCATGATTAATATGTATGTAGGGAAAATCCAGCTTAATGCATTTGTTTATGTACTCCAAAATAAGATAAATTGGAAAGAGATGGATACTGAACACTTATTAAAGGCTAGTTCATCTTACCTCTACATGATAGCTCATCATGGAAAACCATCTACCTTTGATATACATTTCATATCCCATGCCTTTGACAGCCGATTCAAGGAACATTATATTTTCTAACTGTAGAGAAGTATTGATTCCTTCACCTCTTATGAAGAGAAATAATTTGAGGAAATTTATGATGGATGCCTTAAGATAAATTGGAAAGAGATGGATATTTAACACTTATTAAAGGCTAGTTCATCTTTCCTCTACATGAGAGCTCGTCATGGAAAACCATCTACCTTTGATATACATTTCATATCCCATGCCTTTGATAGCTGATTCAAGGAACATTATATTTCTAGCACTTGTAGAGAAGTATTGATTCCTTCACCTTTATGAAGAGAAATGTCTCCCATAATTTTAATATGGATGCCTAAAGAGATGGTAATTCCTCACCGTAGTGCTAGTGTACACTCATCCCTCAAGTTGGTGAAACACAGGGGAATGTGGATGGGTATGAAAAAGGATTCCTCTCCTTCTCACACCCATGCCTCCATGGAAAAATAGAGAACCACAGGATCCCACTCACTTTGAGGAGTGACAAAAAAAGATAGAGGATGGATCAGAATACAACACTTACGAATAGAAGTACTAGGACATCAGTTTCAACCATTTGACCTTAGGAGTCAATTGGAATGTAGAATTCACAATCCCAGTTTTGAAGAATAGATTTTATAAGAGGACTTACAAACAAGTAATTTTGGGGAGATGCTAATTCCAAAATATGTCTCATCAATGTGCAATGAATGATCTCATTTTACTCTCCTTTTAATCAAGTTTGACTGCATTTTGTTGATTTTTTTTGAACTAGTATAAGTTAGGATGTAATTTTCCATCTATTGTTTTATTTATTTATAACATCTAAAAACTCTATAATTCCTAACAAAGTGTGTGGAAATTCAGTTTTTAGAATAAAATAAGTCACATTTGGTTAGATAAGTAAAGTATGAAGTAACCAACACCTTTTGAGGACATTAGCTTCAATGCGGCTTAGCTTCGCAACCTTCAGGCTTAGTTCGAACTCCATCACTCAACTAAGGAACTCTATCACTTAGCTCCAAAACCTTCAAACTTAGTTCTAGAACTCCAACACTTAGTTCCAAAACTCTTGCACTTAGCTCGGAACTTTTGCAGTTAGTTCTAGAATGTTTCCTTTGGTTGGAACTTCTCCAAAGTTTCAGAATCAATGGGAATCTATTTATTTTGACAAAAAATCCAGTGATAGAGAAATTAATGGGCCCTCAAATTAGGAATGGATCATTAAATTTTTTATTCTTCACACTCCAAAGATGCTTATTAAGACCAAGAGATGCATGTATAGCTAGGTTTCTAAATTTCATATCTAGTTTGACAACTATTTTGTTTCACTAGAACCTATAGGTGGATAGATAGCTATTGAACACTTATGATTGTAAATGCATCTTTGGATGATGAAATATATATAAAGACCTGAAGATAGATCAAAAAGGAATATATATGATATAGATATACATACATATACACAGTTAAGTTTTGTAAGACAGAACAATTTAGTAATAAGATAGCCATTTCATTTTGAGAGTATCATACTTTTTCAACTCCTGATTCAAGGTGGAGCAAGGGCCCACTCCTCCAAGAAACAAGATCCTTTATTTTATTGGTATTTATATCTTTAAGCAATTTGTATAAATCTATTATCTAGTAGTTCTGTAAGTAATTTTGGTTCTTCAGTTGAAATTTGTTACGTAATTATCCCTACAAGTGTTGTAGATTAAACTCTTATTTCTTTGCAAGAATTTTTAACAACATTTTCAAATGTGTGTTTCATTCTACAACATGTGTTTACTTCCAAGCAATGTGTTTAATTCTACAACGTATATTTATTTCTAGCAATTTGTTTCATTCTGCTAAAGAGTGTTTATTTCTAGCAATACGTTCAATTCTAAAATATTTATTTATTTCAGCAATGTGTGTTTATTTCAGAAAGTTTCTTATAGTTTAGCTTTAATAAGGATTTGGCTAGAAATCTTAAAGACACTTTAAAACCCCTAGAAAATAAAAATGATAAATACCTACAATTAATTACTAGATCACTAAGATTCTTCTTGTTACATATAGTTTTAGACACACCCCTGGTTTGAATATGACATCAAACAAGAGCTGATTAAATGAAGGGAATAATGACACCCATCATCAAGCTATATAGAGATGGTTCCATCATCAATTAATTCTTGGACATAATGACAAGGAGGTGTACAATTATCAGTAGAATTACCATGCATGTGATCAAAAATTCAGATGCATTGTATGATGTAAGATTGGGTTCCCCATTAGAAAAGAGTATCGTAGGTGGATATTCAATCATGTTATCCTTTAATAATTGTTGAAAGGAACTAGATAGACTCTCTTTAAGATGTGTAAATTGAAATTCATCGGTGCACGAAGGAGTGTCATCCATACATGAAATGATGGATTTATAATTAACATTGTTCAATTCCCCATGTTCATGAGCTTTTCCCTTTGTATCATCATTAGGTGGTAGATCTCCAAGCACTATGTCTCCATTATCAATGAGGTTTTGGATGAAATTGTGAATTTGTTTTCATTCTTCGATTGATGACCATCAATGCGATGAAAATCACAATATGTGTTAGGTATTTACCAACATGTCTTAAGTTTACCTTCATTGAAGGGTTGTGTGATAGGATAAGTGACCATATTGGCACTCTTCATCTATTTTAATATGCTTGAAAGAGATTCCCAGAATCTGTATATTTTCTTTGATTATAATCATGAAGAGAAAAGGTTTCTCTTTTTGGAAAGGTAACAAATGGTTTAGACTTAATTTGTTTTAATGGATTATCTGTAAGTTTTGCATGTTGTGATTATCCGTGAAACTAACATCGACAACAATATGGTTGCGGTTGATGTACCTAGATTTGTAGTGAGAAGTACTATGATTGTTTTTATTATTATGACAATCATGATTGTGCCCATTATATTTATATTGAGGCTTAATCAATCCTTTATAAATGATGTAGTTTTCAATATGAGCTCCCTTATCGATAACTTCCTCAAAGTTCTTTGTCAAGCAAAGGCATCTACATGTGAAAATAAAAATCATTGTTAAGGTTAGGTGTGAAGATGTTAACCATTTGTTTCTCAAGGAGTTAACATGGGAATTGAATCAAAATTCCTCACCATCATTGTAAGAACGTGTAAAGCTCTTAAATTTTCATCATTTGGCATTACACAAATCCATCATGGTGATTTCAGATTTAAGGTTGAACAAGAAGTATTTGAAGAACTACTCAGAGATTTCCATGAAGGTAGAGATAGATCCCTTTGAAAGGTGTAAGAACCAGGTCCAAAGCTTGTCCACCTAGACTCTTAGGAAAGAGGTGCAAGAGAATGATGTCATTATAAGACACCTCTTAACATGCCATGAAAAATTCCTTGACATGATCTCTAGGATTAGTTTTTCCCTTGTATTTATCAAATTTTACCATCTTGAAAGAGCGTGAGAAGGGTATGTGTAAGATGTCCATTGCGAAAAGGTACTTATGCAATTCATCAAAATTCAATTTTTGCGTTGTTTCTTCATGTCCTAAAATAGTGTCTTTCATCATTTTCTACTCTTGAGAAATAGGTGAATTATTTTGTGGGAAGAAAGGTGATTTATCATTTCTATGTTTGTTGTTCTCATTATTGGTCTCAGAATAATTTTTGAAGTTGTTTCACTTTTGTTGGTATGGTCAATACATTTAGTATCATTGTTATTGATGGTATAACATAGGTGGGACATTTTTTTCCATTGAATTTATTTGATTAAGCAAGGATTGGTTGGGATTAGAGGATGAAGCATTAGATTTTCCTTTATCATTGGAATTTGTTTTACTTTGTCCTTCATCATCATTTTTGTTTGACTCGGTGGAAAACCCTTATGGGATTTACATCATGCTTTTAATGGTTTCAATTCATCCTCATAAAAGTTTGAGGGAAATATTTCTCCACTACAAGGAGGTGAAGAAGGAATTAGTCTTTGTTTTTTTAGTAAAGTTGCATCAATGGAAAGGTGTTTACGTTGGTCTTCGTCCTCTTCATCTCGAAATAATATGGAAAGGATATATTTCCTCCCATCGAAAAGAAGTATAATCAAGATGTCATGTTCCCACCATTTTTGAAAGAGGGGAGGAATAAAAAGAGGTCTGATAGAATAATCAAGCCTTATCAAAGTGAATGCTAAGATGGAATAGGGAAGAATATGAAAAATACCGACCCTTAGAAAAATGAGTGCTAAGAGGGAAGAAGTGAAAATGGTTAGTGTATTGTCTAACTCCTAACAAAATGAAAGTTAAGAAAAAGAAGAAAAGAATAGAGATATATGTTCTCTACCCGTTAGTAAAAATGGGTGTTAAGGAAAGAGATACATATTAAGGTGGACACGATCAACTCTTAATCAAAATAAATGATAAGAGTGGCAAAGATATGTGACAAGGTGAACTCCTAAAATGATGAGTATTAAGAGAAACAAAAAAGGGGGCACTTCACAATACTTAGTAAAAATAATGATGTAAGGTGGAAGATGGACTAAAATGTTATTTTAGATTCTTCATGTTATCCATATTTTACCCTGGTGAAATATTGGATCAGCCATGACCCCGCATAGAAGGAACCTAAGAAAACTCACTTGGAACTATAAATGGTTGTAGAGGAACTCAACAAATGAGGGGGGCAGGGGCCAAGAGAGACTAAGGGACCCTATATAATAGAAATGACTCTGTCAAGTCATTTCCACGTCTTAAATCCATTCTCCAAGTTACAAGTAGACTCAACTATGAGATAACATGGTCAGACAAGAAGGGGTGATGCCGCAAAGGAACTAGAAACAAGAAGGGGAAGAAACGGTGAAGATCCAAAGTCCTCGAGCTCAAAACAGTTTAGGAAAAATCCCAAAAATGACTAAGTATGGAGGAGGTAGTGGAAGGAGCCACATGTCCTAATGACACTTCTCCAAAGGTGAATCCAAAAGGGGAACCCAAACTTGCGCCAAGATTCCACGCATCCAAAGCCCCAAAGAAGTTGTGGGACGTTGAAAATTCTTGAACTAAAAATAAGGTGCAAAGATTCGACTCGGTGCAAATTCGTAGAAAGGAATCCCAAGGCGGAGACTCAAACTTACGCTAGCCCTCCATGTAGCAAATGGTCAAAACAGAGTCAAAAGGTGGGCTTCAAAATTGGCTAAGTATAGATGTATTAGCGGAGAATGCCAAGTGTTAGTGTGGCACATCTCCAAGAGTTGATCTCAAGGTGGAAACCCAAATGAGCACGAGCTCGCCATGTAGCCCAAAGTCTAAAAAGTAAGAGGGACCATTGAAAAGTCCACAAATCAGCGGAGGCCGATAAGTGTCAACTTGACACTCCTCCAAGGGAAAATTTTGGGCTGAGTTATCAAGTGAGTGTGGTGCCTCCACGTGTTATTCCATAGGGTAGATTCAGTTGAATAGTCAATGCATGAGCCTAGTAGGTAGAGGCTGCCAAGTTTCTTAATGGCGTTGATTCAAGGTTGAATAGAGAAAAGGTTTCCAAACGAGTGCCGATCGCCATGTGTCCTGTGGGAAAAGTGGTCTGTCGAGGGAAAAGTTGGTTCTTTGCCCCTTGTTATCTCAAAAGGGGTAAAAGTTGTAAATGGCCCGCAACTCCACCCAAAGAAAAAGTCAGTGTTTGAGCCCGAGTCAAAGCCAAAGCGAGGAGTCAGAGGAAAAAGTGAAAATTTTTCTTTCATTCAAAAGGCATAAAGATAAAGATAGAAGCGCATTCGCTAGCCAACCAAAAGGAGCCTAGTGTCTAGGTGGAGCTTCGGGCTGCAGGAGTTTTTTATTTTTTGTTTTTTGCACAAAAGGGAAAAAAGACAAATTGCAGACCCGTAGACCCGATTTTTACTCTAATTTGGCTGCCACGTGTCCCATATCAAAAAGGGGACCCATTTTTCAAATTATTTTCCCGCCCATTTATATGGACTCAATACAAACTTTGAAGGGGCATATATTTCAACTCAAGGCTTGAAATATTGCGAATCTGACACCATTGGAAAGATCTCGGCCTCACCCATGCCATGGAGGCCTGAAACTTTAATTTTGAGGAGGTTAGGTGAAGAAAATAGAGGAAATTTCTTCAGATTTCAATGCAGATATTCTTGCCTCAAAACTAGATAAGATCTGATCTGTTTCGCCATTTCCTCTTCCTTCAAGTCATCAAACCAAGGATTAATATAGTAAAGATGGATTTGGTGGCAGATTTTATCAGAAGCATTAACAGCAGTGGTTGAGATTCGACCTTATTTTCCCACTTCTCTCCCTCTCTTTCTTCTTCTCTCGATTGAATCTATAAATATGGGGGCAAGACTCATTGTAAAGGGTTAGAAATTCTTTATTTTACAGCTCCCTTCTCCTTCTAGCAAAGGGTTTGTGGGTTTCTGTGCCTTCCATTAAATTTATAATACGTTTTTTTCCTTTTGGCTATCTTGTAATGAACTGTACCAATCCACATAGCAATAAAACATGTTTGTGATCGATCTTAG
The DNA here is from genome assembly GCA_018340775.1 of Taxus wallichiana var. yunnanensis. NCBI lineage: Eukaryota > Viridiplantae > Streptophyta > Pinopsida > Cupressales > Taxaceae > Taxus > Taxus wallichiana. The sequence goes on along the minus strand of CM031239.1, from coordinate 802,566,796 downwards.
ATCCTTTCTTGTCTCTTATGCTTTCATTTGGTCTCCCATTATATATCTGGCTATCTGTGCTTGTTTATGGTATGCATTTTGTTGGTTTGTGTCTATTGGAAAAATAAATGTTCATCATTCCTTTGGTGCATCACCTGGTAGTTTAGTTATCTCTTATTCCTTATACTCTTTTATCCCTATCTCCTTGGAAAATTTTAGATTAAGTATAGAGATAGATCCTCTGTAAATCCTAACATATGCACCTAAATAGAGGAATAAGGAACCGACCTTCAACTGGATAACATTTCCATTTTTGCAAGGTTCCTCACCTTGGGACAATTCAATGTTATGCAATCACACCAAATGACCCGCATTAGAAAAAAGAATACCGTATAACTAATTTGGGGGTGTTGTGATTTCACACTAATATTTTTGCCACCTGTTGGGACTAAGAAGTCTCCATCTTATTATAAAGTAGGGATTGATGTACACTTGCGTGACTCTAGCTTTTAAGAAGCCTTAAAATTTTACATCCGACGACTCAAAAGAAACAAATCTAATAGTTTCAGCAGTCCAAGCAAGTTCATTAGAAGAATACAAACATAGTCAAGAACCAGAGAATCAAAATGAAATAATTCCTAAATTGCATATGAAGAGATCACCTAAAGCATGAAGAGGCACCTAGCATCGAAAGGCACCGGTTGATCTCGACTCAGTGAAGAGTTCAGGGTCGAGTTGTTAAAGAACCCGGTGTCAAATTGATAGTCATCTCGGAAATCATCTCAGTAGAGACTCTCAGTTGTAAGAGCTCGACGATGGTCTTGTTAATGCAAAATATAGCTCGTTGAAAATTGACAAATGAAAGGAACTGTACAAGGATCTCGGTGGAGATCGATGCAAAAAGATCTGAAGGCCAAGTCAGGGAGAGTCAAAGTCAACATGATGCCAGGTTTAATCCATTAAGACAGTGCTCGACCAACCACTTGGGAGAATTATCTTGTTTGACCGAGATGATATGAAATTATGTAGATATGGGAGGTTCAACATCATTGAATCTCGGGTTTGTAATTACATAATAGAAGGACTTCTATCGACCCAGGAAGATAGTATAAGCACCATGGAATACCCATGTAAAATTGAGTCAAACCGACATTTTAAAAAGAGCTGCAAATTATAATGGTGTTCAGACCTTCCTCGGCCGAGCATTTGGTGCACAGGTAGTTGACATGTTGCAGTATAGTAGAAGCCTTTTTGAGCACTTCCAGCAAGCAAGTCGTCCAACGATGTTTTTATCTGTTCAGCATCGAATGCATCCTCAAATTCGGGATTTTCCTTCAAGATATTTTTATGAAAATCGATTAAGTGACAGTAAGAGTGTTACCAGCAGACCTGAGGAAATTTATTACAAAGACTCTCTATCGAGATCTTACTTGTTTTACGATGTAACTCATGGAAGCGAATCTCATAGAGGTGGGACTGTTTCATATCAGAATATTCATGAGGCACAATTTGCTTTGCAATTATATGAGCATCTTCAACGAGTCACTAGATTGGCGAGCATAAAGGATTCTGTTGAAATTATCACACCTTACAAGCTACAGCTGAAATGTTTGCACTGAGAGTTTAATGTTATCCTCAAATCTGTTGAAGGAAAACTCGGTAGGAGAAGATTCATGAAGATCCCGCATGCTGGTGGAAAAGTGGAGATCGGTGGCCATCTGTCCAAAACGAAATATGGCCAAATGATAACGAAACCCCGCACTCCAATCCTGGACGTGGGAAATAAGGTGAGCATTGCCAAGGGAAATGACGTGATGTCAAGCCATTGAAAAGTTTCCGTGAAGTGGAGAAATCGGGTCAAATTGCTAAGAAGACAATATGATGGCTATGCGTCCGGCCCGTGAAAAATTTGCCAAGGAAACATTGGACTATCTTGCAAGCGTGGATTACGATGGCAAGATGGTTAAAGCTAAGGAATAGTGGAAAAACCCGTGGTTGGTGTGACTTCCGTGAATTGGAGAGGAGATTGCCAAGTGAAGACAATATGATATTATGCCGTCATGGAGATATTGGCGCATGGGAAACCATGCTAAATTCCACGCGGGGAGATTTAAGGCAAACACCGCAAGTGGGAATTTTAAGATGGAAAACCATCACCAAACTTCCGCGAAGGGGAAATAAGGTGAGTCAAGCGGTGGAAAAGTGGAGATTTCCAGACGATGGCAATCCAAGGAAGAAATCCCGCATGGGCCATGTAAACAAAGCACCTGCACCAAGTGGAAATTTTGGCATGGAAAACCATGTTGTTCACTCCGAACGTGGGAGAAATCGGTTCAAGGGAAATATTAAGATGGAAATCCGTCGAAAATTAGCGCTTGGAGTGGTGAGTCTTCTTGCGAGTTAGAGAATTTGGCCAAAGTTGAGTAATCTTGATCAGGGAGATGGGTGAAGGAGGCTCATTCGAAAACATTTTGCTCACACACAAACATTCATGGAATACTATAATTGCTTGACTCCCACACATAAGCAATGCAACAAGCGCATGCCGATGATCAACAAGCAACTTCTTTTAGCAAAGCGCCTTCAGTTCGAACAGCATACTTCTTCCTCATGAGGTGTTGAATGCATGCCTATCACTTTCAAAGCAGATGCATGACAGTCTTTTGAACGTGTTTAAAGAAAGCAGTTGTCCAACTGTGTTGTTATCTAATCTCGAATGCATTCGAATGCATGGCTTATCCTTAGCTTTACGAACTCGATCGAACAACAATTGCAGAAACAAATATTCACTGCCGTATACGATGGATTGGAGTCACGCCATTCAAGGCTTCATAAAATTTGCCTGAATCAGGAGATGAAGGTTTATTACGGTGCAGAATGAAACGATTCATATTGCTCAACATTTTTCTCCTAGAAACGAATTGAATGTGAAGGTCAACTCTGAAATACCTAGTCGGCCGTTTTGCATGTATGCCACATCCTTGTTACTTGTAAATGGTCTCTTTGAAAACTCGAGGATAGTACACAATATTTATACCCTTCCATTATGTACGTCCAATCAGAAAAAAAAATATTCTTTTACCAGGTTCAGAGAAGCTCGTTTTTAACAATGGACGATTATACTGTAGTTTCAAGCCGATTTTATCTAGCTTATTTCTATTAGCTTTGATCCACGACTAAGGAAGAATTCATATGGTTGTTACTGTACATTTTTTCCAAGGTCCTCTTGGCTGCCCCAGTTGTTCAATGTATTTTTTTGAAGGGCTTATTTTACGTGTTGCAAATTGTAACATGAAGGATCTTCTTAGTTTCCGGAAAAATGAGTATATTGTTTAGCTCACAGATCCCAATAGTGGCATAATTGTTGATTGGAGCCGAGATTTCCGAGTGCACTGCCAAAATACCGAAGGGCTCTTTGGCCAAAAATCAGTCTCAAGGGTGTCTATCGACATGTTATGGGCATGAAGCCACAGGTCATCATCATGGCAGCATTAGGTCTTTATTGTAATGGCATTTTCTCATCATTTGGAAGGTACAATTGTGCTTATTATGGCCAAGCTAAAACATTCTTACTGCAAGTGTTATATGATAAGGAAGAACCATGAACATTGTGGTAAAACCATTCTTTTTAGAAATGTTGGGTTAAGCACGACATTCAAGTGAGTTTGAGCCAACCAGGTGCTCGGGTTGATATGCAAAACAAAGCCAGGTCAAATCAGTTGAAGAGCTCGTGGTGTTGTTTCATGGAGTTTGAAAGTGGAATGCATGTGAATATGTGGTCCAAAACAAGAAGAAATAACTCTATCTATCAAGACTAGAGCTATCACAGAGAAATCAATCGATTGAGTGTTGACAGGGCCACGTAACGTGATCCCTAACAATTTTCATAGCTCGAAAATCATTTCTAAATGGTGCAACATGCAGGAGTGAAATAATTTAAATTCATTGAATTGTTTAACCTCTGTGGGTACAACCAATGTATTATGGATCAAATCCACTAAGTATGATTTAGAGTCAAACTTTTCATATTGTGGAAACATTGGTACCAAGTCGAGATAAAGAATAAGCTCGTGGGTGTTGAAGTTTAATGTATTTGTAGAGGCTTTCAATTTCAAGCTTAAAGCTTCATGTTCACAATGCATATAGGTGGCTTGGTAATTCAGAATGGCTCGATTTGGAGTTTGAAGCAAGACCGTAGCAGTGGCATTCGTGAGGCGAGTCTTAATTTAGCCCTGCCAGTTCACAGGATCTACATGCATTTTAGCAAAATGATAAGAATCAAGTTTGATAGCTCACCATTTGAAGGACTCAATGCAAAAGAGCTCGATTGCCAAGACGAGGAAAGAGTTAGTGTGGGGTTCAAAATCGATTGCAACACCGAGTTAGAGGATTCGAAGCTCACCGAGTTGAGATTTGTGCAGACTCTATCCACATGGACCCCCCTCCTCTTCAAGTCAAACGGGTCAACGGGGGGTCCCAACATTATGTTAATTAAATTAATATTTTTATTTAAATATTTTAATAATAATATTTATTATTATTATTTAAATATTTTATTTAAATATTCTTTTAATTAATTGAGAAGACTAGGTCATCAGGCAATTAATGACCCATGATGGAACCTTCTCAGGTGGTTCAACTAACTGTAATAAATACATCATGGGCCTTCATTTTAGGAATGTAATTATGACCATTTCCTCTTCTTTCTCACATATTCTTCTATAAATGTAAGTTGGAAGCTCATTTCAAAGGGTTCCAACAGTTCAGACAAGTTGGACAGTTAGATATCTCAGGCGAGTGTATACTTTTCAAGAATCCTCTCTCTTCTGCAAGTTGTTCTTGTGTGTTGAGAGAACTTTCAAGCCTCCTCTTCAAGATTGTAATGGCAACTATTGCCTCTTCTGAATGTATGATGCATTGTGCATGTTATTGAAGCAATAAAAGTGTGTGTTTTGTGACTAATCTCGGTCCTTTCATCCTTTTATGCTTCTTTGTGCCTTTCTCGTACTTGCAGGTACACTGTGCAAGTTTAAGTTTCTATTGCAGGTTCTTGGAGTTCTGTGCTTATCGAGTGGTGGAGTATTGCATGCAGTTGAGTTGTGGTGTCCATTCACCCTTCTTGAGTTCATCCTTCTTCACTGGGAAACTGGTATATTTCTCGGTCTGATAAAGTTTAACAAAGGGAACGCGTGTCTCTTAGTTTGTGGTATCATGTACCCTCTCTAAGTTGCAGTAGGTGAAGTTGACCTGTGGTGCACACACCCTCTTCAAATTAACCCTTCCTGAATCTGAAGACACCCTTTATTTGGTGCATCACCATCCCTAGTATAGTTTCATTTCTGTAAATCTCTTTCCCTAAAACCCCATGAAAATGTTAGCATAGGACTAGATAATCATTTTTGTTACACTAGGAGTAGTACAACACTTAGTTTAGGAAGAGGAAGCCGGCCTTCTCCGGAGGTTCACCTCGAGCCCAAGTCCCACAGCTTGAGAGGTGATCCCATGTGTCCCAATCACACCGAACGTCCTATTCACATCCTGGCCATTCGGGGGTGCGGTGATTTGGTGACAATGAGTTTTTGGTGGGACCTCACAACAGACATTTTAGAGTTCCATCGGAGGGTCTCATTATCAAACCGTGTGACCACACACACATTTTTGCACACCGGTGGGACATCACAGAAGTTAGAGTTCCATCTTTCAGAGGTGTCTCATTATCAAACAGGAAATCTTAAGCCACCGTGCGACCACACACAATAGTTTTTGGCACGCCCGGTGGGACAGAGTTGGTACTTCTCTTCTCACTTACACAAGTCAAAGTACCTGGTGACTCTATATCTCTGGATTCCAAATCTCAGTGCAGTAACTTATGCGAAGAATTCAGACAAGAGCTTCTTCAAAGAAAGGAAAGTATCAGCATATCGAACTTTCCTTGTCTCCTCCAAAGAGAAGCAGAAGAGGCATTTCCACATCCCCAGTTGCAGATTTACCTAGTAGGGGTCATTCAACTCCTCCTTACGGAAGATTTCCTCCACCCAGGAACAATCAACCTTTCGTTGCTATGGTGAGGAACCAAGTTTTTCCCCCTTTCAATGCAAGCAGTCCTCTCATGTTGGCTCAACGTGACCCGATACCTGTTGCGGCACTCAAAATTTTACCCTTCTACATGGGGGAAACTCACGTTACTCCAGTGGAGCATATCTTTGATGTAGCCAGCATCTGTGCAGTACATAATATCACCGAAGACAACGTTGCAGTTAGACTTCTTGCTACCTCTTTCAAGGGAAAAGTGCTTCAATGGTTTCGCGGGTTAGGTGTTGGCACTATAACCACTTGGGACGAGTTGGGAGAAAAGCTATGTAAACAATTTGAAGACAAAAGTGATCACCTATCACTTTTGGAACAACTTACTACCATAAAGAGAGCTTCCCAAGAATACATGAGTGATTTCAACTTCCGATTCCAGGACTTGGAATAGGATTCCGGTGCTCGTAAAGCCTTCTGCGCATAATGCATTCTTGTACTATTTGCGAGCCTTGAATAGTGATGTAGCAGTTATGATCCAGTCCATGGGAGGGACTACACTTCCTGATGCTTACGAAGTTGCCATAAGTGCAGAGAATTCTTTGATTCAGGCTGGAAAGATAGCTCCACGACCACCAATGCCCTTTTCTCTAGATCTTACGAATCATCAGCCTATCATTGCTCCTATTCCAGTAGACTCCAGGAAACCATCTCAATCTTCCTCTGCCTCTTCAAATGACCTATTTGAAGTCAAGTCACTACTGCAAAATTTTGGAAATGAGCTCGTTGCACTCAAAAGGCAACAATTTCAATACAATCGTCCGTATCAGCCACAAAATCAGCAGTATCAAGCTAACCGTTCTCCTTTTCAAGGGAACAATCAGCCTCGAAATCAAACTACAAGTCAAGTTGCAAATGTCAGGCCCTTGAACTTTCAGAACCCTCTTGCAGCTAGCTCATCTAGAGCTATAGTACCTGTTCAAAATAATCTAGTTCAAGACTACGAATGGTGTTATCCTTGCTCTCAACCTCACAATCAAAATCTTTGTCCCAATGGGGTTCTTAGCCAGGCCCTTATGGTTCAAAGTGTATCTGCCCCTTCAGAGTTAACAAACAATTCATCTACGCAAGAAGTAGTAGATCAACCGCAGGCACCTGAAGAATCCACTTTGCTAAACTGGCAAGAAGAAGATTTTTGTGGATTAAATATAGATTCTTCATCAGTGGCAGCAAACACTCGTTCCAAAAAGAGAGCAATGGAGCCTCAACCTCTCGAAGCTGATCTAGCATCCACTTCTCAACCTAGGTTTCAAATGGCAGTTGATAAAAATGTGGGAAAGAAATCACCAGAAACACCGGCTAGCCACACCGTAGGGAAAGATGGTTCTCCAGGCATCACGGTACCCAACAAACATTTTCCAAAGGAGGACCCCAATGCCCAAAAAAGTGTCATCAAAGTTGGAGCAATTCCCTTTAGCATAGTAGAACAAATGAAGAAAACCAATCTGAGCGTTACCATGTGGGACGCACTCTCGATCCCTTCCCAAAGAAACATATTGCGAGAAGCTCTGAACAGTTTTAGTACAACCAGTGGATCACCAAGCCATGGAGTGACAAATGCTACAAATTTGTGTCAACCGGAAGGGAAAATCATTCCTACGGAAAACAAACCACCGCCATTCTACATTTCCCTGATCATTGGCGACCACCTGGTACATAATTGCATGATCGATTCTAGTGCCAGTAGCTCTGTCATGCCGAAACAAATTACAGATGTACTAGGCATACAATATGCGCCAGTTGCAAGAGGGGTTGTTCAACTAGATGGCACAGCTGTTAAGACTATTGGGGTTATCAAAGGACTTCAACTTACCATTCATGCATGCCCAAGTTTGTCATTCACCCAAGACATATCGGTCATCGATCTCCCTCCCTCTTTGCCATCTGCCTATCACGGGATTTCACTGCCAAGATGGGTGGTTACCTATCAGCCGATTGGTCACATATGATTCTCAGGACTCGATACGGAACCAAAGTAACTATAAGGGTAGAACCAATCTGCCATAATCATGTAGAACCCTACACTGCTAGTCCCATAAATGGAAATTACACCATCGGCGATCCGAAGAGGAAGATGCCGATCATGAACCAACCACCCTTGTTGAAGAAGTTCCTGATACTTTTCTGGATGAAGTAAGTAGAGATCATCAATACGATCCCTATGCTGATGTATTGGTAGAAGAAGAAGCTGGTTTGTTGGTCTTGGAAGAAACAGGATTAGGTACTTACTGTATCCATGAAGAAGATACGATCATACCACAACTTGTCAAAACACCAAGTGATTCTAAAGGATTGTGGCAATTGTTCTTCGATGGCTCAAGAAGTAAGAATGGATCCGGTGCTGGTGTTATGTTAATTTCTCCAGAGGGAGATAAGTACTTCTCATCTTTCCGGTTGCAGTTCAGTTGCACTAACAATGTTTGAATACGAGGCTCTTGTGCAAGGAATTCAGCTAGCCCAAAGGAAGGGAATCAAGGCCCTGACTATTTTTGGAGATAGTGAGTTAGTTGTTCATCAAGTTTTGGCATGTAGTGCATCCAAAAATGATCTTTTAAGATCATATAAGAATCGAGTCTGGGACCTGATTGAAGATTTTGAAGCTTTTGGAATCCATGCAATCCCTAGAATCAAAATCAAGATGCAGATAGGCTTGCTACAATTGGTTCACAATACAACATACCAGTTGATATCATGAAAGAAGGGCAGCAATTTGTTAAAATGGTGGTTTGACCAGCGAAGTCCCTGATAATGTGAGTAGTTGGCAAGTGTTTGATAGTGACAAACAAATTGTCCTCTTCCTACAAGAAGAGGCGGAGTTTGCTACAAAGAATCAAGATAAGTTGCAGGAGTCATATGGTGAGAAAATTATTCAATTGAAAAGCAACAAGTTACCAAAAGGTTTAGTCACTTTGGAATCCATTTTCAATTCAGATGACCAAGCCACAAGACAAAGCCCTAACATGGTGGTCAGAGAAGAATATTTTGAGGAAGTTGAAGTATCAAATGAAAAATTTCTTAAGATCGGAAAAGTGTGTACTTCTAAAGAGAAAGAAGCTTTCATCAAACTTTGTCAAGAGTATCATGACATCTTTGCATGGAGCTATAAAGATCTATGTTTTTGATCCAGGTATAGCACAACATACCATCAAACTGGATCCTAATGCTAAGCCAGTTCGTCAGAAACAGAGACCAATTAATCCCAAAACTGAGTCACTAATGAGAAAGGAGACTAACAAGAGGACTTGGCATACACAGCTTAAGACGCCTTATGGGCAGATCGGATCACACCTAAAAGGGCCATCGGAAATTCTCCTTTCGTTCTTGTATATGGAAGAGAGGCAAAACTCCCACTCTCATTGGAGTTACCTTCTTTGGAGTTAGCTCATCAACTTGAAGTTATAGAGAGTGATCCTCTGACAATAAGGTTTGTTGAACTCATGGAGTTAGAGGAAGTACGAGACAAGGCTATGAAAACTTTGGAGCAGCATCAGGCTCAAGTTAAGAAATATTTTGACAAGAAGGCGTCCGACAGGCATTTTCAAGAGGGAGATTTAGTTCTCAAATGGGATGAAGATAGGGCCAAACCAGGCAGGCATGCCAAGTTTGATGCTCTCTGGAGTGGGCCATATATCATCACAAGTTGCAAAGAGGCAAATTCATTTCATCTATCTAGGCTCAATGGAGAAGAACTGCCCATTCATGTGAATGGGATACATCTCAAAGCTTGTTTTTGAGAAGCGTTCCACCCCCTGTATAGTTAAATTAGGTGTTTTCCTCCAAGTGCTTATGCACATTGTTGTGTGTTGTTGTTTTGCTTTCCTTGTTGTTGTGTTTTGTGTTGTTCTGCACATTGTTTCATCATTGGAAGGTGTCAAGGAGAAGAAAGGTTCAAGGTTTCCATAAGAGTTTCAAAATCTGCTTCATTCAAATTTTTGCAGTGTTCCATGGATGTCAAGCATTCAACTGATTCAGTATACTTCATGCTTAGCATTCCAAGGAGGTCCAGGATATCGGAAATGCTCAAGGAGATTCGGGATGTGTCAAAGAAAATCATACTACTTTAGGATTCCAACATAGACTCCATGCCCAATGGATGACTTAAGGCTACTGGAATCATGCTTAGCAGGCAATCATCCCCGAGAGGTCACAAAAATGTTATCCAATTTTACACACATGGAAAGATTGGACAACGGGGTCCTATCATGTTCAAAATGAAATAATAGTCATCGGTGAGAACCCACCTTCAAGGTTATTATCGAAGAGTTCGATAATTAAAAATAATTCCTAAATTGCATATGAAGAGATCACCTAGCATCGAAAGGCACCCGGTTGATCTCGACTCGGTGAAGAGTTCAGGTCGAGTTGATAAAGAACCGGTGTCAAATTGATAGTCATCTAGGAAATCATCTGTAGAGACTCTCGGTTGTAAGAGCTCGACGATGGTCTTGTTAATGCAAAATATAGCTCGACTCGTTGAAAATTCAACAAAGATTGAACTTTACAAGGATCTGGTGGAGATGAATGCAAAAAGTTTTAAAGGCCAAGTCGGGGAGAGCCTCAAAGAGCTTCTTGAACATGATCCCAGGTTTAATGAAAAGGTGAGACAACTCGACTAAAACAACCACTTGGGAGAATTATCTTTTTACAACGAGATGATATGAAATTATGTGCGAGCATATGGGAGGTTTCAACATCATTGAATCTCGGGTTTGTAATTACATAATAGAAGGACTCTCTATCGAGGCCAGAGATTTTCGAGATAGTATAAGCACCATGGAATACCCATGTAAAATTGAGTCAAACCGGCATTTTAAAAAGAGCTGCAAATTATAATGGTGTTCATGACCTTCCTCGGCCGAGCATTTGGTGAACAGGCAGTTGACATGTTGCAGTATAGCAGAAGTTCTTTTGAGCACTTCCAGCAAGCAGGTCGTCCAACGATGTTTTTATCTGTTCAGCATCGAATGCATCCTCAAATTCGGGATTTTCCTTCAAGATATTTTTATGAAAATCGATTAAGTGACAGTAAGAGTGTTACCAGGAGACTTGATGAAATTTATTACAAAGATTCTCTATCGAGACCTTACTTGTTTTACGATGCAACTCATGGAAGTGAATCTCATAGAGGTGGAGCTGTTTCATATCAGAATATTCATGAGGCACAATTTTCTTTGCAATTATATGAGCATCTTCAACGAGTCACTAGGTTGGCAAGCATAAAGGTTTCTGTTGAAATTATCACACCTTACAAGCTACAGCTGAAATGTTTGCACTGAGAGTTTAATGTTATCCTCAAATCTGATGAAGGAAACTCGGCAGGAGAAGATTCATGAAGATCCCGCGCGCTGGTGGAAAAGTGGAGATCGGTGGCCATCTTTCCAAGCGAAATATGGCCAAATGATAACAAAACCCCCCCACACTCCAATGGGACGTGGGAAATAAGGTGAGCATTGCCAAGGAAATGCGTGATGTCAAGCCGTTGAAAGGTTTCGGGAAATGGAGAAATCGGGTCAAATTGTGAGTGAAGACAATATGATGGCGGGGAGTCATGAAAATTCCCACGAATGGAAACATTTCACTATCTTGCCAAGATGGGATTGGCAAAAAGCGAGGGAATTGGATTGGCATGGCCATGGAGCCGTTATGGGGAGATTTGGAGCTATTATGCCAGCGTGGAGAATATTGGTCAAACCATGACCCAAGGAAAATTAATGGAGGGAGAAATCCATCAAATTGCCAAGTGTGGAAATTTTCTTGGATGGAAAACCAGCATCTTCATCTTGCCAGTGCGTTAGGGGAAATTAAATTGGCGTGGAAAAGTGGTTGCGACCATGAGTAATCCATCATGAGATCGATAAGGGAGGATAAACAAAACTGCGCATGGTTCAAGATGGTCGGCTTTCAAATAGGAAGTCACACGGAAGGGAATTCGAAAAAAAAGGGAAATGCCTTGGCATGGCGGTTGAATGTGTTTAATCGTGCATTGGGAGAAATTGAATCTACACATGAAAATTCGATGGTCATGAAAACAGAGATGGGCGAAGGAGGCTCTACACGATCATTTTACTTACCACACATAACATACTTTCTAGTCACGTTCAGAAACTCCCACACACAGAAAGCCAGCTTCGTGTTGCAGTCTGATCGAAAAGCCTTCTTTTGAGCATTTAAACAGCATTTCCATGCATAGTTTTCCTCATGAGGCATGTCGAATGCATAATGCATTTCATTTTGCAAAGCACGATTTAAACAAGCGGAGTTGTCATTTGTATTGTTATCTGATTTAGTGTCGAATGCATGTGGCCTATCCTTATTACGAACTCGGATCACAACACGCTGCAGAAACAAATATTCACTGCTGCAGTATCTACGATGGATTGGAGTCACGCCATTCAAGGCTTCATAAAATTTTCCTGAATCAGGAGATGAAGGTTTATTACGGTGCAGAATGAAACGATTCATATTGCTCAACATGTTTTCTCCTAGAAACAAATTGAATGTGAAGGTCAACTCGAAATACCCGTCGGCGGCCATTTTGTATGCCACATCTTTCATCGGTGTAAATGGTCTCTTTGAAAAACTCTATGGGCAATACGCAATATTTATACCCTTCCATTATGTACGTCCAATCGATCAATAAAAAGTATTCTTTTACCGAGTTCGAGAGAAGCTTGTTTTTAACAAATGGACGATTATACTGTAGTTTCAAGCTGATTTTATCTAGCTTATTTCTATTAGCTTTGATCCACGACTAAGGAAGAATTCATATGGTTGTTACCTGTACATTTTTCCAAGGTCCTCTTGGCTGCCCCAGTTGTTCAATGTATTTTTTTTGAAGGGCTTATTTTATGTGTTGCAAATTGTAACATAAAGGATCTTTTTAGTTTCGGAAAAATGAGTATATTGTTGTAGCTCACAGCTACCTATGCCATACTAAGATCCCAATAGTGGCATAATTGTTGATTGGAGCCGAGATTGCAGAGTGCACTACCAAAATACCGAAGGTCTCTTTGTCCAAGAATCAGTCTTAAGGGTGTCTATCGACATGTTATGGGCATGAGCCTAGGTCATCATCATGGCAGCATTAGGTCTTTATTGGTAATGGCATTTTCTCATCGTTTGGAAGGTACAATTGTGCTTATTATGGCCAAGCTAAAACATTCTTACTGTAAGTGTTATATGATAAGGAAGAACCGTGAACATTGTGGTAAAACCATTCTTTTTAGAAATGTTGGGTTAAGCACGACATTCAAGTGAGTTTGAGCCAACCGGGTGCTCGGGTTGATATGCAAAACAAAGCTAGGTCGAATCAGTTGAAGAGCTTGTGGTGTTGTTTCATGGAGTTTGAACGTGGAATGCATGTGAATATGTGGTCCAAAATAAGAAGAAATAACTCTATCTGTCAAGACTAGAGCTATCACAGAGAAATCAATCGATTCGGTGTTGGGGGGCCACGTAACGTGATCCCTAACAATTTTCATAGTTGAAAATCATTTCTAAAGCGCAAACGCAGGAGTGAAATAATTTAAATTCATTGAATTGTTTAACCTCTGTGGGTACAACCAATGTATTATGGATCAAATCCACTAAGTATGATTTAGAGTCAAACTTTTCATATTGTGGAAACATTGGTACCAAGTCGAGATAAAGAATAAGCTCGTGGGTGTTGAAGTTTAATGTATTTGTAGAGGCTTTCAATTTCGGGCTTAAAGCTTCATGTTCACAATGCATATAGGTGGCTTGGTAATTCAGAATGGCTCGATTTAGAGTTTGAAGCAAGACCGTGTTGATGGCATTCGTGAGGCGAGTCTTAATTTGCGTCAAGCTAGTTCACGGGATCTACAAGCATTTTAGAAAACGATAAGAATCAAGTTTGATAGCTCACCATTGAAGGACTCAATGCAAAAGAGCTCAATTGCCAAGATGAGGAAAGAGTTAGTGTGGCGTTAAAAATCGATTGCAACACCGAGTTAGAGGATTGAAGCTCACCGAGTTGAGATTTGTGCAGACTATATCCACATGGACCCCCCTCCTCTTCAAGTCAAACGGGTCAACAGGGGGTCCCAACATTATGTTAATTAAATTAATATTTTTATTTAAATATTTTAATAATAATATTTATTATTATTATTATTATTTAAATATTCTTTTAATTAATTGAGAAGACTAGGTCATCAGGCAATTAATGACCCATGATGGAACCTTCTCAGGTGGTTCAACTAACTATAATAAATACATCATGGGCCTTCATTTTAGGAATGTAATTATGACCATTTCCTCTTCTTTCTCACATATTTTTCTATAAATGTAAGTTGGAAGCTCATTTCAAAGGGTTCCAATAATTCAGACAAGTTGGACAGTTAGATATCTCAGGCGAGTGTATACTTTTCAAGAATCCTCTCTCTTCTACAAGTTGTTCTTGTGTGTTGAGAGAACTTTCAAGCCTCCTCTTCAAGACTGTAATGGCAACTATTGCCTCTTCTGAATGTATGATGCATTGTGCATGTTATTGAAGCAATAAAAGTGTGTGTTTTGTGACTAATCTCGGTCCTTTCATCCTTTTATGCTTCTTTGTGCCTTTCTCGTACTTGCAGGTACATTGTGCAAGTTTAAGTTTCTATTGCAGGTTCTTGGAGTTCTGTGCTTATCGAGTGGTGGAGTATTGCATGCAGTTGAGTTGTGGTGTCTATTCACCCTTCTTGAGTTCATCCTTCTTCTTGGGAAAGCTGGTATATTTCTCGGTCGATAAAGTTTAACAAAGGGAACGCGTGTCTCTTAGTTTGTGGTATCATGTACCCTCTCTAAGTTCTGGTAGGTGAAGTTGACTGTGGTGCACACACCCTCTTCAAATTAACCCTTCACTGAATCTGAAGACACCCTTTATTTGGTGCATCACCATCCCTAGTATAGTTTCATTTCGTAAATCTCTTTCCTAAAACCCCATGAAAATGTTAGCATAGGACTAGATAATCATTCTAAACACAACTTCAACATCAAGGGCATTGGTTCCAAAGACAAAACAATATGGCACAAGAATATGATTGGTGTTTTCCATGAAATCAAGCTCATAACAAATCAATGTGCTTTAATGGTGCTCAAAATGAGGCCCTGATGGTGCAAACTAGATGGTGCCAAAAGAACCTAACCAAGAGGGAAATCAGCAACAAGAATCTCAACAAGGTGGACCTCATGAGAGACTATGCTTGTCAATTGGGCAAAGCTAAATACTTCTCTGGAATGAATCAATTCCCTTCTCAATGTGGTTCTACCAATACCGGTCCAAAAAGAGGAATATTGGAGAGGGCCAACCACCGAACTCATGTGACCTCAATCTTCCATCACTCCACAAGGTCCCTGGTGCTCCAAGTACAACTCCCAAAATGCGAGAACCAATCCAAGCCACCTCCCAAACCTAGTAAGGCAACGGTCAGTAACAACCCATGTGTAAGAAAGAAATGTGTCTGGGAAGGGAAAAAAAGATAGCTCATTCAATATTATTGAGCAAATGAAAAGGACAAGTGTGAACATTTCACTATGGGTGTCACTAGCCATTCCAGGGTAAAGGGATTATTGCAGACTGCCATGAAGAATTGGTCAAGTTCAAATCACCCCCTAACCAACAAGAGAGAGTGCTTGCCAATGCAGCTCAACCAGGGAGAAACCATGAAGAACAACAAGGTAAGAATCTGATACCTCCTCCCTTCTATGTCTCATTAATTATTGGAGACAAATTGGTGCATAATTGTATGATTGATTCTGGGGATAGTAGTTCTGTGATGCCCAAACAAATAGTTGATCAGTTAGGTCTCCAATATGAAGTCATCTCTAGAGGAGTAGTCTAATTAGATGGGACAATGGTGACCACTATGGGAATGATCAAGGATTTGGGCCTCACTCTGCATGCCTTCCCCAATGTGACTATTTTACAAAATGTGTCAATCATAGATTTGCCACCACATTTTTCTTTGTGCTTGTCAAGGAATTCACTTGCCAAAATTGGAGGCTACCTATCTCGCTGATTGGTCAAATATGCTCTTTAGGACAATGTATGGGCCAAAGGCCATAATCAAATTTGAACCTATTTTGATTATCATATTTAATCCTATGTGCCTAGCCCAATCAATGCCAATTAAGATTTTGATCAAGAAGACCTCCTAAGCACTTCTCTAGAAAATACTAAGGTGGGATGTATCCTAGACTTGAATCTCAATGATTGGGCCAACAAAATTCATGCTTTTGACCCCTATAAGGAGATGGAAGAATATGAGCTAGGTGTCTACTACCTACATGAAGAGAATCATCCTCTTCCTGATCTAATTAAGCCAGAATACAAGGATGACAATGAGGTATGGCAATTTTTCTTTGATGGCTCAAGGAGTAGATAATGAGCTGGAGGAGGAGACATGATTGTGTCCCCAAGAGGTATGAGATATTATTCATCCTTCAGATTCAAGTTTTCTTTCTCAAATAATACTTCTAAATATGAGGCTTTAGTCCAAGGTCTTTATTGGGCAAGGAAGTTGGGGATCAAGAACTTGCAAGTGTTTGGTGACAGTGAACTGGTTGTCAATCAAGATCAAAGGACTTAATGTTGTCAAAAATGACCTGCTCAAGAACTACAAGAGTAGGATATGGGATCTCATGGAGGATTTCAAGGCCTTCAATATTGTGTCCATACCCAGGAAGGAGAATGAAGCTACTGATAGACT
This sequence comes from Taxus wallichiana var. yunnanensis, assembly GCA_018340775.1. Classification (NCBI taxonomy): domain Eukaryota; kingdom Viridiplantae; phylum Streptophyta; class Pinopsida; order Cupressales; family Taxaceae; genus Taxus; species Taxus wallichiana. The sequence goes on along the minus strand of CM031239.1, from coordinate 802,550,024 downwards.
TGCAGCAGTGGGAGCAAAATTTGATGTGGTTGATGGCATCAAGAGGGATAGAGAACAGCCACATATCCATGTGGTTGTGAGGCTAGCAATGCCAGATAACAACACATGATAACAAGTGTTCGAAAATGATCAATAGATAATTAACTTTTTGCAAGAAGAAGTTGAATTCTAGTTAGAAATCAAAGCATACTAGAGCAGTAATACGAGAATTAGATAGTACAGTTGCATATGAATAAGCTTCCCAAAGGCTTAATGACACTAGAATCTATTTTCAATCCCAATGATCAGTTCAAAAAGGAGAAGGCTAACATACAGATCAAAGGAGAAGATTTAGTTGGAGAAGACAAAACACTTCAAATTGGCAAAGTGGCCACCAAGCAAGAAAGGTATGAATTTATACAACTTTGCCAAGAATTTCTAGATGTGTTTTCTTGGAGTTATGAAGACCTAAGAGGGTTCAATCCAAAGCTATCACAACACACAATCGAACTAGATCCAGCTGCTCATCCCATTAGGTAGAAGTAGAGACCAGTCAACCCACATATTGAGCCTCTGATGAAGAAAGAGCTGAACAAGTTGATAGAGGCAAGTATCATATTTCCAATCAAACACTCAAGTTGGGTTACAAATCTGGTCCCAGTCAGAAAGAAAAATGGAGAAATTAGGTTGTGTGTTGACTTCAGAGATTTGAACAAAGCCTCCCTCAAAGATCACTACCCACTCCCTTCAATGGAGTAGATCTTGCAAGTAGTGTCTAGGTCAGAAAGGTTCTCCCTCCTAGATGGCTACTCAGGGTACAACCAGATCATGGTGAAAGAAGATGATCAATTCAAAACAACTTTCACCACCAAATGGGGCACCTATGCCTATAGGAAAATGCCATTTGGATTATCTAATGCCTTGGAGCCACTTTTCAAAGGGAAATGGATATGGCATTTAAAGGACTGATCAACAAAATAGTACTGATCTATCTAGATGACATTACAGTGTTTTCCAAAAATGCAACAGACCATCTTTTCCATCTAAGGCAAGTGTTCCAAAGGTGTAGAAGTTTTGGGGTGTCATTGAACCCCAAGAAATGTATATTCTTGGCCCATGAAGGCAAGCTTCTAGGCCATATTATATCAAAGAAAGGATTGGAAATTGACCTAGAGAGAGTTCAAGAAATAAGAGCATTACCATTGCCAAGTCACAAGAAGGCTCTTCAAAGCTTCCTAGGAAAAATCAATTTTGTCCGTAGGTTTGTTCCAAAATTTTCTGCCCTTGTTAAGCCAATAACGTTGATGCTAAAGAAGAGCTTAGCATTTAGGTGGATAGATGAAGGGAAAGCAAGTTTTGAGGCTATCAAAGAAGCCATATCACAAGCCCCAACTCTTTTGAATCCAAATTTTTCCAAAGACTTCGTACTATATGCCTTTGGTGGCAATGACATGATTTCTGCAATCTTGGTTCAGCATAATAGAGAAAGTACAGAATAGCCAATTACTTTCTTCAACCAGAGTTTGGAAGATTATGAGGTGAGGTACTCCTTCATTGAGAAGTAGGTCCTGGTGGTGATTAGAGGATTGAAGAAGTTTAATCATTTGGTTTCAAACAACAAGATCCAACTATTGGTCTCCCATGCAGGAGTTAAAGAGTTCCTTCTCATCAAAGACCGAATGAGAAGCATGCAGGATGGATCACTCATGTCATGGAATATGACATTGAGATCAAGGTCACCAAGCTGGTCATGGGAAGGGTTTGTGTGAGAAACTAGCCTCAAGTCAACAAGATGAAACAAATAGTGAAAGGGAGGTTATTTTTGTTCTACAAGATGATCAAGAAGAAGGGAGAGATGATGTACCTACTCCTTGTTGGACCCAAGACATGGTGCACTTCCTTAAAATAGGCATGTGTCCTCATGGGATGAGTAAAACAAAAAGGAGACATTTTAGGTTACAGGTCATCCCATATGTTCTTATTGATGGTGTCTTGTTCAAAAGAGACATCAATGGCATTCTACTAAGATGCATTAGGACATATAAGATGGAGAGATTGCTACAAGAATTCCATGTTGAAGCAGTTAGAGGCCATTTTTCTCCAAGAGTGACAACACTCAAAATTATGAAAGCAAGATATTATTGGCCCAAAGTGTTTAGTGATTGCTACACATGGATCAAAAGGTGCAAGAATTGTGCATTCTTCAAGGGCAAGGAAAGGCTAGCAGCACTTCCATTGCACCCAATCTTAGTTCGACCAACCTTTCATGCAATGGGGATTGGACTTCATTGGATTCATCAATCCAAATTCCAGCCAAGGCCACAAATGGATTCTGACAATGACAAATTATTTCACCAAGTGGACCGAGGCAGTGGCACTCAAGGAAGCCAATGAGTCTAGTATCCTAGATTTCTATGAAGGGATAGTGGCCAGATTTGGAGTGCCAGCCACCATCATATCAGATAATGCATTAGCATTCATAGGTTCCAAGATCATAGGATGGGCTATCAAGAATGGGACTTATTTGAGCACTTCATCAAACTATTACCCTCAAGGTAATGGCCAGGCCGAGTCCACAAACAAGAACTTGCTAAGGATCATCAGAAGAACTCTTGATGAGAATCAAAGGACCTAGCACACAAAGCTCAAAATGGTTTTATGGCATGATAGAATAACTCCCAAGAGATCTACAGACATCTCTCCATTCAATTTTTTCTATGGGAAAAGGCAGTGTTTCCTATATCACTTGAGTTGTCTAGCATTGGAGCTTGTGAAGCAACTAGAGATGTCTAAATTTGGACCAATGGAGGCCAGGTATGCATGGTTGATAGAATTAGAAGAAGCCAGAGAACAAGCACTCCAAGCAATAGAAAAGAATCAGGCCTCAATCAAGAAATGCTTTGACAAGAAGGCAAAAGCAAGGACCTTCTAGGAAGGAGACCTAGTTTTGAAATGGGATGCAGATCGAGTGAAACTAGGAAGGCATTCCAAGTTTGATGCTATTTGGAGTGGCCCCTATATGGTCACAAAATGTAAGAGTAGAAATGCGTTCCAATTTTCTACATTGGAGGGTGAAGAGTTAAGATTCTAGTGAATGGAATCTATCTTAAGCACTACTACTAAAAGGGAAGTCTCACCCTGTATATATTAGCTTAGTCTCTCTTTCCTCTAAGTGCTTGTGCACATTGCATTATTGTAGTTTAGGTTGTTTTTCTCCTAAGTGCTTTGCACATGCTCTGCATGTTCCATTTGGAGCATGTATGATTCCAATTTTGTATATAGTGTGGTGTTGTTTTGTGGCTCTTATGCAGTCCATTCAAAAAGACAGATGAAGCCCTGGGTAAAAACAATTTTCTACTCTCAGAAACCTTCATTTTGAAGATTTCTTATGAAAATTGAGAGTGTAAATAGTCGGGCTCATGAATCAGAGGAAGAATTAGTACTAGACCATCTTTCTCGACTCCATGCCCAATGGATACAACAAGGCAATTGGTCTTTTCATCTAGCAGGTAGATACCCCTGTGAGTCACCAAATTGTTATCCATATTTTGCCATGGCCAAATATTGGATCAGCCATGACCCCGCATAGAAGGAACCTTAGAAAAATTGCTCGTAATTGTACATGGTTGTAGAGGAACTTGATAAATGAGGAGGGGAAGGGTCCAAGAGAGACTAAGGGACCCTATATAATAGAAACAACTCTTTCGGGCCATTTCCACATCTTAAATCCATTCTCCAAGTTACAGGTAGACTCAACTATGAGATAACAGGGTCAGACAAGAAGGGTGATGCTGTAGAGGAACCAGAAACAAGAAGGGGAATAAATGGTGAAGATCTGAAGTCCTCGAGCTCAAAACGGTTCAGTAAAAATCCAAAAACAACTAAGTATGGAGGAGGTAGCAGAAGGAGCCACGTGTCCTAACAACACTTCTCCAAAGGTGAATCCAAAAAGGGAACCAAACTTACATCAGGCTTCCATACATTCAGATCCCCAAAGAAGTTGGGGCATTGAAAAGTCTTCAACTAAAAAGAAGGTGTCAGGTGTCGACTCGGTGTAAATTCAGAAAGGAAGCCTAGGGCAAAGACTCAAACTTGCACCAACCCTCCACATAGCAAATGGTCAAAACAGAGTCAAAAGGTGGGCTTCAAAATTGGCTAAGTATAGATGTATCAGCAGAGAATGCCAAGTGTCAGTGTGGTACATCTCAAGAGTTGATCTCAAGGTAGAAACCCAAATGAACGTGAGCTCACCACATAGCCCAAAGTCTAAAAAGTAAGAGGGACCATTGAAAAGTCCACAGATCAATGGAGGTCGAAAATTCTCAACTCGAAGCTCCTCTAAGGGAAAATTTTGGGTTGGGTTATCAAGTGAGCATTGTGCCTCCACGTGTTATTCCATAGGGGTAGATTCGGTTAAATAGTCAATGCATGAGCCCTAGGTAGAGAGACTGCCAAGTGTCTTAATGGCACTGATTCAAGGGTTGAATAGAGAAAAGGTTTCCAAATGAGCACCAAACTACCGCGTGTCCTAGGGGAAAGTGGGCCATCGGGGAAAATTTGGTTCTTTGCCCCTTGTTATCTCAAAAGGGGTAAAAGTTGTAAATGGCCCACAACTCCACCCAAAGAAAAAGTTTAGTGTTTGAGCCCGAGTCAAAGCCAAAATAGGGAGTCAGAGGAAAAATTGAAAATTTTCCTTTGTTCAAAAGGCACAAAGATAAAGATAGAAGCACATTCCCAACCAACCAAAAGGAGCCATGTGTATAGGTGGAGCTTTGGGGTTGTGGGAGTTTTTTTGGTTTTGTGTTTTTGTGCAAAAGGGAAAAAAGACAAATTGCGGACCGTAGATCCAATTTTTACTCTAATCTGGCTACCACATATCCCATATCAAAAAGGGGACCCATTTTTCAAATTTTTTCTCGCCACCCATTTGTATGGACTCGATACAAACTTTGAAGGGGCATATCTTTCGAATAAGGGCTTGAAATATTGCTAATATGACACCATTGGAAAGATCTCGCCTCGCCCATGCCATGGAGGCCTTAAACTTTAATTTTGAGGAGGTTAGGTGGAGAAAATGGAGGAAACATCTTCCAGATTTCAATGTAGGATCTTCTTGCCTCAACAACCAAATCAGATCTATTCCATTTCACTATTTCCTCTTCCTTCAAGCCAAACCATGGATTGATGTAGTAAAGATGGATTTGGTGGCAGATTTTATTAGAAGCATTAACAACAGTGGTTGAGCTTCGACCTTATTTTCCCGCTTCTCTCCATATTTTTCTTCTCACTGATTGAATCTATAAATACGGGGCAGGATTCATTATAAAGGGTTGGACATTCTTTATTTTATAGGCTCCTTCTCCTTCTAAGAAAGGGTTTGTGGGTTTCAAGCCTTCCATTAAAATTGTAATACGTTTTTTTCCTATTTGGCTATCTTGTAATGAACTCTATCAATTCATAGAGAATAAAACACATATGTGATTGATCTTAGATCCTTTCTTTCTCTTATACTTTCATTTGGTCTCCCATTACAGATCTAGCTATTTTGCGTGTTTATGTATGCATTTTTTGGTTTGTGTCTATTGGAAAAATAAGTGTTCATCATTCATTTGGTGCATCACCTAGTAGTTTAGTTATCTCTTATTCCTTATACTCTTTTATCCTTTGTCTCCTTGGTAAATTTTAGATTAGGTATAGAGATATATCCTCTCAGAAATCCTAATGTATGCACCTAAACAAGAGGAATAAGGAACCAACCTTCAAACTGAGAAATTTTCCATTTTGTAAGGTCCCACACCTTGGGGAAAGTTCAATGTTATGCGCAATCACACTAAATGACCCTACCTTAGAAAATCAGACTTGTATAACTCATTTGGTGGTGCTGTGATTTTGCACTAACAATTACTCTTAGAAAAATGAGTGCTAAGAAAGGTGAAGAGGTTTAAATGGCTTACAAAACTTTACAAAAGTGAATGTAAAGAGGATAGATGAAAGGTTAGTGTGCCCAACTTGTGAAAAATTAAGTGTGACAAGATAAGACTTAAAACACAATGAGTGAAGTTCAATTCATTACAAAAATGTGTTAAAGGAGGAGAATTAGTAAAAATGGTTATTTTGGTCAACCTTAACAAGGTGTATGTTAAAGGGAGACTTAAGAAGATGATTAAATATGTCTACTAACAAAAGTACGTTGAAAGAGGAAACATAAAAAAGAAATGGGATCACAAAAATAATGACAAAGTCAAATTCATCACAAGAATTTAATAAACAATGATGAAAAGGTTTAAATCTCACAAAAGTGGAGATAAGAGCCAAGGGGAAAGAAAAGTTTTATTAACAATCTCAAATAAAAGAAAATTGGGTGTTTTAAAGTGAAAAGTGAAAAAAATAACAAGGATGTCGAGAATGCAACAAAATGATTGTGAAGTATGACATTGTAAGATTAAGGGTGAGAGATATGAAAGAGGTCGTCAATTCAACAAAGTGGATGTGATATGCAATGATAGAAGAGTGATGGAATTGAGATAGAAGAATGTCATCAATTTAACAAAGTCAATGTGAAGTATGACGACAATATAAGAGTTTTGAATGCTTATATTTCAACAAGATAATGTTAAACGTAAGACTTACGATAATGAAAAATCAAGGTGATCAAAATGATTCTTGACCGTGATAAATAAAATATCATGATTTTAAGACTTAGAGAATAATAATGAATGCTCAAGTATGGTTCTAGATGTCATAACCCAAGACTTAGAAACATTTACGAAGGAACAAGGTGGATGAGATAAATGTGACTAGAAAAAAAGTTAAACACAAGTGCATAACACGTGAGAAAATGAAAAAATGATGAATTGAAATTTTTGCCTCTACCTTAGATTGGCTTGGAAAAGGCGTGGATTCCTAGGTGGTTCATTAATCTAGGTGTCAAAAGTATACCCTGTGAGTGCAAAGTGTTATTGCTAGTTGTAGTATTTACTTTACTCCTTTCAAACCCCGAAAAAATATCTTTCTTAGAATAAATTGCACTATGGTCACCACTACCGAGTATTTGTGACTCTAACTCACAAGGATTTACTAGTCAGTTGGGATAAAAGGTCTCTGTTTTGTCAACTAGTTCCTTCAATGTTGACCACTTTGGAGTTCTTATGGTAATCTTCAAAAGAGTTTAATGGCTTATGCCAAGGATCTTCCTAGAGTTATGCGATAATTTTTTACCCTTATCCGAACATGCAAATACATTGTGTAGAAAAAATTTCGTTTTATCTTATTTAACAACAATTTATCGCACACTAAAATTAGTAGTTTGAAGTGCATGAGCAAAGAAAACCTCCACTTAGTAGTTTTCAATGTTTTATCAACCTTCGTGAGAGCGGGTCCTGTAAGAAATGGATTGGAATGTTTTCTTGAGGTAAGTAGAGGCCAATATGACATAAGCAAGTTCGCATTTATGATTTCTCAGATCACTTAGAAAGCGCAAGGAAAGAGCATACATGCAAATAAGATTTGATTAAGTGAAAAGCGTCAATTCCTCAAAAAAAAAGAGAAATGATCACATTTTTATTCCCAAGATTTCTTAGAAAACACAAGGGAATAGTATACATGTGATTACATAGTGATTTGTCTCACCAAAAATTTAAAAATGACAAACGAAACACGAGAAAAACTCGTTACATAAAGAGGTAGCCGAGGTTGCAACACGATTAAAGGTGTACAAAAGGCTAAAAAGATGATAAAATTAGACAGAAACGTCCAATAACCCTATTTTTACAACTTCCTAGGAGTCGAAGGTGGTGAGAATGATGGAAAAGTTAGTGAAAATGGTTGGAAACAAGGAAATAGTGAGAAAAACACTTAGAACAATAAAAGAGGGGATTTAAAATGTCCATGCACCATGTAAAAACAAGTGTTACAATTAGTCCACTTTGGCGAGAATAGTGAAAAATAAATGACAAAAATGCCTAATTGTGTGTATTAGAAGGCCTAATGAAATTAACGAAACTAAGTAATTTACATAATTAAATGACTAATGAAAAATAATTTAAAATAACCTAATTAGTATGTTCAAGTCCTAAATGAATGAATGAAATAAAAAACAATCTAAAATGACAAATAAAATATAATCTAAAGTGACTAAAGTAATATTTAAAAATAGAGTTAAAGTAAAAAAATAAATAAAAGAAAATAAATTAAATAAAAATAAAGACCTAAGTTAAAACTAAAGCTAGCTTATAAATAACATACTAACTTATAAATAATAATAAAAACTATAAGTGAAGGTTAAACCTAAACCTAAAAGCATATTGGGATCATGTGTTTGTGAGGAGGTTTTGGAAAGGGATGGATAAAAAAAAAAATGGATGTTTGTGTAGTGAATGAGCTAAGGGTATGGTGTGAAGCTATGACTAGGGTGCAAGCTAAATGTAGGGTGTGGGAATATCAATCAGAGAGTTCTGCGAGAGCGATCCGAGAATAGTGGTGTGGGCTCTACTAGAGGATCGCAAGTGGGAGAGGTGAGTAGGTCGTGGTTATTCGGGGAGGGGGACGAGATGGGCCAATGCGGGGATGGACCGAGGAACTCATCTAGTTGAGGGGCGTTGGGTTGGGTGGGGTGATTTGGGGTGGGTAGCATGAGAGTAGGGTTAAGGGATCGGTGATCCCTACTCGCTGAGTAGTGGGTAAGTTGTTGGGCTCATCTTAGGTGGGTCGTAGGGGCCAAGTTGAGGGCTCATTAGGGAGATCTTGTGGGGACGCGAGGGTGAGATCTGGGTTGGGGTCTAAGGATGTGGGGCTCGAAGGAGGTTATGATGGAGAGGGTACGGCGAGTGCTCACCGAGGACAATGGTGGGCTCGGGTTTTGAGAGTGAAGTGGGAAAGGGATCATTGGGTTTTTCTAGGGGATGGGGCACTTTCTAGGGAAGGTTTATCTTGAGTGAGCTCGGGTAGATTCTAGGATGAAATTAAGGAGGTGGCTCTATTAACTCGGCCGAGCTAGCTAAGATGACACAGGAGGTAGGGGAAAAGGAGGGTAGGGGGTAGATTTAGGGTTTTACTAAATATTTTCAATTTTGTTTTTTAAATATTAGTACTAAAAATAAAAATTAATTTATTTCCATCATTTTTATTTTTTTTTTTATATTTTTGTAAAAATCTAACTCTGTTATTGCTTTTTATGTGAATATCTTTTTTGCAGGAAATGGAGCAGACTAGAAGTCAAAAACTAGATCAACAAACAGATTTTGCAAAAACAACTATCAAAAATAAAATCAACCTCTAATGTAAAAATGTAAAAACATGTAATATCAATCCTCAAAGTGCGAGATGTGGTGACAAAAAAATACAAAATATTCAAAACACCGAGAAAATGCAAAACACTTCTAAACAATGATAAACCCCTAATGAACTGAAAATGTTGCACACAAGCAAGAGATGTATGTGAAACAAATAAAACACAAGAATAAGGAATGAAACCAAAAATGAGATAAGATGGGGTGTGAGTCCCGCTAGGCCCGCCAAAATGTAAAAATAGAAAAGTGACAGTAAATAGAAGATAAATAACTAAGTGTACAAACATTCCTCTAACATTTCAAAGTGTAAACCTCAAATAGGTTGTAGAGACTATTTGTGTAACCTTGTAAATGGATGTGGGTGCTCTTGAATTCTCTCCAAAATGGGGATGGAGATTACTACAAGCAATTGGCTTAAAGAGATTTTGTATGTAAATTGAAAGAGTATACTTGCAAAATAATTTTATGAGGATTTGGGATAAGACAAACCTATATTTTATAGAGGCAGAAGTGGTTGGAAGTTCATTACAAGTGGGTGAATGCACATACTAAAAATATCATTGGAGGAGGTTACTGATAGCTTCCAGGCATTTAGAGGCGATGAAATGAATTAATTTGAAGAAATTGCATCTAGAAAGGTATTTTTATGTGTAATTCAATTACACGCACCTTTCTAGGGTTATAGAAGTGCAGTTGACTGGACTGGTGAAGTGGAGTCCCGGTGGAGCTAACTAAGATGAGGATGTGAAGTCCAAGTGGAGTCCATATGGGTCCAAAGTGGTTGTTGAATGTGCAAACTTAATTAATTAATCATTTAATTAATAAATAATAATGAACTTAGTACAAAGGAATACAAGGGATTAATTTAATTAATCTAAATGGTGCAATGTGTATGGATTAATTAATTTAATGAATTAATCACAAATGGGTGAATAACAAGCTATATTAAGATAGCATTGGGAATATGTGAGTAATTTATGGGTGTCTATATACTATAATTTGGTGTGACAACCAAAGTGAAATCCATATTTCTCGCAACCCTATTGAGCACCACACCGTAACACAACTTCTTACTTCATCGAATTAGGAATTTTTTTAGTCACTTATCACATTTAATAAATTACTTAATTGAACATGGAGTAGCTTAAACAACACAAGAGATTACCTTCTCTTAATTAATTTTATGCTGATTTAAATACATTAATCGCAGCAATATCTCATTTAAACAACATTGATTAAAGTTTAGAATCAAATCTATGACAACCAATCTATTACAACCATGTGTATCATTACGAGCTAATACACCCAATGTATCATTTTGTTAATCCTTATTATAGGATGAGAGAACTTGTAATGTCTTCTTAGCATCCTTCGAAAAGCTACTATTGTAACCATCATCCGAATCTTGGCACTATAGAAAAATACTTGGTGAACAAATAATGCATCGAGTTACATGCACTACTATGGCTATAGGTATTTGGCGTTGTCCTAACAAGAAGGATTCCCAGAGTACACATATTCCTATGGAACTTGTCTTCCCTTCACCTCAAAACTTTTTAGTCATAGTCATACATATTCATTTACATTTTTAATTTATTAATTTTGATATTAAACATCTTAAGTAGTCATGGATTATTTCCTACCTCTGATTATTTCATTTGACGTAAATGAACATCTATGGTTTGAATTTCAAATAATGAAACAATTATTACAGAAACACCCATGTAAACGATCCATAAATTATCCAAAGAAATAATCCAAAAAGATACCATTATTTACATATATCTTCACAATTTTAATTCATCATTGACTGCATCATTAACTTCAATTGAAAACAAAGTCGCATCTGCATCAAGGCAACATTTAAACTTTTATAGAATATTTGAATCACCAACACACAACATCCTAGAATAACCTATCCCAAATATAGCTTGCATTTCTCATTTGCAACAACATGAAGAAAAATATATTTTTAGATCTCGATAAATGATAAAACAATTTTAAAAACAAGAATCCATCTTATTGACTATAATTCAATCTGTGAATAGTTACAATCAAACAACCAACCTTTAACAACCTATGCACCGTATCTAATGAACTAGAGACTATGATGGAGAAGAAGGATTCTTTCCAATATACATGAACAGTCTACCAAACCACAACAATTAAGATTTGGAACCGAATTAGCTTTCTTCATCAAGAAAACTGTTTAATAACGCTGGCTGTGTTATTCACAAACCTACATGATAATAAATCATTATTCAAGCCGTCCCATATAATTAGTTGAATCAAGTAAATCCATGTTTTGATTCCAACAACAACTAACGCCAAATACCTTATTTTATTCAATGAACAAAACTTCCCTAAACAGAATCACCCGAATCTTAATACGTTTTCAAAAGACAACCATACAAAATAATTCATGGTCCCCTATCAAATTTCAGGGAGACGAGTTATATATGCAATGATCTCGTTTGACATGGTCAAAATCAAATATATGTATCAAATAGTCATAATGACAAATTATTCGAAGTGCTTCCAACAACAAATCGGTTATATTTCCTTTTCTATATTCTTCCATCGCTAATAAAGTTTTTAACTATTGAATCCAAGTGAGTAAAAGGAAGCAACGATAGGGTTCGATTAGTTTCCAGTTAGAAACACCTAACTCTCACCCATTAATAGAATATGAACTATATAAACAATTCGAAAAAGATAAACATTAACAATATCCTGTTCCTTAACCGAACAAGTTTGCACAGAGGTTCGAATAATGATCACCCATTTAGAATATAACAGTAATACCCATATTCTGAGTCCCCGAATTGATCTTATATCAAATACGAGTTTGAATCAAGTCTTTAATAAAACCTTTTTTTTTAACTTAACACATAAGCTTGTATTTCACAACAGTAAACTCTGACAATGAAATAAATCTTATCAAATAAATCTTATCAATGAATACTTAAACATAATATGCACAGAAGCTGCTTAGAAACAAGATGGTGCTTGTGTATTTTATTAATATCAAAATTAAGCATTACAATCAAAAGAGAGAGCTGCAATATTTATAGATATTGGACAACTTCTATCTCTTCCACAATATATGGAACAATATCAACTAAACTAAGCAAATATGCAAGAATAGCTTATTGCCCCTAACTTCCCCTACAGGAATGCATCCGAGAATAATAAACTAAGAAAAGAACATCATCCTCAAAAATAGGAATGAGACAAGATAGGTGACAACCCATTATTAACTAAGCTAACTAAAGTAATTAAAAATATTACTTTATTACAATATCACTTTAACTCACATGGTGAATTAAGTGTTAGTTTATTTCTAACATTCCCCCTTAATTCATCATGCTCTGAAGTGAATAGGAGATAAATACTCTGAATGCCTCAAATTTAGGATGTGCAAGAGACTTTGTAAAGATATATGCACACTGATGTTCTATCGGACAATGTTGAAGTTGGATGTTGTTGTTTTGGACATGTTCATGAATGAAATGTACTTGCACCTCAAAGTGTTTGGTGCATTCATGAAAAATTGGATTCGAACAAGTTTTATTACTCCTTCATTGTTTACATGTAGGAATTTTTATCTTCTCTTTGTATTCTCAATCCTTCAAGTATATGTCGGAGCCATATCGCTTCACATACATCTCCACCTGCTACACGATATTCTGATTCTATGGAGGGTCTTGAAACACAAGTCTTTTCTTACTCCCCCATGATATCGGTCTAGATCTAAAAAGAATACAAATCCTAAAGTGGATTTCCTATCATCTATGTTTCCTGCATGATCTAAATTTGAATAACCTATCAAGAAGAAGTTATTGTTCTTCTTGTATTCTAGGCCATAGTCCATAGTTCCTCTAATGTACCTTAGTATCTGTTTTGTTGCTTTCCATTGAGAAACCCTTGGTTCTTGCATGAACCGTGAAAGATAGTTGACTGCATAGCTGATATCCGGTCTAGTGTAAGTCAAGTAGATGAGACTCCGATCAACTGCCGATAGAGAGTTGCATTTACTTGTGGTGATGGATCTATTCAAGACAGTTGAAGTCTTGTCTCCATAGGTATGGCAATTGGTTTCAAATCCATCATATTGAACTTCACAAGCGTTGTCTTGGTGTATTTCAATTGTGACACAAAGATATGATTTTCTCTTTTCCAAACTTCAAGTCCAAGACAATAATGTAGAATCCCGAGATCGATCATGTTGAATGATCATGTTAGATCTTTCTTTGTTGACTCAATCATCCTCACTGATCCTCCAGTGATGACTAGACCATCGATCATCTACAATGATCTCCCCCTTTTTTTTGAGATAGAGATTAGGATTGTATGGACTCTTGAATCCATGAATCCATGTTGAATGAGGATCCTCATCAATTTTAATATATCATCCCCTAGGATGACTGACCATCTTTAAACCAATGATATAGTTATTTTATGGACTCTCGTTGAATCCATGTTGAATGAAGTCCTCATCAAGTTTACATACCTTTTCCTCTTTACCTAGTATGAAAAAGCCTTGGATTTTATGAGTCATGTAAACTTAATCCTAGTATGTAAATTGCCATTAACAAAGGAACTTTTCACATCCATTTGGTCTATTTTCCAACCAAATTGTGTAGCTAGAGAAAAGATTAACCTGAACATTTTTATCTTAGATGTGGGAGAAAAAGTCTCCTCATAATAAATGCCTTCTTTTTTAGCATATCCCTTAGCAACTAGTCTAGCCTTGTGTTTATCAAATTTTTGTCTTCTTTGTACTTCGTTTTGAAGATCCATCTGCATCCAATTGGCTTTTTCCTGGTGGAAGATTTGTAAGTTGCCATGTATTATTTTTCATAAGTGACTTATATTCTACATCCATAGCATCTTTCCAAGGTTTAGACTGTAGGGCTTCTGAAACTATGGATGGCTCAATAGTTTCAACAACTTTACCCATTAAGGCCAAATTGACCTCATTTTGAGCCATACTACGAGTCTTCATTCTAGTGGTAGATGTGTCAGGGGAACTATCCAATTTTGCATCTCTCATCATACTTGTATACCATTTAGGCATACTTTTAGTGGTTCCTATGGGAGGTTGAATTTCACCATCTTCTCATCATCACTATCATTATCAAAGTGATTACCATCCTTTGTTTTCATTGTAGGGATTATTTTTTCATCATGTGAGTGTATGAAAGGAGCATCTTCTTCTTTCTTCTCAAATAACTTTACATCTCGACTAGTGTATACCCTCTTTGTTTTGGATCCATAAGTTTGTAGCCAAGTGCTTCATCACTATATCTCAAGAAAATAAGTTTTTATTATTTCATATCAAGCTTAGTCCTTTGTTTCTTAGGAATGTGCATACTCACTTTACATCCAAAAATCTAACGTATGAAATAGATGGCTTATTCCCTAACCATGCTTCATGTGGTGTTACTCCATCAAGAGCTACAGTGGGAACTTTGTTTAGTAAATAAACTGTCATTTTAGCTTCTTGACCCAAAATTTTTGGATAAACTACATCATCAATCATACATCACACCATATCCATGATAGTACGATTTAACCTTTCAAAAAAACCATTTAGTTGTGGTGTGTGAGGAGGATCCATTTGACGATGAATGTCATATGTTTCCAAAATCATTGAACTCATTGTTGGTATATTAATCCCCTCGATCTGAGCAGAGTGTTTTGATTTTCCTACCAAACTCTGTTTCAACAAAGGCTTTGAACTTCTTGAAAGTTTCAAAATCTTGGTATTTTTTACGAAGACATTATATCCACATTTTCCTTTAAAAATCATTAATAAAGAGCATGAAATATTGAAACCCATAGTGGCTAGGTCTCATTGGTCCACACAGATCGGTATGCACCAAGTCAATTTTTGTCTTAGCTCAAAATGTACTATTTTTTAATGGTGCTCTATGTTGTTTTCCTACCAAAAATGTTGAGATTTATATGTACCCTTTTTAGAGTTGGAAAACCCCTAACCATGTCGTATTGACGAAGTGTGTCAAGATAGCTAAAATTCACATGTCCAAGTCTTTGATGCCATAGTTGAGTGATGATGTATCCTTGGATATAATTGCTTGATCATTTTGTTGAACAAAATCCAACTGAAACATTTTACCCACATTTTAAGCTTTTGCAATTTTTGAGCTTGGTGACTTATCTTGAACTATGCACAACCGCCTTTTGAGTCAATTTTGATATTTGATCTAATAATTGATTATGATTTTTTAAACCAAGGACATATAGAACATCTGTAATTTTGCAATTTTTTTCCCGAATGGAAGTGAAATGGAATCAATGACTTCAATGGTGTATGATGTATCATCACCCAAAGAGACATATTTTTGTGGGTGTTTTACTCATTGTGAAGAATCAATATTTCTTTCTTGTCATGTGTCGAGTTACACCTGAGTCGACATACCAAATTTGATTTGTAGAATTGGATACATAATTTAATTGTGAAGAATATAGGAACTCGTCATCATCAAATGTATCTTCCTATTTGGTTACATTTCCTTCTTGATTTGGTTTCTTCTTCCACTTTTGATTATTTTGTCCCCGATTATTTTGTCATTGGCCTGATTTTATTTGTTGGTTATCAATATTTTTTCCACTTGACGATCCTTATTGGAATGTGTTGTACCAAATATTATTTAGCTCATCTCCTTTTTGACCACAAATAGGACACTTTTTTGGTCCTTTTGTCCTTGTTGATTGTTACCTTGCTTTAGAGGTTTTTACTAGACTTAGTCTGTTTCTTGCCCTTTTGATTAGAAGCAAGTGCATGCTCTTCAGTTTCACTAGTTAAGTGAATAAATTCTTCTTGTTGTAGCATATTCACTAACTGTTCAAAATTTGTTGTTTGACCAGTTATGTTTAATGTGGTCACAATAATCCTTTAAGAAGGAGGAAGATCTCTCAACACTATAGGAATGAGTGATGTGTCGTTACTTTTTCTTCCAAAACCTAAAGTGATGCACACAAAGTTTACTACTCTTCTCAAAAACATTTAAACTTTCTCAGTTGGTTGCATTTTCAAGTTCAATAGTTTACTTTGGAGATGAAGTATTTTGTTCTTATTTTTGGACTCATATATTGTTTTCAACTTGTCTCAAGATTCTTTTGTTGTTGTGGCCTCACGAATATGAGGTTGTACCTCATCTGAAACACTAAACAATATTATTAACTTTGCTTTTTGATTTGCACGATCAAAGGTAGCTTGTTGTGTAACATCTTTTTCAGATCTTGTTAATGTACAAGAAACAATGGACCATAGATTTTCAAAATCAAGTTGTGCGCAAAAAATTTTTCCCATGTTGGGTAATTATCATAACATAAAAGTTGAGAATTTGGAAAAATAATTTTGGTGTCATAATTATGGCCATTGTGAAGACTGATAAATAGTAGAAAAAATTGAACACTTTTCCCCCTTAAAGCATGCACACCCCCAAAAAAAAAAAAATTATTTATTTTGGGCATGCTTTTTCAGTCATTTACAATATTTGGCACTATTGGCCCTGTTACAAATTTGGCTTTGTGGCCGATTTGCAAAAATAAAATGGCTCTCTTGGCTGATTTTTAAAAAAATTAAAATTTTGGACTCTTTGGCCTCTTTTCAAGTACAAACAACCTCTAATTTTTGTAATTTTTACAATAAAAATCTTATTAAAAACTAGACCAAGGCGTAGAGCTCAAAAAACCATACACTTTCAAAAAAAACAACACCTCAATCCAAGGTACTAGTTGAAAGTTATGACTTGTTTAAATTCTAATTTCAATATCTTTCTGGGCCCCTTTCCAAAAGTGGAAAAAAATTCTTATTGTCTCTATGATTTGCATGGTCTTCTCATGGATGGGTGTGCAAATGGAGGTCGATTTGCAAACAAGATCACTTGTTTTCTTCCTTTCGTTGTTGTTTATATTGTTTTAGCCGATGTTTCTATTGTTTTGGCCGTCTTTTCTTCTTCTCCCATTCGTGCAGGGTTAGACGCTTGGAGACGTCAATTTGGAGATTGATCCAATGCCACAACTCACTGACAAGGTCTAAGAAAACATAAATTAACAGAGGATAATGGGGTCTCTTATTTTAGAGACAAAAAAACCCAAAACAATTGCATATAAATTTTTCTTGAATGAAAAACAATATTTTTTAATTCAAGAAGTGAGATTCAAACTATAAATTCAAAAAATCACTTCTGTTTGATTTTTGCGATAAAGATCGCTTTTACTCGCTATTGGTGTTTAGAGTAGAGGTAGGGGTTGTGTGAAGAGGATGGGGAAACTCTGGCTCCTCCTAGCTCAAGCTTCTTATTCCTCCTCCCTCAAACTTCCTACACTCCCTAACACTCACAGGTTTAGGCTCTTCCAGCTCTGATACCAAATCTTGACAATGAAATAAATATTGACAATTATGAATACTTGAAAAGAATATTTGACATAGAAGCTTTACACAGAAACAAGACGATGCTTGTGTATTTTATTAATATCAAAATCAAGCATTACAATCAAAAGAGAGAGTTGCAATATTTATAGATATTAGACAGCTTCTATCTCTTCCACAATATATGGAACAATATCAACTAAACTAAGAAAATATGTAAGAATAGCTTATTGCCCCTACAAGAATGCATCCAAGAATAATAAACTAAGAAAATAACATCATCCTCAAAAATAGGAATGAGACAAGATAGGTGACAACCCATTATTAACTAAGCTAACTAAAGTAATTAAAAATATTACTTTATTACAATATCACTTTAACTCACATGGTGAATTAAGTGTTAGTTTATTTCTAACATAAAAATAACTAGGAATTCAAGTTAAAGATGAGAATAAAGATGCATTTATCATTCATTCTAAAGATAATCAAGTACGCCAAAAGAAAATAATCGATAAAGGGTATTATTCCATGCCTTAATATGATAATCCTTCACAAAATCCTAGGTAAGTTCATTCCAAAGAACAATGAAAGCTCCAACTCCCAATATTATTTCATCCCAATAACCTGAGCTCATCTCACCAAAAGAAATCGGGGACACATGCCCAACTCCCAAAACTTCATATTTTATAAAATTTTAAATATAAGTGAAACATCAAATATTTGTGATGTATATCCCTATACATGCATAGTTTCGTAATACCCATGCCATCTATTTTTAGCTTAAAATCTCTGGGATTAGAAAACTGAAAATAACATGCGTAGACCCAAGAGATCCTTGAACCATTATCAAAGAAGTGGATTTGAGGAGGAAAGAACTCTACATTGGGAACAATTAGCGAAAAATATAATCTGACCCTCCTTGGTAGTATCTTCTTGGAGAAACTTCACTTCTATCAAGAAATCCCCCTCTCATTAATTCATCTAATTCTTTGGTGTTATGTAGTGGCCTTTTTCCTTAAAATATGCCATCACATTCTCTAAATTCGCAGTAGTACCTAATCAGCCAAGATATAAAATTAACCATTTTAACCCCTTATCTCTTGCACTTTTTGAAAAGAAACCGAGTGGAAAATACTATTTGTATGGTCATCGATCAATCAACAATTCCAATAATTTACACAATTTATATAAATCCGGTATGGTCAAAAACTATGAGTAGATCGATGATAAATTCAAAGATACATGTTCGAGGACCATATGGTATATCTTGTAAATAACTGCAGTTTTATTTATATGTAGACACCTAAAATCGATATTTATGCCCTCATTTGCTTGTGTGTGAATATTTTAATTTAATAATCATCCTTGTCAATCAAATGCCCATCAATCCTTATTAATTATTTAAGCTACATTAATTAATCAATCATCTAATACTTTACATGCCTATCCCATCCACATTAAGAATATTAATTAATTAATCCCCTTATCCATTTCCCCAACCAACTGTTATTTAGGATGTTTTATCTTACATACAAATCACCTTGCTTTTCTAGCTTTCATCACATATATTTTTATGCCCTAACTACCTTGGATTAATTCAAAAGTCATCTAATCCCACCAACATGTTTTAAAGCACTTTCCCAAGCATTAAAAGCATCCAAATCCCACCTTAAATCAAAAACAAATCCCAAGAGGGAAACTTTCCCGTGATCGATGCCGACCCTATGTGATCGTCATTTAACTTCTTTAAAGCAATATTTTTCTTTCCATTTGAAGGATCGGATGTAATCAATCACATAGGAAATCAAGCTATCGGATAGCAACCAGATATTCTTCGTGACTTTCGAGCTTCTGCTGCAACATATATAGTCATCCTATCCATCATCAAGTTCCATTTGCATCACTCAAAAGATTTCTTTATGATCTTCCATTGATCTAATCACCTTCTATTGCTTTTATTGTATGTATGCTTATTTCTAATCTTTTATAGGTACAAAATGCATCTACGGCATCTACCCATCACTCAACAACCTTACTGACTTAGTCTTCGACCTATAGGTTTCCATATTTATCCAATTCTACTTGGCCCCATATAACTTCTAGCTAATTCATTTCCAACCGTACTGGTCACCACCAACCTGCCTGTCGGTACCATAATTTCTATTTCATGACATTGTGTCTTCCCTCTTGTTATCTTACCATCATTTTCATCCCATCTACTCTCTGTTTTTATCCCTCTAAGCACTTTATCAGAAATAGACTCCCTTCTACCATCTTTCTGTCAATATTTCTAGTTTGTATCCGTCTAGGATATTTTTTAGAGTAGATTCCAACATACTCGGTCCTCCACAACTTGCGAGATCAACTCCGGAACTTGCAAGACTTGCATATTTGATCTCACTCAAGATCTTCCCTCCTCAATCGTTGTGGACCTACACTGCATGATTCTGGGTCGATGCCGACCAGGACTAGGTTAACTTTTATTTACAATTTAGTCAATCAAATTAGTCTTGAATCAATCTTAATCCTTCCAAATTTAGTAATTTTCAGTTTTTACATGTTATTTAAAGTTCTTGATCTATTTCTATCTTTCTAAACACAAGTGTTGACATCCACCAAGGAAGCTAAAAAATTATTGGATCCAACATTATCTAGACAACCCCACATACATCTATGTAATCCAATCCATTTGATTTTACAAATCTTATTGCGTGACAATCCATCATTCAATGCATATATCAAGCATCAAGCATCCGAGGTAACATAAACCCTCTATTATTCAGAGTTAGTTATTTTTGCTACTAGCTATTGCATTCATTTACATTAAGAATGATAAATTTGGATCGAAATTTTTGGCATGCCTAGTGGGAACACCCTTTAGGTGGTTTCTTTCTTTTTATATCTTAATTTTCCTTGTTTTACGCTAACACTATAGTGGGAGGTCTTACTTCCTCGGTTCATCGCTTGGATCACTCATCACTTGAGAACTACGGATAAATAGGAAAAGAATTATCGAGGTATTATTCTTTTTCACTTTTTACTCTTTTTACATTATACTTTCTTATCCCTATTTGTGTTCTCATCTAACGTCACATTTCATTTTGGGTTTAAAATAACCTTTCTTTTGCATCCTACTTACTTAGTGAGCTTAAATAAGAGATCAATATTCTCGCATCACACGTCTTATTACACATAGCCTATGACTTCACAAATCAATTAACACATCGAAATATTCCTTTCACCTAGTTCACTGATTGGGATTTGATCACCCAATAGGAAACTGTTTTAGACATTTCCCTGCCACAACTTACCTGAGACCAAACATAGTTTTCCATCTCCTAGGTCCATTCATATCCATCCTCTTCACACTTTCTTAAATCAGAACATATAAAGGAATTATCTAATTTCTTACTTGTTTAAAAATGGAACCAAACTTTTCCTCGAGCAGTTCTCAACAATCCTCTGTGACCCCATTTAGACCATCAATTGCTCCTAGGGTTTTTTCTAGCCCTATCTATGACTTTATTCATCATAGACTTCACGTATCTTGACCATATCAATCTGTGGAATGTGCTTCAACTTAATTTCATTTATCTCCATCACCTTATACTCCATTACCTTATATCTCATCACCTTTTTCCCCATCACCCTTATCCACCCATGTTTCACCTTTACCATATTTATCACTTTGTCACCCTTATCCTCACTTGTTTCTCCTTTACCATCTTTATCCCCATTACCTTGTTCCATTCATGTGTCACCTTCCATTATCATACCCACATATCTTATGGATATTCCTCATGAGAACCCCATCCATGATTTCCTTCTATGTAGGTATCAGTCAGTAGATCCTACTCCATCTTATGACATCTCTCCTCCCATCTCACCAAGGGATACCCCTGATGAGCCTGCCATATTAGACCTCCCCATTCTTGCACCATCTCTATCATCTCATTTTGATCCCACTCATCACCATAATCCTACATCCTCCCAAGCTACCCCATCACATGACATCTTTAGACAACCATTTCCCAATCCCCCGCCATCGAGTTCATCTACTACATCACATCAAATTAACCCCTTCTCAATCAACACCATACATCAGACACCTCTTTCCACATTAGTATCACCCATCACCTCATCTACTTCCATCCTAAATATTGTGCCCATGGCTCCTTATAACATTATTCCTACATACATCATATCTACTGATTACCTTTCCTACCTCCATTACCTCTACCACTTCTCTTATAACCACATTCAATCCTACTATTATCACATCTCGCATGAGCCTTAGTCACACCTGCCTCTATATCTGCACTTGTCACCACATTTACATTGACATCCTTATCACACATTTCTTTTCCTATGCCTACATCATCTGACATTGTATCTAATCCACTATCTCTACCACATATCTCCTTGATCATGACCTCCTCACTTATCTCATCCACACCTAGTGTCTCGACACATGTTATTCCCACATCCTCATCTACATATGTCACATCTTCCCAATCCACCTATATTCCACTGAAACACCTGAAATACACATGGTTAGCACTCATCCTTCTTTGAGCATTAACCATCCACCATCTACACCATCTCATATATAAATCATCAACCGCATTTTCCAAACACCCTTCATTTTCTTCACAACTACTCTTATTGTTGATTCTACACCTAAACCTACTCAATCCAATGCATCATGAGATCTTGTTCCCTCATTCACATGTCTTCCACCCATGCCTCTTGTGCTATGTTTGGATTCCATACTTGGTTCCTCTTTCTTTGGTTTTCCCACACCTACCACATCAACTATCGTGACCACATCCCCATTATCTCCTTCTTCCTATACGCCATCGACATCATTTGAACAATGTTGGAAATCACTTTAGCTTGCAATAGCTATATGTCACCCTCTTATCTCCTCCACACAACAAGACATTCCCATTTCTATCCAATATTTATCTTCATTAGAGTCCTTCATGTAGAAGTTTGTTGGTTGGATATTTTGTCAATCCAAAATATGAGGTTCAACCACAGTATATGGGATTAAATCCCTCCTCAAAGACAGGTGAGGCTGCCTGCTTATTACTAATCTAAAACACAAGCAAAAACAATATATACAGTATTCACACTAATCTAACCATTGGGGTTGGGATAAAATCCCGAAATCCACATCCACACGATTCAAAGGTATTGCTTTCGTAAATGAACTGGGTCGGAAACTATTACAATGAAAGAAGAACAATGGAAAGGAAATGAGAGAAACGTATTTTCTTTCGAGTAAACACAGAGCACGAAATAATCATACGGGATTTAGATCATAAATATAATGTCTGAAATGATTAGAAACACTAAGATGCTACACAAAGAATAGCTTAAGATCATGAACGTAAGAACAATGTCTTAAGAAAGATATATCCCACAACACAAAGTTTGCGAAATAATATCAACTCCTATTCTTCAAAATGATTAAAAGAAAACACAAAGTTTTTCTTCTTTCCAATAGCTCTGAATATTCCAAAAATCTCGACCCTTTGGAATGCATAAGCATCCCTTATTTATAATAAAAGGAATCGAGAGAAAATAGGATAAATCCTAGAAAATAGTGTTCTTTAAAAAGAGTTCTATTTTGCTTGACTCTCGCCACAGAGACCAAGTCAAAATTTGCTTCCTATGTGACGAAATAGAAATGAAAAAGACATGTCGATTTCAAGATTGAAATGACATGAAACATCAAGACTTAATCTGAATCATCATCTTTCGCTCCTTCATCTTTCTCTTCCTCCAGCTGACTGTTTGTTCCAAAATTCTTGGAACTTTCGAATTATGCCTTGCATTTCGTTTTCATCAGGCGCAGTGGAATGATCATTCAAAATTTTGTAGGTTTCATGGGTATCACTAGCATTTCGGGAAGCTTTTTCAATCTTTTGCTGAGCCTTCTCAAGGCCTCCAAAGAATGTTCAATTCTTACAAACCGATCAATGATCTCAATACCAAATCCGTGCGTTGGTTCATGCTGAACAGACTCTTGGACTTGTTTGAAAAGATCATCAGCTGATAGGATACCTGAGTTTCCAACTGACACCTTTGGACAAATCTTCAGCAACTCTTCTTCCAGATCACTTTTGCCATCAATCAATTTATCCCTTGATTCTCTCAACTTACCGCAGGCTTCGTTAAGAATCTTTAGCTCTGAACCTGATGGCTTTGGTCAGCTGGAAATGCTTATCCGTATGTGGGATGATGCCTTCTTCTACCAAGAGTTGTGATGGTATTTGCTTTAATACCTGGAGAGCTTCAAAAGTCAAATCAAGATGTCCAATTTCTTGAGAGAAATCATCGTCCATCTTCTCTCCATCACTCTGAATGTTCCCCAAAGATTGATAGACTTCCACGACGTCTTGAATCACTTCCTTCCCCTGTTGGAGCAGCCTTTGGATCCATTCATCGACCACCCTTCCTTTTTTATTAATCTTCTCAATCGTAGGCACTGATGAGAAATCGAATCGCAGGACGAAGAAGATGGTATGGATTCGAGGGGTTTTGAGAGATTAAGCAAAACCTCGGCTTTTTTAAGCTCATCTCGATGTCTTTTGTTTCTTTCAACTTCTGGCACAACAGCATGTTTGTGGCATCCCGCGCATCTTGTTGTGCTCCTTCTGCTATCACTCTTCCTAGAGCCACCCTGGTTATCTGATAATCAGAGGCTGTTACGTCCTCTTTAGTTTTGTCAGTCACGGGAGTGGCGATCTCTGCGAACTTATGCCCTGAAGCGTCCACCAAAACCCTTGAAACTGTTTTGGGTTTCTTGGCTGATTTGGCAGTAGGAGCCTTGAGTGAGCTAAAATCAAAGGCCGGTATGGGTACAATCACCTTCCTCTTCCTCAGAGTTTTCTCGAGTAGCCATTGCGGCGTATCAGAGGGAGTTGCCACTGTTGTAGAAGCTGGTATCATACTCTCAAGGGGAGAAGGTTCTACTAGTGGAGGGGGAATAGTTACCAATGTGGTAGTAGATCCAATAAAAAGAGGCACAGGAGGGGGCGTGTTGGTGATTACTTGGGTCCCAGCAGAGAGGGGTGAGAGTCCAGAGAAGATACTGGCCATGATTGAAGAAGTTGATGGAGAATGAGGAGGTAGGAGTGGTTGTGAGGGGGGAGGTGCAGATTCAGACTCCAAAGCCTGGGATGCAAGAGATAAGGTCTCTTCAGTTGGGAAATCAACAAATGATGAAACCAGAGGCTGGCTTCCTTCTTCTTCCAAAGTAATTTCTCCTATTTCTGGTGGTGTTGGTGATTCTGGCACATCCACCGTTTCAACTAGAGAAATAATTGAAGAGATTTCTCTTTCTTTTCTCTTTTTGACAAACTTGACCTTTATAGGCCCCTTAGAAGATTTTTTGTCCTTTCCCTTCTTGGAGGGCCCCGCCTCTGAAGCAGCCAACTTTGAAAACTTATCATCTTTAAAACTCATTCCCAAGAGGAGAGCCATGCTTTGGTGCGTGCAAGAATCAGAGCTGATCTATCTGTAATGGAGGCTTTTTCACTGATCGACCAATCAATAGGTGGGAAAACATATTGATCTTCATTCAGTCCATCATAAGAGGGATCCAGAACACTTTCATTGTCGCTAGTACCTTCTGGTAAGTTAGCGAGCTCAAGTGTTTGAATCTCAGCAAGTGTCAATCTGCTATGATCCTTTCTACGAATAGCAACCTCATCACGTAGATCAATCCAGATGTCTTCTATGCTTGGTCTGTGTAGGTGCAGAGTTCCATACGCCCTGAGGACTCCTCGAATGTCAAACCCGTCTCAGGGCTTCATGTGCTTCTTCAACTTGTCCTGAAGCTCATGGACAACATTCTTAGCTTTCACCACTGTCGAACAAGTGTATCTTCCAATAGAAATTGGGAAAGATACAGCAGCCTTATGTTTACTTTGTTGGAACTTGTGGAAATCCAACAATTGCCTAACCAATTCCATCAAGATCAGTTTGTCCCCTGGATATCGGGGCAGACGGAAAGGATCCCCTGGGTACATGACTACCCGTAGATATGTGAACTTCTTGAACTGCAAGAAGACACAACCCCACTTTGAAACCTCAGCCCATGCTTCATCAGATACTCTTGTTTTCCTCAGTTCAGGATTTAACCTGCAGATGTTTTCATAAAAGAAGGCATCATTCACCCTTCTGAATTGGTCTTGAGACCCTTTTCTTGTCAGCTGAGGAAAATATTGATAGACATGGTCCACCGTCTTGTTTCCCTTGGTATCCAACCCGGGATAGTTCCTCATACCAGCCGCTGCATAGGTAACATATGAGGACATATAAAACCTTCCCGTAGACAAGACTGTTGTCATTTGGGAATCTATCTCATTACTAATGAGAGTGCCCCAATCAATCCCTTGTTGATTCTTCTTGATGGTGATCATGAATTGATACATCCACCCTTGGAAAACATTTGATTCGGGTAAACCAAAAACCCGACTCAACAAAGTGATGATGTCATTGATTTCCTGAATGAAATCACTTCTGGGGACAAGTCTCGGGAATCTGGAAATAGCCGGTTTGGCTTTGATCAGGAACTTCTTATTTACATGCTTGATACAATCTTCCTGATCGTTATCCCAAGCTTTCTGAGCTGACTTGATATCTAACTCTCCATATTCTTCAAAATTGGGCAGCTTGAGGAGGTCATCAAAGTAACCTCCGTCCAACTTGATCACAACTTCTCCCGCCTGGTTTCTCACAGAACGAGAAGCAGAGTCATAACTCGAAGCGCAGGCTAAGATGAATTTAGGGCACTGAGCGGACATAGGGAAACCCGCTGCAAGAGGTAAACCACTATCGGCTATCGATTTCATCCATGGAGTTTGGGAGGAGCTCTTTACCCTACTCCAGAAATCCTCCATATCTATATTTCCGAGCTCTATATCTCGGATGTCATAATTGCAATCGATATAGGATGGAGACTCCACCTTTCTGAACTTGTATTTCATCCTTCCTGACTTTTCAGTCTTTTCTTGTGATGGACCAGGGTCGACATGAGGGATTTCGAAGGAGGAGAGTTTCAGAGATCAGGAGATGTTGCACACTGTGAAAACCCCGACCCACTGAAGATGTCGGAAGGGTGGAAAGGCCCGACACACTGAGGAGGATGTCGGGGAGTCCAGAAAACCCGACACACTGAGGATGTCGGAGACTTGAGAAAACCCGGCACTTTGAAAATGTCGGAGACTTGAGAAAACCCGGCACTTTGAAGATGTCGGAGATTTTGGAAAGCCCGACACGTCAAATTTTCTGATATACTACGGGTTTTTGATACTGCACAACACCCTGCGAAACCCGAGAAAAGGGAATAGGGTTTTTGTTGATTTTAAAACATGCAAGTTCTTTCTTCATCATTTATATCCCAAACATATTTTAATCACAACAACATTCCGGGAAATAACACGAAGTGATAATTCCAAAGAGATGAACCCTAAAACATAAACCCGGTTTAGAAAACAACCCCAAAAGGAAAAAGATAAAAACCCCACAAACCTGGTAAGAAAATGGGAAGAATTCCATACATAATTAATTCACAAAAACCAAGAACAAAGAATGAAGAGAAAAATACCTTCAACCAGGGCAAGGAAAGATCAAAAATGATTAACGCAATCGGGCACAGGCGAGTTTCGGGTTTCGAGGTTGGAGAAGCATGCGCGAAAATCCACGAGGTAAAAATACGTCTGGTAAAAATGACGTGGAAATCCGCATATATATATGAAAATTTACAATTAATACACTTCAGCTGGCACATGCCAACCCACCCGAAAACTCGGCATTAATGCCATGTCAGCATGCTCAGGAGATCCGAAAACCCGACACAAAGGTGTTGTGAGCAATTTGGGTTTCGGGTTGCGGGAAACAATCAACATGAAGCATGATGCTTAGATGCTTCAAAGTTCTGAAAACCCGACACAAAGGACTTAGGTAATTCAGGTTTCGGGTTACGGGAAATAATCAACATGAAGCATGATGCTTAGATGCTTCAAAGTTCCGAAAACCCGACACAAAGGACTTAGGCAATTCGGGTTTTGGGTTGCGGGAAACAATCGACATAAAGCATGATGCTTAGACGAAGGCATGCTCCGATGTTTGGAAGGTCCGCAAACCTAACTCACCTTAGTCGATGTGGGTTTCGGGTTTCGGGGAACACAAGACACGAAACATCTAAAACACATGTTGTCCTGTCGGTGAAACCCGAAAACCCGATTATCTCTCATAAGGCAATTTTGCAAAACCAGACTTTTAAAAAATTCGTAGGGTTATCTGATAGTTTTGGCGTAAACTCAAAAATTGAGATAATAGCTGGCTCCAGTTGGGGACTTTCTTTGTGATATCAAAGGAAGAGAACTCAGAATCTCTGGTTTTATCCATTGGGCTATGGAGTCAGAAAAGAAGAAAACCGAAAAACAAAACAAACAAACAAAGAAGACTAAAAGCAAACACACGACATAAAATAAAGTATATACAATGCAAGAGAGTGTCTTGCATTAATGATGGAACAACTTCAGATGTTGACCAGCTGAAAGGCAAAGGGAGTAATTCTCCATCAAGGTATGATAGATGGAAACTATTTTCACCACTCAGCTGATGAATCTTAAAAGGTCCTTTCCACAAGGAGTCAAACTTTCCGTGCATTCCTTTCTGCTCCCTTCTTTTATCCCAAAGCAACACCAGGTCTCCAATTTGGAAATGACGTTGCCTTGACTTCTTGTCAAAAAATTTCTTTACTTTGCTCTGATGGTCTGCAATGCGATCAACCACTTTGCTTCGTTCTTCTTCTAGCCTGGCTAGGTACATAACCCTCTTCTCAATAGAATTTTGAAAAGCCGCATCTTCGACTGCTTTTGCCAACTGTAAGGCTGGCAATTCTACTGAGATAGGAATCTCAGCATCAATCCCGTACAGCACTTGGAAAGGAGACATTCCTATAGCTCGCTTTGGGGTAATCCGATCAGCCCACAACGCGTCATACAATGCTTTGTGCCATGTCCTCTGGTTTTCATCTACTAGTTTTCTAATTATGGTAACCAGGTTCTTGTTGCTGGACTCAGCTTGCCCATTGCCTTGGGGATAATAATCAGATGAGTGAGCCAAAGTGATGCCGAATCCATAGAAAAATTCTATCATCTCATGTGACGAGAAATTAGAGGCATTATCAGCTACAATCTTGTGAGGCACACCGAATCTGACAATTATATTTTCTTTAAGGAACTTGCAAACAGCTTCAGAGGTTGCTTGCTTGATTGGTGCGGCTTCCACCCACTTGGTAAAATAGCTATGTAGTAGATCGGCCACGTAATTATGTCTGGCACTGGAGGCAGGATTCAATGTTCTAATGAAGTCAATTCCCCACTGGCGAAAAGGTTCTTCGATCACTACGGGCTTCAGGGGAAGAGCTGCTAACTTGGGACGACCAACGAAATGTTGACAAGCTTCACACTTGGACACCCACTCTGCTGAATCCTGAAAGAGAGTAGGCCAATAGTACCTAGCCCGTAGGATCTTATAAGCTATTACAGAGGATGAAAAATGTCCTCCGCATGCTAGGCTATGGAAGGACTCTAACAACTTTAACTGTTGTGATTTATCAACACAACGCAGGAAAACACCATCAATACCTTTCTTGTATATTCCGTTATCCCACAAGAGGTATCTTGCAGATCTCAACTTGACTGTCCTCTTCTCCTTTTGGCTTAAATGTGGGGGAATTCACCATAAGTTAGAAAGAAAGCAATATCCATGTACCATTCATCAGTTGTACTCACGAAAAGCACCATGGGCAACTCTGAAGAAGTATCTTGAGTCTTTTCACATTCTGCTTCAGCATGATTTTCTGCAATCAATTGGCATAGGCCCCTTCCTCATACCAACTTGGTAGGTCTGATGTCCAAGTCGTACTCCTAAACTTTAGCTATCCAAGTACCTCGTTGACTCCCCAGCTCTTGTTGAGTCAAAATGGATTTAACGGCAGTGTCGGGAACGAGAACGAGGGTATGGGAATTCAGCACATAGTACCTGAAATGTTTCACCACTCGTACCACTGCATAAGCATGCTTTTCAATTTGTGACATCTTTAACTCATGTTCCTTCAATGGGCAGCTCATAAACGCGATGGGAGCTTCAATGCCCTCCCCGTTCTCCTGCATCAAGATGGCTGACACTGTGTGAGTAGAGGCGTAGCTGTACATGATGAAATCTTTTTTGAAGTCCGGACATACTAGGATAGGAGCACAAGCGACTGCCCTTTTGATTTCATCGAACGCAAGCTTCCCTTCAGTACTCCATCGAAATGGAATTTTTCCTTTCATCATCCCAAGGATATCCTTAGTTTTATCAGCAAAATCAGGTACGAACCTTCTTAGGAAATTAACCTTCCCAGAAGAATGAATGGACCCCAGTTTTACTTGTGGGTAAGGAAAGGCTTTGAATGGCTTTTACTCTCTCTGGGTCAATTTTGGTTCCTTCTTTAGTCACGATATGACCCAGCAGCTTTCCTTCGGTCACTCCAAACATGGACTTCTTGGGATTTAATGAAATCCCATGACGCCTGCATCTCAAAAGTACTTGCTCTAAATGATCATAATGATCACTCCATTTTTTAGAGAAAACGGTCAAATCATCTAAATATACCACTATGAATTTGCCCATCAGGTCTCTGAATGCCAAGTCCATAGCTCTCTGAAAGGTGGCTCCAGCGTTGATCAAGCCGAAAGGCATCCTCCTGTAAGCAAAGGTACCCCATGGGGTTGTGAAGGTCGTCTTGTGTTGATCCTCCGTAGTTACCTCAACTTGATTATATCCTGAAAATCCATCGAGCATGGATAGCATTTCTGATCCAGTAATAATTTGTAATACCTGATCCATGATAGGCAAGGGATAGTTGTCCTTTAGCGAAGACTGATTCAGGTTTCGGAAGTCAACACAAATTCGGATTTCACCATTCTTCTTCCTGACGGGAATGATGTTAGCAATCCAGGTGGAGTGATGGATTGGAAAAATAATTCTAGCATCTAACATCTTCTGGATTTCCGCAAGGATAGTTCCTGAGATCTTGGGATTGTAATGTCTTTGCTTTTGTCTGTACGGTTTCACATCAGGCTTCAAAGGGATATTGTGTTGTACGTCTTTGGGCTTGAAGGATTTTAAATCTGCATAAGACCAGGCTAACACATCCATGTATCTCTTCAGAAGTGAAGTGAATCTTGCTTTCTCTTCAGGGGAACAACATTTCCCAATATTCACCATCCGAGGTTGATCAGACAAACCTAGATTGATTTGATCTACTTCCGAGGAAGAAGCTCCTTCAACTTGTCTCTTGTTTTGAATAAAACGATCATGCTTGTCAAACAAACCCTCCAGAGAAACCAAACCTTTTGGTATCTTGTTGCCTTTAAGCTGGATAAACTCACCATCAACCTCTTGATATGGATCTAAGATAGTTTCACGGAAAGCTGATTCCGAACCTTCAAAGTACAACTCACTGAAATTGTCAGCCTTTTCCAGAAAAGCCAACACCTGTTGATCATCATTGAAAACTTGCCAGTGAGTCGCATTATCTGGGATACTGGGACTGGTACACAATCTCAATAGTGTACGTATCTTGCTTGAACTGAGGATGAGGAAGAAGGAGGGATGCAGACACGGCCAAAGAATCAGCCTTGTCATTATAATCTCTCAAAACTGCCTTAATAGAGAATGCATCAAAGCATTCTATACTATCCCAAACTTTGTTCCTGTAGTGTCTCAAGCGATCATTTTTTACCTGATAGATTCCCTTGACCTGGTTGATAATCAGCTCTACATCCCCCTATACTTTAAGGTTTTGAACTCCCTTCTATCTGGCCATTTCTAATCCTAGTAACAGAGCTTCATATTCAGCCGTGTTATTAGTATTATCAAACTACAATTTGTAAGCTGATGGGAAAATCTCAGAATTAGGAGATATAAGAACTACACCAGCGCCTGATCCGGTGGTTGAGCAGCTACCATCGAATTCGAGGGTCCAAATAGCATTAGGATCTTCTTCCTTGACATCTACAGTGGGTATCTCTAAAGTCATGAAATAATTTCCGAAGCTAGCATCTTCGAAAAGAATTTGAGCTTTAGGATCATCTGATTTAGTTACCAAATACCTCGCCTGAGGTTTAGGGTGAAGAACATGATGAACCCCATTGACTGGGATCTTGGCTTTGGTCCAATCCATATTAATCTCTCCTCCGACGTCCTTACAAAAACCTCTACCCAAGAGGATACCGTAAGCTGCAGGGATGTCAGCAACTAGAATGGTCATTTTCACTCTCTTTTCTGGGAAAGCAACAAATGTGAACTGTGCATCTTTGATTTGACCAATCAAAGGAACTTGTTTGGTTTCCATAGAGTAACACCGTCCATATGACTTAGTCAAAGTAAGCCCAAGGGCATGGGCTACTTTTGCGGGCATAACATTGTCGGAGGCCCCTGAGTCGATGATGCAATTGCTGAGTTTAAACCCATTTATAAGTAAAGACAAATAAAATGGTTCAATCTTTCCCGAAGAAGAAGTAGAGGTCAGATTGTTCTGAGATGGGGATTGAGTAGGATTTGGAAGGAGACCTTTTGAAGGTGGTGGAACAACCGCTTTACTTCTGATGAATTTGGCAAGTTTTTCAAACTGTTCAGGATTTGACTGAAGGTATTCTGCTTCTGACATTTGGATTTTGGTTCTTTTTGCATGATCGATAATGTCAAAAGTAGTATAAGAAGGGGTGATGGTAGGCTCAGTTCTAATCACATGAGCTTGAGCTGAGGCACTGATCTTAGGAGAAAGAGAATAAGGAGAAGTTGCCTTTTTGGTGACTTCTCTTTCAGTTTGTGCTGAAATAGGAGTACCTCTCTTAACTATGGCTATGGGAGGTTCCTTATTCTTCTCCTTAGTGTTTTCAAGAGGTTTTCTTGGATTCTGAGATTGGGATCGAGTGAAGACAGCAAATGACTGACCATCTGGTGCACATTCATCTTCATCGTATTCCAAATACCCAATGCTGGAGTCACCAGCCGAATCGTCATAAGACTCATCGGCATATCCTGAAGCTTCAAAAGCCTCCGGAGAATCTTGTTCTTCTGGTTCTTCCTCTTCTTCAACTATTTCTACTACCACATTAATAGGAGGAGCTTCAATTGCTAGCCTCGGTTGAGCAGGAGTTAATCACGGCCTATCCCTCGCAGGTGCACCATTGTTGTTATTGAAATTCCGTCTAGGGATATCCCGATATGGAACATTGCTCACCTGCTGAGACATTTTCTTTTTTAAAGTGATCAAATCATTAGCCATTTTTTGAAACATAGGATCAGTATTACCTTGGGAAGAACCTTGATTTTTAGCCTTGGGTACATCTTTCCTAATCCTTCCGGCCAAAATGAGATCATCCTCTATTTCAATGGCTGTTGACTGAGCGACCGCCAAATCTGGGATAACCGACCTTCTTAATAAAAAGCTCACATCAGGAGGCTGAGCATTAATGAAGAAGCATTTCTGATTTTCGGAGTCGGTACAGCTATTTCCGAGAATCTTTCGGATCAGCTTATTAAACTTTGCCACGAAGTCCCGCATGGGTTCATGAGATTCCTTCTTCATATGGGTAAGTTGTGCTAACAAAGCATGAGAATATTTGGCTGGTTTGAAACGTGCTTCGAATTTGGTCCTCATGGTAGCCCAGTTTGTGATGCATGCATTCAGGAGGTGATAAAACCATTCGGCTGCTGCACCATGCAATGTTTCAACAAAAAGTCGAACAGAAACATCTTCGTGAGCTACTCCAAGGATGCCGCACGCTACAAAGAAAGATGCAACGTGTTCATCAGGATGCTGCTTCCCATCCCCATTGAATTTGGGAATGTTTTTACGTGATCCATGTGGTAACTCGTGCAATGGTGGAGTTAAAGAAAGAGGACCAATAACTGTGCCCCAAGGCACAGGTTGTACTGCCATCCTTCTGAAAAGAGTGCGTATAGGGATCCGAGTATCAGACAAGAGTAGTGCATGACAAGTTGCAGATGCTTCCCGTTCCACGGGGATCTGGTTTCTCCGAACAGGCGAAGAACTTCTGGTTCGGTTAGAAACAATGTTGTTGGGGGACAGGCTGAAATTGTGCTGTTGTAGCAACTCAAAGAGTGGGTCAATTTCACCTTGGGCTCGGCGGGACCGAGTGAAGATCTTCCTGGCCAGCTTGAACTGGGAAAGAGACCTTGTTAAAAATAAGGCAAATACGGAGTCGCCAGACACCAAGAGGATAAGCTTTATACTATAAATCCATATTCCCCAGTGAGTCGCCAAAAATTGTTGGTTGGATATTTTGTCAATCCAAAATATGAGGTTCAACCACAGTATATGGGATTAAATCCCTCCTCAAAGACAGGTGAGGCTGCCTGCTTATTACTAATCTAAAACATAGAAAAAACAATATATACAGTATTCACACTAATCTAACCATTGGGGTTGGGATAAAATCCTGAAATCCACATCCACACGATTCAAAGGTATTGCTTTCGTAAATGAACTGGGTCGGAAACTATTACAATGAAAGAAGAACAATGGAAAGGAAATGAGAGAAACGTATTTTCTTTCGAGTAAACACAGAGCACAAAATAATCATATGGGCTTTAGATCATAAATATAATGTCTAAAATGATTAGAAACACTAAGATGCTACACAAAGAATAGCTTAAGATCATGAACGTAAGAACAATGTCTTAAGAAAGATATATCCCACAACACAAAGTTTGCGAAATAATATCAACTCCTATTCTTCAAAATGATTAAAAGAAAACACAAAGTTTTTCTTCTTTCCAATAGCTCCGAATATTCCAAAAATCTCGACCCTTTGGAATGCATAAGCATCCCTTATTTATAATAAAAGGAATCGAGAGAAAATAGGATAAATCCTAGAAAATAGTGTTCTTTAAAAAGAGTTCTATTTTGCTTGACTCTCACGTGAGGAGACCAAGTCAAAATTTTCTTCCTATGTGATGAAATAGAAATGAAAAAGACATGTCGATTTCAAGATTGAAATGACATGAAACATCAAGACTTAATCTGAATCATCATCTTTCGCTCCTTCATCTTTCTCTTCCTCCAGCTGAGCCTGTTTGTTCGAAATTCTTGGAACTTTTGAATTATGCCTTGCATTTCATTTTCATCAGGCGCAGTGGAATGATCATTCAAAATTTCACAGGTTTCATGGGTATCACTAGCACTGCCGGGAAGCTTTTTCAATCTTTTGCTGAGCCTTCTCAAGGCCTCCAAAGAATGTTCAATTCTTACAAACCGATCAATGATCTCAATACCAAATCCGTGCGTTGGTTCATGCTGAACAGACTCTTGGACTTGTTTGAAAAGATCATCAGCTGATAGGATACCTGAGTTTCCAACTGACACCTTTGGACAAATCTTCAGCAACTCTTCTTCCAGATCACTTTTTCCATCAATCAATTTATCCCTTGATTCTCTCAACTTACCATAGGCTTCGTTAAGAATCTTCAGCCTGAACTTGATGGCTTTGGTCAGCTGGAAATGCTTATCCGTATGTGGGATGATGCCTTCTTCTACCAAGAGTTGTGATGGTATTTGCTTTAATACCTGGAGAGCTTCAAAAGTCAAATCAAGATGTCCAATTTCTTGAGAGAAATCATCGTCCATCTTCTCTCCATCACTCTGAATGTTCCCCAAAGATTGATAGACTTTCACGATGTCTTGAATCACTTCCTTCCCCTGTTGGAGCAGCCTTTGGATCCATTCATCGACCACCCTTCCTTTTTTATTAATCTTCTCAATCGTAGGCACTGATGAGAAATCGAATCCGACAGGGACAGAAGAAGATGGTATGGATTCGAGGGGTTTTGAGAGCTTAAGCAAAACCTCGGTCAACTGCTCCACTTTTCCTTTAAGCTCATCTCTGTTGTCTTTTGTTTCTTTCAACTTCTGGCACAACACGTTTGTGGCATCCCGCGCATCTTGTTGTGCTCCTTCTGCTGTCACTCTTCCTAGAGCCACCCTGGTTATCTGATAATCAGAGGCTGTTACATTACGTCCTCTTTAGTTTTGTCAGTCGCGGGAGTGGTGATCTCTGTGAACTTATGCCCTGAAGCATCCACCAAAACCCTTGAAACTGTTTTGGGTTTCTTGGCCGATTTGGCAGTAGGAGCCTTGAGTGAGCTAAAATCAAAGGCCGGTATGGGTACAATCACCTTCCTCTTCCTCGAGTTTGCTCGAGTAGCCATTGCGGCGTATCGAGAGGAGTTGCCACTGTTGTAGAAGCTGGTATCATACTCTCAAGGGGATAAGGTTCTACTAGTGGAGGGGAATAGTTACCAATGTGGTAGTAGATCCAATAAAAAGAGGCACGGGAGGGGCGTGTTGGTGATTACTTGGGTCCTAAGAGAGAGGGTGAGAGTCGAGAGAAGATCATGGCCATGATTGAAGACGTTGATGGAGAATGAGGAGGTAGGAGTGGTTGTGAGGGGGAGGTGCGCATTCGGACTCCAAAGCACAGGATGCAAGAGATAAGGTCTCTCCAGGTTGGGCAATCAACAAATGATGAAACCAGAGGCTGGCTTCCTTCTTCTTCCAAAGTAATTTCTCCTATTTCTGGTGGTGTTGGTGATTCTGGCACATCCACCGTTTCAACTAGAGAAATAATTGAAGAGATTTCTCTTTCTTTTCTCTTTTTGACAAACTTGACCTTTATAGGCCCCTTAGAATATTTTTTGTCCTTTCCCTTCTTGGAGGGCCCCGCCTCTGAAGCAGCCAACTTTGAAAACTTATCATCTTTAAAACTCATTCCCCAAGAGGAGATCCATGCTTTGGTGCGTGCAAGAATCAGAGCTGATCTATCTGTAAGAGAGGCTTTTTCACTGATCGACCAATTAATAGGTTGGAAAACATATTGATCTTCATTCAGTCCATCATAAGAGGGATCCAGAACACTTTCATTATTGCTAGTACCTTCTGGTAAGTTAGCGAGCTCAAGTGTTTGAATCTCAGCAAGTGTCAATCTGCTATGATCCTTTCTACAAACAGAAACCTCATCACGTAGATCAATCCAGATGTCTTCTATGCTTGAGTCATGCGGGTGCGAGTTCCATATGCCCTGAGGACTCCTCGAATGTCAAACCCATCTCGGGGCTTCATGTGCTTCTTCAACTTGTCCTGAAGCTCATGGACAACATTCTTAGCTTTCACCACTGTCGAACAAGTGTATCTTCCAATAGAAATTGGGAAAGATACAACAGCC
Source organism: Taxus wallichiana var. yunnanensis (assembly GCA_018340775.1). NCBI lineage: Eukaryota > Viridiplantae > Streptophyta > Pinopsida > Cupressales > Taxaceae > Taxus > Taxus wallichiana. The sequence continues at coordinate 802,513,032 of CM031239.1, read as the reverse complement.
TTATGTTTACTTTGTTGGAACTTGTGGAAATCCAACAATTGCCTAACCAATTCCATCAAGATCAGTTTGTCCCCTGGATATCGGGGCAGATGGAAAGGATCCCCTAGGTACATGACTACCCAGTAGATATGTGAACTTCTTAAATTGCAAGAAGACACAACCCCACTTTGAAACCTCAGCCCATGCTTCATCAGATACTCTTGTTTTCCTCAGTTCAGGATTTAACCTGTAGATGTTTTCATAAAAGAAGGTGTCATTCACCCTTCTGAATTGGTCTTGAGACCCTTTCCTTGTCAGCTGAGGAAAATACTGATAGACATGGTCCACCGTCCTATTTCCCTTGGTATCCAACCCAGGATAGTTCCTCATACTGGCCGCTGCATAGGTAACATATGAGGACATATAAAACCTTCCCATAGACAAGACTGTTGTCATTTGGGAATCTATCTCATTACTAATGAGAGTGCCCCAATCAATCCCTTGTTGATTCTTCTTGATGGTGATCATGAATTGATACATCCACCCTTGGAAAACATTTGATTCGGGTAAACCAAAATCCCAACTCAACAAAGTGATGATGTCATTAATTTCCTAAATGAAATCACTTCTGGGGACAAGTCTCGGGAATGCTGAAATTAATTTGGTTTGGCTTTGATCAGGAACTTCTTATTTACATGCTTGATACAATCTTCCTGATCGTTATCCCAAGCTTTCTGAGCTGACTTGATATCTAACTCTCCATATTCTTCAAAATTGGGCAGCTTGAGGAGGTCATCAAAGTAACCTCCGTCCAACTTGATCACAACTTCTCCCACCTGGTTTCTCACAGAATGAGAAGCAGAGTCATAACTCGAAGCGCAGGCTAAGATGAATTCAGGGCACTGAGCGGACATAGGGAAACCCGCTGCAAGAGGTAAACCACTATCGGCTATCGATTTCATCCATGGAGTTTGGGAGGAGCTCTTTACCCTACTCTAGAAATCCTCCATATCTATATTTCTGAGCTCTGTATCTCGGATGTCATAATTGCAATCGATATAGGATGGAGACTCCACCTTTCTAAACTTGTATTTCATCCTTCCTGACTTTTCAGTCTTTTCTTGCGATGGACCAGGGTCAATGAGGGATTTCGAAGGATGTGATTTTCAGAGATCAGGAGATGTTGCACACTTTGAAAACCCGACCTCACCGAAGATGCTTAGGAAGGGTGGAAAGGCTCGACACACCTTGAAGAGGATATCGGGAGTCGAAAACCCGACACACTGAGGATGTCGGAGACTTGAGAAAACCTGGCACTTTGAAAATGTTGGAGACTTGAGAAAACCGGAACTTTGAAGATGTCAGAGATTTTGGAAAGCCCGACACATCAAATTTTCTGATATACTACGGGTTTTTGATACTGCACAACACCCTGCGAAACCCGAGAAAAGGGAATAGGGTTTTTGTTGATTTTAAAACATGCAAGTTCTTTCTTCATCATTTATATCCCAAACATATTTTAATCACAACAACATTTCGAGAAATAACATGAAGTGATAATTCCAAAGAGATGAACCCTAAAACATAAACCCGGTTTAGAAAACAACCCCAAAAGGAAAAAGATAAAAACCCCACAAACCTGGTAAGAAAATGGGAAGAATTCCATACATAATTAATTCACAAAAACCAAGAACAAAGAATGAAGAGAAAAATACCTTCAACTAGGGCAAGGAAAGATCAAAAATGATTAACGCAATCGGGCACAGGTGAGTTTCGGGTTTCGAGGTTGGAGAAGCATGCGCGAAAATCCACGAGGTAAAAATACGTCGATAAAAATGACGTGGAAATCTGCATATATATATGAAAATTTGCAATTAATACACTTCAGCTGGCACGTGCCAACCACCGACAACTCGGCATTAACGCCATGTCAGCATGCTCAGGAGATCCGAAAACCCGACACAAAGGTGTTGTGAGCAATTCGGGTTTCGGGTTGCGGAAACAATTGACATGAAGCATGATGCTTAGATGCTTCAAAGTTCTGAAAACCGACACAAAGGACTTAGGAAATTCGGGTTTCGGGTTACGGGAAACAATCGACATGAAGCATGATGCTTAGATGCTTCAAAGTTCGAAAACCCGACACAAAGGACTTAGGCAATTCGGGTTTCGGGTTGCGGGAAACAATCGACATAAAGCATGATGCTTAGATGAAGGCATGCTCCGATGTTCGGAAGGTCCACAAACCCGACTCGCCTTAGTCGATGTGGGTTTCGGGTTTCGGGGAACACAAGACACGAAACATCTAAAACACATGTTGTCCTGTCGGTGAAACCCGAAAACCCGATTATCTCTCATAAGGCAATTTTGCAAAACCGGCTTTTTTAAAAAAATCGTAGGGTTATCTGATAGTTTTGGCATAAACTCAAAAATTGAGATAACAAAGTTACTTCCATCATGCTATCAACGAGATCCCCAAGTAGATATTATCGACATCCTCGCTAAGGGTAATCATCAAAAATCCAAACCTAAAGACCTTGGCATGCTCCCGCGATGGTCCTTGAACGTCCTCACTAGAAAATTGACATCCCTCCTATTGGTATCCAAATTGATTCTCCTTGGAAACCAAGCAACATCACAGATTTATCAAGACACTGAGAGACAAACAGATCATATTATGAGTCGTTTTGTATGCGGGAGGATTTGTCGACTCTTTGTCACTCGGGCATCGGAGAAATGGATAGCACCTTCATTAAGGATTTGATCTATCCTCACTGCTTTAGGTCGTGCCTTTTGACCAGGGTGAGAGGACCCATTTTGTAACCTCTTTCGGTGAAGGAGAATGAAGATATCCTTCTTTGCACAAATTTGAAAGGGGACCCTAAGAAAATATGATCAATGCACCACAATTTAACTCTCATGAGTTGTCACTTCTAAAGAATGGTGATATTTCCTAAACAGGGTTAAAGGTTACTAGAGACATTATGGGATCCTGATTGCTTCTACATATTTTGGCAATAGAATTTATTCATTTGTGGACATACAGGGAAAACAGGGGTAGTTTAGGTAGGATTCATTATTTTTAATAATGTTTGGTGGGAGATTAAGCAGGATAAAGTTGATTATGCCAGATCTTTGAGAACCTTCACAACAATTGGAAAACTAAATGACATAAAGCTTCAAAATAGCTAAAATATTCCTTCAACTAGAAGGTGTGCATCAATGGAGGCCTAGATTTGCGGTTTCACACAATCTCCAATAATTTAACATGAAGAATCGAGATAAAGACTCAATTAAACACTAAAGACCCTGGTTCCTCACGCCTAAGATACACTCAAAGGCTTACAGAGACAATGTTTATCAACAAATGACACTAAAGTGATTTTAAATTGTTTATCTCATTACATGATGAAGTCTCTTCTTGAAATGAAATTGCAAATTCCTCTAAATTGACACGAGGATGAGATCTGTGTGATTGAGAGGGACTTTAACACAAGATTGCAATAGGAACAAGAAAAACTACTTGCAAACATTCTGAAATAAAGCAAACACAAATTTTCCCAAGATTGACACAGTTAATTTGAAGTTGATTAGATTCATCAGCAGGGGAAAGTTTCTTTGAAAAGTCTCGGATATTTGCAATGGTTGTACACTTGTAACCAACATAGCACCATCAAATCTAAAACACAAGAAATTAACAGGTTTCTCGGATTGGTCTCTCAGGAAGATGGGCTCTCTCAAATTTTCTCTTAAGAATTCAACCCCTGACCTTTTGCAAGAGTATTCTCATTGCATTTATACATTTCACTTGCTCACTCATCCCAAATTTTCCCCCAAAAGAAGAATATTCAAGGAACCTTTGCTTATTACCAATTTTCCTCAGAAAGCGATGTTTAACAAATTCATACCCAAAAGCTACCAGGTGGACAAATTATGAACTAATCACATTTCTCAGACCCTTGAATAATGATTGGGATGACATGCCAAAAATTTTGATATTCCTTCTAATCATTCTTATTCTGTCATGTGAGACATTCCCCATTTTAATCATTTTCCGCTAGCCCTGTATAATCTGGATCGACAGGGAATCCTTTTCACCCTCGTGGAACACCTTTTCCATCCCTTTGGGCCTATAACCTCCATCATTTCATCCTTTTCCATTCTTTCCTCTACAACTCTGCTCTGTGTCCATCTTCTCTGGTAATTCACATTTTTGCAAGTTCCCGAGCAATTCCAACTTCAAAATATCAACCTTAACAATCCTTGGACTCACAAATTTAAGCTTTAAATCCATTCAATTGCACTTTGTAGACAAAAATGACAAGGGGATTTATTAAAAAATGATGAAAAATAATGCATATTGGCATCTCCAGGAGTCTTGGAGAAAAAATGGCGGCAAAATTGGATGTAATGCATAACAACATTGATTCTTCCCCTTCTCAGCTTTAGATTAGAGTCGTCCACATGTTTCCTTAGTGCACAACTACAAAGGAGAAGTACAGAGGCAAGTTTCCAAACAAGCGCGGGCCTTCCACGTGCCCTAGGCCCAAGAAAATCACCTTTTGGCCTTTGAAAAGTATCAGTATAAAAAGGAGCCAAAAGAATCCCCCACTTGTCTTAATGGTGCACATTTGATATGGTGCCCAAAAGCGGAGACCCCAAACAAGCACGGGCTCACCACGTGTCTCGAGTCCATAGAGTTGTTGAAAAATCTTAAGGACTAGTGGAAGGTGCCATGTTTCTAGGGTCCGAGATAGTTTTCCTTGGCCGTTGAAAATTCCAAGAAAAGGCGTAGAGTGAGCGGAATCTTCCACGTGTCTCCATGACACTCTTTCAAAAATAAAATTAGGGCGTAGGTCCCTAAATAGGCGTAGGCCCTCCATGTTTCCAGGCCTTATAAAGTTGCTTGAAAAGTTTAAGTATAAAGAGGAGCCAATAGAAGCCTCCATGTGTCTCCCTAGCATAACTTTGAGATGGTTCCCAAAAGCGGAGACCCCTAAACAAGCACAAGCTCACCACGTGTCTCCTTGGCGCAATTGCTAAGGTAGGACCTAAAGGTGGATCCTCAAATGAGCGTGGCCCTCCACGTGTCCATGGTATGACAAAGTTGCACCAGCCGTATGAAAAAAATGTCTAAGTCTAGGTAAGTTGCAGAAACCTCCACGTGTCTCCTTGGTGCAACTCTAAAGGTCAAACCAAGAGGTGAACTTTTAGATGAGCGCAGGGCCTCCACATGGACAAAACTTGAGTTGAAGAAAGCCATAGAGTTTCAAAGTTGCCCCTGTGATCTGCATCCAATTAGAAAGGACCACATTTCCATAGATGTTGAGATATAAATTAACAGGGAAAACACACCCGTCAAACCATAAAATGTAGGGAAATCACCATTTGCGCCTAGAAATAAATCTTTCTTTAAGGACAAAGAATTTAGAAATGATATAAGGCCCAAATTTGATCCACCAAGTTGCATCCAATCAAAAAGGACCACATTTCCACATATATTGGGAGAAAAATTGACAAGGAAAACAAAATGTGACTATGGAAAATGAAAGGAAGGAAAAACCTAAATTTATGCCCAAGTTACAAATTCTTTCACATGGAAAGAGGAATAAAAACAAATTTTGGATTTAAAGTGATCCTCAACCAAAGGAAAGGACTGATCATGGAAACCAAATGAAGGATAGAGCTTTCATGCATCAATACGGGGAGATAGAAAATACGACATAGCCCGCAGATTGAAGAATTTCAAGGAAAACGGAAATATCAAATTGAGCACCAACATCGGCTCCGACTCGGGGATGGGCACTCCTGTGAGTGCCATAAGAATAAATAGCAGACCAAGTGCCAAAAATAAACCATTGGGCAATGGAGTCAAAGAACAAGCTTGCAGAGCAGAACAATAATAACCAACTCCCCTAAGGAAGAACTAAGAAACCAACAAAAAGCACCGCCAAGGACCGGGAAAAAACAAAACAAAAAACACAAAAGAAGAAAGAAACCAAAAGACTATACACTGTATAATGGTGTATACCTTGATTTTGAGAAATCAATCAAGGAAATGTTTCAAATGCCTGCCATTAACATGAAAGTCAAGTAATTCCCCATCTAATTCTTTTAAGAAGAAGTTATGTTCACCAATTCGAATGTCAATTGAATAAGGTCCCATCCAAAATGAATCAAACTTTCCATTTTTCCCTTATCCTCGTGTCTATTATCCCACAATAGCACAAGATCTCCCACACTAAAATCTCTTGGAGTCACCTTCTTATCAAACAACTTCTTCAATTTATCTCTGAATTTTACATGCCTCTGATGGGATGCCATTATTTCTTCATCTAACTCAACAATATGATTGATGCGAGCATCATAGGGACTAACCTCTTGATCTTCTAGTTGTTGAAGAAATTTAAATGAAGACAATTGCATATGCAGGGGCAGCGGAGCTTGAGTTCCATATACCAACTTAAATGAGTTTTTTCCAAAGAGTGGCTCGTTTAACGGTGATTCGATCAGCCCAAAAAAAAACTTCAACTTCTCACCCCACTTCCTTTTGTTCAACTTCAAATTTCTTCTAATTATATTTAACATATTTTTATTGTTGACTTTTCTTGTCCATTTCCTTGGGGATTATAATTTAATCATATTTCAAATTGATCCCATATTCGTGACATAGCCACCAAAGGTTTTACTTGGAATCTCATGGCATTATGAGAAACTATTTTGGTGGCACTCCAAACCTACAAATGACATGATTCAGAATGAAATCCTTGACAATTTTGTGAGTTGCTTTCTTGGTTGGGATTTCCTCCACCCACTTGGTGAAGTAATGAGTGGCGACTAAAATCCACTTATGGTCAAGCACTTGAAGGATTTGAAATTACACCAATGAAGTCCATTCCCATTGCTTAAATGGGGCTTCAATATATATAGGTTGCAAAGGAAGGGAGCACGAAGCTTTCGGTATTCGAGAAAAGCATTGGTAACTTTCACATTTTCTTACCAATAGAGTTGTATCCTTGAAAAGAGTTGGCCACTAATAACTAGCCCTTAAGATCTTATGATTTTGACTCTTCCAGAAAAATTCCCCCCCACAAAATTCTCCATGGATATCAGCAATTATTTTAGGGGCTTCATGTTCAGTAATGCATCTTAAGATAACTCCCTCAAGGTTCTTCCAAGCTAACCCAAAATTAGTAATGACATATTTTTGGGAAGCTAACTTAAGTGCTCTTTTTAATTCTTGCTCAAATGTTCAAGGCACTGTAGATGTTTGAGATAAAAATGATGTCCTTGTACCATTCAAAATTTATCAATTTTTCAAGGACATTCATCCTTTCTTCTTCAACTTAATTTACCTTAATTGTCTGCAGATTGCTCTTTGCCATAAGTTTTTCCAGGCCTAAACCTCTGACCAATTTTTTTGTTTGGATATCCATATCATACTCTTGAAATTTGTTTACCCATCGACATCTTTTTCTTGAAACCTCCATTTCTAATAGGATATCTTTCACCATGGTGTGGGGAACATAAGCAATGAATTTGGAACTCATAATATATGGCCTAAAGACCTTTGTTGCTTTTACCAAAGAAAATGCCTACTTCTCCATGATAGTATACTTTAGCTTAGCTCCTTGTAATGCCTTACTGAAAAAGGAAATTGGTCTTTCAGCTCCCTCATCATCCTTCTGCAACAACACAGATGCAATAGTACTTTCTGAAGAAAAAGAAAACATTTGGAAAGCCTTCTTATAATCTGGAGCTGCTAAAACAAGGGCATTCTTTAATGCTTCATTTATCCTAGAAAAATATTTAACAACTGCTTCTTCCCTTTTTATACTTTGGTCTTTCTTCAACATGTTAGTGATTGGGATAGTTAGTTCAGAAAAGTTAGAGATAAATCTCCTAATAAAATTAATCTACCCAAAAAGGATTGATTCCCTTCTTTTTCTTGGAATAGGGACTTTGTTGATGGCTTCTACCCTTTCAAGATCAATCATGACCCCTTCCTTTGACATAATGTGTCCAAGAAACTTTGCTTTCTAAACTCTAAAATGGCACTTCTTGGGATTTAGTGAAATACCATACTCCCTGCATCTTAATAGCATTTTTTCTAAGTGTTACGGTGGTCACTCCTTTTCTCGCAGAAAATAGTCACATCATCTTGATATAAAGCAATGAAATCATTAATATAGCAGAGAAAGATACATCCATTGCTCTTTGGAAAGTGGCTCAACATTCATTAGACAAAAGGCATTCTGACATATACATATGTTCCCCAAGGAGTGGTAAAGGCAGTCTTGATTCACTCTAATTCCTTCACAACTACTTGGTTATATCTAGAAAAACCATCCAAGGTGGATAACAATTCCGAACCAAGTAACCAATTGTAACATATTGTCCATATTTGGAGAGGGTAGTTATCCTTCATTGATGCTCTATTCAAGTTTCTAAAGTCCACACACAACCTTATATCTCCATTCTTCTTTCTAATAGGTACCAAGTTTGCAACCCATGATGAGTACCTTGTGGGCTGTATGATTCCTCCATCCCTAAATTTTTAAATTCTTCTTGCATCTTTAGGGAAAGGAGTGGATTGATTGGCCTCTGTTTCTACCTAAACGGCTTAAGAAAGCTTCCCTAGGAATTTCATGTTGGAAAAGATCCTCTATGTATGATTTTAGTTAAGAATAAGACCATGTTAAGCATTCCTAGTATTTCATCAACAATTGTACATACGATTACTTTTCTTCCTTTCTCAAATTGCTACCTAACCAGATCTTACATGGTTTATCCTTCATGCCTAGGTCATGCTCTTCTACATCCCTCAAGGCTGACATGTGTCTGTTGACAATGCAATTAACATTATCAAAATTTTATTCAAGTGCTACCAAACCTCTAGGAATAGTATTAGTCTTCAACTAAATGATGTCTTTGCCAAATAAAGTCTCCTTTCCATCAGCCACATAAACCATTGGCTCCCAATTTATACATTGATTGGAAAATTTTCCTTGGTTATACAAAAACCTTTACACCTTGGCATCATCTTTGAACACTTTCCAATGTTTAACATTGTCAAGAATAGATGGCCTAGTCAATACCTCAATATTATACTCACAATAGGGGGATACAATATAATTTTCAAATCTAGACCCCAATACGGCCAATTTGTCTACTAGAGTATTGTACTTCCTATTGTGATGTATTATGTTGAAGGAGTCAAACATTTCAATGAAATCCCATACTACATGCTTATACTACTTCATTCTCTAATTTTTTGTTGCATACAATTTTCTAACCTGCTTGACAATTAGCTCTGAATCTCCTTTAACAATGATGTCTCTAATACCATATTTCCAAGAAATTCTTAGACCCAAGAGTAGTGCTTCATACTTAGCAATATTGTTAGTGCACTCAAAGTTGAGTTTAAAAGAGAAAACAAACTCTTCCTAGCCTGGAGATATCATAACAATACCAACACCATTTCCAAATTTAGAGCAATCCCCATCAAAAAAAAAGTCCAAGGAGAACCTACTTGATTAAGAGACTTGCATTGATCAATTTTGTGCTCTTTACCATCAAGCAAATCCAACAAATTTATCTACATCAATGTCAATGTATAACACTTCATAGGAAGCATTATTGGGATCCTCAATGAGATGTAGCATCTTATTTTCACCATACAACTTCACAAGGCTTCCCTAAATAGGTATAACGACAAAATACATATCCATTTACACACTCCCACCCAAAATAGTAACCCATTTTATTGAAAACAACATTTCCCATTTGGTAGGAAATCAACAATAACAACATCTAGTTTTAAGTTCTTTCTTGGGTAAGTTGCAAGTTGCACTATCAAACCCTTGACACATCCAACCACTGGCACCTCTCTAGAATCCATGGTAGTGCACTTCCCATAAGTTGTTGTCACTTTGATATCTAATTCATTCATGAACTCAAGAGGCATAACATTGTATGATGCTCCAGAATCAAACATACAGTTGTGTAACAACCTGTCCCTAATAATTAGAGTAGTGAAAATGGATATACATTCAGTTGGGACTCAACCAAGGATGTTACCAAATATACTTTAGGTGGCTCACCCAATTCTTCCAGTAACTTGGGGTTTTTCCAACTCTGTAATGGTAAGAGGAGTCTCAACATTGTTTACATTTCTTCCTTAGGTAATATTTTCTTCTTTCAATCCCAAATACTCAAAGGCCCTTTTCTTATGCTTAGGAATCCTAAGAAATTCAACAATTGGAACATAAATCTTGATCTGACTCAAGACTTGGGAAATTTCATAAGGAATGTATTTAGGAAAGGCATCATTTGGAGGAAGACTAAGAAACTCATCTAACGATAGAAAAGGATTTTCATCATGGTCTCGAGCATGGGCGGGGGATACAATTTCTACTTTAGGACACAAGGATTTTGCTAGATGTATCTTTCTTAGGATTTCCTTTTGAGATATTGGTGATAACTAGAGTTTTTGGTTTGGCTTGAGGCCCTGCCCCTTTGAAAATTCACTCCTAGTGTTATACTCTTTTCATGGCCAACTACAACATTCACTAACAACTTCCTATCCTCCTAAGAAGGGATTCCTCCATCATACTTTTTAATCATTAATGCCCTTAAGCATTCAAAATAATTACTAGGAAATTCAAAATCTTGTACCACATCTATTTCAAAAGTATGAGAGGGAGGAAGGGGTAATTCCTAGTGGATGCAATCCCAAAAATCTATAGCAGTTCTAGCACTGATTAATTCATTCAAAGTTACTCCTTGTTGTGATCTTGTAGAGCACCCCATCATGCACACATCATCATCAGTGTCATCATAAACTTCCTCAACTTCTTTGTCTTCATCACATGGGGCATGTGGCAAGAAACATCTGTCACACCACTCAATTTCATTGGCTTCTTCCATAACAACAACTCTGGTAGCTAAAGGATCATGCACCAATTTTTTTTCCCTGGGTTGGGGTTGTCTATTTCTTGATCCCATGAGTCCTTTGCATCTATCATTAGATCTCTGATCACCCCTAGGATTATTTGCAAATATTTCTTTACCTTTTTCTTTATGATGAGCTTGGGAACCTTTTGCAATCCCCTTCTCTTCTCTAGTGATTTATAGGATATTTCCTCGACACTTTGGCCAAATTTTTTACGACCTCCTCCAAATCCATAGCTTTACTTGACTGAGGATTCTCTGGATTGATTAGATTGATTCCTTCTCTCTTAAGAGGTTTACCAATTTCCTTGATGTTATTTTTAATCTGCAAAGCCATGGTGAAGGCCTTGCCTCAATGTTGTTGGTTTCTTATCCCTCAAATAATAATCAACCTTCTTATCAAAAGCATCGAGTATTTTATCAAATAAGAAACATCACTTGGTCTCGGGATCACAGTAGTAGCCTATTCGGGGTCTTATTAAAACTTGTATTGAAGTCATGAATAGACTCAATAGGATTCATTTTTTAATTTCAAATTATGATAAAATAAACCTAGGGTTTATTTTATCTCCATACTTTGCAATCTAAAAGCATTCTTCATTTCTATCATGAATCAATGGAGTTTTTCGGCAAAGATTTATACAAGTCCCATGCATTCTCATCTAGATTATGAATAAAAAACTTTATGTAAACATCCTCAAATTCAATCTCAAAGTCTTCCATCATATTAACAAAAAGATTTAATTGTTGATCACCAAGTAATAGCATTATTTCATTGAAATTTAGGCATTCTATTTCTAACATCTTGGGGCACTGACATTTGGATATCCAACCATACCTCTAAAATCTATAGACCAAAAGTTTTCACAAAAACAGAGGTGCGGGTGGGGGCTGGGCCATATTTGTTTGGGGAGGTGATCTTATAGGAGAAACAAAATGATGAGGAATGAGGGGTCTATAGGGCATGGGAATGCAATTCTTAGAATGAATGTTCTCTAAAAACTCTATTTCTTGGAAGATCCTATCAACTTTGGAGAACACAGGGACAAAATGAGACGTAAATTTTTCAAATACAAAAGAAGGCCCCTCTCCAGATGGAGAATTTAGATCTACAAAAAGACTACCTGATTCAAAAGAACTTGAGGAAGTATGGAAATCTTCAATGACAGGCTGATCAGTTTCCACAATTGATAACTCCTTTTTTTTATTTCTGATCTCCAACAACTTTCCAAATTCTTCTTCCTTCAGAATTTTTCTTTCCCAGCTCTGGAAACAATATTCTAGCAGGGTCTTTAACAAAGAAAGATCTTCTTCCTTCCAACTTTGCAGAGATTAGTGATAAATTTCAATTAACAAAGGTTAAGACACTAGAATTTATCAAAATTTAATTCAAAACAAAGTCGCCACTAAGGATTTTCACCTTAGTTGTGCAAATGCACTAAAATTGGTCTCAAATGTTTTCAACACTAAATTCATGCAAATATTCACAGATCTAACCTTCCTTTACCCATATTTAACATTGTTGATGTAAACTTAGATGAAAAAACAAACAAAAACTAGAAATATTACACGCAAAATTGTAACTTTGCTCAATTCTTACAAATCGAGACATAGGATGACATTTCAACAATGTATTTACACTTTAAAATTTGTAAGAAGCATTTACCAGGGTCTATATGCGTGTTGATGGTGTTCAAACTTTGCACACACCTTCATGTCCCTAGAAATGATGCCATTTTGGTGTTGTTGCTGCAAAAATAAATCTCAAAGCTCAAATAATCCCGACAATGCAAATCGGGTCCCCAACAATGGTGCTAACTTGGTGTTGGTATCCAAATTGATTCTCCCTTAGAAACCGAGCAAGCATCATATATTTAGCAAGACACTAAGAGATAGATAGATCATATTATGAGTCTTTTTATAGATGGGGAAGGGATTTGTCTAACTCTTTTTCACTGGGCATTGGAGAAATGGATAGCACCTTCATTAAGGATTTGATCTATCCTCACTACTTTAGGTCAGTGCCTTTTGACTAGGGTGAGAGGACCTATTTTATAACCTTTATCGGTGAAGGAGAATGAAGATATCCTTCTTTACACAAATTTGAGAGGGACCCTGAGAAAATATGATCAATGCACCATAATTTAACTCTCATGAGTTGTCACTTCTAAAGAATGGTTATATTTCCTAAACAAGGTTAAAGGTTACTAGAGACAATATGGGATCTTGATTGCTTCTACATATTTTAGCAATAGAATTTATTCATTTGTGGACATACAAGGAAAATAGGGGTAGTTCAGGTGGGATTCATTATTTTTAATAATTTTGGTGGGAGATTAAGCAGGATAAAATTGATTATGCCAGATCTTTGAGAACCTTCACAACAATTAGAAAACTAAATGACAGAAAGCTTCATAATAGCTAAAATATTCCTTCAACCAAAAGTTGTGCATCAATGGAGGCCTAGATTTACACGGTTTCACACAATCTCCAAGAATTTAACATGAAGGCTCAAGCTAAAGACTCAATTAAACACTAAAGACCCATGGTTCCTCATGCCTAAGATACACTCAAAGGCTTACAGATAATCTTTATCAACAAATGACAATAAAGTGATTTTAAATTGTTTATCTCATTACAGGATGAAGGATCTTCTTGAAATGAAATTGCAAATGCCACTAAACTATCACAGGGATGAGATCATGTGTGATTTAGAGGGACTTTAACACAATATTGCAATAGGAATAAGAAAAACTACTTGCAGACATTTTGAAATAAAGCAGACACAAATTTTCCCAAGATTGACATAGATTAATTCAAATTTGATTAGATTCATTAGTAGGGGAAAGTTTCTTTGAATAGTCTCAGAGCTTTTCAATGGTTGTACACTTGCAACCAACTTGACATGATCAAATCTAAAACATAGGAAATTAACAGGTTTCTCAGATGGTCTCTCGGAAGATGGGCTCTCTCAAATTTTCTCTTAAGAATTCAACCCCAAATTTTTCAAGAGTATTCTCATTGCATTTATACATTTCACTTGCTCACTCATCCCAAATTTTACCCCCAAAAATAAGAATATTCGAGGAACCTTTTCTTGTTACCAATTTTCCTCAGAAAGTGATGTTTAAAAATTCATACCGAAAGCTTCCAAGTGGAAAAATTATGAATTGATCATGTTTCTTAGACCCTTGACTAATGACTGAGATGCCATGCCACAACTTTTTGATAGCCCTTATAATCATTCTTATTCTATCATGTGAAATACCCGTTTTAATAATTTTATGGTAGCCCTGTATAGCTGGATCTGACAGGAAATCCTTTTCACCCTCGAGGAAACACCTTTTTCATCCTTTCACCTACAACCTCCATCATTTCATCCTTTTCCATTCTTTCCTTTGTAACTCTTCTCTACATCCAACTTCTCTGGTAATTCACATTTTTGCAAGTGCCCAAGCAATTCCAACTTTAGAATATCAACCTTAACAATCCTTGGACTCACAAATTTAATCTTTAAATCCATTCAATTGCACTTTGTAGACAAAAACAACAAGGGGCTTTAGCAAAAATGATGAAAAATAATGCGTATTGGCATCTCCAAGAGTCTTGGAGCAAAAATGGTGGCAAAATCGGATGTAATGCACAACAACCATTGATTCTTCCCCTTCTCAAAGCATTAGATTAGAGCCATCCACATGTTTCCTTAGCACAAATACAAAGGAGAAGTACAAAGGAAAGTTTCCAAACAAGCACAAGCCTTCCACGTGCCCTGGGCCCAAGAAAATCACCTTTTGGCCTTTGAAAAGTCACACTATAAAAAGGAGCTAGTGGAAGCCTCCACATGTCTCAATGGCGCACTTTTGATATGGTTCCAAAAATCAGAGACCCCAAACAAGTGTGGGCTCACCACGTGTCTCATTCTCGACGTGAGTTGTTGAAAATATTAAGGACCAGCGGAAGGCACCTATGTGTCTAGGGTCCGATATAGTTTCCTTCACCATTGAAAATTCCAAGCAAGGGAAAGAGGGAGTGGAAGATTCCACGAGTCTCCATAACACTCTTTCAAAAATAAAATTTAGGGACAAGTCCCAAATAGGTGGGCCCTCCATGTGTCCCAGGCCTTAGAAAGTTGCTTGAAAAGTTTAAGTATAAAGAGGATCCAGCGGAAGCCTCCATGTGTCTCCTTGGCACAACTTTGAGATGGTGCCCAAAAGCGGAGACCCCAAACAAGTGCGGGCTCACCATGTCTCCTTGGCACAACTACTAAGGTAGGACCCAGAGGTGGATCCTCAAATGAGCACCAGCCCTCCACGTGTCCATGGTCTGACAAAGCTGCACCAGGTTGCATGAAAAAAATGTCTAAGTCTGGGCAAGGCAGCAAAACCTCCACGTGTCTCCCTGGCGCAACTCCAAAGGTCATACCAAGAGGCAACCTTTCATATGAGCGCAAGCCCTCCATGTGGACAAAACTTGAGTTGAAGCGAGCTTTAGATTTTCAAATTTCCCCACCGAGTCTCATCTAATAAGAAAGGACCATGTTTCCATAGATGTTGAAATATATATTGTGGGAAAACACACTTATCAAACCATAAAATGTAGGGAAATCACCATTTTCACTCGGAAATGAATCTTTCTTTAAGGAAAAGAATTTGGAAATGATATAAGGCCCAAATGTGATCCACTAAGTTGCATCCAATTAGAAAGGACCATGTTTCCATATATATTGGCACAAAAATTGACAGGGAAAACAAAACGTGACTATGGAAAAATGGAAGGAAGGGAGATAACCCAAATTTATGCCCAAGTTACAAATTCTTTCACATGGAGAGGAGAAAAAAAAAAAGGATTTAAAGGGAAATGGCTGATCATGGAAACCAAATGAAGGACAAATCTTTCATGCATCAATACGAGAAGGATAGAAAATACGACAGAGCTCGCAAATTGAAAAATTTCAAGGACAAATGGGGTGATATCAAATTGAGCACCAACACCTCCTATCAAGACAAAATCTACATATTCCATCTTGGGGCCTCATCCTTTAGTCTTAGGATCCCCTCCTCCATCACAACCAATCAACCCATCCAAATCTAAACAATATGATTCTCTCCTAGGGCCAGCCCCTTCATCAAAAACACCTCCAATTATCTAGTCACTCAAACCTAAACCATACTAAAACTTCTTCTTCTAGACCACCTAGACCTCGACCTAGTCCACCTTTACCTACTTCATCCACACCATCCTACAAGAATTTTTGGGGGCCATATCGAGTCATATGTGTAGGTCCTCCAACATTTTCTTCAAACTTCTACCATCACACTTCCACCTATCAGAGCCTTCGATCCGAACCATCTGAAGCCCTCATGGTTCAACTCTCATCACATTTGTGCTTATCATCGTACCCTAGGCCATGACACCAAGGATTGTAAGGCCCTTTGGACCGTTGTCCACGACCATTGAGACCTCCTTGACTAGTCCCCTTCACCATCTACTACTTCATCCATAGTACATCTGATCCCCTTTATCACATCTCCACCCAATCAGCCTCTTTGAGGGTCCTCCCTTGTTCATCAACATCATTCACATTAAAACCTAATCTTCCTAACATCCATATCCTTTGATATCCACTATCATATCCATATATCCTTTGTTATGGGAACATCTCCCCCATTTTCAATATGTTAGCATGATTCATCTCAATACCATCAATTCATTCTGCCGCGCTAGGGGACTTCTTTCTAAGGCTTGTCTGTTCATGGACTAGTTCCTCTCCATATTCGACCTCATCCTATCTTATCTACCTTGGTTCATGTAATTTTACTTTCATCCTTTCTTTCTATGACCACCTTTTTGGCCATATCTGTTCTTCCATTTGGAAGGAACATGGCTTTGAACTCGCCATTTTGGTGCCTATCGCATAAATCTTTATCTAACTCATCTCATCTCGATCTTGAGTTATTGTTTTCCTCTAGGGGAAAATTTGTGCATCTTAAACACATATCACTCGTATTCCCGATAAGTAGCACTCACTCTTATTTTCACTCCTTCCTCTCATCCCATCCTCCAAAATGTGACACTAACCTTATCAAAATGTCACTACTCTTGAAATGCGCCAATGTGGAAGGTTTTTCCCTAACTAGATTAGACCATACGAGAAACCGAAGTGGAACTACTTAACACATTTCATTTGCGACCATTATTTTTCTATCACATTTATCAATGTGCCTTTAGTCATGTCTTCAAATCATTCCTCCATCTTAGCAATTTTTATCTCTCATTGTGATTATTTGGAACTACATCGTATTCCGTCATTTCCTATATGTGACCTAAGATATGGGCATCATGGCTCTATTTTTAGCATATTCCTTATGGATAGGATCTCCTTTGGTGAGAAATCATCAATCATCGCATCTATCTCCCTCTTATTCACCTATTAGAACCATGCAAAAGGTCCAAGGGTGTCTCTTGTACATCATTTATCCCCTCCTAAGTGGTTTACTTATCTAGTCCTAGCTCTCCCCATGTGAAATAAAAATCATGGATGCTCAAATCAAAATTCAAAGTTATCCAAAAAATATTAATCCTCGAAAGACATTTGTTCATGTACAAAAAAGAGAAATGAAAAAAAAATCAAAAACATCAAATCAAAATCAAAATCAAATAAATAGACTAATCCCTCAAAGGATGACTATCGTTTATTATTTCCATCTATATATTATAAAGTAGATCACATCCTATAAGTATGGCTACTCCTTATATAATTTCAAGGCTTCCCACATTGATCAGCCTTCCATTTTTTCAGCATCCTAAGAAATCCTCCCTCATTGATCAACTTTCTCTTTCCCCTCCCCAAAGTTGGGGCATAGTTTAGGGAACACCACTTTTAGAGAACCCTCTTTCCTCGGTACAAGTGAATCTCAAATCCCTTTTTTCATGTCAACATTAGGTCTATGATATCCTCTCATCCATCTTCTCCTTATGATCCTAGGAATGACTAACTATCGTTGGTTATTTTCTAACATCTACTTTGGTCGCATGTTCCTTGCATTATCTAGATCCCCTTTTTGTTTACCTCCAATGTAGTTAGAGGCATGTTTTCCTCACATGTTCCTCACTATAACATAGTGGTATTCACACACTTCAATTACTACCATTATAAGGCATTCTTCATCCTAGCCCCATCACATCCATTCTTCAACACATCTCTCTTCATTTCATGTTACCTATTTATCTAACAACACATTTATTCTTAATCACGTCCATTTTTAATCTATTTTCATCACATCTTATCTATACATTTTAATCACCACAAAAAAAAATTTAAAACATGTTACCACATCATACATTCATATGACCATCTATACACATTTTGATTTAGATCGATCCTACATCTACTTTATCATCATCATCAAATCCAAACACAAAATATATAGTCCTAACATCACACATTTGTATCCATATTTAGTAATCATCTAATCATCCCACCATCATCATCAAATATCAAACAAACAAATAATCTAAAATCATCATCTCATCGAATCTAAAATCATCATTCCATCTAATACTAAAATATTCACATCATACAACAATAATAATCACATAATCTAAAATCATCATTACATCACATCTAAAATCATCATCACATCACATCTAAAATCATCATCTAATCTAATCTAAAATTATCATTCCATCTAATCTAAAATCATCATCTCAAATAATAGACACATGGTTTAATATAACACATAATAATCCATGAATCAAAATAATATAAAATATATCATGTATCAAAATGAGTCTCAAGATATCCTCATTTTCATCTAATGTGACTCTCTCAAAGCCGAAATGGCATCAAAATCAATAAATTGTATGTCTAATACTCTCATACCTCTCCCTTTGGGAAGTTACAACACCTACCCCTACATACCATCACCACCCTCCCGACTCTCTCAAACCCTCGATTGTTCTCTTTGATGGCCCGGATCTCCACTTGTCATCTTCTGTGAAGATGTTCCATGTAATGAATCATCTTTGGAAACTGTGGATAAAAATATCCTCATAATATTTGGCCTCTGTGGCTAGCGCTAAGTACATGTCCATCCCAATCATGCCGGGGGTACCATCTATCTTGACCCCTACGACCACCTTTGCTTAGATGCCACTAGCTAAATGGATCTGTCACTACAAAAGTAGACAAATATCCAAAGCAAGTCCCGTAGGACTCCCTCTACCTACAATAACGACCTCTCTCCTAAACAATTCAATATCACTTCTATGTGACACATCTTGTTACCATAGAGTAATGTCTCACTTTACCCTCATCTCGATTCTACTGAGCATGCAAGCATGCCATCTTAGTGAGCCTCTCCTTCTCTATCATCTCCACCTCTCTAGGATCCATATCAACATTTACATCTATCTCCTTGATATCCTCACCTCCTCCCTCCTCCGCTCCCTAAACTTCCCATGCTGTCTGTATGCCATTCAAGCATACCCAACTATGACTCCAACATCATCATCATCATCCCATGGTGTCACCCTCCTCCTCTAATGGATCAGCCATGGTAGATCTCAAAAACTCCTTATCAAATAATCTCTCTGTATAAAATGGGGTTATGCGGCACTAACTATATGACCCCAACTTATCGTCTCACTCTATCAAATTATGCATGGCCTCAATCATCTTAGGCCTCCATCCCTAGACCCACCCCATGTCCATCTCATACCCTGCAACTCTACATCTACACCTAGCCAAGTGGGAAAACCTATATGACTGCCACCTAACTGATCAACATCAAGCTCTGCCAATCTATCAACATACCAATCTACCCCCTCTCTCTCTCCCATGTCTCCAAAGGCACAGTCGGCGCCTATCCACCATAGGAGTCCTAACCTCTAAGTGAATATGGTCCCCTGTGACTCATGGAAGCCCAGTAGCCTCATCACAATAATATGCTCATAAGCCCAATAGTGTAGTAAAAATCGACACCCATTCTTGATATCATACCCTATACTCAACTAGCTCATGGTAAACTTGAGACAATAGGGTGGTCCTAAATGAAAACATTTTCTAGTGGTCAAAAATATCGACCACTACACTCACTAACGCCCTTTGAAACCAAACTCCTCCCGAGTCCAATAGAGCATAGCAGGATATTTCCATCATCACCATGCAAATCAATCGGTTGCATGCCACCTTAGCCTCATATCTCTTCTCATAAGAAAAATCCCTCGAACAAAATATTATTTGGGTGCATCGGCTCTGAAGAGCCATGTCAAAAATTCCAATCGATCATCTTAGTGATGGGTACTATCTCATCCCCTATATCGATATCCTAAGAAATAACATATTATGGGGTGATAGTCAACTCCCTATCCTAAACCAAAATGTTCAATTCTGCCTATCCCATCTCTCCACTAAGGAAATCATTAGCCCCGCATCCCGTGGGATCCTCTGATAAAATCTGAATCCACCTATCCCTATTTTGGCCAAGTGATCCCACTCAAAGTTAGTCACATCTCCTCTAATCTACTCATAAATAGAAATTACTTGATCTCGAGATATAAGGTCTCTCGGGCTTGCAATCACAAGAAAGACATACATGCATCAAATCCATGATCAAAAATGTATTAAATTTCAATCCAAATCAAATCTAATGCTTAATGTATCAAATCCTACCTAATCAAGCACCGACCTAGAAGTCATTTTGATGCATCCATGGTCAAATCAATGTTCCTTAACACCCAATCGATGTCTACCACCGGGTCATCATAAATTTCCCCATGGCATCATCTACTTTTTGCAAGAAAATGAAAAATAAATAAATATAAAAACACTAAATTTAAATAAAAACTAGCATGGGTTTTATTACTCACCATGCTCCGCACCCTCACAAGCATCCTCGTAACTCTGACAACCTCCATCTCTCAATTTCTCTTTTCTTTCTTTGCTCTTCTCATCAGGTTCACGTGTGAAAATGAGCATCGTCGGTCGATCCTTGGGCTTATATAGTCCACCGACACTGGATTTCATCGACCACCTTGGGTTACCGATTGGCCTTAATCGCCATCGACTAGCCTTTACAATTCTTATTTTGGGCTTTTCCCTCATCCTTGCACTCTTCCCTTGGGGAATTCTTCACAAAGTCCACTGTTGTGGCCATAATTATTTCCTTTTTGGGCATTCTAATCCAATCGTAAATTCCACTATTGTGGCCATATTTATCCACCTTTCCTTCAGGCATATTCATTCTTCCAAATTCCACCTTTGTGGCCATTTACCTATCCCTCTCTCGGGCATACTTTTTCAAAATCCACCTTTGTGGTCGCATCCTTTGTTCCTTCGGGCATTTTAATCCCTTTTTATTTTGGGCATTTCATTTTTAAATCCTATCTAAATATGCATGAATACCTCCTTTGAGGCCATATTCATCTTTCCTTTGGGCATTACATTCATTATATCAAGTCCACTCTTGTGGCCATATTTGTGTCTTTCATATATGCACCATTATTTTTCATCAAATTCCACCTTTGTGGCCATATTCTTCCCATCTCGGGACATGCATTTCCCCTTTTTCACTTTTCCTTATACGACCATACCTTTTCCCCACTAGGGATGTATTTTAATTTTCCTTTTTTTTTTTTATGGCCATACCTTCCCGTCTTGGGGCATATTATCTCATCATCCAATTTTTAATCCATTACCATCTTTTACCTTTTTGAGTATCCCAATGGGCACCATACTCCTCATCCTTGTCCCTCGTGGACACATATCTATTCTCTCGATTCCTCATGTATGAAGGATTTCACATACTTTTTACATATAGTTGCACATATTTTGATGACTTTCCCATGACCCATTGGTCATCCCGGACTTACATCCATACTACAATGATCTTCACCCACTCACTGGTCTATAGAACGTTGTTTTTTGTCTCTGTTGAGACCACAATTGTCCCCTACCGATGTGATATTGGAGTCATTGCCATAGTTTTCCATCCTTATTGTGATCCTTTTTCCTAGGGGCATCTTTCCTTGGTTATGCTTTCACCCATCTTTCATCACCCACCTGCCCTTTTAATCTACCTTTTTCAAATGCACCATCGATTTCCCTGGATTCATTGATTCCCCATTTTAGGGGGAGCTTATCATCAATCCTTTATCCTCATCCAACCCTTTTTTTCTCATGGCTCTCTATCACAAGCCACTCAAAAAAAAAAGGGAAAAAATGTAGAAACCTAAAATTGATATTTATGCCCTCATTCACTTGTGTCCGCATATTTTAATTTAATCATCATCCTTGTCTAATCAGATGCCCATCCAATCCTTATCAATTAATTAAGATACATTAACTAATTAATCATTTAATATTTTACATGCCTATACCATCCCCATTAAGCCTATTAATTAATTAATCCCCTTATCCATTTCCCCAACCAGCCTACTATTTAGGATGCTTTATTATACATACAAATCACCTTTTTTTCTAGATTTTATCCCATCTATTTTTATGCCCTAACTACCTTGGATTCATCCCCAAGTCATCTAATCCTTCCAATATGCTTTAAATCACTCACCCAAGCCTTAAAAGCATCCAAATCCCACCTTAAATCAAAAATCAAGCCCAAGAGGGAAACTTTCCCATGATTGGGCGCCAACCCATCTAATCGTTCGTTGAACTTATTTAAAGCAATAGTTTTCCTTTCATTTGAAAGGATCATATGCAATTAATCACATGGGAAATCAAGCTATCAAATAGTAGCGAGCTTCTTCGTGACTTAGAGCTTCTTACAATAGTTATAGTCATCCCATCCATCATCAAACACCCTTTACATCACTCACAAGCTTTCTTTGTGAGCTTCCATTGATCTAATCAACTTTTATTACTTTTATTGTATGTCTTCTTGTTTCTAATATTTTGTAGGTACATAGAGGCATCTATGAAACCTACTTGTCACTCAAAACCTTCCACTTTATCCCTCTAGCCTACAGTTTTAATATTTATCTAGTTATTCTTGGTATTATCTAACTTTTGGCTAAGTCACCGTCGACCCTACCTAGTCACCACCGACATGTCCCTGCTAATACCATATTTTATATTTAGAGCATTATGTCATCCCTCTTACTATCTTACCATCATTCTCATCCCATCTACTCTTTTTTTTGTCCCTCTAAGCACTTTATAAGACATAGAATTCCTTCTGTCATATTTTTGTCAATATTTCTATTTTCTATCCCTCTCGGCTCTTTCTGTAGGTAGATTCTAGCATACTTAGGCCTCTGCAGCTCTTAGATCAACTCCATAACTTTCAGGACCTTCATATTTTATCTCACTCAAGATCTACCCTCCTTGGCCATCGTCGACCTACCTACACAGAGTTTGGGTCACCACGACCCAAACCATGTAACCTTTTATTTACTTTTCAATCAATCAAATCAGTCTTGAATCAATATTAATCCTTCCAGATTCAATAATTTTTTGTTTCTACATATTATTTATAGTTTTTGATCTATTTTTTATCTTTATAAAAATGGGGGTTTATGGCCACCAAGGAAGCTAATGAATTTTGGATCCAACATTATCAGGTAGCCCCCACATACAACTATTCAATCCAATCCCTTTTAGTTTTGCAAATCTTGTTGCAAAAGTAATCCATCATTCAATGCCTGTATCAAACATCAAGCGTCTGAGGTAACTTAAACCCTCTATCCTTTCGAGTTATCTAGTTTTTCTAGTAGCTAGTGCATTCATTTACATTAAGAACAAGAAATTTTGATCAACATTGTATACTAATACTTTCACTGATTGGCCATAATAATGACTTTATAGCTAAGCAAGGTCAAAGTTAATTTATATAATAAAATTTTCCTTCCATCGATATGTACTCAAGGAATAAAATGCTCTGGATCTTTGAGTCTATCTGGTATGCTATAGGATTAGAAAATAACAAACACATATAGTCATTTTGTAACCCAATTATTCCATATTAATGGAGTACGTATCGATTAGTCGAAGACCAATTAATAAAACAAAACAAGGCTATATGTTATACACCGTGAAACAATTCAACCAATTCCTTTGTCAAATAAAGCTTTATTACACCATGATCAAGCTTATTATCACATCATAGTGAAATCATCATTAATAAAGTTCAACCATTATAAGGAAACCAAATACGACATTAGTAAATAAAGGAAATGCACTATGACCTTAAGATTGATCAACCAAGAATTTTATTCACGATAATGCCAAGTTGGCATAACATTTTCATTGTTATAAAGTTATCAACAACAAAGAGCAAGGTAAATAACTCATAATATACAAATAACATCGTAAGGTGAACATATTTATTTATTGTAGGTTCGAGACCCAACCAATCTAACCATGCACTGCAACATCATACCTAGAAAGATAAATACAACAACATTAAAGTGAAATAGGTATATGCTGAAAATGTAAAGTGTATCACGAATGTTGAATGACAAGTTATGTTGTGTGGTCATATAAACAACTACACGTAAGTGCGTACATCCTACAAGATATACACACTCTCATGTGGTTACATATTTTGCCATGCAATAGAGCTTATTTTCAATATCTCGTAATCCACTTGTTGTAGTCATTATTTTATCCTCAATACTTCTTTCTAACCCCAAGCACGCATGTCGACATATCATCCAACATACACTAGTGCTCACCCAAGGCATGCGGGCTCCAAGCACCTCCTTTATGTGAGGTTCAAGAGATATTTCTTCCATTAATGGAGGATTATTTGCAGAAACAAAAGTACATGCATCTACTAAAAAAGGTAGAAGATATAACTAATGATCTACACATCAATGCATCACAGAAGCTAAATAAACATTGTAAGAAGTAAAAGAAACAAGATCTAAGTCATGATAAGGAAAATAACATAAGGGTTTACATCCATAAGTAAGTTATGCAGAATAGATCCATGTATATTGGTTTAACAGAGTTCCAGTAGCCATATTACATTCAAAAGGGTTATCTCAGACCATATACATTAAATGACAGAGACTTAACTCTAGAAAACCTACCTAATCAGAGATCCTAACTATATTTTTCCCCATTATATCCCTTGTTACAAACCCCAATACCCATACATATGCTTAATGGTATCCCTTACTATCCTCTAGTACAAAGTACTCTAAACCCTAACATTTCCTAATATTTCTGCAGCACTTCATTACTCTCTTTCTCTTTCTCTATTCCCCTTTGCACTCTGCACCCATATATCTCTCTCCATGTGTGTTTACACTCTATCTATTCTTTTCCCAAGCACCTCTTTAAATAGGATCATACACCACTGCCATGACTTCTCTCCTTGAGAAGATTGGAGTGCAAAGTGTCAATCCGGTCTCCATTGGTGAATTGCTTATCATTTTTCAAACCTTCCACTAACTATAATGATGCCTCGGGAATATTCCTTGCGTGGAATATCCTTTTCTTGACCTCTAAGGTTCCAGGATGGCACCTTATCCACTTATCACGCCTATTCAGGTCCTCACATTTTTCCTCAAGTGACTCCATGATGCCAAATATGGCTAAGTCATTTAAACCCTTGTTCTACCCCCCACGTGCCCTAGTTTCACTTAAACCCTTCTTAAACCCCTTTTTCTTGTGCGCTTTACCCTAAGTGCCCTTTTATCCACTGATCTTATGTGTACACACCTCTTAGTACTTAGCCAATATTTTAGGTCCAACATCACCCCACACTATGCATGTTCTCCATCCTCAGAAACATTTTGCTTCCTCAAAGAATAAATAATAGAGGTATAGAAACAATTAAAGAATGAAAGATGGAAGAATGGAAGAATAGAAGAACATGTTACTACTACATGAGGAGTGGGAACTCCTTCTTCATGGATGCCTCAATATTCTTCCATGTGTCTACTTCTCCTATGCCTGCTAAAGTAGCTCACCCACCAATGCGCTAACTTCATCAAAACTAAGTACCTCGCTCTTAGATTTCATCATATAAAACAATGCTTTCCAGTTGCTTTCTAAGATCACCTAGTGCATCCATCCCTGGAGGGACTTGAGGGTTTAGTTCCTTTAGTTTATTCTTAATCAAACCCCGAAAGGTTTTGATTTCTTCCAACTTCTTCTCAACTTTGGTCAGGATCTTTTCGTGCTCCACCCTATTACCTTTGTGATTTTCCTATAATTCTTTTTAGATCACCTCATGTGTAGCAACCAATATGCTTGCTACCCTATCCCTATTGGCACAATTTTAGACACATCTTCCACCATTTACGCGGCGGTATTTCTTGTGGTAAGTAAGAAGCTCGAAGTACCAAGTCATTGTCTCCCCAATGTTCATATTTTCCTCCTCCTTGTGGCATGTCATAAACCTCATCTATTGACTCTAATGTTATTGGTCACCTTTCATGGTGAGGATGTGGGTCAAGTCTTCCAAGCATTGCATGGTTGACTCATTTTCTGTTCACGGGGCCAGTCCGAGTACTTCAAGATAATGGTGTCTTAAATGGCCTTTATCTTCTTATTGACTTTCGCACACCTTTGATTTTTCATCCCTTAGCTTACACCTTAACGACACACTGATCAATTCCTTCTATTTAATTTCTTTGTCCCGTATAATGATCTCCTCATTCTTTTTCTCAAGCTCTTCCTCCAAGACCCTTATTCTGTCATTTTTCTGTTGAAGAGTCTTTCCTCTACCTCCACCGATGCTTTGTTGATCACATTAAAAATTTCTCATTGGACAATTTTGGGAATTTACCAGAGGGTTTACCCCCTTGGCATCTGGTATCTTCATTAATGCATCTCAATTTACCTTGAACTTGTGTTCATCAACGTGGAACTCGAAACCCAAGATAGCATTTTCCTCATGTGTAGGTACACACCTTCTTCATCAAAATAAGACCAATCAAGAAGTTGGTTTTTCGGCATGGTAATTTGAAAGATAATATGCAGTACCTTTTTAGATCATTAATGTAAGTCATTTCTTGTTCTTGTGCCACTACTATGCCCTTTCCACCTATGTGTGTTACCTTTGGGAAGCTTACTGCTAAGTTGGGGTCTTTGCCCATGCTTCCATACTCCTTTCCCACACTCGTGCTTTCCTTTATTTCCTTCAACACTTCCTCGGCACTTCACTCAACTTCGTGCTCCACCAACTGTTGGATAATTCCTACTACTTCCCTCTTTATGGTATTATCCATCTACTCCTTGGTTAGGGTTAGGTCTTCTGATCCTTCATGTTTACTTCCTTGCTCCCCCTTTTTTTGAGTGCCTCTCTCATCCTCATCCTTCTCTTCATTTACATCTTCCTCTTACTCATGTATGTCCTACACATGATGATTCTAAGCATTGTCACATTTTTCATCATCTTCATCACCCTTGTCAACCTCCATGCTTTCTATTTTTCCTAAGTCTGACCCTTTTTCACCCTTTGATTCTTCCTTACTAGTGATTCTAGTTTAGGGGACTTCTCTTTTTCTTCTTTCTCAGGTGATTCTCCCATTACTAGTGACTCTTCCTTCTATGGAAAATATTCCTTCTACGGAGATTCCTATTTTCTCATGGGATACTTCTTCCGATGGACGTAAGTACTTGTGCACATCCCTCGACTCATGTTCCATTACTATCTTTACCATCTTTGTGCTCAGTGCCTTTTTCTCAGGATCCTCTCCTTTGTCTCTTTTCCTTTGCACATCATTCTACTTTTGTGGTGGGGTCCTCAGGAATGGAGACATCATCTTCAACATAAGCACCTTTTTCATACTTAGGCCTTATGCGCAAATACACCCTCATTGTTTTCCTCCCTATAACATGTAATGTTACTAGTTTTAACATGTGCATGTCATGGGAGACATACTTCTCCACATAGGTGTACTTCTTGGGGTATATTAGTTTCCTACGTAGCTCGCGGTAGTCTTGATCTACTACACTTAGATCAAATATGAGTTTCTTCACCTCTTTAAAATGATTAACCCGGCATGGAAGTATTGCGTTGTGAAGGAGAAAGGAAATTTACACCAAGGACTCTTAGTGCCATCTACCAAAGTAAATCTTTGCAAATACAAAAATGTTAGTAAATGGTGAACTTAGCCTCTCCTTGCACTAGCAAAGGCAACTATTCAGGCATTCTCCATTCATCCCCAAATGCATCGCGCATCCACTTAAACCAATTTTCCAAATGTTCCATATAAGAGGCCATCATGGTTTCACGGGTATATTGTTCAAATCTCTTGGTGGGGGAGGGTTTCTCATTTGAGTATTCCCAAATAAATTATCCGGCCCATCAGGAACTTCAATCTCTGAAAATACAATGGTGAGGAGGACATTACCAAACATGATCTTCTCCCATTGTGTGGGGAGTCTATGATCTCCTCTCTGCAATGAAATATGAGAGGTTATAGATGGTTCCCTGCTGAGATCTTATAAGACACATTCAACCAAGCCTTGTTGATATGTGTCCATCTCTCTTTCCACTCATCTTGTTAACCAAGAGCGCAACCATCCTCATCAATGGTCAGTAATTACAGACATGTCGAAGTAGTGTGAACCCTTCTTGTATTCATAAGCCTCAACGATCTTCTTAATGCCTTCATTGTCTTCCAAATCATCATCCAATGAATCTCCTTCACATAGATAAGGCCTATGAGATTAGAAATTATCTTTGGGGTTATGCGCATCCTCTGACCTAAAAATAGAAGTGGTCTTTATGCACACGCGACATCAACCATTGGTATAATGGCTCAGGATTTTCAAAAAAGGTAAACTTATAGAGTTACAAAAACCCATCCTTCTCCATTTTCACCTTTACCTACTTGTCATAGATGGACATTCCATCTAGTGTCCTCTTCTCTGTAGGGTGAACTAGTTCTAGTGTCACTTCATTTTTTTGGTGTTTTTTGATGGTTGTAATCACCGATGGCCATCTTCCTAACGTGAGACACCCATTCTTTACCAAGTAATACATCATCCGGTACTGCATTTCCGCATACCATTCTTCATTGAAACTAGTAGAAATGACTTCTTTACCCTTGCCCTTTCCCTTCTTCGGTGAAATATTTTCTAATTTTCTTGGTGTCATTCCTTTTTTGGATCCTTAAAACGTCTTCTCTCTCTTGTCCTTACTTGCTCAAATTTCTGCTCAAATCCTTTACAAAAATTCCTTCAAACCCTGTGCCCTAGCTATGTAACCCTAACCTAGAAAACCCTTTTTCCACAAGACAACGTAACACCCGTGGGATTATTCCACACAACCTTCTCCGCTTACACCCATGTACTCCTTTCCACTTTGGTTCACTAATCAAACTAGCTATGCATGCAAATATTCACAAATCTTCTCAAAATTTCTTTGCAAGGATGCCCTAGTTTGTGAGAGCTCTTTGATAACTTAAAATGCAAGGTAGAAAATAATGCACCCTCTAATCTTCTATTTATAACTTTTTCTCTTCTCTACAATAAATGTCATGCCACCTACAATGTAATTTTTTTAATAAAGGTGGATTTTTCCAATGCCAACCTTTCAGTGCTTTTCCTTTGTGCTCAATCCTACGCAAACACTTCCGTAACCTTCTGGCGTGCAACTACCTCAACCATAGAGTTCTTTACTTTCTTCCATGTTTAGTTTAATTCTTCCTCTATGTCTTGGACCAAGTTATTTCCACTTCCTACCTCATGTTGCTCCTATGTTTTTACCCTTGTACATGGTTTCTCAAATCCTTTTGACACCATCCTTCCCTTATGTTCACCTTTTCCACGCATGATCTTCCAATCCACATGTTTTTTATTTTTCAACCCGGTCATCCACAATCATAGCTTCCAGCACTTCTCACATCACTCCACCCACACAAAAATGGATGTGTGGTCCTGTTTGCATAGAAAAATTTTGAAAATAATAAGTGGCTACCAACGCACAAATGTGCACAAAACAAAGCAACAAGAAATAGAAACATGAAGAAGGAAAGCGCATTAAATCAAAACCTAGGCTAACTAAAAATACTTCCTTATTTAAAACACAAAAAGACTTATTTATAGTAGGGATTTAACTTAATCCCATTTAAATGGCATGGAAACCGTTGTCCATCCAACAATTGTAGCTAGAAAGTGCTTGAATCAAGTATATAGGATACAATGTATACGGGCCCATCCAATTGACTTTGAATTTCCAGGATGGCACAAAACTTGGAATCATACAATACAACCATCTGCCCAACCTCAAACTTCTTGTTCTTGATGTGTCTATCATGTCATGCCTTCTACCTGGATTTTTCTATTTTCTAACTCTAGTGAGCAATAGCCCACCTCTCATCTAATTGCATCAACTTATCAATCCTCTCCTCAAGCACTTATTCATCATCTAACCCTCCTGCATGCGCTATACATAGCGATGGTAACATGAATTCAACAAGTAACATAGATTCTACACTAAACACCAATTAAAAAGGTGTGGCCTTGTTCAATCTCTTATAAGTAGTCCGATATGACCATAACACAACATAAACTTTATCATCCCAATCCTTTCTTCCCACATCACAAATCTTGGTTAACGTGTGATTTAAAATTTTGTTAAATGCTTAGCAGTCCCATTAGCTTGTGGGTGATAAGGGGTAGTCTTGTGATGGGCCACCATGAATTATGCTAATAAGATTCTAACTGTCTCATTTAAGAAATGAGTACCCCTATCACTTTTTAAGCTCAGCGGGCATCCATATCTATTGATTATATTTTCCCACAAGAACCTAGTTGTTGTTGTGCAATCCCTTGTAGGCACCACTTTTTCCCACCTTGTAAGGTAATCTGTGCATGTAATGATATAGTGTGAACCTTTCCTTTGCGTGACTAGGGAAATATGGCCTACAAAGTCAATTTCCCATTTATCAAATGGTTCTACATTTGAAAATTAGTCTTAATGGCATTTCATCTCTTTTCCCTAGTTTACCAAGGCACTGACAGTGGTCACAAGCCTTGCAATACTCATACAGATTTGTAAAGTGTTTCCCACTAAAATCCTAGTAGAATGATCTTTGCACATGGTTGCATTCCCTACATAGTGTCCTCCTACAATTCTACCATGTGCTTCCTCCATGATTGCAACACACGCCCATGCTCTAACATGCACCGGCACAAAACCTCATCATGGTCTATCTTGTATAAGTTACCACTAATTAGCATCTATGGAACAATGTGTATAGCTGACTTCTTTCTTTCCAAATTATTCATTCCCTGGTGCCACACCTGTTTTGAGAAACACAACAATATCTTCCAAGTCATACGGAGGGCTCCACAACCTAAACAATTACGCATGTGACATTGTGTCCTCAATGCTCTTGTATCAACTCCCGAGTCAATCCTTAATAAATGGTCAGGCCCTAAATTACTCTTACTTGGTTTTACAACAACCATAAACTCAAACTCTTGAAATAGTAGGACCCACCGATATATGTACCCTTGTAGAACAAGATTTTTTACCAAGTAATTCAATGCCATGTGGTCTATGTAGAATATAAAGGGTGTTGCCAACAGATACTGCCTGAATTTGTGCAATGTGTAGATCATTGACAATGCCTCGTGCTCAGTAGTAGTATAGTTCTATTATAGGGTTAGCTTCCTACTAGCAAAGCACAAGGGGTGGTCAACAATTCCCTCTCCAGGTTAGGATAAGATTTCTATAATCGCCATCCGTGAAGTATCAACATGCACATGGAATGGTGTATCTTAAGAAGGAAAGTGTAATATGGGTGTAATGATAAGTCATATCCTTCATTGTGTCAAATATCATATTTTGCACCTCTCCCCAATGAAATGTACTTTTATGATTTAGCAAATTTTCTAACGGCGTGGCCATCTTGGCATACCCCTTGATAAATTTCTAGTAATACTCTATATACCCAAGGAATCTACGCACATCGATCTTCTTGGTAGGCTCCCCCAATCCCACAATAATGGTAACTTTGGTAGGATCCACCAACAATATTTCTTACATATGATATGTCCCAATAGGGTTCCAAATGGAGTAGTGAAAACACATTTCTTAATTTTGAGGGATATACTCAACTGCCGACATCTCTCAAACATCAGCCTCAAATTGTCACAATGGTCCCTCACTAATCCATATACTATCTAGTCATCTAGGTACACTTGTAGAAACTTGTGGATGAAGTCTAAAATGCTTGAAGCACAATGTGCGAAAACACAATAGGCACATTTTTCAATCCAAAAGGCATGACCATTGGACTTATCCATTTGATTCTTTAATAGCCTCAATGATGTTTGATGCGATCATCTTGTCAATCTCTCTTTGAATTTGAAGGAAGATTCAAATTCATTCGATAAGGTCTCTTCCAAATTGGGCGCAAACCTTCCTTTAACTTGTTCTTTGTTTATCCCAAGGAGTGATGAACTCCTTTAAGCTCATGGTAGCCACGTGGAAACAAATACTGAAACACTTTCTCATCGGCATTATCCATAACCTAGCACATACCCATAGTATGGTTAATGATTGTGCAAGAACTTGACAAGGTCATAACTTGAGCTCCAGTGTCCGTTTGAGTCCTTTTTTTTTTTGAAACCACGTGTTTCGATGAGATGAACATAGTGGAAACCAAACCTACTAGTTGGGGAAATGGCCTTTAGGCCCTAAATCCGCCATCTTGAGGCCGAAAATTAGGATTTAAGTTATAGTTCGGTTTTTCCTATTTTTGAGCATTAGTTAATTTTACTCTATTAATTGCATTATGAGTTGAAAGTTGGCAATTCCTCTAATTTAGGGATGTAGAAGATGCATGGCAATTTCGTGCCCGTAGGAATAAGCATGCGAACTTACTAAGAATAGCAGGGTTAAGTAAACTCGCTAAAAATAGTAATTTCCGCCACCTAGAGTAGATTTAGTCGAGTTAGCAAGACTTTACTTGGAAAATCGAGTTGGGAGTTGTTTTCCTATTTGGGAAACATTGTAATTCATTATTTGATAACAAAGAAGGAGATCTATTTTCTTTTGGAGTTCATATTATTTGCAAAGATATCCGGTTTGTTCTTAATTTGGCTACATTTAACATCCAAAATTTCCACCTCTTCACCATCGATCACATATACCAACTTTCCTTTCTCTTTTTCCATGCATGCATGCTCAATTTGTATCTCATCTTATTCTTCCTCATCAAAGCACTTCTAAGATAGGTTGACCCAATAATTCCAATATTCTATCCCCCATCATGACACTATCGTCCATAGTTAGGAGCTTAATAACCTGCAACATCTCATCCACCAATGGCTTAGTACTCTGATACTCAAAATCTTGAAGGAGATAAGTCATCAAATCTTTCCATTTTCTATCTAACAATGGCATCTTGAGTGAATGTACCATGCACACACGTAGAATTGTAAGGTGGAGTAAAGGTTATGCACCCATATAGAAGGTGGCAAACTTGTGACTTCCATCTAGGACTTCTCACATGCCTGGACATGAAATGAGGTAGGTTCCTAGCCATGATAATATTGTATAATAGTAGGTGCATAGATTCGGAAAAACCTAACAGAGAACACGATTCTCACCTCGTGCCACTTAGAAGGTTATCATGATGGGTTTCCCACCAACATTCTTCGGTCTTGAGAAAGGTATAGATAAACATCCTTCTCCTTTTGATCTAACATCTCCATTAGGTCTCCATTTCTCACAGAAAGGCATCGGGTCAGTTGCCCTAATATAACTTGGTAACTTCTTTCCTCCTAGGTGCTTGACTGAGCACACCTTTGTTACTCTCATCATAGAGCCTCTTAACTTCCTTCCGACTAACTCATATGTCCCATGTGCCCAATTTTCACATGCCACACTAGTTGTATCACTTATAGATTGAACATATTCCTATTGAATAATGCCTTCTTTTGTTGGTTGCACAATCTCATGGTCCTTGATAGTGCGCACATAAATTATGTCTAGGTATTATTCTCCCAAGGGCTTAGTATAGGGTGTTGACTTCCCATCCGTCAAAGGAATGATAACACATTCCTCTTTGTTCTCAAAACTTATATACCCCTTATTGAAACATAATTCAACATTGTTCTTATAGCACTAGGGGCACCCAAGTAACACTGGAAAGTTGTCCGCCTCAACAAACACTAAGATTCGAAGTCTCCAATGAATTTTCGCCCCTTAGATAGTGATAACAACATCCTTTAAAACACCAATGGGCATTTCCTTTGTCTTATTATCCATATATAACACATTTGAGGATGGTTGTAATGGTGGCCTTCCCATTTGATTGCTTGCATCCAAGGTGAGAACATTAACTTCCACACCCATGTCAATCAAAATATTGCTTAGGAGTCATCCATCAACAACTACATTCAAGGTAATCTCCTTATCATAGTCAAGGTTGTGAGGAGGAAGGTTAGCATGCAAAACCTGCCTCTCGCACTCTCCTCCAACGCTTGGTACTTTACCTCTCAACCATTCTCCTAATAGAGGAATGATGTTCTCTTGGCGCAACATCTTACACACCTCTTTGACATCATCTATATCTGATTGAGGGATCTCAGTGCTTTTCTTCTGCTCCAACTTCCTAGATTTCTCTTTTAGACACTGAATTTCCCCTTAAAGACTCTTGATTACATCCATGGTATCTTGATAGACTTCCTTATGATGGGTAGGATCTGAATACTTCCAATATACCACTTCTTCTCTTGTAATCAACATCCTTTTCTTTGGTATCTCCTTAGAACGCGCAACATCGGCTTGTGTTGACACAAGACTGGTTCTAACTCTGAATCACGTGCCATTCTAGGCATCCACTATTGATCAACATGCTTTACACTCACCATCCCAACGCCCTTATCCTTCTTCTTTTGGCTCATGTGTTCAAATAATTCCGAGCACTCCTCATACTTGTGCTTCTTTCCACACCACAATCACTATAGAAGATCAGGTTATTCACGTTTAGTGTTCCATAGACCCATAGTTTTAACAAGTTCTACATGGGAACTCACTTCTTCCACCTCTCACGCCGCTACCACATCCTCTAAATCCTCCACGAATGCCTCTTCCGCAACTTCCTCTATTGCATGCCTTTCATAATGATGACCCTCATCCTTGGAACTACTTGTAATACTAGTCTAGCACACACCAATATCAATGGCATCATGTATTTGGTCAATCAATCTATAATCCTTAGTATCATGAGTAGTAGAGGTGTAATTTTGTAATAGCAAGACACATTCTTATGGATTGTACGCTACAGTAGTGGACACCTACTTGCATCATGATCTTTGTGGAAATCTCATAGTCCACTATCATCACGCGTATTGACCTTCAAGGAGAAATTTCCTTCATATGCCCTTCTACCTCATAATTGTACACCATAACCCGCTGCAAGTCTCATGAGCCGAGTTCACAGATGATTTCTCCAGCTGCTTTTCCATTACAACAATTTGGGCTTCTAGGAACAAATTAACTCCTACATCAACACTTCCTATTTTATCGGCACACAAGGCAGCCTCCAAGGCCTCATGTAGATCGTGAAAGTCTTACGTGAAGGTGCCCTCTCGAATGGTGTGATTGGTTCTCGACGAATCACTTGAACATGTACAGAAGGATGAATGTCATAAGATAACTTGGATAGGAGAGTCTTGAAACATGCATCATACTCCCGCACACTCTCCATCATTCCTTATTAAATCTCCTTCAATGCGCTGATGATTTTCTATTCAAACTCAAGTATGTGGAACTCTACCAAAAATGCATTACGTAACACAATGTAATCCACCATTGTCTAGTGAGGGTCATACTTCATATATCAGCTATACGCATGTGCATCCTTACAATGTGGTTATAAACTAACTTTCCTTCCACTCCGAGGAAATGATTCCCTTCGCGCACCATAGTAACTCACACTTATGTACATGTTCCGTGGCATCCTCAATGCCCTTGTAATCAGTAAGTGGAGTGATATCTCATAAAACACCATGTTGATGGTGTTGTGGACCTTGTCCGCCAGATCCAAGACCTTGATTCCCCGATGTTATCTCCACCACCAAACCCACTATATCCACTAGTTTCAACTCATCCAGATCCACCAGATCCTCCTCCTATCGTAGGAAAAGGTCCTAACTTATTTGTTCCATGTCCCACCATCGCACTAAATTTCTGTGCCTGTCGACATTGTGATACCGAACCACTCCCATATGTGTTTCCCATGTTGCTCTAAGATGGAATACTCAAACCTTGTGATCCCACACCTTGCTTAAATTTTTTCTAGAAAAATACCCCAAACATAGGAAATGATTGTGCAGCCATAGATGTACCAAATGAAAAATTATACCTCTTAGGTGTCACTCAACTGAGGATATCGATACAACTGGATTATCAACACTTATCTTAGGAACTGGAAAAATAAGTGTTAGGGTTTTGTCACCATGTGGGTGAAGATGTGTGCCTATGGCTCTTCTTCTCCTTTCTTCATATGACGAGCCCTCTCCCGAAGTCGAGGGGTTTCTCTATGCCGAGATGGGCTAGCTCAGATTGCTCAGGTTCCACGTCCTCTAAGAAAACCTCAAATCCTTCCCACAATGTCTGCCTCCATAAATCCATCACTCCTATAGGTTTGTTGTCTTTCCAACTCCCTCTCCAAAGATTCATTATACTTGATTCGCCTCTCTCTCTCTCCATTTCTTGCAAGGTCCGCCATCCTTTACCACGCTAGCTTTCGTGCCTGTGCTTAGCAGAAATTTTAGCCTTTGCCATGGGAAAGGCTTCCCAACTCAAATTAATGACCACGATCTTGATATCTAGTGGGATAACACGTATGATTGATCCTCTAGGCTCCCTCAAGAGCTCAAACTTAGCAATCTCCAGGAAAGAATACATAGAAATAGCTTATTCCAAGGTATAACTAGTCGGAACTCAACTCAACCAATGATCAAAACACGGGTCCAAGTTAGATTGGCATCATGTAACCGCTAATATTCCTCTTAGGTTCAAACATCAAGGTCTATAGTACCAACTCATCCTTGATGCATATGCTGATAGCCATTCATACAACTCTATTGGGAAACAACAAAAGAATGTCTCATAGAGTTCGTGATACAAGTTCTCCTCCACCCATTTTTATGCATCAAACTTAGATCCAATACTAAACCTCTGAGAAAACTCATCCTCTTTTTTTTGAGCCACGCTTCAACACTATCCAAGGTCAAGCATGCTCCATCATCACACATTTCTCTCATAATAACTTCAAAAGAGGTCCTGACAATGGAACCAAGATGTAGTCATTATTTTACCCTCAATACTTCTTTCTAACCCCAAGCGCACCAGCCTATCATCCAAAATACGTTGGGAAATCACCCGAGGTGGGCGTGGGTGCATCGAGCCCCTCCTTTATGTGAGCTTCGCGAGAGAGTTTACCATTAATGGAGGATTATTTGTAGAAATGGAAGTTCATGCATCTACTCAAAAAGGTAAAAGATATAACTAATAGATCTACACATTAATACATCACAGAAGCTAAATAAACATTGTAAGAAGTACAAGAAACCAGATCTAAGTCATGATAAGCCAAATAACATAAGGTTTTACACCCATAAGCAAGTTATATAGAATACATCCATTCATATTGGTTTAACAAAGATCTAGTAGTTATATTACATTCAAAATGGTCATATCGAGCATATACATTAAATGACAGAGACTTAACTCTTGAAATCCTATCTTATCAGAGATCCTAACTATAATTTTCCCCATTATGTCCCCTTGTTCAGATCCCAATACCCATATATATGCTTAATGATATCCTTTACTACCCTCTAGCACTTAGTACTCTAAACCCTAGCATTTCCTAATATTTATGTAGAACTTCATTACTTTCTTTCTCTTTCTCTGCTCCCCTTTGCACTCTTCACCCATATATCTCTCTCCATGTGTGTCTTCATTCTATCTCTTCTTGTCCCAAAACCTCTTTAAATATGATCATTAACACCGCCATGACTTCTCTCCTAAGTAAATCTCATGCCAAGTGTCGATGTGGTCCTCCATTGGCGAATGCTTATCCTTTTTGCAAACCTTCCACTAACTGTAATGATGCCTCTGGGAATATTTCGTACATGGAATATCATTTTCTTGACCTCCAAGGTTCCAAGCTAGCACCTTATCCGCTTATCATGCCTAGTCGGGTTTTCACATTTTTTCTCAAGTTATTCCATGATGCCAAATATTGTTAAGTCCTTTAATCCCTTGTTTGCCTCCCTGGTGCACCCTAATTTCACTTAAACCATTCTTAAACCCCTTTTTCTGCACATTTTTACCTAAGCTCCCTTTTATCCACCGATCCTTTCATGTGCACGCCTCTTTGTACTTAGCTAATATTTTAGGGTCCAACACTTATCAATCTACGAATTTTCCCATGACGGATCATATTGAAATTACGAAGTGTGACATACTTCCCCTCTTAATGAATCATCATCCCGATGATTTTTACTTCATTAATCGAAATGAGAATAATCACACTTAGATTTATATCCAATAACTTAGAAAAGTCATCATTTTCCACAAAAACATACAATTTTTGAACTGAAATATAAATTTGTTGGGTGTAACAAGATTTTATTTCACTTATTCAAAGTCAAATAGTCTGAAATATGACAATTTCTTTGTCATTCCAACATCAAATAATTAAATAATATAAATTATATCAAGTAATTGATATAAAATAGAATAAATTATTCAAAAACAATGTTTTTAGAATTTAGAATACCAAGAAAACCCATTGTTTTAATTTCTTTTAGAATGTACCAGTAGTCTAAGTGGTCTCATTGTGATAGTTTCGAGATCCATAGCCTTTAGCTTCATCTAGTGTTGCTTCATTCCCATCTCGTCAACTCACAATTGCAACCCGAATCATCTGTTGTGGATCATTCTCCTCATTTCTCATGGGACAATATCTAACGTATTTGGTGCCGCCACCACATTTGATGCAACCAATGAAAGTCCCATTCCTTTCGGACTATCATTTCTATCATCAACATTTTCTTATTCATTCTTTTTAAAGTGAGCGGTAGTATTATTAAAAATAATGTTTTTAGAATTCAAAATACCAAGAAAACCCGTTGTTTTAATTTTTTTAGATTGTACCAAAGTAGTGTAAGTGGTCTCATTGTGATAGTTTTGAGATCCATGGCCTTTAGCTTTATCTAGTGTTTCTTCATTCCCATCCCGTTTGTTCACAATTGCAGCCTGAATCCTCTTCTCGCGGAATGTTTTCCTCATTTCTTAAGGGACAATATCTAGCGTAGGTGTCACCGCCACCACATTTGAAGCAACTAGCAAAAGGCCCATTCCTTTAAGACATGTCATTTCTATCATCAACATTTTCTTGTTCATTCTTTTTAAAGTGAGCAGTAGTATTATTTCCACCATTATGAGCTTTATTTTTGTCCTTCTTTCCCCATGTCTTCCTAGGTGACAATGGTGAAGGTGAGCTATGGTTCATTTTCCACTTCTCATCTTTGTGAGCAAGATGGCTTAGAGTTTTTGCTCTACCGATAGTATTTTCAAACACTTCTTTTATGGTGGATGGTCCATACATATCAACTTAGGTTTAAACCCATGAAAATTTTTTCTTATGCGGAATATCTCATCATTCGATACTAAAGGACATATTTAAGAACTTTTGTAAAATTTTTCTCAAGATTTCGATTACTGATCATCTTTCCCTGTGCTAGGGTTTGAAATTCTAACATATTTTGGTCATAGTATAGCTGCGGTAATCAACACTATCTAAAATAGGCTTTGGTGATCCTAGGTTACGTTAACATCATTTACCCCCAGTTCTACCTTCTAGTTGTCCCACCAAGAGGAAGCCTTATTGGAGAGTTGATAAGATCCCCAAACAACTTTAGTTTCTTCAAAAAAGTTCCTGATGGAGAAATAATTCTCCATATAACTAAGTGATTTCTAGGCTCCATCGCCTAAATTCGTTCCATCATATTTTGGTGGACTAATTCATTTTATATCTTTAGACAACTCAGCTTCCAAATGATCTCTTGTAGCATTATTATCAGCTTCGTTATTATTCTCAGCATTTATGTTATTGTTTTCAGCATTAGGCTTCCCAAGAGGCTAGTCAATACCATCGTAGTCACTACCACTATTATTACCCATCACCCATTGTTCGAGAATAACCATACGGTTTCACGTGTCCCGATTGACATCAAGTATATCTTTACTTTTTGATGTGGCTTCTTCGCCACCTGCAGTTGGTGATTAACAACGTGACCTCTTGTCCTAACCATTTTATCTGTTAGACAAAAATTAAGTTTAAGATAACATAAGGACTCAATAGGTCAAGAGCTCGACCTTCACTCCGATAACAAAATGTAATACCACTTTTTGCTTCATCGAATTAGGATTTTTTTACTCATTTTGCACAATTAATAATTTCTTGAATTAAACATATAACAAATTAAACAACACACAAGAGATTACCATATCTTAATTCCTTTTATGTTGAATTGAATACATTAATTTTAGCAACATTTGATTTGAACCAACATTAATTAAAGTTTAGAATCCAATTAGAAAATCTATGACAACCATGTGCAACTACGGTGATTTATAGATACTACCTAATCCCCTCAAACACTCAATATGAGCCAATACACCCATTGTATCATTTGTTTAAGCCTTATTACAGGATGAAAGAGCTTGGGAATGTCTTCTTAACATCCTTTGGAAAGATACTAATTTAGCCATCATCGAATCTCGACACTATAAAAAAATACTTGGTCAACAAACAATACATTCAATTATATGCACTACTATGGCCATAGTTATTTGGCATTATGCTTACAAGCCGGATTCTATACTACACATATTCCTATGGAACCTATCTTCCCTTCATCTCAAAACCATTCTAGTTGTAGTCATGAGGATTCATTTACATTTTTAAGTTATGAATTTTTCTATTAAACATCTTAAGTAATCATTTCTTTAAATTCGAACACCCAAGCCTTAGTTAATCGGCTTCGGGGTCGTGTGGCGCATGCCAACACCAGTTTAGAATCCCTACTGAATAATATGCATCCTCGTAATGACTTAGTCATTATTTGTTTGTGTCTCTACATGTAGCCAATCCAAACTAATGTGAGTATGACACATAGGAAATGAGGCGTGTCATGTTTCCTGTCATCGGTTTTTATTTACTAAATTATTTATTTCGGTTTGCATTCACGCAACAATTAGGTCCCGCTAAGCCCAACGAGAGTACATGGACTAATACATCTTGGAATACCTATGGGAAAGGTTGCAAATGCATGATGACTTGTGTCATCACACTCTTTCACTCTTCCCATAGCCATTCCAAGCTAGCTCGGTCATGATACTATCAATTTTATTTAGGACACATAGTTGCATCTTAAAGAATTCACATATATACACTTATGTTATGAAAGGTACATTTATTATGTGTCAATGTATGATTATAATGCATCAACATGAGATATCATAAGTTATTATTATCTCTCTCGTGTTACATAACCATAGGTTGCTAACACATTTAGTTGGATTATCCAATGAGCATTAGATTTAATAGTATCCATATATCTTTTTATGTATAACAAACATGTTGTTAGATTGAATACTTTGCAAGTGTATCTAAAATATTATAATGTTTATCGCATTTTAATTTATCTTCTAGACATAAATAATGATCAAATCATAGTAAAAGTAATTATCGATCCGCACTTACACTATCGCATTATGACTCGCCGTAAACTCGGCATTATAACACTTTCTATAAACAAGGTATGCTATCAAAAACAACAATGGATATATTCATAGTATTGAGGAATCAGTGGTAATCTCATTCTCGAAGTACAAAAATAATCATAAACCAATAATGAGTACACCAGTTTAAAAATCCTTGTTACAACATGTGAGCATACACTTTCACTTTTAAATTAAATACAATAAATTTATGTCATATCTAGGAAATAGAGATCATCATGATAAGATGATAGAGCAATCATATCTAGGAATAATAAGCCAGCGGATACCATTATTTACTTATATCTTCACAATTTTAATTCATCATTAAGATCAATCAAGTTTTTCCCTTTCATAATACTTCATAACCCTAAAAATAAATAAGAAAATGATAATTTCAACATGATAAATCATTCATCACACAAAAAGAATTGATATGGATTATTTACCTAAAATTGGAACTGATTGTTTCATTTGAAATAAATGAACACCTATGGAATTTGAATTTAAAATAATGAAACAATTAGACTTTTATAAAAAACAACCATGTAAACGATGCATAAATTATCCAAATAAATAAGCCATAAATGATAGCAAATAAGAATAAGAACCATTATTTACTTATATCTTCACAATTTTTAAAACCCCTATTGATTCCATCATTTCCAAGCGAATATAAAAAGGAAGCAAAACGGAAAAGTCCATGCTCATGCTAGTTAGGACGAGTTTCACAGTTATAAGAAACACAGCTACAGGAGATTTCGACCAACTAATGCCAAATGCCTTATTTTATTCAATGAACAAAACTTCCCACAACACAGAGTATGAAATTTACAAACAAACTTTGATACAAAATAATTCATGGTCCCAGTATCAAAAGGATAAACCATTAACGAAGAACGTAAAAACACGGAGTGATCATTTGTAATGAAATTTACAAACACTTTGAAAAGGATAAACCATTTGTAACCGAACAGAGGGTTCGATTATCCAATTCTCAACTCTCACACATTAATAAAAAATAAATAATAATTAATACCCATATCCTGTTTCAAGGATTTGTCCCCCAAATAATGATCTCATTTAACAAATACGAGTTGAAATCAAGTAA
Source organism: Taxus wallichiana var. yunnanensis (assembly GCA_018340775.1). NCBI lineage: Eukaryota > Viridiplantae > Streptophyta > Pinopsida > Cupressales > Taxaceae > Taxus > Taxus wallichiana. Next base: position 802,470,249 of record CM031239.1, on the reverse strand, counting down.
TCCTCTACTAAATCTTTTTTTAACCTAGCACATAAAATTTTATTTCACAACAGTAAAATTAACCAGAAGTCAAGTTAAAGATGAGAACAAGGATGCATTTATCATTTATTCCACAAACATTAAGGTATGCCCAAATAAAATAATCAGAAAAATGGTAATAGTCCATGTCTGAATATGATAATCCTTCAAAAAAATCCCTGGGTAAGTTTGTTCCAGCAACAATGAAAGCTCCAACACCCAATATTATTCCGTCCCAACAAACCGAGATTATCTCACCAGAATAAATCAGGAACTCACACCCAACTCCCAAAACTTATTATTTTTATACAGATTTTAAATATAACTGAAACATAAGATCTTTATAATGTAGATCCCTATCCATGGATAATTTGCAATACCCATGCCATCTTTTTTTAGCTTAAAATCCCTGGGATTAACAAACTAAAAATAACATGTGTAGACTCAAGAGATACGTAAACCATTATCACAGAAGCGGAGTTTGAGGAGGAGAGAACTCTGTGTTGGGAACAGTTAGCAAATAGAGTGCAACCCTGCTTGAGGTAGCTTCTTGGAGAAGCTTCGCTTCTACCAAGAAATCCCCGATGTAGTGGTCTTTTCTTTAAAATATGCCATCATTCTCTAAGTTGGCGGTAGTACCCGATCAGCCAAGATATGAAATTAACCATTTTAAAATCTCCTGCATGGTAAATAAACCAGTGGACAATACTACTTGTATGGTCGTCGAATGGACAATTACAATAATTTAAACAATTTATATAAACCTGGGTATGGTCGAGAAAACATGAGTAGATCAATGATAAAGTCAAAGATGCATTGTTGAGGACCATAAGATATATCTTGCAAATAACCATTTTATTTATATACTAATACTTTCACGTGATTCACCATAACAAGGGATTTATAGATATGCAAGGTCAAAGTTAATTTATACAATAAATGTTTTTCTTACATCGATATGTAACTCCAAGGCATAAAATGCTCCGGGTCCTTGAGCATGTCTAGTATGCTCTAGGATTAGTAAATGATGACCACATGTAGTTGTTTGTAACCCATTTATTCCATATTAACAGAAGTATGTATTGATCGATCGAAGACCAATTAATCAAACAAAACAAGGCTAGGTGTTATACACCATGAACAATTCAATCAATTCCTTTGTCAAATCAAGCTTTATTGTATAGTGATCAAGCTTGTTTGCACAACATAGTGAAATCATCATTAATAACTTCCAACCTTTAAACTAAAACCAAATACAATATAGTAAATAAATGAAATGCACTATGACCTTAAGATGGATCAACCAAGAATTTCATTCACAATAACGCCAAGTTGGCATAACATTTCCATTGTTATAAAGTTATATACAATAACGAGCAAGGTAAATAACTCATAACATACACACAACACCGTATTTATTATGACGTTAAGAACCCAACTTGTCCAACCATGCATTACGACATCATACCTAACAAGGTAAATAAAGGAAATGCACTATGACCTTAAGATTGATCAACCAAGAATTTTATTCACAATAACGCCAAGTTGGCATAACATTTCCATTGTTATAAAGTTATATACAATAATGAGCAAGGTAAATAATTCATAAGCATACACACAACACCGTATTTATTCTAGGTTAAGAAGCCATCTAGTCCAACCATGCATTGCGACATCATACCTAACAAGGTAAATACAAAAACATTAAAGCAAAATAGGGATATGTTGTAAATGCAAAGTGTATCGCGAGCGCTAAATGATAAGTATTGTTGCAAGGTCGTATATGCAACTACACATAAGTGTGTACATCATGTTCAAGATATAAACACTCTCTGTTGCCGCATATTTAGCCATTCAATAGAGCTTATTTTCTAGCTCTCATAACCCACTTGTCGGTCTACAAATTTTCCCGCAATGGATCATATTGAAATTGTGGGACGTGACACCAAGTGGACCATGAATATCAAGAATCACATACATTTCATTTGTTAGCACATTCGGTATTGATTTATTTTCTTGGAGTACATTCTAGTTCAACAACAAGTTTCTAAAAACTTTACGAAGCCCTTTTCATCACCTTATTACCTTGAGTTGTGTGGCATGCTTGGGGTTTTAGAAGTTGTTCTTGGGTGGTGTTGGTGAGAACATCTTCCTTCTTGTTCTTTATATTCCCTTCTAGTAGGATTCATTCCTACTTTTGATTCAATATTTCTTCATGGATATATTGTAGATGAGTATTTATTCAGGATTTTTTAGGACTAGAGATTGTGGATGTGCCACTTTTATTTTAGGACCCTAGCTTCACTTGAGGGGCCATTAGAGAGGTTGTGTTACCTTAGCTTATGTTCACCTACGTACTTTATTTACCTTCTCATTTATTTATTCTCATCTACTTATGTGTGGATATTTCTTTTATCTTATTTAGATATTAGGAGGATATTATCTAGTTGTTAGGTATAGTTATTTCCTTGATCTATGGTCTTGACTAGTTCTTTCCTAGATCTATAGTATTGAATAAATCTTTGTTGTCTAGTTATTTCTTTGATTTATGGCTTGATCTATAGCCTTGACTAGTTCTTAGATTGATCTTCATTTCCTACATAAGTAAGGTCCATTCTCATTACATTGAATATAGTTCCATAATAATATATGGTATTGTTGTTCATTTGTTTGCAAATGTTTTTGTAAAGTTATTTTGATAAATTGATTTCATCTTATTTAGTGTGATGTTTGATTAGCATATGAGTTCTTTGTGGCTTGGAATGATTTGTTTATCATTCCTTTTAAGAGAGATAAATGGTCACATTTTCAATTCAAGAATAAATTCCCTCTGCTACCACTATTTTAGTTGTGAACTTTGTAGAGAATTACACATTACAACCACAAAATGTGGTTCTCTCGCGATATTGTAACTATGTGTAGGTTGTCATTTTTGTGCATATAACATTCATTCATGTACTTAAAAACATAGAGGAAACTAAATAACATTTTGAGTGAGTTAAATTTCTAATTGAGTGATGATTGATCATATTCTATAAATTTTGTCCAAGGGTATTTTTATGTATTTTATGAAAATTTGATTAAAAGAAACATTAATTTTAATCTACATTACATATGGTCGAGATAATTATAAAATACAATTTAAGAATGAATGATTTTTATTGGTTATATATGATGCATGCGAAGATGGGTGTATAACATATATGGAGTTTCACTAAGGTCGGGCATGTAAATTATGAGCATGGAAGTGGAGGAGCATGTGTTAAAAGATCCATTACAAAAGATGAATTGAAGTAGAAGATGATTTTAAATTGATATATGAAATATACATTATTACTTGATGCATTGAAGAAGTGGGTTATTGGGTTGAAAATTGTAGTACTATTTACATATTTTATAGTTGATGGAGGAATAGTAGTTAGTGGCATTTGAGCATTATTACACTTTAATAGTATCCAGGTGATATCCATAAAATTAAAGCTCAAATACGAGTGGGTTACATACTCTTCATGATTTCTATAGGGAGCACAAGATAACTAGTTAGTTTCTTGATTACATGTCCCTTTAGAATCCTCAAATCATTTTGAGCACCATCTTTTTCCTATACAAAACCAATCCATTAGTAGTGAATCCCCTCATGTTGAAGTTGTTGGGGATCTTGTTTGATAAAATTTAAAAATAGATTTTTCTTATGAATTATGGAGGAACCTCTTTATTCTTACATGATGGTTGGTAAAGAACCATCGACCACACATCCTAAAATTTTGCCACCATTTCCTCTGTTGTGCATACAAAAAAATGGGAAGTCATTTTATAGATAAAGAAACTAGTTAAATGGAATCCGGTTTGGAATTTTTTGGCATATTTTGTCTCATTTAATGTCAATGACCTTAATTTCGCCATATGAAAACTTGTATTTATGCAGAATTTTCCTTTCACCTTATATTTGTGTCACTTTCTCACACCCTCGGTGACCAAATCGATTTTAATATATAATATTATGTATTGTTTATGATAGTGAATTTCCTTTAGTATTTTATGGTTCAAATATAAGCCTCAATAACATGTTTATTTTAATATATATGCTCAATATAATTTGTATGAGTGTTGGGATGGGAAGGAAGAAAATAATGACAATTTCTTAGAGATTTATCGATGACATATGCTTCTTCCCCTACATTCTTATTATCCACCCCATAAAATTTTGAGCCTAATTTCTACAACAAGAAGAAACTAAGGATTATAAGAACAAGCTAAGGGAAAAAAGAGTTTAAATGCTAATTTTTAAATTTTTAAAAAAACTTAAATACAACATAGGCGACTTATTATATTTACAAACACAAGAAACAATTTCCTTTCCTTAGTGCCTTTGTGGAATGTTTTCATTCAAGGAAATTATAGATGAGAAATAGGAATGTGTGAGCTAGTGGATTGAACAAAGAGAGAAGTTAGGGTCACAAAATATACACGGGGTTATGGATTGAAGTCATCAAACAACCCTTTTTTTATTTATATACAATACAATGTGTATGTGCTATTTTGAATAGGTTCCATAAAAAATTAATGGGGCACTCTAACACGGACATGAAACCCTAAAAACCTAATACAACACCTTAAATAGCACAATTAGGACACTCTACACACTTATATGACACTTAGACACTAATATGAAACTCAAAACATTAATACGAGACTATACAAACTAATGGATCATCTAAAATAACAAAAGTGATACACCTAAACACATATTCCACACCCTAACCACTAATATGGCACCCTAAACACTAATAAAACACCTTAAATTTTCTAATATGATACCCTCAAGACAAATATGAAACCATATTAACACTAATGGGACACCTTAAAAACTAATGGAAAACACTAAATAACATTATTAAGAGAGCCTAAATAGTAATAAAACCTAGCACATCTATGGGTCACCTAAATAAAACAATAAGGACACCTATTTACTAATGTAACACCTAAAACACTAATATGACACCTTTTACATTATACAACAATATAAATGGTAATATGACATTGCATAGACTAATGGGTCACCCGAAATAACACAAGTGATATACCTAAACATAGATTACATGTCATAAACATTAACATGACACCCTAAATACTTATACAACGCCATAAACATATTAATATCACACCATATATACTAATATTCATCCTAAAAACTAGTGGGTCATTGTAAACACTAATGGGTCACCCTATATAACATAATTGAAACACCTTAAAAACTAATATGACATATCAACACCAATACATAACCATGTGTACACTAAAAAAATATATCAATATTGGGTCACCCTAAATAACATAATTAAGAACCCTAAACACCAATTATATACCTAAACAATAATCAAATAAATTCAAAACTATTTGAAACCATGAAAATGAATGGGTTGTAGTAAAAATACAATTGGGACACCCCAAATAGTAATATGACAATATAAACACTAATATGAAACCCTAAACACTAATATGACAACCTATACATTAATACAAAACTCTAAATACCAATATCACACCCTAAACACTAAATAACATAAGTGGGATACCCCTAAACAAAAAAATTACATTGTAAACACTAATGTGACACTTTAAACATAGAGATCTTTCATATGACATCCCTGAAACATAAAGCCCACAATAAAATATCTGAGGTTACAAATCAAGCTGGATTCACGACTTTGAATCCCAACTCCATCAAGGAAGAAGCTGCTAATTTTTACAAGAAATTGTCGAGTGATAACCATCATTTTTCTTAGGAAGATGCAAACAAGATACTGGACTCTATTCCAAACAACTTGGCTAGGCCTGAAGAGTTTGGTGCTCTTGCTAAACCAACTACAATAGAAGAACTACAGAAGGAAGTTTTCTCCATGGAAGGTGACAAAGCCTCAGGCCTAGATGGCTTCTCTGCTTTCTTTTTCAAAAAACTTGGGAAATTTGTGCGGATGACCTCCTCAAAGTTGTTAATGAATTCTTCAGAATAGGTAGAATTCTCAAGGAAATAAATAATACCTTCATTTTCCTAATTCCAAAAATTATGGGGTGAAGGAATTCAAGCACTTTAGACCCATAAGTCTCTCAAATGTGCTTTATAAAATCTTCACTAAAATACTAACCTCAAGGCTATAACTGCCACTTCTAAAATTAATCTCTAGCCAGCAGGAGGATTTGTAAAAGGGAGACTTATCCAAGATGGAGTAATTATGGTTCATGAGACAATACACTCGATAGAGAAAAGCAAAAAGGAAGGTATGGTGTTAAAACTGGACATGAACAAATATTTTGATAGAGTTTCTTGGTCTTTTCTTAACCAAGTACTAATTTTTTTGGTTTTGATGAGAGGTTTAGAAAAATCATATGAAATTGAATTTCATCACCAAGATTCTTAGTGATTGTCAATGGTATCCCAGTGGGTTTCTTCCCAAGCATTCATGGCATCAGGAAAGGTGATCCCATCTCTCCTATTCTCTTCATCATCATGGTAGACAACCTCAGCCACACTATCAATAGAGTTGTTTTGTTGGGCTATCTCAATGGTTTTAGACCCTCCACCTTTGACTTAATGGTCTCCCATCAGCATTTCACGGATGAAACCATCTTGCTTCTCTTGGCCTCTATCATTGAAGCCAAAACTATGAAGCATATTCTGCAGCTTTATGAAGAAGCTTCGGGAAACAAATCAATTTTGATAAAATCTCATTATACTTCTTTAACACTCCTCCTACAAGACAAAGGAAAATTACACAAATATTGGGCTGTGAAATCAACTCTCTACCTACTACATACCTTGGGCTACCTCTTGGCACCAACAAAGTCCAAATGAGCATGTGGAATACCCTGCTGGATAGGTTTCAATGAAATCTTGCTGGTTGGAAGGGTTATATTCTCTCAAGTGCTAGGAAAATGCCTTCTTATTAAGAGCATGCTTCAAAACTTTCCGATTTATATCATGTCCTTGTTCTTTATTCCTGTATTTTTTATGGAAAAAATAGAAAGAATCCAAAGAAAATTTCTAGATAGGGACTAAAGATAAGAACAGGATGCACTTGGTTACTTGGGACAAAGCATGCAACAAAAAAAGCTGGAGGTGTTGGTATAAAAAAATTGGACCATGAATGTTGCTCTCATCTCTAAAATGGGGTGGCGACTGGTGAAGGAGGAACAAAGTGTGGATAATTCTCATTAAAGACAAATATCTAAATCAAGGAAACACCATGGACTACTTCAATAATGACAATCACCCATTGGGATCTATGTTCTGGAACAACATCGTCAGGATTAGGAAACAACTAGCTGCAGGATGCAAATGGACTCTGGGCACGGGTGAGAAATTAAATTTTTGGTAGGACAACTGGGCTGATTTTAACACTCTGTCAAACAATGAACATTGGGAACAACTCAAAGACATCCTTTCTATAGCATTGGGACAATAGGTTTGTAACTACATTCAAAACACTAAGGGAAAATGGCACTGGAAAAACCTCAAGGCATTCACATCAAACAACATAGAGCTCCTTGGGGAACTCCAAACCACCTTAAACCTCATACCCATCAGTCAAACCCAAAATCAAGATGAGTTTAATTGGGTTTCTTCATTTGATGGTAACTACATGGTGAGATCAGGCTATCAATTGTTTTCCAATGAACCCATCAATAACTTCCCTTGGGACAAGATTTGGTTCAAAGAGATTACCCCAAAAATCAATCAGTTCTTATGGTACATGCTCAACAAAGGGATACTCACCATAGAAAACCTCATCAAAAGAGGATCAACCATGCCGAACATATGCTATCATTGTAAGATGGACAATGAAACAATCCAACATTTGTTCCTCCACTGTCCAACTGCTAATTATCTTTGGAAACTCATCTTCAAAAGATTTGATGTTAAGTGGTCTTTCCCTGAAGATATCACATAGGCTTGGCTATAGTGGAAGCCTCCATTTAAACATGATTTTCTTCATAGGATATGGAAAATCATATTCCCTCACACCATATAGAGAATCTAGAAAGCCAGGAACTCAATCATTTTTAGAGATACTAGCAAGAGCATAAAAAACATCCTCAACAAAATCATAGTGGTTGCGAAGGAAAACATCTTGAATTTTAAACCACAAAAAAGCCACATATCCCCAGGAGGAGGTCAGATTTATTAAGGCATGGAATATTGATCTTAATCAGTGCACTACCCCCATCCAAAGCATTGACAGGTCTATTGTGTAATGGATTCCCCCCTCTGAAGGTTGGTTTAAGCTGAATTTTGATGGTACCTCTAAAGGCAACCTGGTCCAGTGGAGGAGGTGGTTTGATCAGAAATCACAAGGGTCATCTTATTATAACATATGTTGGTCCCATGGGCAAGCAAACTAATCACTTCTTTGAGGCTCTAGCTGCACTCTAGGGAATCAAACTTGCTAAGAAACTCAACATGGGAAACATCATCATCGAAGGTGACTCTATGAATATCATCAACATTCTCAATAATTCCTTAACTCCTAGTTGGACCATCAAGGATTTTATTAATGAAGCACACAACTTATGCAATGGTCTAAATATTATTTTCAAGCACGTGTATAGAGAGGGAAACAAATCGTGGATTTTCTTGCTAATATGGGAGTTAGTAGCAATGATTACATAGAGTGGCATGATATCAATGAAACTCCTACCAAAGTCCAAAACATCATTTCAAATGAAGCGAGCTCACCCATTAGTACACCCCACTCAATGGTGTAAACACGTGTGCAATCCTAAGGCTAGATTGCATTGGCATTTTGGGCATGCCCAATTTACTCTTCTAGGCCCTCAAAATTGGTCACACTAAGTATTTCAGGGGGAAAGAAGTGGATTTTATCTCTTCCTCACATAGAATTACAAGTTTTTGAAGGGCTATTGCGAAGCTTACGACTCGCATTTCGAGTTTAATCGATGAATTATTAGGGGTTTTTAGAATGGGTGGTGCCCCTTGCCATGTGGAACCTAAATTCAATCCCCAATGGTAGGAACAAGTTGAGCTATGGGAGACCATCAATATGGAGGGCTTCACTAATTTTATCCAATACATAAAAGGGCATGACCAATATATCTCCATATAGTTTGTGGTGAATTGGAAAGACCGTAATGTCTCCTTTGGAGATAAGAGCTTTCAAATTACTGAGGAATTCATTTATTTTATTACCAGTCTTAGCATGGAAGGGAATAATTCTTCAAGAATAAAATGGATAAGGAAGTAGAAGAAAAGTTGTTCTTGGATGAGGGAGAAATGCTCGACATCAAGAAGGAGGGCATCTTGGTTTCCTCTATCCCACAACCATATGATGAGGTGAAAAGGATGATGGTACGCTATGTCACTCTATAAGGGAGGTTCTCCACCATTCCATAGTACCATCTTGTTCTTCTCAACCACTTTAGATGTGAGGTGAAGGTAAGCCTCTCATATTACATTCTAAAATCAATGGAAAAGTCAATCCTAGAAGTTCAGGGCCATAAGAGGACTATCCCCTCCACCAAGGTGTCATATATCTCATTAGTCAATACTTTTCTAGTGTTATTGGAAATGACCCATGCCCTACTGTGATTTCTCCCCTCCCAAGAAAACTCATATCCATTCTAAAAATCCTATGTACAAAGACCTTATCTCCGAACCACCCCTAAATGGGTTCTTTGTAGCAACAAAAAAGGTAAGGAAGTGGTGGGCTCTAGTTTGAAGGGTGAATAAATTGTGGTTGATGATATCCCCCCTCTACTTTCCTTGATATTATTGTTGGCACCAGTTTAGAGAATAAATTTAACATGCAGGCTAGTGTGGTTAAAACCCTTGAAGAAAATGTGGATTTTCTGCTCAAATATACTATCAAAGAGACATCCTCGGATCCCAATGCAGGCCTCAAAGATGAAATTGCTACCTTGGAAACCAAGTTTAAGGCTCTGGAGGACAAATACAACAATTGTTTAGCTATGCACAATGCTATAATGGAACTTATGCAGGTACACATCCGAAAAATCTATGACTCTAGTGGCATCCTGGACATGACGTGGAAGAACAAAAAGATCACAAGGAAGTTCAAAGCTTCTAATTGGGACCCCACCATCACCATTGCATTGAAACTCTATTAGGCGTTCAGGGTGGCTATCAAATTTTTTAGCAAGTCTATTGGATAATGATATTGGTTCCCTATTTTTGGTGTTGTAGTTTTATGTGCTGTTGTTTAAGATGTATTTTTTCTATTGATATTTTGTTAGTAGGTTTATATGCGGTTGCTCATCTTACTTTCTACTAATTTTTTATCTTGTGGGTGGGTTGTAAACTTAGATAAAAAAACCACAATGTTTATATGTGCTTATCTTGGATGTTGAGCCTTTTATTGTAAACTTAGGTAAGGTCCCACCAAAACCTTTTACCAATAATAAAAAAATGTGACACTTTAAACACTAATGTGACACATTAAACACTAATACAACACCTTAGATACTATTATGACACTCTAAACACTAATATCACACCATAGACACTAAATCAAACCATAAACACAAATTGGTCATTCCCTATTTAACAAAATTAGGACACACTAATCACCAATAACATAAGTGGTAAATTATTAACACTAATACAACACTATTGTGAACCATTAACACTAATAAAACACCATAAACACTAATGGGTCACCCTAAATAACATAATTGGGATATCTTAAACACAAATTCCACACCATAAACAATTTTTCAAAACCTTAAATACATCTCATAGTATAGATTTGGGTTTCCAAATGTAATGGTAATGATCCTGTATTTCTAGCAATTATGGAGTGGGGTTTCCCATCTTAGTGTTAGTGAGCCTTTGTTTTTACCATGTATGGAATGATACCTTTCATGTTTCAATTTTAATGACCCTTCATTATCACCACTTATATTGAGTATGGTTTATTATCTTCCTATTATCTATTATAAATGTGTTTCATATCTTTTATGAGTTATCCCCTTCCACATTATATATCCGGGCATACCATATAATTTGACATGACTAGTGAGGTCTAGAACAACTATCGGGGTCCCCTATATAGGTATATCAAAACATTATATGTGGATTAACCTATGTTATTTGGTTGATTTAATTTAATTTGAATTAAATCTTATTTCATATTAACTTATGGTAAAAATAATGTACAAATACTAAAGTATAGTAATGACACAAGAAATAAGTAAACAAATGTGACAAACCTAAGCATAAAGGAGATATAAGAGGACTTAGTTGATTTATGAATGGATAGGAAGTGATCTTGGAAGGGTAAACTATTTAACAAAATGTGAACAATTTCATTATGTCTTATTGTAAATTATGGAACCAGAGAATGAAGTTAGACAAGGTTGTCTAGTGTAGGACAAGGGCTCCAAGCACCGGTGATCTTTTCTAAGTGTAAGTGAATGCACAAGAACTTAGAATATGCTTTCTTGAGTCACAAGTGTTCCACTATTTCTTCCTATTGGTTTCTTGATATTTGTTCCTTGATAGATGAAGGTAAGTGTAACCTAAAAATATAACTTCACTTGCACAAGCCCATAAACCACATCAAACCAAAAAAGGAAAATGCATAATGGGAGTTAGACTAACCCCAGTAATAACTCAAAGAGTGAACTTACAATCGAGTGTTACACTACATACCAAAATTCATACAGTTTTGGTATGTGTGTGTGAGAATGATGCCCTATGATGCCCTTATGTAAGTTATACAAATGATAAAGGGTTGTAGCTAGAATCTAGGAATGTAAATAATATGTGTGGATGAAATAGAATGAATTTCCCATTCTAATGTTATGTATGTAGAAGTATACAACCCTTGTCCCTTGAATGGATGCTAAATAGATGCATTTAGAGTACTTATATGTGTTTGGATAAAATATTAGGTGATGATAGTAATGGTTAGTGCTTGGTCCTTTTTATAAGCACATAACTATGTATTTATATGATTCCCTTTTTTGAATTTCATAATTGAAACCTACTAAGTTGAACCATAAGTGAAAAAGAACTCCAGAAGATAAAAGATAGTCAAAAAGAGTAAGTAACGTAAGAAAGGGTCGGGGTGCCCTAAGAGGGATAGGAGCACCTGGGTGCTATTGTCTTGTTGGCAAGAAAAATTTTCAGGGAAAAATTGGTGATTATCGTGCCAACATTCTAGAGTATAAGTCCTCTACCCTAACTAGTGTAACTATCGCATACTTGTATGCATGAGTAAAAAATTGATTTTTATCCTAACATCCTTTCAGCTAAGGATCTAACAAATACACTCTAGTGACCATGTGTTAAAATCTTGCATATATCTACAAGAGAAGAATTTGTTAGGAAAGCATGAAAGGGAGTGAGAAAATTAGAAAAGAGAAAACTAATGCTATAAGTAGAAAATCGAGACTTACATACACCATTAGAAGTTTCATTACATACACTTGAATTTAGAAGAAAACACATCGTATAACAAGAAAAAGACTAAATAGCGTTTAATGAGAACAAAGTACCACTAAACTCTTTAATCAGAAAAGGATAAAATTCCTTCTTCCTTTATTGAAGCTCAAGCAAAAATTGTACATAACATAGAAATAGAAAAATTTTTGAGTAGGGAAAATAGAAGAAATTTTCTATCTCTTTCTCTCTTCACAAGGATATCTCTCTCATGAATTCACAAAAAAAAAACTCAATATCTAAGAAGTCTCAAAAGTTGTCTAAGAAGAAGCTCAAATGAGGAGCTTGTTACAATTTATAGAAGAAGAGGTAACTCTTCATCTTCCTGGTGAATTTTAAAATACTTTAATGTGACTTTAGACTGTTCATATTTCACTTAAATATTTAAGTCCCTTTTATAAAAACAAGGTTACTAAAAGTTTAAATTATGTTTCTAAAGTTAATTAAAGTTATATTAAAAAGTGGAAACCTCAATGCAAAAATATAAAATTGATGAGAGAGAGCATTGGGTGAGAAGAGAAGAGAGAGAAAAAGAGGAAGAAGAAGAATTATTTAGAAGGATGAGCCACTGTAGTGGATTTGATCTCGTTCCTTGAATGGTTTCCACTTTGCACTCCAACGAAGGCATATGTAACTCCAAGTTCTTTACTAAAACAGAAGCTGCAGGTTCCACCTTCTCATCATGAGGAATACGAACACAACTCAAGTTATCTATCCATCCAGCAACCACATTGTTGATGTCTTTTCACTTCTCGAACCATGATGAATGTTTACGTATGATAAGTGCAATAGAGGCCCAAATCTCTTAAAGTAATTCGAGGGTATCCTTAGTGAAGGGTGATGGGTTGTCTACCTCTTTCTTTACATATTATTCAAATGTACCAATCAACTCATCAACAATTATATCCATGCACCCATTCAGGGTACTCTAGGTTTCTAAATTTGTTAATTTACACTATCCTGCATGATTTGTACACTTATTCCTCTTTCTCTTCCAACTCTATGATGGCCCAATTGATTTCCTCAAACTTGATTGCAAAGGCCCTCACCCACACACTTGAAAAGTCTTCTGAAGGAGTTTCAAAGATCTTCATGTCAATCAACTCTTGACGATGAGTGTTGCGCATTTCATCTAATACTAGGACAAAAGGTTCGAATAGTCCCTTTATTTCTCCAAGTCTTCCTTGAGTGTTTTTTTCCTATTTATTGTCTCACACATATAAGCAAAGAGTTTGACCACTTCTTGGAGCACTGACTTCCCTTTTCAGAAATTGAGTTAATCCATTCATTATTCATTGGCCCCTATATTGTGAACTCGTGTGTCTTCCTGATGGATTTTGGATTGAAGCTACTGATGGGTGTAAATGTGCTTAGTGGGAATTATCATGGCATTAGGATCAACTAGATGTTACACATAGAATGACAGAGTTCACACCTGCTCTTTTAGTTCATAAATATTCTTCTTAGACTCTTTATTCATCACCACATGCGTGAAGAAGATTGTTGATACATGTGAAAATCCCCTTCATGAATTTCCAGTCCCAGTTGGATCGTGTTCATCTCATAATCAGCTGGTGTCATCTCATCCACTAGCTTGATTACCTTGGGCTGAGCCACTTCAATGTATTGATTACCTGTTTCCCCACTGTAGAACCGTGAGGCTATATGTGCGAGCTTTCTTGATCTTTTTTATTTGTCCAATGAGACAATTATTGATAGATCAGGGGCTTCCACTTTTTACATAGTGTGGGTGTTAGGGAAATTTGTTTCCTGCATCCAAGGAAACATCTCATCGGACTCAAGCTCAATGATGGAAACAATGATGGTACCTTTTACGAAGAGGAGGAAAATCTGAGTGAGAGAGGCATGGGAGTCATCAAGAGGGGAAGTCTCTTGTTGTGGCTCGAAGACTGGATCTTAAACCATGTGTTCTTTATCCACTTGTGTTTCTACCATTGGATTTTCTTCCTACATTTCTATGATCAAATCTTCCTCTCGTAATGATGCAAATGAGCCTTCTTTCTACCCTGAGTTTATTTGGCATATTCTTGTGAGGAGAAGCTTCCAATTATGTGGCCTTCTTTTCAAACTTTCTCTGGAGTGTTTAGAACTGGAAGTCACCTCTACGAATTTTGAAGATGACTGATGGGAGACTTGCTTCTGACTTGGGGGAATTCCTCGTGATTGGATGATCATGGCTTGCTTCTTTTGAAACCAATTTCTCATTCTCCTCACCACCTTCTCAGTCCACTCTAATATATCCCTGATTCATGAACATACCATTTTTTGGAGTTAAGGGGACATCTTGACTTGCCACGTACTCAAGATCATACAACTCTATCCCATCATCCTGCAAAATATCTTCATACAGGAGAACTTGAATTTCCTCATCTCATTGATCATCATCCTCATATGGTCCTTTTCACACACTTCAAACCTCATCAATGCAATTAGCCTAGTAGTCCTCGACTTGCGGCTCATGTTGTAATTCTAGGACATAGAAAGAGTTAAATATCTTCTCGGATGTCAAAATTAGGCCTTGATGTGGGAATGCAAAGTCAAATGAGTGAAAGTAACCTCTAGATGAGATGCATCATTTGAGATCTTGCACATGAATACCCCGAGAGAGATAGGAAATGGAATCAACTTCTTCCTCCTACTTCTAAGCTTATTATTCACTTGAATGATCTATCTGCAGAGCTTGAACAATACAATTTGGTCACTAAGGTACTTGGGAAGCCTTAGCGGTACTTGGTCAAAGCCAATAACTCATAGGTAGGAGAATGTCAAGAATTGTATGAAATAAGAACCATACTTCTTGATCAAGGATGTCACTTGTGATGACATCCTAGCTTCCAAATCTCCTTCCAAGCTTCAGACTACGTACATTGTGAATGCATCATTCACATGAGTGAAATGCTATGACTTTCCTCCATCACCAACTATGGAAGTTTCTCGAATGCAGGCACCTTGGCAGAAATGTTTTGCATGAGAGCCAATCCCTTGAATGATCTTGAGCTAGTGAGGAGGTAGACCAAGTAATAATTCATGTGGAACTTCTTCATCATGGGTACTTGGAGAAATTGTAGATGGAGGTTGTCACTGATGATCTGCCCCCAGTCAATTCTTTGTTTTCCTTTTATCAACATCAAGATGAAAAGGCCCATCTAGTCTTGGAAGTATCTTATGTTTGCTTCACCCATTACTCTACTAAGGAGAGTGATGACATCTGAATACCCTTCTCAGAACTCACACCTTGGAAGGTTCTTGGGCATCCTTGAGGGATTTCTCCTTTTTCAACCATGACCCAAACACAACCCTTACACGTATGCATCCATCATTTCCCAATCATGTAAGGCTATATCTTTTGAGATGATGACCATGTTGGGTGATGTCGGTATCTACAGAGAAAGTGAAATGGTTCTAGGGCTGATGAATGCCATTTTTGTACCATTTTCATCTTAGATGGTTCATGTTTTAGGCTCATAGTGGTGAGAGTAGGCTAGGACCAACTCATGACTTTGGATAGACATTGGGTGTCTTGCGGAAAAAACAAGCCACTGGTGAATATATGATCTTCAATCTTCTTTGGTCTCTAGATGTCATGTGAGTTCTTAGGTCATTCAAGTCCATGTACAAGACATCAAGTCTTCTATCTCATACTCACGTAGGTGAAGGGTTGTGCTAGCTTCTGTCTCATCCACTTCTGCTTCATGTTTTCCTAGAATAACTTACTATTTTTAGTAAGTATGAAAAAGTAACTCCTCGAACCTCAACTGGATGTTGCGACCTTGATTCCCCTTTTCCCTGTGTTCCTCCCTCCTCTCGGATGCTTTCTATTTTTAGATCAACTTTCTATTTTTAGTAGTGCTCTTGGGACCACTTAATATTTTTAGTAAGTGCCAAAATTCCCATTCGATGAGTTCTCGGTTGCGGTGCACTCTAATGTCTCTGTCTCCTTTGTAAGTTCTTTGTTGATGACTTTCCCAAAATAGTAGTCCCCTATGTAGAAGACCTACTATTTTTATAAAAGTGGGCTTATGGAGGTTGGATTGATGTGGAATGAAGTTTTCTGATATGGGTTTTTTCCCAATATCACCCTTCGAAATTTTAGACCTACCTACTTAATAGTCCAGGAGATTTTAAACTTTCAAATTTTGGACCTGTTAGTGCTTTTGGACGGTGCAACCATTAATGGACCTCAAAAATTGCAGGTCTAGTTTTCTCCTCCATTTGTGAAAAAAATTATATTTTATGATATGATTTTTTTCTTCTGGTGCTTGACATGAAATTTCACTTCAATCGACAATTGGTTTGATGGGAAATTCAACTTTTTCTTCGTTGAGCGGAAAGAAGATTTTTTCATTGTGAATGATCTATTGCATGAGAGGAGAGTTTGAAAGTATGTTTTTATGGTCTTGGATAGAGGAAAAAAAAAAAAAATGGTTCATTTTTCTTCATGCCTGGTTTTGCAATATTTCTATGAATCTCTGTTTCACGAAAATGGAGATTTTCATTTTTTTCTTCATTTGTTCTTCGTTTCTTCTTCTCAACTTGATGAAAAACTTCCTTTTGAGACTATACATATTTCATGGAGAAAGGAAAATTTTATTGCCTTGATATATCTAGTTTGAGGTTTTCAATGGTGGAGTGATGGGAGAAGGTTGTAGAGGAAGTGAGATGGTTATGTGCAAGGAGAGTTAGATATAAGAAGCGGGAAGAAAGTGACAATTAAGGATTTTAAAAAAATTCAAAAACATGCATCAGAGAGGGCTGGGTGCATTTTTTGTCCTTGAAATCCCTCACCTCAAAGGGATGTGAGGGACATCATTTCCATGGTGAGAAAGAAGGTGACATGTGGCAGCGATCCGATGGCAGGGAGTGAGAGCTCCAAAATCAGCTTTAAAGCATTGAGGGGATAGAAGCGGGTCACATGGGTGACCAAAAGTCTCTCCTAGGGATGGAACATTTTTCAAGGTTTTATGTCCTGACCTATGAGGGACATGAGGACATCAAATTCCATGGTGATCTTGGAGCTGACACGTGGCGAGAGATCGACGGTAGGGAATTTGAGCTCCAAATTACACCCGGGGGCTGAATTGGCAATCTTGATGGTCACATGGGGTTCCAGAGGTCACATGGGGCTGGGTGAATTTTTCAAGGTTTATGTCCCTAACCCTGAGGGATGTTAGGGACAAAAATCCCACCAAGCTCTTGGAGCTGACACGTGTCCTCCAAAATTTGGCTAACTCTCGAACTTGCTTCTCCAAGAGGACAACTTGTGATGATGATAACTTGAGCTCCGATGGAATTTTTGGAAAAAATTTTATATGATCTGAATTGAAATGACCTTTTGAAATCCAATGGTGGGGTATCATGTCTTTATTCTTCCATTTGATCCCTGAAAAATGGATTTTTGATTTGGTACTCCACTTTGTGCTGAGAAAAACTTCCTGCTAAACCTAATGCACCAAAGTGTTGTGAAAAAATGATTTCACCATCTTGTAGGGATTTGGAATTATATTTTTGGAATGTTTTTTTTCTCCTAAATCCATCTGGAGCTCCAAAATCACCTTCTTTGAAGCTTGATTGTTTTGGTTTTGTTTGACTAGGCTTGTGAACCCTAATTTTGGTGAAACTACCCCCAACTTCTTCTCGAGCCCTTCCAAAATCTTCTGAATCATTTCCATGATGTCCCAAGACCTTTGAATCACCTCCAAATCCATTTTGTCTCTTTCTTCTCCACTCCATGGGGTTGCTCCAGCCCTAGGAAGGCCAGTGATAGCCCTTCCCACAACTGCCTGTAGCTTGCAACTTTTAATGAACTCCTAAAATCACCTAGGGGAATGAATGGAATTTCCTAAATCACCTAGGGGATGAGATAACATTAATTGGGAGGTCACTTGGACTGACTAGATGGATAGACTGGGGTGTCTTGGAATGATAGGACTTGAAAAATTAACATAGGGGTATAGTTGTCATGCTCAAAAATTGTTAATTTCCTTGTTGCACATTTGCATGAAAAATTGGCTCTAGCTTGGGGACATGACATGGACTGAGTGTAGTGAAGACATGACATGATGGGGAATCTAGAATCTCAATTTTAGACCATATGATCCATTGACTAGTGCCTTATCCATTGGGCCCTAGAGTCATGTACAATTTATGAGAGAGAAGGAAAATGAAGAAGGAAAACACACACAAAAAAAAAAATGGAAAGGAAACACATGACACACAACATAAAGGGAAACACACCTAGAAATCACCTATGGTACAAGGTGGGGGACAACCCACTTTCACTGATGATACAATTTTAGGTATTTCCCATTGCGAGGCAATTCCAAGGTGTTCCATCCAAATATGAGAGTAGAAAAACATTCTCTGCAAGCTTCATGAATCTAGAATGGGTGAGCCATAATGAATCAAAATTTCCATGGCTTCCTTTTGGTTCCCTTCTCTTGTCCCATAGTAGGATGAAGTCTCCAACTTTGAATTCTCTCACTTTGGCTTTCTTGTCAAAAATATTCTTTACTTTCAATTGGTGCTCTTTAATATGGTCCACCACTTAGAGTCTATTTTCTTCTAGCTTCTCAAGAAAGAGGATCCTCTTGTCAATGGAATCCTTGTATTATCCATCTTCTATTCCTATGTAGCAACTTGAGATTTAGACAACATCTCAATCATGATGGGAATTTCTTCTTTGACCCCATATAATAGTTGGAATGGTGACATACCTATTGCCTTCTTGGGAGTGATCTATGTCCACCCACAATGCATCATACAAATTTTTGTGCCAATTCCTTTGGTTTTCATCTATGAGTTTGTAGATGATGGTTACAATGTTCTTGTTTCTTGATTCAGCCTATCCATTTCCCTATGGATAGTAGTCGATGAATGAGATAAAGAGATTCCATAGCCATAGAAAAACTCAGTCAACTCCCTTGAAGAGAAATAGGTAGCATTTTCTTGCTACAATATTTTGTGGCACTCCAAAATGTACTATGATATTCTCCTTGATGAAGTTGCATATTGTTTCGGTGTTGGCTTGCTTGGCCAATGGAATGGCTTCCACCCATTTTGTGAAGTATTTTGTCACTTGTGAGCACATAGGTGTGCCCCATGCTTGAGTGAGGATTAGAACACCGATGAAATCTAGTCCCCACTTGCTGAAATGGTTCTTCAATAACAACTTGGCTTGAGTGGTAGTGCAGCAAGTTGTGGTCTCCCAATGAATTTTTGGCATGCTTCACATTTGGAAACCCATTCTGAGTGTCTACAAAAGAGGGTGGGCCAATAATACCTTCCTCGAGAGGATCTTGTGTGTAGTGACCATCATTGAGAAATGTCCACCACATGCTTGGTCATGGTATGCTTTAAGAAATTTTTTCTTGTTCTCTTTATCTACACACCTGAGGAAGCATCCATCAAGACCTCTCTTGTAAAGTGTGTGATTCAGATTACAAAATTTGTTTCCTTCAGCTTGAGTGTTCTCCTTTTCTTGTAATCAAGATGAGAAGGGAATTCTCCATAAGTTAAGTAATAGGAAATATCAACATACCACTCATCAGTAGTGGTTACAAAGAGAACTGTGGATTGTTTTTGGAACAAGTTGAGAAAGCACAATTTTCTTCACCATGTTGAGCTTTGAGTGTTTCATCTTCAAAATCAACCTACAAACCATTTCCCCTTACTAGATTGGAGGGTCAAATCTCTAAGTCATATTCTTGAGTCTTTGCAATCCAATTTCCTCTTTTAGCTCTGGGATCTTGTTGTGTCAAGATGGACTTGATTGCACTACTCGGGGACCATCACCACCGTATGAGAGTTGAGGATGTAAAACCTGAATTTTTTTAGCCTTGACCACTGCATAGGCATGCTTCTCCAATTGGCTATAGTTTAGTTCATGATTTTTCAATGAACAACTCATGAAAGAAATAGGTTCTTCCATGCCTTCATCATTCTTCTAAACAAGAATGAAGAGAGGGTATGTTCTGATGCATAACAATACATGATGAAATCTTTGTTAAAATATAGAGACACAAGGGTTGGAGCCTTGGAAATGGATTTTTTGATCTCTTCAAATTTTCCTTCCCTTCATTGTTCCATTTGAATTTTTCATGTGGTTTCATCATGGTGGTGATGTGCTTTTGTCAATTCAGCAAACTCAGAACAAAGTGACGAAGAAAATTCACCTTTCGAAGAAGGAATGAACTCCTTTCTTTTTGCTTGTGGGTAGAGATAGTTGCTTGAATGGCTCATACTCTCTCAGGATCAATATGTGCTCCATGTTTATTCACAATGTTGCCCTAGTAACTTGCCTTCTGTAACTCAAAAATGCACTTTTTGGGTTTAGTGATATGCCATGTTTTCTACACCTTGCAAGTACTTGTTCTAAGTGATGGATATGATCTCCCCTCTTCTTTGAAAACACCATGTGAGATCATCAAGATATATGAAAATGCAATGTTTTAAATATTTGAATGCCAAATCCATCACCCTTTGAAATGTAGCTCCACATTGATTAGGTTGAAAGGCATTCTGTTGTAGGAAAAAGTGCCCCAAGGTGTTGTGAAGGTTGTCTTGGTGTGATCCTCCTCTGCCACTTTGATTTGATTATACCTGAGAATCCATCAAGAAATGAAAGCATTTCAGATCTAGTGACTACTTGCAAAATGTGGTCCATGATAGGGAGAGGATAATTGTCTTTCAGTGATGCCTGGTTCAAGTTGTGGAAATCTACACATATTCTTATTTCACCATTCTTCTTCCGCACCGGCACAATGTTGGCCACCCATGTTGAATGATGGATGGGAAAGATAATCCTTGCATTAAGCATCTTCATTACCTCCTCTTTGATGGTATCAAAATCTTTGGGTTATATGGCCTTTTTTTTTCTGAATGGCTTGGCATCCTACTTCAAGGGAATTGAGTGATGCATTTCCTTTGGTTGGAAGGATTTGAGTTCATCATAAGAGTAGGCCAAAACATCTGAATATTTCTTGAGTAATGCAACAAACCTTCTCTTCTCCTCGGGTGAGAAACATTTTCCAATATTGACCATCCTTGGCTCCTCAGGGTGCCGATGTTTTCCTTATCAAAATCAGTTGGGCACCGAGAAGATTGTTTTTCTTTCTCTTGAATGAATCTATCATGTTTGTCAAAGAGGTCTTCCAAAGAAACTAGGCCTTTGGGAATCTTGTTTCCTTTCAATTTGATCACTCCTTCATCAATCCCTTCAATTCCTTCTTTCTCTTCTTTGGCTACCACTTCTCGGTGTGGATTTTCACTTCCTTCAAAGAAGAGATTATTGAAATTATCCCTTTGTTCCAAAAATGCTAGAATCTGGTTATCATCATTAAAGACTTGCCAATGATTTGCATTATCTGGTACACTAGGCCTGAATACCATTTCAATGGTCACTTTGTCTTTACCAAAAGAAGGATGAGGTGTCACTAGGGAAGCGAAACTGCAAGAGAATCATCCTTTTCATTCTTTTCTCTTGGGATAGCTTGATGGAAAATGCATGAAAGATTCAATGCAGTCCCATACTCTATTTCTATAATGTCGAGTCTTGGATTTTTCACTGATATTGTTGTTGGACTTGCTTTACTATCACCTCTGCATCACCCCAACATCTCAATCTTCTTGATTCCCATGTCTTCTGCCATGCCCATGCCTAAGAGGAGAGCTTCATATTCCATCATGTTATTTGTATTATCAAATTGCAGCTTGTAGGAAAATGGGTACAATTCATCGGAAGGAGAGTACACACCACCTACTCCCGAACCTGCATTGGAATGACTACCATCAAATTCCATCATCCAAACTTGATCTTCTTCCTCCTCCATAAGAAGTGGAAAGTTCTCATCTTTTTTGATGTGAGGAAGTAGTTTCCTAGCCCACTATCTTGAAAAAGAATGTTTTCCTTTGGATCATCAAACTTTCGTATTGTGAACTTCATCTTTTCTTACTTATGAAAAACTTCTTCATCTCACCTTTCATTGGAATAGTTGTAGATGACCAATCCATTTTTATTTCTCCACCCAAGTCTCTAGAAGCTTTGGCTCAGTAGCATGCCAAAGGATGTTGGGATGTCCACCACTAGGATGGTTAGAAGCACCTTCTTATCTGGAAAATCAGCTAATGCTACCTGTGCATCTTTGATTCTTCCTACCAATGGACACTTGTTTGGATTCCATTGAATAGCAGGTGCCATTTTCTTGGGTCAAGGTGAGGCCTAGAGAATTTTTAACTTTGATGGGCATCACATTATCTAGAGGCTCTAAAATCTATGATGCAATTATTTAGTTGGAAGCCTTTAATGAGGAGTGATAGGTAGAAAGGTTCAACCTTGTTGGTTTTGGAGGCACTGAGGGCTAGCATGTTTTGAGAAGGTGGTGTGGATGGTGTGGGGAGTAAGCCTTTGGAATTTGGACCTGAGGTTATAGGATTACCACCATGGACTACATCAATGAACCTATCAAATTGGGTAGGATGTGTTTGTAGGTATTCTATTTCTGTGAGCTGGACTTTAGTTTTTCTTTGTGTTCCACAAAGTCAAATGGGGTTATGGTGGGAAAGGAAGAGGTTTCGGGAATGATAAAATATTTACATGGTGAAGGTTTTTGCTACTTTGGGGTTGAATTTTCCTTCACGGGTGTAATAATTGGCTTGGAAGGAGATGGGGATGTAGGTTTTGATGGAACCTTAGATGTTTTTAGGAACAACATTTGAAGGAGAATTATTTTTAGTAATTTTTGAGTTGGGAGAAGGACTGGATGACTTACTTGGTATGGCAAGCATGATCCTTGCTAACTAGTGGGTCTGATTTTTCTTTAGCCGACTCCATCGAAGGTGGTAGTGGTGATCCTCTGCTTGATGATTTTATTTTGTGGAACCTCCACAAGAGAATCTTCTTTCTTCTTCTTTCCTTTACCACAGCCATTGAGGATGGAGCACCTTTCTTGGACTTGTGTGAGTGAAAAATACACATGAGAAACTTGGAGCTTCTTCATCATCATCATCTTCATCATCAACATACTCAATTAGGCCATTGTGTGTATCACCATCAACTTCCTCGACCTCAAGATAGTTTTCATCATCCCCCACATTTTCTTCTTCAGGTTCTTCAATTTCCACTTCCTCCTCTGGTTCTTTTCGTGTCACAGGTGGCATTGACTGGTGGTGCTTTGAGAGTGAGCTGGTGAGGAGGTGGAGAAATCCTTGGTCTATTGGGAGGATTTGGCTTCCTTGGAGTGTTCCACATTGTGATCTGGGAGAGAGTTGTTTCTTCAAGGAAACCAAGTCATTTGATTTTTTGGAACATTGGGTCCATGGTGACTGAGCTTGAATTTTGGCCTTTTTCTTTCCATTTGGGCCTTTCACTTTACGGACAGGATTAGATCATCATCGGTTTCTATCATGTGGTCTGAGCTTCCCTCAATGTTCTTGGTTGGGTTCTTCTAAGGAAGAAACCTACTTCTGATGGCAAGGCACTTGATGAAGAATCTCTTCAAATTATTTTAGGAGGCACCACATCTTCAAGGATTCTTCTTATCACTCTATTATATCTTTTTATGAAGTCTCTCATTGATTCAGAGGTTTCTTTCTTCATTTGTACCAATTGGACCAAGAGATCTGATAGTCTTCCGTGGTCTTGAACCTGTGTTTGAATGCACTTCTTATATCTTCCTAGTAGGTGACAAGACCTCGAGGGTAGCATGTAGAACCATTCGACAACTTTTTCTTGGAGTGACTCCACAAAGATCTAGACTACCACATCTTCATCCTCAATGCCCAATACACCACAAGTGGTGATAAAAAATTGCTACATGTTCTTTGGGGAGTTGAGAACCATCCCCTCTGAATTTTGGAAATTTTTTTCTTGAGCCTTTTGGTAGCTCGTGAAGTGGTTGAAGGGTGAGTGGGCCGGTGTTTCCCCCCCATGGTACATTAGGCCTACGGACCTCATGATCATGATCCCCATTTATTTTCTATTTCTAGCTTCCAACCTCTCTAAGGTTATGGCTTTTTTCTACTCTTTCATCCACCTTGGCTTGAAGTCTTTCAATTTCTTCAATTTGAGCTCTTATTTCCTCTCTTTCGCTCTTCTTCTCTTTCTCTAGCTTCTTCTTTGGTCTCTACACGTTAGTGAAATCTTCAAGGTTCTCATTGATGTATGGAAATTCACCATCCAAAGGATTGGAAACACTCAGGTTCCCAATGTGACCTAGTTCTTGATGAAAGGGAGACCTCTGAATTCTGAGAAACTCTTGTCTTCTTTGAAGCTCTTCAAAAGTGGGGTCATTTTTCCTCCTTGTCTCTTTTGGTGTGTATCTTCTATCCATCCATAGCTTGAAATCTATGCTCTTCTTTGTGGTGTTGGAATTTGTCTTTTCCTTTCCAATTCAGCAGTGTGTTCTTCTTCAAGGTCAAGAATTCTTGTGGAAATGAAGTAGTGGTTGACACTTTTACCTATTATGCTAGATAGCTTCTCTCAAATATGAAGCAATATCCTCTTGGATGTGGAAGAGAAATTTAGGTCTTTCAATAGGAGGATTTCCTAGAATAGCCATGGTTTGTAGACATGAGGCTCATATAGCTATTCAAATTCTAAATTTTTTTTTTTTTTTTTTGAATTTTTTTTTTTTTGTATTTTTTTGACCTTTTGGTCATATTCAGGTGTAGATGTTGCTAAATCTACCCCATGGTGGGTGCCAAAAACTATTGGTGAGAAAATTTTTAGGGGAAAATTGGTGGTTATCTTGCCAATGCTCTCTAGAGTCTAAGTCCCTCTACTTAACGTGTAGTTGTTGTCATACGTGCATGCACGTGAGTAAAAAGTGAGTTTTATCCTAGTGGCTTTTTTGGGGATCCAATAGGGCACTCCATTGACCCTATGGAAAAATCTTGCATATATCTACAAGAGAGGAATTTTCTAGGAAAGTGGGAAAGGGAGTGAGAAATTTAGAAAAGAGAAACTAATGTTGCAAGTAGAAAATCAGAGACTTGCATACACCAGCCAAAAGTTTCATTACATGCACTTGAATTTAGAAGAAAAAAATCTACATAACAACAACAAGACCAAATAGTGTTTAATGAGCACAAAGTACCACTAAACTCCTTCAAAAAAAGGCTAAAATTCCTTCTTCCTTTATTGAAGCTCAAGAAGAAATTGTACATAACATAGAAATAGAAGACACATTTTGAGTAGGGAAAATGGAAGAAATTTTCTATCTCTTTTCTCTCTTCACAAGGATATCTCTCTCATGAATTCACAAAAAAATAGCTCCAATATCTAAGAAGTCTAAGAAGTTTTCTAAGAAGAAGCTCAAATGAGGAGCTTGTTACAATTTATAGAAGAAGAGGAAACTCTTCATCTTCCAGTGACTTTTCAAATACTTTAATGTGACTTTAGACTTGTTCATATTCCACTTAAATATTTAAGTCCCTTTTATAAAAACAAGGTGACTTAAAGTTTACATTATGTTTCTAAAGTCACTTAAAGTTATATTAAAAAGTGCAAACCTCAACGCAAAAATATAACATTGATGAGAGAGAGTGTTGGGTGAGAAGAGAAGAGAGAGAAAGAGAAGAGAAGAAGAAGAAAGAAGAAGAAGAATTATGTAGAAGGATGAGCCTGCATAGTGGATTTGATCTTGCTCCCTGACTGGTTTCCACTTCATGCTCCTGAGAAGGCCTTTGTTCCTCAAGATCTCTTTTTTGAAATGAGTAGTTGTAGGTTCCACTTTGTCGGCATGAGGAATGTGAACACAACTCAAGGTATCTATCCATCCATCAACCACACATTATTGATGTCTTTGCACTTCCCGAACCATGATGAATGTTTCTCTGTGATAAGTGCAATAGAGGCCCGAATCTCTGAGAGGAAGTTGAGGGTATCCTTAGTGAAGGATGATGGGTTTCTACCTCTTTCTTGATGTATTCTTCAAATGGACCAATCAACTCATCAATAGTTGTATCCTCACCCATTGTAGGTACTCCAAGTTTTGAATTTTTGATTTACACTATCCTGCAATTTGTATGCTTGTTCCTCTTTTTCCTCCAGCTCTGTGATGGCCCGATTGATTTCCTCAAAACCTGATTTCCAAGGCCCTCACCCACATGTGACAAGTCTTCTAAGGAGTTTCAAAATATCTTCTGTTGATCAACTCCTAGTGATGAGTGTTGCTCATTTCATCTACTACTGGGCCCAAAGGTTCCCAATAGTCCCTTTCTTTCTCCAAGTCCTCCTTGAGTGTTTGTGTCCTATTTTTTGTCACACACATGTAAGTGAAGATTTTGACCACTTCTTGGAGCATTGACTTCCCTTTTTCAGAAATTGAGTTGATCCATTCATTATTCACTCACCCCTTGTATTGTGAACTCATGTGTGTCTTCTGATGGATTCTGGATTGAAGCTATTGATGGGCACAACTTCCTAGTGGGAATTTTCATGGCATTAGGATCAACTAGATGTTGCACATAGAATGAAAGAGTTCACACCTGCTCTTTTAGTTCATCAATATTCTTCTTATACTCTTTATTCCTTGCCACCATGCGAGTGAAGAAGATTGTTGATACATGTGCAAATCCCCTTCATGAGTTTTGGTCCTAGTTGAATTGTGCTCATTTCATAATCAACTGGTGTCATCTCATCCATTGGCTTGATTACCTTGGGTTGAGCTACTTGATGTATTGATTACCCATTTCCCCACTGTAGAACCATGAGGTTGTATGTGTGAGCTTTCTTGATATTTTTTCTTTGGCCAATGAGACAATCATTGATAGATAGATAGGGGTTGCCACTTGCTACATAGTGTGGGTGTCAGGGAAAATTTTTTCTGCATCAAGGAAACATCTCATCGGACTTCGGGTTCAATGATAGGTGCACCGATGGTACCCTATTTTGAAGGAGGAGGAAAATCCTGAATGAGAGAGGCATGGGTGTCATCAAGAGGGAAACCTCTTGTGGTGGCTCAAAGACTGAATCTTGAACCATGTGTTCTTCATCCACTTGTGCCTTTTTCATGGATGTTCTTCTACATTTTTGTGATCAAATATTCCTCTCGTAGTGATGTAAATGAGCCTTCTTCTACTTTGAGTTTCTTTGGCATCTTCTCATGAGGAGAAGCTTCCAATTTATGTGGCCTTCCTTTTCAAACTTTCTCTGGAGTGTTTAGAACTAGAAGTCACCTCTATGAATTTTGAAGATGACTGATGGGAGCTTGCTTTTGACTTAGGGGAATTCCTCATGACTGGATGATCATGGTTCTCTTCTTTTGAAACCAATTTCTTGTTCTCCTCACCACCTTCTCAGTCCACTCTAATATATCCCCTGATTCATGAACATACTAGTTGATTGGAGGTACAGGGGACATCTTGACTTACCACATACTCAAGGATCATACATCTTTATCCCATCATCATGCAAAATATCTTCATACAAGAGAACTTGAATTTCCTCATCTCATTGATTGTCATCCTCATATGGTCCTTTTCATGCACTTCAAATTCATCAATGCAATTGGCCCAGTAGTCCTCGACTTGTGGCTCATGTTGCAATTCTAGGACATAGAAAGAGTCGGGATCTTCTTGGATGTCAAAATTAGGCCTAGCGATGTAGGAATGCAAAGTCAAATGAGTGAAAAAGCCTCCAGATGAGATGCGTCATTTGAGCTCTTGCACGTGAATACCCGAGAGAGATAGGAAATGGAATCAAACTTCTTCCTCCTACTTCTAAGCTTGTTATTCACTTGAATGATCTATCTACAGAGCTCGAACAATACAATTTGGTCACTAAGGTACTTGGGAAGCCTTAGTGGAGTGCTTGGTCAAAGCCAGCCAACAACTCACAGGTAGGAGAATGTCAAGAATTGTATGAAATAAGAGCCATACTTCTTGATCAAGGATGCCACTTGTGATGACATCCTAGCTTCCAGATATCCTTCAAGCTTTGGACTATGTACATTGTGAATGCATCATTCACATGAGTGAAATGCCTATGATTTCCTCCATCACCACCTGTGGAAGTTTCTCAAAATGCAAGCACCTTGGTGGAAATTTTACATGAGAGCCAATCCCTTGAATGATCTTGAGCTAGCGAGGAGGTAGACCAAGTAAGAATTCATGTGGAACTTCTTCATCATGGGTACTTGGAGTAGTTGTCAGATGGAGGTTGTTCATTGATGATCTTCCCCAATCAATTCTCTATTTTCCTTTTATCAATGTCAAGATGAAAAGGCCCATCCAGTCTTGGAAGTCTCTTGTGCTTGCTTCACCCATTACTCTACTTGAGGAGAGTGATGACATCTGAATATCCTTCTTGGAACTCACACCTTGGAAGGTTCTTGGGCATCCTTGAGGGATTTCTCCCTATTTTCAACCATGACCCAAGTGCAACCCCTTGTACATATGCATCCATCATTTCCCAATCATGCAAGGCCTATCTTTTGAGATGATGACCATGTTGGGTGATGTCGGTATTTTAGAAGAAAGTGAAATGGTTCTAGGGATGATGACCACCATTTTGTACCATTTTTGGCTCGGATGGTTCATGTTTCAAGGCTCATAGTGGTGAGAGAAGGCTAGGACCAACTCATGACTTTGGATAGACATTGGGTGTCTATGGTAGTGAACAAGCCACTAGTGAATATTGATCTTCAATCTTCTTTTGGTCTCTAGTTGTCATGTGAGTTCTTAGGTCATTTAGGTCCATGTACAAGACATCATTGTCTTCTATCTCATACTTGTAGGAAAAGGGTTGTGTCAGCTCCCATCCACTCCACTTCTTCATGTTTTCCTAGAATAACAACTTACTATTTTTAGTAAGTATGAAAAAATCAACTCCCTCGAACCTCAACTGGATGTTGTGACCTTGATTTCCCCTTTTCCCTGTTCCTCCTCCTTTGGATCAACTTTCTATTTTTGGTAGGTTCTCATGGGACCACTTACTATTTTTAGTAAGTGCCAAAATGCCATTTTGATGAATTCTCAATGTTAAGTGCACCTCCAATGTCTTTGTCTCCTTTGCAAGTTCTTTTATTGATGACTTTCCCAAAATAGTAGTCCCCTATGTAGAAGACCTGCTATTTTTAGAAAGTGGGCTTCTAGAGGTTGGATTGATGGAAAAAGTTTTTTTGATATGGGTTTTTTTCCCAATATCACCCTCTAAAATTTTAGACCTACCCGCTTAATAGTCCAGGAGATTTTAAACTTTCAAATTTTGGACCTAGTAGTGCTTTTAGACACGTGGTAACCATTAATGGACCTCAAAATTGTAGGTCTAGTTTTTCTCCTCCATTTGTAAAAAAATTATATTTCTGATATGGGTTTTTTTCTTTTGGTGCTTCATGTGAAATTTTTCTTCAATCAACAACCGGTTTGATGGGAATTCAACTTTTTCTTCGTTGAGCTAGAAAGGAGATTTCTTCATTGTGAATGATCTGTTGCATGAGAGGAGAGTTTGAAAGTATTTTTTGATGGTCTTGGATAGAAAGAGGAAAAATAAAAAAAATGGTTCATTTCTTCATGCATTGGTTTGCAGAGATTTTATAAAATCTGTTTTTCATGGCAATGGAGATTTTCATTATTTTCTTCTTTGTTCTTCATTTTTCTTCCTTGTTTTCTTCAAACTTGATGAAAAATCCTTGAGACCTATTTCATGGATGGGAAAGGTATTTTTTATTTGCCTTTTTGATATTTTTTGAGAATTTCAAAATGGTGGAGTGATGGTAGAAGGTTTAGAGAAGTATGGAGATATGGTTGTGCATGGGAGAGTTAGATGTAGAAGAAGAAGAAAGCGATAGGTAGGATATTTAAAATTTTAAAATCATGCATGAGAGAGGGATGGGTGAATTTTATTTTCCCTGACATCCCTCACCTCAAAGGGATGTGAGGACATCAATTTCCATGGTGAGAAAGAAGTGACACATGGTAGCGATCCGATGATAGGGAGTGAGAGCTAGAAAATCAGCTTTAAAGCATTGAGGGGTTGGAAGCGGGTCACATGGGTGACCAAAAGTATCTCCTAGAGGGATGGGAACATTTTTCAAGGTTTTATGTCCCTGACATGTGAGGGATGTGAGGGACATCAAATTCCATGGTGATCCTGGAGCTGACATGTGGCAGAGATCCGACGGTAGGAATTTGAGCTCCAAATTACACCAGGGGATGAACTGCAATCTTGATGGTCACATGGGTTTTAGAGGTCACATGGGGGCTGGGAATTTTTTCAAGGTTGATTTCCTGACCTTGAGGGACTTTGGGGACAAAATCCCGCCAGGCTCTGGAGCTGACATGTGTCCTCCCAAAATTTGGCTAACTCCCGAACTCGCTCCAAGAGGACAACTTGAGATGATGATAACTTGAGCTCCCGATGGATTTTTTGGAAAATTTTATATGATCCTGACTAGAAATGGAATTTTGAATCCAATGGTGGGGTATCATGTCTTTGATTCTTCCATTTGATCCCTAAAAAATTGGATTTTTGATTTGGTACTCCACATGTGCTGAGAAAACTGCCTCATGAGACCTAATGCAAAGTGTTGTGAAAAAATGATTTCACCATATTGTAGGGCTTGGAATTATATTTTTGGAGATTTTTTTTTCTCCTAACTCCATCCAGAGCTCCTGGAATCACCTTTCGAAGCTCAGTGGTTGTTTTGGCATGTGTACTAACTAGGCCTGTGAACCCTAATTTTGGTGAAACTACCCCAACTTCTTCGAGCCCTTCCAAAATATTCTGAATCATTTCCATGATGTCCCAAGACCTTTGAATCACCTCCACATCCATTTTTTTAGGCTCTTCTTCTCTGCTCCATGGGGTTACTCCATCCCTAGGAAGGCTAGTGATAGCCCTTTTAATGAACTCCTAAAATCACCTAGGGGAATGAATGGAATTTCCTGTTATTAAATATGGACCTATAAAATAATATCGAGAGAGTAGTCAAATTTCCATATAGTATAAATCAAAGAAAAGTATGTAAAGATTGTAAAATTGTGTAAAAGAAAGTGTGCACTGATATGTAAGAGAGTAAATGTAGACATGTATACATTTGGTATTTATACTCTTAATATCCCATGTGTGCATAATATTTAATTCATCCCCTTTAATATTTAATAAAATTCCCTTATTATCCTATCACCTTTAATGCCCATACAATTCCCATTAATTAATTAATCTTTATTAATTAATTAATTAATCAATCAATATCCCTAACATGCCCTAATGGAATTTCCATTTAGGATACTTTCATTCTAAATCTAAATCCCTATGATTTTTCTACCCATCCCTATCTTCTAACTACCCATGACTCATCCTAAAACAACCTAATCCCGCCCACATGCTTTAAATCAGCTTTTCCAACTCTTAAATACACCAAATCATGCTAAAATCACAAAAGCAACCCATTTGGGGAAAATTTCCTCACAATCATGAGTCAATCATATAAAAATAAGTTACACCTTTCCATAATCAAGGTGAAAATCATAGGAATATGTAAAAACACATAAAACACACATACGTGACTTTCTTCTATTCTACAATTCCTCCTTCGAATCAAGCATCTCATCAACTCCTCTTGCAGCCCCTGAAGCTCTTCTTGATAAGTTTTCATAACATCAAGAGGTTTACATTTATTTTTCTACTATCTTATATCATTTTTATTGCTATCTTATCCAATTTAACATTTGCAGATTTACCAGAGTCATAACTCTATTATAAGGTCATTCTTCTAGTTTCTATTCTTATAGGTTTACTTTATAGTTCTTCTACTTTGGCCCTACCTTACCCTTTCTACGCAGTCTCTATCACCCATCTCAAGTTTCCATCGAATCAGCCATTTGTCACTATGTTTTCCATATTTATAGCCTTCTCCAACATTTTTGTGTTCTATCTCTGTTCCATTCTACGAGCCATTATCCTACTCCTCTATTATCTCTTCCAGCCTATTATTGCATCCCTGGTCATTGTCAAAAAAGATTCTATTAGGTCTCTTCACGATGACTACATAAATTAACTTAATATATCATCCATATAAATATTGATTTTTCCTAATTATGTTAATGAATGTATGAGGGATGTTCTAGATAGTTATATTCTTAGTAAGAGTGATGCATTTATCTTGTTCTTATGTCATGTGAACTAATGACTATAGAAGTTCCCACTAATTAATTTTATGAGTAATGTGATGACTGTGTAGGTTGATAAAGTGCATCCTTTGCCAATTTTATAGAAGTAATAGTCAAGAAGACCGAGTCTCTTGCCACCATGTCATTCTAGAGGATTTTCTATAATGACAACCTTTAAACGAGGGCCCTTTTTGGCTATATTTAGGGTTCCAATGAGATTTAATTAGGTTTTTATTTAGTTGAATATGTGGCTATCATTATGGAATGATCTATAAATAATCATGTAATCTATAAAGACACCTTTTCAAAATAGTTTCAAATTTTTAGTTGATATACTTCAAGATGTTCTATACCAATTTGTAGTTATTATAGTTTTATGATAAAACATGTTTTGAACTTACTCAAATCAATATATAATTTATATGCTATTTTGAGTATTCATTGGTGTTGAAGTTCATGTTGACCAAATTTTCTTCTTAGGTAAAATTAATCAAACACGACCTTGCACAGGAGAAAATCGAAGGGTCGGTTCAGTCCTCGCGAGCTCATATTTGATCCCAAATCAAAGGGGGTAGGTGGACTTGACAATGGAGGAGAAAGTATAGAAAATGAGGCCAAACAATGTTAAAGGGGATCAAAAGCTCATCAGGAAAAAATGGAGAAAGACAACATTCACTCGAAGCCCAAATCGGCTAAGTATAAAGGAGTGAGTGGAAGCCCCACCATGTCTAACAACGTAGCTTCAAAGGCGTGACCATAAGTGGAGACTCAAACAAGCGCTAGCCTTCCACGTGGTTAGAGCCCAAAAAGGTGGAATCGGCCATTGAAAATTCAAGGCAAAGTAGCGGACTCACGGAAGGCACTATGGGTCAGCTCGGCACAATTCCAAAAGGTGCTACAAAATAGAGACCCCAAATGCGCCTTACTTTCCACGTGGTCAAAGTCCAAAAAGGGGAAGAGCTGGCTGTTGAATCATCTAAGTATAGCAAAGCCAGTAGAAGCCTCCACATGCCTTTTCCACGTAAATTCAAAGGCATGACCTAAAAGGTAGTCCCTAAATGAGCACCCGTGCCACCACGTAGTTAAGGACCGAGAAAGGGAGAAGTTTGAATCAGCTATGTACAAAAGGTAATTAGAATCCTCCACATGTCTCGTAAACACAATTTCAAAGGTAGGGCCTAAAGAGAGACCCTGAACTATCATCCACCCTCCATATGTCCTCGGCCCAAAAATGGGACACGGTCGTTGAAAAGTCCAAAATCCTAGAGGCCTCCACGTGCCTCGACTGCGTAACTTCAAAGGTAAAATAAAAGGGTAGGTCCCAAATGAGTGTGAAGCCTCCACATGGTCTGAGCCCCAAAATTTGAACCAGATGTTGAAAAGGTCTAAGAGTCGCAGAAGGTGCCACACGTCAAGACAACGCAACTTCAAAGATCAACTCTAGAGGCAGGTCCCAAAAAGTGCAAGCCCTCCACGTGTCTAGGGTCATACATAGTTGCTCTGCCCGATCGAGGGGGAACTCAGCCAAAAATGAAGAAACAGAGTAGGTCATGGGTGAGAACAAGTGTCCAACCATCATAAGTTTAGGAGTGAAGAAGGGGCAATGAAATATTAAGAAAAACACATGGGGATGCACAAAGATATTGCATGGGTAAACTCCAAACCCAAAACAATTTGGAAATGATTAGGTGAATCATGTAGCCCACCAATATTTTTAAAGGCTTGATCTTGAAAGGATTGTGAAAGCCCACGTTGAGCACCCAACCCTGACTTTTAGATGACCTCGACTATGACTAGAGTAAATACAAGGACACCATTCTTGAGACTATCACATTTCTCACCCACCGCTGTGATGAGGTATTTCTTTCCTAATAAGAAATGGTAAAGGAGGCATGGGTTGTGTCATGAGACCCATTAATTTTGCAGGTGGATTCAATGCATCTCTAGGGTGGTTGAACAAGAGTCCAAATTTCTTCTACCTCCTTCTCTCATTCTTCCTATATATTATAAGGAGGTGCATTTTTCAAAAGGTTGGACATTTCTTCTTTGCACCCTCCCTTCTTCCCTTATCTGCAAGTGATTTTGTGGAGTTTCAAGCCTTCCATTCAAATTGTAATGCAAGTTTGTGCCTCTTGTCCATTGTAATGTTTTGTATCAATATTTAGAGCAATAATACAAGTCTTTGGATGATTTTAAACCTCTCTTACATTCATTGTCTCCTTTCTGATCTCTCATTGTAGTCTTGGTTATTTGTGCATGGTGATAATATTGATTTTTATGGTTTGTGTTTATAGAAAAGTAGGTGTTTCAAAATTCCTTTGGTGCATCACCCTTGTTAGTTTAGGTTTTATTTCTTGCATATCCTTAACTCTATCTCCTTGGAAAATTAGAATAGGATTTAGGATAAACCCTCTACAATATGAATGTGTGCACCTAAACAGAGGAATAAGAGTTGGCCTTCATCTAGAGAGCTCTCTCAATTTGCAAAGTCCCACACTTTAAGAGATGCTCCATGTTATGCAATCACACTGTGAGTCTTGACCCATCGAGTTATAGACTCCAGGGGTGTTGTGATTTCACATCAATAGTTTTGGCATGCCCGGTGGGACCAGAAGTCTTCATTTTTACTACAACAAGATTGATGTGCACTTGTTGTGAGTTCCCAGCTTGTAAGGAGCTCTGAAATTACACATCTAGTGACTCCAAAAAAGGGTAGAATCCACTGATTTCAGTAGTCCAAGCCTGGAAGATTCATGAGAAGAATCTAGACAAGGTCAAGAACTAGAGAAGAGGGGCTATTTTTCTATCTACATTTATCCCCAGATAGAGCAAGAAGAGGAAGAAGAGCTCAAAGGTCTCCATCTCCACCAAATAGGAAATTTTCAACACCTATGCACCTAGAAGGCATTTCATTTAATCAACTAGGGTTCTTCGACCAATCAGGATGGCACAACAAAACCCCTATGTCAACTTCACCGATAAAGATCCCACTTGCTCTTAATGCACAAAATCTAGTTCCAGTTACAACATTGAAGAACATTCCATATTTCACTAGAGAGAACTAGACAAATCTGATTGACCACATCCAAGACATTGCAAATGTTTGTGCAATTCATGAGATTGTTGAAAGACATGTCTGTTAAGTTATTGGAATCCTCCTTTAAAGGTAAAGCTTTGTAATGGTTTAGGATTCTAATAGCATGGTCTATCCAGAATTGGGATCATCTGTGCACAGCCCTTCATAACCAATTTGGAGAAAAGGGGACAATCTATCCTTGTTAGAACAACTGACAACCATCAAGAGAGCTCCTAATGAACAACTGACAAACTTCAACTTCAAATTTTAGAGGACGTGGGATAGGATTCGTGGCCGTGAGACCAACAACTGAAGGTTATTTTCTATACTTCCTCAAAGCTTTAAATTTTGATATTTCCATAATGATTCAATCAATGGGAGGTATAACTATACCTACAACCTATAATATTGCTATTAGAGCTGAAAACTACTTGATTCAAGCTGGTAAGCTAGCACCTAGGCCACTTATGCCTCTATATCCAGAACTAGGAGCTCCTATAACTATCCAAATACCAGCGTTGAATCCCATTCCAGCCCCTAGGAATCAAAGCAATAGTGAGGCTTCTACTTCTTCAAATGCCTCAAAATATCTACAAGAGGTTATGAAGAAATTACAAGAAACCTGAGAAATGAGCTAGTGACTATCAAGAGACAACAAGCTTAAAG
The DNA here is from genome assembly GCA_018340775.1 of Taxus wallichiana var. yunnanensis. Taxonomy (NCBI): domain Eukaryota; kingdom Viridiplantae; phylum Streptophyta; class Pinopsida; order Cupressales; family Taxaceae; genus Taxus; species Taxus wallichiana. The sequence goes on along the minus strand of CM031239.1, from coordinate 802,433,881 downwards.
TTCTAGGTCATATCAACCTCCAAATTAGTATCAAGCTAGACCCCATAAGAAAAATAGACCACCAGCTTAAGGTAGAAATCAAAATTAGAGTCAAGGAAAACCTCAAGCTACTAGGCCATTATGACCATATGATCTAAATGCAGCTTCCACATTTAGGGCCTTGATTCCAAAACAAAATAACATGGCTCAATAATATGACTGGTGTTTCCCATGCAATTAATTGGTCACACATGCTTTTCAAGATGATGTATGGAGCCAAAGCAACCATCATGTCTGAGCCCCATTGCAAAATTTCACATAGAGCCTCATGTACCGAGTCCGATTAATGTAAATTGTTCAGCATTTGATCAAGAAGATTACCCAAGCACCTATGAGGTAGATACCAAGGTTAGAAGTATTCCAAACTTGACTCTCAATGAATGGGAAAACAAAAGGCATGCTTTTGACCCTTACAAAGAAATGGAAGAATATGAGCTAGGAGTCTATTGTTTGCATGAAGAGAATCAACCTCTTCCTAGCATCACCAAGCCAGACCACAAGGATGATAATGAAGTATGGAAATTATTTTTTGATGGCTCAAGGAGTAGATAAGGTGCATGAAGAGGAGCTATGCTCATTTCACCACAAGGTATGAAATATTACTCAGCTTTTCTGTTTCTAATTTGCTTGCTCAAACAACACAACTGAGTATGAAGCCTTGATCCATGGATTACATTGGGGAAGAAAGAGAGGCATTAAAAATTTACAATTATTTGGTGATAGTGTTACATTTTTATGATTTGTGTTTATAGAAAATCAGGTGTTTCAACATTCCTTTGATGCATCACCCTTGTTAGTTTAGGTTTTATTTCTTGCATCTCCTTAACTCTATCTCCTTGGAAAATTAGAATAGGATTTAGGATAAACCCTTTGTAATATGAATGTGTACACCTGAATAGAGGAATAAGAGTTGACCTTCATCCGAGATCTCTCGATTCGAAAAGTCCCACACTTTGAGAGATGCTCCATGTTATGCAATCACACTGTGAGTCTCGACCCATCGAGTTACAGACTCTGGGGTGCTTTGTGATTTCACATCAAAAATTCCTTAATCTCTAAGGAGATCAAGGGCCCACTCACCTTAGGAGATTGGAGAGTTGATATTTCATGCATGATCATTATTTATTATAAGTTTAAGTTCCAATAATTTAACATGAATGGTTTTTTGAATACAATATTCTATTTCCTTGCTTTAGTATCTTTAATTTATGTTATTTCAATTCATGTGTGCATTTCAATTTGGTTAAGTAGTTTCCTTTAAAGTATTTTATTACAGAAACATTGTTTCAATAGATTAGATGTATTTCCTAAATTATATCTTTCATTTCAATAGCTTAGAGTTGCATTTACTATTCGTAGTGTAGGAGGGAATAAGAGAATGATAATAACTAAAACCCCAAAGAGAACTACCATGCAAAAAATGAGTTGCGTAAGACTTCATTGCATACAACCTAGGACACATCCTTGGTTTTATAATGACACTAACAATTGAATCTGTTGGTTAAATGATTGGAGAATACAATAACCCATCATTTTTGGCACCATTTTTGGGGACACCATAAGCATAACACGTCATTCTATTCACCTTACATGCTATGGGTGTTAGTGAAGTTAATCTATGCAACCAAAGAAGAGTCCTAAGCCTTGTTTACATGACCAATATTGATGCACAGGCCATGGGATACTCAAGGGAGATTTATACCTTGTAATATTAAAAGAATATCTCTAAATAGACCATAGATAGGTAACATTGAAAGTGACATTGAATCTAATATAATGCCCAAGGGTGATACTCCACAATATGCATCATCTTATTTAGAACCTAAGAAACTTTCTGAGATGGGAGACAATAGAAAGATGGGGATCGACCCTTTGGTAGGACCTTTACTTATCCCATTATCTTGAACGAGGATAAGGATGCACCTATGAAAAACTTTCTCCCTCTATCCTCCCTATCTTTTGAGGTATGTCCATAGAAGACCCAAACCAATTCTTATTTAAATTGAAAGTTCTTTACTAGATATATGACTACAAGTTAGACAACCAGAAACTCAAACTTTTTCCTTCCACCCTCAAAGACTCTGCCATGAGGTGGTTCATGGGATTTCCCTCTAACTCCATTCATTCATAGGAGGACATGGAGACATACGTTTTATAAAAATACTAAGACTACTGGAATGGGAGAGATAGGAGAGAAGAGTTCTTCTAGATAAAGCAAATAGAAGACAAAAATCTAGACAAATTTTTGGTTATGAGTTAAATGTAGAAATCACTAAAGCAATTTTTCTCAAAGGACTTGATGATGAAACCAACAACTCCTGTATATCATGGGAGGAGGTGATGTAAACAAACTTACCATGGCATATATTGCTGAGTTATGTAGGAGTTACTCTAGAACAAGATGAGATATAAGGAAAACAATAACATCAAAAATGCCTTAGGTACCGTAGAACTTCTAGAAGAAATGGCTAACATGAAAACATACATCTTATCACAGTTAACCTCAACCATAGATGGGATGAAAGCCAAGAGAAATGATGCAAAAGAACCTTTAGATATATACTATCCTAAATACAGGAAGAGACATCCTTTGAGAGAATGCCCTTTGGATGTCACCAAAATGTGCTTAATCTATGATGTCTCTGACCATGATACCAATCATTGTAATCTCCTAACTCATATAAAAGAGAGATTGAATTCCATAACTCAAGCGAATGTAGAGGTAAACTTTATGCAATGATCAAATAACCAGTTTGTTTATGCCCTAAGACCTACTCAAAACCCCTAGATGATGCCATGGCCCAATCGGGCTCCTCCACCAACTCGAGGACAACCTGACTAGACACCACCAAACTAGATGGCTTGTCCACACCATAACTATGACTTCCTCAATACACCTAGCAAGGATGGGCACCACTAACCAATATACCACTGTTGTTGCAAATGAGCAACACCACGGATGTTGATCGATTTCTAGTTTGATACTTTAGACATCCAGTGTGATTGCACAACATTGAATCCTTTCCCCAAGTGTGGGACTTGTAAAATGGGAAAGGAATCTCCAGTTTAGAGGCTAGTTCCTCAACTCCTCTGATCAGATATATCACTTGCAAGCTATGAAGAGGTTTTCAAACTCAAAATCCTACTCTAAATTTCAAAGGGGCAGAGATAGAGAATGCAAAAACTAAAACTAATGCTAATAAGGTGATGCACCAAAGGAGTGGTGAGCATTTTTTACAGTAGATTGACAAAAATCATGGAAATGCAACAAAACATCGCAAAAACTGATGACATGGAATGAAAGATCGAAAGGAAGCAAATAACATAGCGAGAGGATTGAAACTCATTCACAGAGCTTGCATTGTCATTTTAATATCAAAATACATGCATTACAACACCTGAGAGGCAAAAATAGGTTGCAGTTCTTAGAAAGGTCGATATTTGACCAAATCACTTCCAAGGTGAAAAAGGAAGCTGCTATACACAAAAATGTTCAACCACCTAAAAATGAGCCAAATCTGGTTTTTAGTGCAAGGGACGAGCCCAGGAGAGAGAAACATGGGAAAACGTGGAAGGGATTCAACCATTGACCAAAACATGATTAAAACAACATGGGAATCCTTACAGGCCCATGCCCTGACATTTTTAGCCATGATGGGAGAGAATGCGAGCCATTCTTCATTAAAAACGGTGGTTGAAACGTCATTTCTGTCCATGACCACGTGCCAGAGGCATTTTTCAATTTTCTCTCTCCAAAATCCATCAAAATTAAAAAATGACCCTGAAATCTTGTAGAGAATTTCACCATATTTCCATTGATATCAAGAACGCTGAAAAACCGAGCTCTGGATCGAAAGATATGGCCATTTGAAATTTTAGGGCAAAACAGGGCCAAATCGGATTGGCGGGCGAAAATTTGAATTTTTTCACCTTTTTTGCATTTGGGAAAATTTCCCAAAAATCCCCGTGCTCGCCATTCTAGGTGTCACATGGTACGTTTGGGTGCGGGCCCATCCTGCTCCATTTTCCTTTGATTTTCCCTTTGGGAAATTTTCCAAAAATCCCCACTGGGCCGGTGAGTTGAGGCCACGTGGCGCGCACTGCTTGATTGGGCGCGGGCCTGTCTTTCCTGAATTTTCCGCGGGTCACTTTGACCATTTTCGACCTAGACACGTGGCAGTGTCTCATTGGGTGTGGGCTTGCCCCTCCGAATTTTCCATGTGGGCTTTTCTTGAATTTTTGGGCGCCACCTGGACACGTGGCAAGATTCGATTGGCTCGCATCTTGGGGCGGGCTTTGCCTTTTAAATTTCCTTTGTTTTTTCCCTTGGGAAAATTTCCCAATTTCTCCCCACCCTCCACTGGTTCGAGACATGTGGTAGCATATCATTGGTCATGGGCCCTCTGCAAGCATTTTTACTTTGCGCAAACACTTAGGGAAAAATCCCAATTTCCTCCCGCGCTCCGCCTTTCCGGGCTCCGGTGACACGTGGCCTGATCTGATTAGTCGGCGGGGCAGCGGGCCAAAACTTTCTTCATTGAAATTTGGCAAAACACTTCACCAAAATTCCAACTTCTCCTCCGCCCTCCAAAATTTTGGCTACATATGACACGTGGCACGTTTTTATTGGCGCGGGATTTTCGGGAAAATTTCCCACAAACTCCACCGAGCCATAACTTCAAAAATACATGGAGTTAGGAGGAAAACTTTACCTTCTCGGAAAGCCGAGAGATAGTTCTATCTAATGGTGTCATTTCGAGGAGAAATTTTTGAGTGCCTAAAAAGCAAAAATCATACGAGGCACAAGAGAGGGAAGAATGAGAGGAGTTAGCCACAAAATGAGTAGGGGGCTCATTTTGGATAACAATTTTGGTGACTCAGAGGGGTCATCTCTGCTGGATGAAATTACCAGTTACCTGAAGCAATCCATTGGGCATGGAGTCATTGAATTCTCTGTTTGATACCCCAACTGACTAGAACACTGCAAGGAGGAAGATGGAATATCATCTGATGGAGCAAGGCCTGCAAACACATCCCCAGGAACAGCAAGCTTGTGCCAAAGCACTTAGGGAAAGCAAAAACTAACCTATAGCAAAACAATGTGCATAAGCACTTGAAGGAATGAAACCTAAGCTAATATATACAAGGTGGAGAATTTTCCTTTAATAGCAATGATACTTTAGATGGATTCCATTGACTGGAATCGTAGTTCTTCACCATCCAATGAAGACAATTGGAAAGCATTGCCCTTACACCTTGTGACCATGTATGGGCCACTCCAAATGGCATCAAATTTTTAGTGCCTTCCGTTTTGCTCTGTCTGCATCCCATTTTAACACTAGATCTCCAACTTGGAAGGATCTATTCTTGGCCTTTCTATCAAAGGTCTTCTTTATCAAAGCCTGATCCTTCTCCATTGCTTGGGATGCTTGATTTCTAATTTCTTGGAGCTCCATCAATTTTGCATATCTAACCTCCATGGGCTCAAACTCCAACAACTCCAACTGTTTCATGAGTTCCAATGTTGGCAACTCAAGTGACATGGGCAAGATTACCTCTCTTCCATAAACAAGCTTGAATGGAGAGTTACCTGTAGATCTCTTGGGAGTTATCCTATCAGCCCATAAGGCTGATTTCAATTTAGTATGCCAAGACCTTTGATTTTCATCAAGGGTCCTTCTAATGATCCTCAACAAGTTCTTGTTTGTAGACTCAGCTTGGCCATTACCCTGAGGGTAATAGTTTGATGAAGTGCTTAGGTAGATCCCATTCTTGACAGCCCATTCAGTCACCTTGGACCCAATGAACGCTAATGCATTATCTGATATTATTGTAGCTGGTATGCCAAATTTGGTTGCTATTCCCTCATAGAAGTCTAGGATACTAGATTCATTTGCCTCCTTGAGTGCTACTGCCTCAGTCCATTTGGTGAAGTAATCTGTGGTTGTTAAAATCCACTTGTGTCCTTGGCTTGAATTGGGATTAATGACTCCAATGAAATCCAAACCCCATTGCATGAATGGATGGTCAACTAAAATTGGATGTAATGGAAGGGCAGCTAGCCTCTCTTTACCTGTGAAGAATGCACAATTCTTGTACCTCTTGATCCATGCATAAAAATCACTGAAAACCTTGGGCCAATAATAGCCAGCCCTCATGATCTTTAGAGCTGTCACTCTTGGTGCAAAATGACCACCGGATGGTCCACCATGGAACTCTTCCAACACCCTATGAATCTGATTTGTACCAATGCATCTCAACAGTACTCCATTCACATCCCTTTTGAACAAAACACCATGAACAAGGGCATATGGGACAACCTACAATCTGAAGTGTCTTCTTTGGGTCTTGTTCATCTTGGGAGGGCATAGACTTGTGCTTAGGAAGTGCATTATGTCTTGGGTCCAGCAAGGAGTGGGGACGTCATCATTCTCTTCTTGAGTGCTTCCTTGCTCATGGCTGTCTTGCAACGCCAAAACAACCTCCTTTTCCTTGCATGCTTCCTTTTGTTTGCTCAAAATCAGCTGCTCACACAATCCTTTCCCTCTGACCAGCTTGGTGACTTTGATTTCAATGTCATACTCCATGACATGAGTAATCCAACCTGCCCTCTTTTCATTCAAGTCTTTGTTGAGGAGGAAGTCTTTAACTCCCACGTGAGAAACCAACAATTGGACCTTATTGTTTGAGACTAAATGCTTGAATTTCTTCAAGCTTCTGATTACTACAAGAACATGCTTCTTAATGAAAGAATATCTCACCTCATAGTCCTCCAGGCTTTGGTGAAGAAAGAAATTGGCTGCTCATCATTGTCTTTGTTCTATTGTACCAAGATTGAGAGATAGTATCATCACCTCCAAATGCATCAAGGATGAAATCATTGGAGAAATCCGGGTTGATGAGAGTTGGGGCTTTAGATATGGCTTCTTTGATTGCTTCAAAACTTTCCTTTCCTCTGCTATCCATTTGAAAGCCATGCTTTTCTTTAACATCCTGGTGATAGGTTTGATAAGACAAGGGCTGTAAAATTTGGGACAAACTTCTTATGGCTTGGCAATGGTAGTGCTCTTATGGCCTTAACTCTCTCTGGATCAATTGCTAATCCTTCTTTGGAGACAATGTGGCCAAGGAGCTTTCCTTCATGGGCTAGAAAAATACATTTTTTAGGATTCAAGGAGACTCAAATCTTCTGCACCTTTGGAACACTTGTTTCAAATGAAAGAGGTGGTCTCTTGTATTTTTGAAAACAGGTGATATCATCAAGATATATCAGTAAAATGCTATTTGTTAATCAAACCTTTGAATGCCATGTCCATTGCTCTTTGGAAATTAGCTCCAGCGTTGGACAGCCCAAATGGCATTTTCCTATACGCATAAGTTCGCCATTTGGTTGTAAAGGATGTCTTGAACTGATCTTCTTCCTTCACCATAATCGATTATATTCGAATAGTCGTCAAGTAATGAAAACCTCTCGAGCTAGCAACAACTTGTTAAATTTGCTCCATAGAAGGAAGTGGATAATGATCCTTGAGAGATGCTCTATTCAAATCTCTAAAGTTAACACACAATCTGATTCCCCCACTCTTCTTTCTAAGCTGGAACCAAGTTGGCCACCCAACTAGAATGCTTGATTGGGAATATGATTCTTGATTCTATCAACTTATTCAATTCTTTTCTCATGAGAGGCTCCATGTGGGGGTTGGTGGCCTTTGTTTTTGCTCGATGGGTTTAGCACTTGGATCCAATTCAATGGTATGTTGAGCTAACTCGAGTTGAAACCTTTCAAATCCTCATAGCTCAAGAAAACACATTAGGGAATTCTTGAAAAGCTATATGACCTCATACATTTCTTACTCAGTCGTCATCTTGCCAATTTGGAGTGATTTGCCTCCTTCTACCGAGATGGACCTTTGAATCTTCTCCCTTGACTTGGATGTTTGCTTTCTCCTTCCTAAACTGATCATTAGGATTGAAAATGGACTCTAAGTAATAAGTCCCTTTGGTAGCTTGTTGGTTCTCAGTTGCACCACTTGGTCACCATATCTGCTGCCCCAACTTTTCTGATTTTTAGCTGAAAACTCAGCCTCTTCTTGCAAGAAATGGATGATTTGCTGATCATTTTCAAACACTTGCCAACTTACATTGTTGTGGCAGCACCGAAGGCCTCACAATCACATGGATGCTTGGCTGTACTTTGTCCTTTTGAATGCTTTCAACAACGTCAAAGGCTGCCCCCTCATTGCTGCAAGCTTTGTTAGTAGCTTGGTTCAAATTTCTAGGAATGAATTTTATGCAAAACCCTCAAAATTTTCAATGAGGTCCCACACCTGTTCTTGTAGCACTTGAGTAGATCATTCTTGATGGCATGCTACCCCTTAACTTGGTTGACAATCAACTCACTATCACAAAGACTGCAAGTTCTTTATTCCTCTCTTGATTGACCAATACAATCCTTGTAGCAAAGCTTCATATTCAACATTGTTATTAGAGAATGCAAACTGAAATCTAAAAGCTGAAATTTACTTCACTTCTTGAGGTGAAACAAGCATAGCTCCCCTCCCCGCACCTTTTCTACTCCTTGATCCATCAAAAAAACAAGCTGCCATACCTCATTTCCATCCTTGTGGTCCGGCTTGTTGATGCTAGGAATAGGCTGATTTTCTTCATGCATGCAATAGACTCCTAACTCAGATTCTTCTATTTCTTGATAAGGATCAAAAGCATGCACCTTGTTTTCCCATTCATCAAGAGTTAGATCGGGATGCTTTTTTACCTTGGTGTCAGACTTCATCGAGTGCTTGGATAATCCTCTTGATCAAACGCTGAACAATTGGTATTGATTTGGCTTGGAGTGTAAGGCTCAATGTGAAAGTTTACAATAGGTTTAGATCTGATTGTGGCTTTAGTTCCATATCTTGTCCTAAACAACATGTGTGACCAATCAGTAGATAAGTAACCTCTAATATTGGCTGTGAAATCCCTTGACAAACATAGGGCAAAGAGTGGTGGAAGGTCTATTACTGAGACATCTTGCAAAACAACAACGTTGGGGTAGGCATGCAAGGTAAGACTCAAGTTTTTATCACTCCAATCAAGTTATTATCGCTGTCCCATCCAATTGCACTACCCCTTTGGATATGACTTCATACTTGAATTCCCAAGTGATCAACTATTTGCTTGGGCATTCTTGAACTACACCGCCGGAATCAATCATGCAATTGTGTACTAATTGATTTCTAATGATCAATGAAACATAGAATGGAGGGGGCTTCAACATTTTACCTTGTTGTCCTCCATGATTCCCCTCAGGCTGGGCAACATTTGTGAGCACCTTCTCTTGCATTTAGACCTGCTGATTTGAAGTTGACCAATCCTTCATGGCAGCTTGTAGCAAATCTCTTTGGCCTGGGATAGATAGTGATTCCCACATTGATATGTTTACATTTGTCTTCTTCATTTGATCAATGATATTGAATGGAGATGAAGCATCTCTCTGTTGTCCCTTGGCCTGCACATTCATTCCTTGCACATGGGCAGCAACAACTGGCATTTGGGTTGGCTTAGGAGCTGTTTTGGGCAGTCCTTGTGTGTTTGGGATTGAATTTTGTTTGCCAATAGTTTGTGGAGTGATAGAAGATTGAGGATTGCTTGGGGCTAATGGCTTTTCTTCACCCAAATTTCTCCTCTTTGACCTTGTGTTGGCTGTGTAAAATTTGGGAAACCATTTGATTCATGCCACAAAAATATTCTGCCTACCAATTTACTAGTGTGGCATCATTTGGAGCTGATTGCTGCTAGAATGTGTCTTGTTGTTGGCTATTTCCTTGACTACCTTCACCCTCCACACCGGTTGTTGTCACCATTAATGCTTGATTCAAAGCACCGTTGAAGCACATAGATTGGTTATGAGGTTCATTGCATGGGAAACACCAATCATACTCTTGAGCTATATTGTTTTGTACTGGCACTAATGCTTTAGAGGCAGATGTAGCATTGGGATTATAGGGCTGAAATGGTCTGTTGGTGGGAGGCCTTGCTTGGTTTAAATTTGCAGCTGGGTTGGGTGGTCTTAGGGGTTGATATGGCTGCCTGTTAGGCTGAGCTTGGGGCTGGAAAGAAGGTCTAAAACCTCGGGCTTGCTGTCTCTTGAGTGTAACCAGCTCATTACCTAAATTTTGCAATTGCTTCATGACTTCTTAAAGTTCATTTGAGGAACTAGAAGATGAAGTAGAAGCTTCACTTGAATTCTGATTTCTAGGAGTGGGTTTAGGAGCTAAATTAGGTGTTTGATTAGTGTTTGGGCTCTCTAAACTTAGAAAAAATGGCATTGGAGGTCTAGGAGCTAGCTTACCGGCTTGAATTAAAACAGTTTTCAGCTATAATAGCAATGCTATAAGTAATGGGGATAGTTGTGCCTCCCATGGATTGAATTAACATAGAGATATCAGAATTTAAAGCTTTAAGGTAATAAAGGAAATCACCTTACGCTATTGGCGACCGACCGCCAACTGTAATTCTCTCCCAAGTCCTTTGAAATCTGAAGTTAAAATCAATCAGCTGCTCATTGGGAGCTCTCTTGATGGTTGTCAATTGCTCCAAAAGGGACAAGTTGTCTCCCTTCTCTCCGAACTACTCATGGAGGGCTATGCATAGCTGATTCCAATTTTGAATAGAACTTGAGGCAAGACTCCTTAACCATTGCAAGGCTTTCCCTTTGAATGAAGATGCAGTAGTTTGACAACAACTTGCATCTCATTGATCTCATGGATTGCAAAAATATTGGAAATGTCCTTAACATGATCACCAAGAGTAGTCTGATTTTCTCCATAAAGTATGGGATGTTCTTCAATGCTGCAACTAGGATTGGATTCTGTGTATTGAGAGCAAGTGGGCTGCTGCCTGTGAAATTGACATAGGGGTTGTTTTGTGCCATTCTAATTGGCCTTAGAACCCTTGTTGATTGAATGAAAGGCCTACCAGGTGGAGGGGTTGAGAGAGTTCTGTTTGGTGGAGATGGAGACCTCTGAATTCTCCTTCCCCTTTGCCTTCTTCTTGGAGATAACTGCAGATACTAAAACAACACTTCTTCTTCCCCAACTCTTGACCTTGTAGTGATTCTTCTCATGAGTTTTTAGGCGACTGCTAAAACCAGTTGATTCTTCTTCCTTGGAGTCTCCAGATGTGTAATTTATAGCTCTTTAAAGAAGAAAATTTGCAACAAATTCACATCAATTTTGTTGCAATGAAGATGAAGACATCTAAGGTCCCACCGGGTGTTCCAAAACAGTTGTTGCAAATCAGCAGCACCCCTGGATGTTGATCAGATTTCTAGTTTGATACTTTAGACATCCAGTGTGATTGCACAACATTGAATCCTTTCCCCAAGTGTGGGACTTGTAAAATGGGAAAGGAATCTCCAGTTTAGAGGCTAGTTCCTCAACTCCTCCGATCGAGATAAATCACTTGCAAGCTATGTAGAGGTTTTCAAATTCAAAATCCTACTCTAAATTTCAAAGGGGCAAAGATAGAGGATGCAAAAACTAAAACTAATGCTAATAAGGTGATGCACCAAAGGAGTGGTGAGCATTTTTACTTCGTAGATTGACAAAAATCATGGAAATGCAACAAAACATCCCAAAAGCTGATGACATGGAATGAAAGATCGAAAGGAAGCAAATAACGTAAGCGAGAGGATTGAAACTCATTCACAGAGCTTGCATTGTCATTTTAATATCATGATATTCCACCAAATCACTTCGAGGTGAAAAAGGAAGCCCTGCTATACACAAAAATGTTCAACCACCTGAAAATGAGCCAAATATGGCTTTTTTTAGTGCAAGGGCGAGCCCAGAGAGAGAAATGCGGGAAAACGTGGAAGGATTCAACCATTGACCAAAATGTGATTAAAACAACATGGGAATCCTTACAGACCCATCCCCTAACATTTTTAGCCATGTTGGGAGAGAATGCGAGCCATTCTTCATTAAAAACGGTGGTTGAAACATCATTTCTGTCCATGACCACGTGCCAGAGGCATTTTTGATTTTCTCTCTCTAAACTCCATCAAAATGAAAAAATGACCCTGGAATCTTGTAGATAATTTCACCATCTTTCCATTGATATCAAGAACGTGAAAAACCAAGCTCTGGATCGAAAGATATGGCCATTTGAAATTTTAGGGCAAAACAGGGCCAAATCGGATTGGCGGGTGAAAATTTGAATTTTTTTCACCTTTTTGCATTTGGGAAAATTTCCCAAAAATCCCCACGCTCCATTTTCCTCTGATTTGCCCTTTGGGAAATTTTCCAAAAAAATCTCCATGGCCAAAATTTGGTGAGTTGAGGCCACGTGGCGCGCCGATTGGGCGCAGTCTATCTTTCCTAAATTTTTCGCGGGTCACTTTAACCATTTTCGACTTGGACATGTGGCAGTGTCTCATTGGGTGTGGGCTTGCCCCTCCAAATTTTCCATGCAGGATTTTATTGAATTTTTGGGTGCCGCTTTGGACACGTGGCAAGATTCGATTGGCTCACATCTTGGGGCGGGCTTCTACCTTTTAAATTTCCTTTGTTTTTCCCTTGGGAAAATTTCCCAAATTCTCCCCGCCCCCCGCCGATCCAAGACACGTGGTGGCATATCATTGGTCACGGGCCCTCCGCAAGAATTTTTACTGCAAACACTTAGGAGAAAATCCCAATTTCTCCTCGCGCTCCGCCTGCGGGCTCTGGTGACATGTGGCTTGATCTGATTAGTCGGCGGGCGGCGGGCCAAAACTTTCTTCATTGAAATTTGGCAAAACACTTCACCAAAATTCCAACTTCTCCTCCGCCCTCCGAAATTATGGCTACATAAGACACGTGGCATGTTTTTATTGGGCGCGGGCTTTTCAGTGGGAAAATTTCCCACAAAACTCCGCCGAGCCATAACTTAAAAAATACATGGATTTAGGAGGAAAACTTTACCTTTCTGGAAAGTTGAGAGAGAGGTCTATCCAATGGTGTCATTTCCAGAAAGTTTTGAGTGCCCAAAAAGCAAAAAATCATGTCTGAGGCACAAGAGAGGGAAGAATGAGAGGAGTTAGCCACAAAATGAGCAGGGGGGCTCATTTTGGATAACAACCACCATGTAAAATTCAACAATGGGCACCTCAACATAATTCTAATCAACCAAGGAGGTTTTCACAATAACAACAAGCTTTAATGCCTACACCAAAACAAATTATTAGCAAGGGAAAGAAGCACAAACTCAACTTCTAGTTTAGCCTATCTCAAACCCAAAAATAAACAAACAACTTCAATTAATGAAGCAGGATAGGGTGAAACTGTGAAGGTGAATGCTATTAATAATGTACTGGTTGAGGTCTAGTAAAATACTAAACAATCATCCCATAATTATCATAGAAATACCTGAGGAAAATGAGAGGATACAAGAGGAAAATGAGAGGTTACCTGAGGAAAATGAGGAAACTAGACATGTTCCAAAAACACAAGCCACTAAGAGAAATCAGGAGAAATATAAGAATATGCATGCTACTATTTTCCCAAAAAGATTAAAAGAAACATATAACGAGGAAGAGACAAGACTAGTTAGGAGTTGAAAAAGATGAACATTGAGGTCCCTCTTCTAAGAGAAATAAGATACATTCCCAAACTAAACCAGACCATTAAAAACCATTGCATAAAGACACCAGGAAGGAAGATAAAATACCCAAAAATAATCAAAGTAGAAGGTAATCTGGCTGATCTTATAGCTGAAAAACTTCTCTCACCAAAATATGGGTATCATGGGAGTCCAGTCATTACTATTTGTGTAAATGGTCAATAAATATCTAATGTTTTGGTGGATCTTGGTGCTGCAATAAATGTCAAAACACTAGATATGTTCAATTTTTTGTCTTTGATAGGGTTACAACTAACCAATACTTTCCTCTTATTGGAAGATCAATCTATTGTGGTACCGTATAGATGGGGTAATTGAGGATTTTTTGATCACAATTGAATCTTAGGAGTATCCTGTAGATTTCATGGTCTTACAGTAAATCTCGGAAGTTAGGATACCTAGTCATCTTAGGAAGACCTTGGTTAGGTACTATTACTGCATACATTGACTGTAGGTCATGAAAATGACTATTTCAAATGGGAAAAAAAAAAAGAATATTTCCCTTTATCCTCCTGCCCAACCTTATGTGGATGTTTGTGAACATGTGTGGGTATATTTTTCAGATACTAACAATATGAGTTCTTCTTATCTGGCCACCATTGCAATGAAAAATCATATGGAAGAAATTGTGGAGCCATACTCAATGTCTGATGAAGATGATACTGTGGCTATGGAAACCATAACTGTGGCTACGGAAATCCAAACTATGGCTATAGAAATGACTGTTTTGAACTCAATGGATAACATCACCTTGGTAAGTGACATTTCTATTGAAAATTGTGAAGATACCTATGATTACCATGAAGAACATACAACCACTAATTTTCATTGTCCTTTAGCCAAGGTTGTATCCCTTGAAAACATGACTATTTTTCACATGCTACAACCTCATGCTTTTCCTTGAACTCTTTGATTGTTGATACAGAACTTGTTATTTTGAGAGACACTAAACAAGTAATTGTTGAGGTAGGAAAATAACTGACCATTGGGAACAATTTAGAGGACAACCAAGAGGCTAGGGTCGTAGATATCTTGAGGAATCATTCAAAATATTTTCTTGGGATTACAATGACATGAAAGGGATTCATCCAAGCATCTACACCCACCATATATACTAAGGATGTTAAACTAGTTAGATAGCCATAACACAAAATTAACCCAACACTTAGAGACATTGTCAAGAATGAAATAGAAAAACTATTGAGGGTAGGATTCATCTATCCAATATCTGATAGTCAATGGGTATATCCTCTACTTATAGTTATGAAGAAAAATGGTACATGGAGAATCAGATAGATTACAAGAGCTTAATAAATCTACCAAGAAAGATTACTTTCCCCTTCCTTTTATTGATCAAGTTTTGGACAATCTAACAGGAAAGAAATAATTCTCTTTCTTGGATGGTTTCAGTGGATATAACCAAATCAGTATAACACCTGCTGATCAAGATAAGACCACCTTCACTTGTCCTTGGGGTACATTTGCATATAGATTTCTACCATTTGGAATTTGTAATGCACCTGCAACCTTTTAGAGAGCATTTTTGGCTATTTTTGCAGACCTCACTAATGATTGTGTTGAATTTTATATGGATGATTTTACCGTCCACGGGTCTACTTTTGAAGAATATTTGAATAATATTGAAAAAGTGTTAACCAGATGTGAGCAAAACAATCTTTCCTTGAGTCATGAAAAATGTTTGATAATGGTTGATCAGGGAATTGTCTTGGGTCATCATATTTCTACTAAGGGCATCCAAGTTGATCCTAAAAAGATAGAAGTCATTACTAAATTTCCTACACCAACAAATCATACTGATATATAGACTTTTCTTTCACATTAGGATACTACAAATGGTTTATAAAGGATTTTAGTAATATTTTTGCACCCATGTTCTCTTTTCTAGAAAATTATTGTGTTTTTGAATTTTCTCCTCAATGTTAAAGAGATTTTGAAATTATCAAGGAGAAATTGACCATTACCCCAGTTTTGAGAGGACCCAATTGGGGAAAACCTTTTCATATTCACACTAATGCTTATAACACAACAATGGGAGTTATTCTTGGAAAAAGGATGAGGAAGACCAGATGTATGCCATCTATTTTATAAGCAAAAACCTAACCCCCATAGAGAAGAACTACACTACTATAAAAAGGAATTTCTAGTTGTTGTTTACTCTCTGAATAAATTTAGACACTACATTACTGGCTATAAAATATTTGTGTATACTGACCATTCAACCATAAGATATTTGATGAATAAACTAGTAATAGGGAAAAATTATTAGGTGGTTACTTCTTTTGCAACAATTTAATTGTAATATTATTGATAATCCTGGAAAGGCCAATGTTGTTGTTGACTTTCTTTCCAGATTGAATGTTTCAAGAGAAGAGTATGTAATCCAAGATCGGTTTCGGATGAACACTTATTTTAAGTCTCAACACATCCTCCATGGTTTGCTAATCTTTCCAACTACCTCTCGTGACTCATGACCTTGATCCAAAAGAAAGGCTCTCTCCTTCCATGGTTTTAAAAAGCTTACCACAAACCTTGAAGTGACAGAACCTCATCAACTATCGACCTCATGTGGTTTTCGGATCCTCCCACAAACCCTTTCAAGATCCATGAACTGACTTACTCGGTGCTACTATTCACCACTATGCTTATACATCGGGAATTATGTAGGAAACACTGTTGACATATCTCAAAAGCGCACAATAGAAGATATCTGAAAATATTTCACATTACTTCCTATAAGAATCGTAATGTTCTTAATCGTAGTCTCTGCTATTGATCACTTTGCCACTCGATCTCGAACAACATAGTAAAAAGCGCCTTTGCCTTTGGAATCTTTCCTTGACTAATTCGTTTTGGGTGCATAATGGGAATGGAACATTGGTATGTATTCCCCCACAATGTGAAATTCCACATAAGAAATCGAAAGGGAAAAATGTATTGTGTTGTATCATACTAATTGGATCTTCTTTGCCTTGATCTTCACGCACATGATCACCATTGCCAATGAACATATTCACTGACCGATCATCTTCCAATGAAGTATGGCAGTTAGAGGATCTCTGCCTTGATCGAGAGGATCACCGTAGTTTTCGCTCTCTTATACAATTCTTTTCCAAAGTATTAATAATAAATCACACCACTCAAATCAACAAGAACACGCAAACTCGAAGCACACCGAGAAAATGAAAACCCACTGCGAAAATCATATACTCACACCATACATATGCCACCACGCCTTCACATGCGGCCCGTCGTTGGTGACTGACGAGAGGTCGCTGTTCGACCTCCTTCCTCCGATGCCTCCTTCCTCCATTTTCATGCTGCTAGATCAGCTGGATTTGGATATGAAGCTCTGTTTCCACATTGAGATTATTCTTTTCTTCCTTCCCATAATGTGAAATACTTTATTTCCAGACGTCGGGTAACACCGAAAATGCATCTGTGAGGCAAAATTTTTTTATTTTCCAATATTTTTGTCATTAACTCTTGACACCACCTAAAATCACCTATTTGACATGACTTTGACAAAACAACAAGGACTACATAACAAAAGATGATTTTATGACATTTGACACTATTGGATGATATAAGGACTAGAATAGAAATTTAAAAAATGAGATAAATTTTTAAATGAAAAAATGACTTTGGTAATGACAATACCAAAAAAATTGTTTCGACTCTTTTTAACAATCTGACTTTTGACGTCTTTTTAAATACAACTTAGTGTATGGAGGGCTTGAACATCTAAATTGACAAAACAATTACAATGAGACCGAAGTATTATTTAGGACAATTCTAAAAACTTAACACTACAGATAAAAATAATATTAAAAATCCAATCGACTCAAAATGAAACAAAATTAAGAATCTTTAAATGACTACACACTATGCACACACGGGTTTAACACCTGTTGAAGGGTGGAAGCACAGAAAACTGTTGGAGAGCTACCATGCTGAAACCGACAGTCCTTTTCTCCTGTTGATGTCGAACCTCACAAATATTGAAGTGACGGGATCTCGTTTGAAGGAAGATAATCCTTATCAATGAAAGAACTTAGATGTTTCAGGGACTGGGGACGTCAGGGCTACAACATCTACACCACACAAGCAGGATAGAGATATACAGTGGTATTTCTATCAGAACATGCACAACAAAAAACAAGAGATGGCACGCATCTGATGGTACCGAATCTGAACGCCTTTGCTTGAAAATAAAAGGCCACCCCCTTCACATTTCTTATTCCATCACAACGCTGGATCAAATCACTCTCACAATAGGACCTGAATTCCAATAGATCTCATGGTTTGCGCCTCCTTCGGATGATTGTAGATCCTCTGCTGTAGACGTCTCTTATGAGAAGACCTCGGCCTTGGGAAGATCGATGGCCTACAAAGGTATTTCAGCATTCTTAACTTCTCCAAGATCCAAGCCTGATAATGTTAATACACACATACATCAACATGTGTCGAATTGATAATGGACAGGTCGACAAGATTCAAGATTGGCGCATGGACTGCACATGCCTAATTCTCAAACTCAACAAATCTGATGAAAGAAATCTCAGAAGCTGGGGGAAAATAGATATCAATCTATCACTGCCCCATTCAAAAGGAATTATCTCTCCATCTTAGGATGATCAGTAACTGCTCCGATACCAAATGAAAAACAATCCACAGGTTAAACACAGAAATATAATCGATATATTATTCCTATATCAATTACAATGAATGGAGTGCTATTAAATAGCCATCCAAATAGGAAAACCAACTTCCTATAAAGTAGGAAGTATAAACAATATAAAACCCGTATTAATATATTGTTATACATTTGTTATAACAATATATAAAACTAACCATATAAATATTTACCTATGATGTAAATACTAATTCCTAACATAAAGAACGTAAAAGACTAGTAAAAATGATTCATACACATGGCATGATGGAAATACATTTAAATGTTGTCCCTACATGGTTCTTCGCATGTGTGTTCGAGAGTATGAATTTTATGATGAGTCCGGAAGAGGACATTACTCAGTGAAGAGGAAAATTCACAAGGTCCTTGGAGCTAGGTACTACTGGCCCTCTCTCCACAAATTTTTCAATAATTATGTATGACAATGTGATGCATGTTAGAGAATGGGGAAGCCTATGTTGTCCACTTAAATGCCTCTCAATCCTCAACTGGTCTTAGGGCCATTTGAGAAGTTGGGAATTGATTTAGTTGGACATTTTAATCCCTCATCCTATGGAAAAGAGAACATGCTTTGGTGTGCACTGAATACATTACAAAGTGGGTTAAAGTTCAAGCATTGGTATCTTCCAATGATGATTTTGTAGCTGAATTCTTGTACAACCAGATCCTGCTAAGGTTTGGAGCTCCATGAGCTGTAAAGTGTATCGATCAAGGTCCCCAATTCATGTTTAACTTGATTGAGGCCTTCTGAAGATCTACCAAATCAAGCATCAGAAATCATCACCATACCACCCTCAATCCAATGGGTAGGTGGAGGGAACAAATAGAGATTTGGATAACATTTTAACCAAAGTTGGCAATGGAGACGGGAAGAATTGTGTGCCAAGGCTACCAAATGCAGTTTGGGCATATAACACCAACTAGAAAACCACCATTGGTTTTACCCCATATGAATTGGTATATGGGAAGAATCCACTGCTTCCTTTGGAATTTGAGTTTTAAACCTGGAGAACAACACAAAATATTGGAATTGAATGGGATGAATCTCAACGTGAGAGATTGTTGCAATTGAATGAACTCAATGAAATGTGAATGGAGGAACAAAAACAAATTGAAATTCTCAAACACCATAGAAAATTGTAGAATGATGCTCGTATTAAGAATAGGAAGTTCAATGAAGGAGAATGGGTCTTACTGTTTGACTCAAAGTACCATCAATTCAAAGGAAAGTTGAGAACACGATGGTTGTGACCCTATAAGATTGAAAAAAATTATGACAATGGGTGCGTGAAAATTTTTCCTATTGATGGGGGCCGAAGATCTTTGATGGTAAATGGCCATCGAATAAGAATGTATAAACCACCCCAGTATAAGGATACTTTCACTAAAGACATATTGCTGTGCAAAGAAATTGATTTAGTGGAAGACTACAACTCTTCCCACCATGAATAGTTCGTTTTGAATTCAAATAAAGGAAGAAGATCATTGTCTCGATCCTCTTCCCCTTAGATTATAGTTTGTCTTGTTTTATTTCATGCTTTCAATAAAGGTTAGGCATGTAAATTATTAAAATGTATATTAATCACAATTATTCCTTGAATATAGGATGTGGAATGCCAATGGTCATTTGAGATTTGGTGACAAGGTGATTTAAATTTCATCTCTTGTTATGGATATTTACTTTTTAGAACCCCCCATTGCATTTATTTAAAAATAAAAAAATCATAGTTTTTCCCTTTCCAATGCACTCATTTGGATGTTACATAAAATCTCATGATGTGGAGTGGGAGATAATGAGTATTAGTGGGAAATTAAATGACATGTGTCACATTATTCTAAGAAGGATAGATGGCATACACATTCATGATGATAGGACAAGAGACATGTGAACAATTGAATTCTTTCATCCCAATTAAGTTATGTCATAATTTTTTGCCACCATTTTTAGTCTGACTCAATATTATTTGGAGCTGAAATATATTTCAAAATTCCACTACCACTATTGCATGCAATTGATTTGTTTTCTTCAAACAAACCTTCTCCATTTTGCTGTAATTCTATCCACACTTTTCTAAGTAATGGGACAGAAAAATAATTCAAAACCGAGTTGCGGAGGCTCTTCTACTAAACGCGGTCATCTCACAAGTATTCCATAACTCAAGTTGGTTAGAATTGTAGTCTTGTTTTACATCTTGCTTCATCAATCAACCCCATGTGCTTAAGAACATCATCTAGAATAGTCTCAAAACTCACTTGAGGCACGCACAAGCACCGAGACCCTTCTTTATGTGAGCTTCATGAGAATTTTCTTCCTTAATAAGGGGGTGTTACACAAACAAAGAATGAACACACCCATTCTTGAAAACTAGATTTAAGCACTAAATCCTAATCTAATGCACTAGAACATAGGATAACATGATCATACTATAATGGAAGTAGAAATAAATCATGATTATCATCAAGAAAACTAGTAATACACCCATGAACATAAAAGGAAATGTTTAGATAAAGATCCATCACATAATTTCTTGAGTAGAAAGAGTATGACACTAAGGAGAGGGAACAAAAAATATTCAAATGTGGGAACAAAGCACATTTGAAGGTGCAAAAGGATAGGAAAGGAAACACGCGCTTTGGGATAAAGCTGATTCGTGACTTAGCCATTTTTCATGGATACAAGCTATTTTTGGAGATAGCGTTTGGAGCACACATCGGGATGGAGACTTGTGTGACACACAAATGATATTTTGGGGATGAACATCTACTAAGCACCATGCATGAGTTTAGGATAATAATATGATTACTACTGACATTTAACTGTAGGATATCTATTATTAGCGCACTTGTATGTGTGCTTATTATTGTAAAGGTGCATGGCTATTTTCAGCATATGACTTATTTTGGGAAGTGCTTAGGAGGTGAAGGGAAATTACCCACCCCTATAAGTATGTTTTAGTCGAGTGTAATTAGAGAGAGACATTGAGACATTGTGTATGAGTTATTGTAGAGTTAAGCTACCGGATCTGATGCACGCATACACTTATAATAATGTTATATGATGTAAGAATCTTATATGTTTTATAGTGTTTAATATAATGGAGTATATTGGATGGTTACGGTGTTAACATGACTGCAATTAGTTCTTGTAGGATCATTCTTGTCATAGTTATTAGTTAATTCATGATTCCTTGAGAGTTAGATCGGTAATGCACTATTGAATGGTTATGCTCTGTGGAAATTTTTTGCTTATTATGGTTTTGAATATGATCTATATTAAACATGTTAATGTCATGTAAAAGCAACTCTAAAGAGGGGCCTTTTACCTTTGCACACTTTTGGTGAGCACTTATCTCAGACTGGGTGATGTGCCAGCAATCATGGGTTATTTGTGATAGATTCTAGGTTGCATCATTGGTTTCATTGTCGAGACCTCATTTTTGGTTGTTTTCAAGATGGTTCATGATGAATACATAGCATTTGACCCTAGAAAGTGTTGAGGAGTGGATAAAATATCTAGAAGAATAGTATGCATGGAGGTTCAACATTGGATATGAGTTTGATGCACGTGTGTGGGTGGAATAAAATGTATGACTATTTGTATGAGAGCTTATTTGCTATCTTCCTTGTAGAACTATATGAGTGATTGATTGCTTAGGTTTCTAAATGGAATTGGAGGTATTGCACACTTATCTAGATGTAGGAAGAATTTTAGGTCCTCTATGATGCTTTGATCGAGTTGGACGCACTGCTGTTGTGGATACTTGGTTTTGTAGTGTTTTGAAAAGCTATATTATGGAGTACTCAATTTCCACTTATTCTTGGTTGGAGGTAGATGAGTTCAAATTTTTATGTTATCCTAGGGAACTTACTTGCGAGGAATTCCATTGGTGATCAAGAATTTGATGGTGACTCGAACTTGGAAGAAAACCGATGGCTAGCTAAATGCCACCATGCGTGGGGGTAGGAGAAGGTTTGGTGAAAGATGGCGGACATAGTGGTAGTAAAAAAGAGAGAGAAGAAAAATGGTTTGAGTAAAATGAGGCATGTGAAAGGGAGATGGAGAAATGAGTATTTTAGAGCAGATGGCATTAAGGAGAAAGATGGCTCATGAAGGATTTGGAGCTCACATAGAAGGCATGCAACTAGAGAATCGGTACTCCCCATTTGGGAAAGCATGACATGGAAACCTCCTGGCCTCACAAGGAGCACACTAATAGAGATGACCTCAGCCATGGGAACACATCTAAATCTACCTAGAAACCTAGCCCTTGTGCTTGGTTTTCTAGTATCTAGTACATCCAATAGTCAACAAACTAATTTAGGTAGTAGGGAAGCAAGAGTAAGTCACATAACAAGTACATCGATGGTAGGGAAAATATATTTGTTTTTGTTTGGAGGGACCTTTTAGGTGCATCATCAACACAAAATTTGAGCACACAAAATTTTGGACTCACTTTGGGAGTATTGCCACCACAGAGACTATAGGAATTCAGTTTAGTACTAATGTTGGGACATAGGGAAGTACATCTTTTGGTCTACTTCCGGCGATAGGTGGAGGATCAGGGGGTATAGGTGGCTCAAGTTCTGGTGGATCTAGTGGTTCTAGTGAAAAAGGTAACACATGAGGTTCTTGATTAGGTGGGAAGGTCGTACCAACCCCAAGATATTTACATGGAGATTTCTCTATCTTCTAGAGTATAGGGACATAAATATGCTATCGAACACGTGCACATGTGTGAGATATTTGGTGTGTAAAATGGATCATGGTTTCTAAATGGAAGGAAATTCAATTTGCAACTACATTATAGGGACACACACATAGTTGGTACAAGAAGTTTGACCCTGATCAAAATTGTGTAGATTATGTAGCATTAAAATATGTTTTCCTTAAAGAGTTCTATATCCCTGAATTTGAGTAGAAGAGTATAAGCGCGCTCAAGGATATTAAACAAGGTACTACTGAGAGTGTCTATGGGAGTATGATTCCCATTTAAAAACACTTTTTCTAAGCTTTATTATGATATTCATGTAAGCCAACATGCACAATGGTTCATTGGAGGTCTGATCACACCTTTTAGAAGGGCATTGTCACATAAGACATACATTGATCCACGTGAAGAAATTTGAAGTAGCTTCATGCCGAGGCAATTGGAAGTATAGAAACTAGAGTCATCCCATTCTTGGAAGCACAAATTATAGTTATGGAAAAGAAATTGAAGAAACTATAGGAAAATTTATCACATGAGATGTGTACTTTGGGATTTGGTGTGCATCTTATGAAGTGGAGAGGCACACCAAGGATAGTTGTCCCCATAGGTCATTGTATTCAATATTGCTAGATTGTGAGATATGTCATCTAAACCATGATTCATCCTCTACCCATTATTACAACATATGATAAAGAAGAATGTATTGGATATTGTAATATTTATTGGTCCATGACTCATGATATAGAAGACTGTAAGTTGATTGGTCAGATCCATGATGCTATATATATTGGTATATGATAGACATGAGCATTAGATAACTCTAAGGGTAAAGGTGAGCACAAGGATTAGGATCAAAATCAAGCACACTATGATTGGAATGAGGGAGTTATGAAGGAGGATGTGGAAGAGGTTGAGGATACCGTGGTGGATTCGGGGATCGAGGCCATGGTGGTGGACAAGGTGAGTTTCCTCATGCAACATGCTTTACATGCGGATCTCCTGACCACTACAGGTGTGAATGTCCTTAGAATATTACTTGTTATTTTTGTGGGAAGATTCATAGCTAGGAGAATTCCTAGACCTATGTGATCATCTAAAAAGCATCATAAATAGGAAAACAAGGGTGTAGGGATGGTTAGAATACAACACGCTGTGGAAAATCAGTGGATGCCAAAGTTGGCACTGGAACCTGAGGTATTACCTGTGAATATTACTACACATGTTGAAGTTGCATGCACTAGATAAACATTAAATCGAAGCATACCATCACTAAGGAGGACATTTTTCATACAAGGTATCTGGATCTCTGTGCTCTAGAAGGAGGGTTACTAGGAGACCATAGAGGTACTCAGAAATATGTAGGGTGAAATACAATGTTTAAAGGAGAAATCAATGAAGATGGAATAGAAGAAGTAAATAGGATGGTCTAATAAGATATTGATGACTTCAAGGAGGTATGCAAGATGTTTTGCTAGGAGAATATCATTCCATTACTAGGGAATTTGATAAAGGGAAACACTTCACGTGTAGGTATTGATAATGGATGTCAAATCCTACATTCAAATATTCCCCTCATAGCTTAGATTATGACAAGGATATCATTCGAATGTTGTTTTGGATGGATGGCTCTTGAGTAATATATTGATTGACACAAGTGTGAAGGTAAATGTGCTTACTTTAGATGCATGGGTAAAGATGGGGAGACATCCATTACAGCCATCTTCTAATGTGTTGTTTATGGCTAATCAAACTAAGGCCACTCCTATCAGAGTTTTAAAAGATGCATCCATTTTTATACAAGGGGCCAAGTTCACTGGGGACTTTAAGGTTTTATCACTTGTAGAAGTAGACAGTTTCCCAAATCTTCTTGGACACCCTTGGTGCTAGGAAAATAATCTTGATCTTTGGTTCAACAAAGGATATATAAGTTTTGAGAACAAGAAGGAAAGATTTATTATCCCTTTAATGGATGGGAAATATGCACCCTATGTTGAGCCTTTGAGTGAGGAAGATCTGAACATGATTTATGTATGTGTCATTCGGACCCATAAGTACTTGAGCCATCTAAGGAAGGAATCCTCTAATGGGAAGATGCATAATCTCTTAGTGATACTACAAGTATTTCTTGTGATAATTTGACTCATGAATCTTATGAGATGGTTTGGTGTGAAGTAAGGAGTGCATTTTCGTAGAGAAGAAAACCTCATTGTATTAGGAGGATAGGTAACAACTCTATACCTTGGTACACTAGAGAAGGAGACCCTACAGTATTCCTACGATGGAGGAACGGTGGACAGACAAAGTTGAAAGAAGAAATATGTTAGCCTATACCCTACATGGGACAATAATGCGATGGTGGGTGGACACGGATAATCTTATAGAATGGATTGAATTTAGGATTGCTCTAATAACTCAGTTATTCAAGAGAAATGCACCTACTTAAATATTCACATATCATGGTAATCAACCTATTCAACACCACATTCAGCCGTGTGAGAGGCTCTGGAAAGAGTGGCAAGAAAATATTTACCGCCTTGCTATGGTTGCATAAAATTTATTCCACTTTACAAGGTTACGCACACACTTGGTATGTATATGTGGAGCTATATAGAGAGACTAAAAATTGACAAGATTTGATTGCAGGAATTGTCCAAAATTTTGACTAATTCTCTACTAAACCTCTAGTGGAAGAGGAATTAAGGGTTATAAAGAACTTAACTATGGGATATAGTCTAAAGGTGGAAGAACTCATTTAGGAGTTATTTGGTGAGATAGACTTAGGAGTGCGCTTTGATGAAGAAGAAGAGACAAATTCCATGCTACTTAAGCCCGTTTACTTTGAGAAAGAAAAAGGAAAGATGGTCTACATAGTGGTTGATGATGAGGAGTAAAATATCTAGATATAGATCATTCAAAGTAGGTACACATGATGTGTTAGACATTGCGGATAAAAATGAGTGTGCCTATGATGAACCCATGAAGAAAATTATAGTGAATGTTGGCACGATGATGTTAAACCTAAGGTGGTAATAATTGGGAATTATTGGTCTAAATCTAAAGTGGCAAAAATCATTGAGTTACTATGTGATTTTTAGGACTTATTTCCTAGGGGATACCATGAATTAAAATTAATACACTAATCATTAGGAGAGATGAAGATTAAGCTTAAGGAAGGTGTGTGCTTGATCAGGAAAAGAACCTACATAATGAACCCTAACTTGTGCATAAAATTTAAGGAAGAAATTGACAAGATGTTGAAATCTGGCATCATCAAGCCCCTAGAAGAATCAAAGTGGGTTAGCCCCATGGTCATCAGTATAAAGAAAGATGGTCGGATTAGGATTTGTGTGGATTACAGGAACTAAATTTTGCATGTGTGATTGATCCCTTTCCTACACCTTTCATAGAGGATATATTAGAAGGCGTTACAGGGTGTGAAATATATTCTTTTACAGATGGATTCTCTAGGTATCATCATGTTAAGATTAACAGGAGGATCAAGAGAAAATGAATTTATCCATTGGATGGGGAAATTTTCAATATACTGTGATGACCTTTGGTCTGAAAAATGTGCCTGTTATATTTTTGCACATAGTTGTTCAAGCATTCCAAGATTTTATTCACAACTTCTTACATGTTTATTTGGATGATTGGATGATGTATGGACTTGTTAAGGATCATTTTGATAATTTGCACTTAATTTTTAAAGATGTAGAAAATTAAACATCTCTTTAAACATCAAGAAGTGCATGTTTTCTACACCTTTGACACTTTCTAGGGCATATCATCATGCAAGGAAGGTTTTTAATGGATCCACTAAGGTTGTAGTTATTGTAGTCTGGAAGAGCCTACTAGTCAGAGTGAGGTGCATAGATTCTTGGGTCACACAAGTTATTATAGAAAATTCATCAAAGGATATGCTATGATTTCTATACCTTTGGAAGAGTTACTAAAGGGAAAAGGGAAATTCTATTGGGGAGAACCGCAACAGTGCACATTTGAGGCATTGAAGGAGAGACTTACTACAACACCTATTCTACGTTTTCCCTCATGGAACCAACCATTTCATGTACATGTGGACATTTGGCATGGCCATTGGTGCAGTGTTAGCTCAGTCTAGAGAAGGAATTATAGATCATCCTATCTATTTTCTAGTAGAAAGTTGACTCTATAAATAAAAATTATACAACTCACGAGCACAAATCCTTTTCAATGATCTATACAATGCATAAATTTAGACAATACGTGCTTAGCAACACCATTTGTATTTTATACCGATCACATGGAATTGAAATACTTAGTAAATAATCCCATTTTATAGGGGCACATATGTCGATGGGTGATCTTATTCCAATAATTTGATTTCACAACTATGGTAAAACCAAGTAAAAGTAAATTTGGCCTAGATCATTTATTAAAAATTTAGTCAGGGGAGGACACACAGGACAATCAAAGATATAATGACATATGCACATTTGTATAGGTTATAATGTGCACCTTCATCATTGGAGGATATTGTTGTTTTTTTATGTACGGGTATGGAGGCGAGAAGGAATGAAAGCCTTACAGAGAAGAAACAAATTGCAATTCATGTGGCACCTTTTATGTTGATCGGTGGTGGCCTATACAAGTTAGGCCGAGATGAAGTATTGTCTGTATGTACTAGAACATGAGCACATAGATATCATGGAAGATGCTCATGGTGGTATTACATGAGGGCACTATGCACATGATGCCACTATGTGGAAGATTCTACTCACTAGATTATGGTAGGATACCCTCTACAAAGATTATAAAGCATATTGTAAGGTGTGATCATTGTAAATGGCTTAGTAAACCTAGGCAAAAAGATGAAATGCCCTTAAGACTTATTCCTAATGTAGAGCCATTTGAGAAATGGGATATAGACTTTGTGGGTCCTATTTTTCTAGCCATGCATAGAAGAAATGGATCATGCTACATCATCACTTGCATATATTATCTTACAAGGTGGGTAGAAACAACACCTACCAAGGATTTTACAACAGCTACAACAACCAGGTTCTTATGGGAAAATATTCTTACAAGGTATGGATGCCCACCGATCTTGAAAAGTGATAGGGGTACACATTCTTTGAATGAGACAATCAGATACTATTGGATGAAAATATGATTGCACACTATAAGACTACACCCTATCATCCTAATAAAATGGGATCTTGAGGCCTTCAACAAGATTTTGAGCGGATATTGACAAAAATTTGTGATTTTGGAAGGAAAGATTGAGATGATAAAGTTTGTCTTGCTTTGGGTGTATAGAACAACATACAAGAGGTTGAATAAGGCCACAACCTTTCAATTGGTGTTTTGCAGAATCAGTTCTTCCTATGGAATTCATGTTACCTTCTTTACGTATTGCATGTGCTGGAGGTCTAGCCGATGAGAAAGCATTAGAAGAAATAATTGATAAATTGATACAATTGGATGAGAGGTGTGCCATAGCACATTGGAGTTGGAAGTAGGAAAAGACCAGGAAAAAGGCATGGCATGACAAACACATCAGGGAAAAAAAGATCGAGATTGGATAGATGGCACTTCATTATAATTCTAAGTTTCTATGCCATCTAGGAAAGATTAAAGTGCATTAGTTGGGATCGTATGTTATCACTCATATACTTGAATAGACACTTGCTAGTAAGAGATGCTTGATGGAGTATGATTACCTAGTTATTTTAATGGGAGTAGGATGAAGCCCTACTATAAATTAGTCTTCTTGGTGTTTGTAATAAGGAAGTGTTCCACTTTAGAATAGGTTTTCATTTTTTTATTTCCTTAATGTATTTCCTTCTTTGTCGCTATGCTTTGTCAATTTAGTTTGGTGTTTTTTGTAATAAGCGTGTTTGCGCATTGGAAGATAATTACCATCTAAAGTATTATCATGTGTAAAGGACTACACATACCATTGGTGTGGGGTGGTTATTCACAACTGGGTACACATGAGAACAAAATTATTACAGGTGCTAGTTAAGTGTGGAAAGGAGCTGTTAGAAAGGATATTACTTATAAAAGATGACCATATATGGAGATAAATGAGGGAACAATATAACGTGAGGTAAGAAATGACCATGGAAACTACTAGGGAAGGTACAGTGGTGAGGTACTCGGGTGCATGGAAGTACGCTAAAGAGAAGTCTATAGCCAAAAGGTAGGAAGGTGCACTAGAAGGTTATAGTTGGGGTGTGAAGATGTACCACACGAAGATTGTGAAAATGGTCAATTAATGAGAGGATTTTTGGTAGGTGAAGGAGCAATAAATGCACTAAATTTTTGAAAATATATATAAGGACATGATGCGGGTTCATTTTTACCTTTGTGATCACAAGTATTTGAGTGAGCTAAGTGTGACCGAGTTGAGTGAATCATGTTGAGGTGTGGAGCATTGTGAAACCAGATGTGGAGAGAAAACTATTGCATAGAAGAGGCTTGCATCCCCATTGGTGAAGGGTTTGAGTGAAGTAGAAGCATTGAGAAGAAGCTAGGGAACACAAATTTGAGCTAGGGTTTGAGTTTACTTGTTATAGATGAAAAAGGTGGGATTTTTATGATGGCACAAAAAAAGCACTTGTAGCATGCACGAAAGGAAAGAAGAAGGTAGAAGTTGAAGTTGAAATTGCTCCCAAGAGAAATTTTTCAGAGATTTAGTACCCAAAAGGAGTAATAATCAGACAAGTGTGGGATTCCCACATCCATAGATGCAAAATAAGTGACTACAACCACCATACCATTGAAAACAAGGGATATTTGGATGCTTTATTGAATAAGAAGACCAACAAGCACACAGTGGAGGTTATGCCAGTGTATGATGATGATAGGGAAAAATTACTAAAGAAGGTCCAATTTTATGAGTTGTATGAGCTCCCATAATTTGGAAAATATGAACCTTTATACCAATGGATTATGAGTCGAGTCCATGAGGACTTCTTTTTATTTCATCGGTGAAGGTTTAGGATCACAATGACCCCAATTTTGACACTAATAGGATTGAAGGGCACATGGATAGACCTTGTTAGTGATCTAACTGATAAAGCAATGGTTATATAATCAAGAAAGGATTTGGGTTATACCAAGGGTCCTTGTGGAATGGACATTGATAAGTTGAAGAAGTTTCCTATGGTGCAGACAACTGCGCATCTACTTACCAAGCTGAATGACCAAGAGAGATGGATCCAGGTAAACACCATGTGGCTTCATATTACAGAGAAAATGTCTCAAGGAGTAGTAGTATACAACTTAACAGCTATATTTGCAGAAACCATTATTGAGGAAGCACATTAAAAAAAAAATAAGTTTTGGCACTATCCTACTTTCTCTTGTATTTTTAGAAATTAGAGTGCCCGATGGGCCAAAGAACAAGATCTGAGAGTACCCCTTAGAAAATAAGTCCCTCGCGGAGAGGTTTGAAAATATTTATGTGAAGGATAAATGAGTAGGACATTTAAGCAGAGGGAAAAAACGTGGTATGAATGAATTCACATGGCATTTGAGGAGGAGTGACACATTTCCAAGGAGTTACCTTTGATATTAAACAAGCAAGTAAAGTTCACAAAGTGTACCAACACTTTGCATCATGTGGTTTTCCATGATGGATGGGACATGAAGCCTATAGTACAAACTACCTATTCATTCACAACGCACTACTTCTTCAGTGTCTCACTTCATAGATTTACTGATGTGTGTTCATCTAAAATTTAGTGAAGATAAGGTAGATTGTGACTACCACACCCTAGAAAAACATGTGTATCGAGGATGGACTACCTACATTGAGAGGCTCATTTCAGATAACATAAGTATGAAGCCAGTAAGTTTAGATATTGGGGAAAATTAATCCATGGTCGTATATATTCAACTTAATCCTAAGCTATGGAGAATAATAGGTATGTGGAAAATGAGTTCATGCTCTCGAGGGCCTAAGGGCAAACATACATTGGAGAATGTATCAACTCTGAAGCTTATAAAGACTATAGAGGTAGATGAGGAGGAAGAAGAACATGAAGATAGTGGAGGCTTGGATCATAGAGGCTAGAGGAAGCCCACAGATAGAGTAGATACTGAGCGCGTGAATACTCCTCCTCGTGAATAAGAATGAGACAAGGACTTAGATGTGGAAGCATTCCATGAAGAGCACCACTTTAAGAGGGTATTTAGAAGAACAAGGACCCAAGGTATGGGAAATCCACAGTACCTATAAGAAGATCACCATGACTCTCCCCTTAGAAAGAGGAAAATGAGAAGAAGATAAGAAAGTTAAAGCTAAATGAGGAGGTGGAGGAGTCTGCAGAGAGCACGCCTAGGACCCTAGTGTAGCAAAAGATGTGGAGGAGCCTAGAGATGAGGACATGAAGGATGAAGAGGAATGGGTGAAGGAGGAAGAAACAAAGCATGAGTAACCTCATGTGCATGATACTACTCAAGACGTTGAAGGGTCAACTCCAACCTTGGCGCTCGAGTTCTTGGGCAAGAATAAAGAGAACAAGTGGATAATACATTGTTCGAGTATGGGCTAGGTGAGGACATAAGAAAAATTATCCATGTCTATTTTCAAAGCACAATGGACATGAAGGAGTTATATAGGTGGGAGTTGATGGACCTAGACATGGCCACTAAAATGCGCAAGGAAATACTGTCTTGGTCCATGCACACTCACATGGATGAGAAATATTTTGATGTATATGAGGAGTATTGTGTATCAAGAAGAGTGAAGAAGGCACCTCAGAGTAGGCACATGAATATAAATCCCACTCTCATGTTTGATGAGTAGGTGAGAAATGCCTTGGTTAAGGTATCTACAGAGGTGGTGTAGAGGAATATCGATAAGGTTGCCACTATTAGAGTGCTACTTGAAGATAACAAGGCAAAAACTACAAATAACGCATCTAAAAGGAGAGAAGGATATAGAGAAGAAAAATAATGAGGCCTTCATCAACATGGCAGAAGAAATTGGTGACTATGTCCTAAAAGCAAGACCACATCTAGAGTCTAAGGTACTTGAGAAGTTTCCTTCAGCTATGCATTATGTGTGCACATTAGTTGATTTGGTGCTTGAAGATGGACCGATTCAAATATCAGCACCAAAGGAGAACAGAATTAGAGAGATCAAGGGCCTCTCGTGGCTAGGAATATTTCATTTTACAAGGTGTTACTCCATACTTTATAGGATTTGCTGAAGAAAATAGAACAAGCTCTGAACATATGTACAACACTAGAATCAGTGATCAGGATCATGACTATGATAGAAGATAATGAAGTTTTGAAGGAAATGAAGGATGAGACTTTA
Organism: Taxus wallichiana var. yunnanensis; assembly: GCA_018340775.1. NCBI lineage: Eukaryota > Viridiplantae > Streptophyta > Pinopsida > Cupressales > Taxaceae > Taxus > Taxus wallichiana. Next base: position 802,401,447 of record CM031239.1, on the reverse strand, counting down.
GGGCATGTAGAAAGATTGGAATTAGTAAAACAAAAGTGTGTAGCCCTTGTAGTAGCACAAAACATGCATAAGGAGATGTAGATATGAGATTGGAAAGCTCATAATGCAAAAGATGGATCTTCTTGAGGGAAGGATGTCTGTTATGGAAAATGTTGTCCTAGTGCCGTAGAAAGAAAAGGAAGAGATAACCCGGGATGAGTTAAAAGCCATATCCATAGACTAGCTAGAGAAGACAAGAACCTAGTTGGATTACTAACAAACATTGGAGGCTAAGATTAAAGTAGAATATCTAGAGTTGATCCTCCCAGTTGAAGAGGAGGGTGTTGCAGAATAGAATTCTATTATTTGTACAATGATACTTTACATTCTTTCCATTCTTATTCTTTATTGTTTGGGACAATTAGGAGAAACCCCATTTCGATGGGATGATAATATACATTAGTTTTGGGTAATGTTGAGCAAATAGAGTATGACACTAAGGAGAGGGAACACAAAATATTTACGCATGGGAACAAGGCACATTTGAAGGTGTGGAAGGATAGGAAAGGAAATGTGTTCCAGGACAAGATGATTCGGGACTTAGCCATTTTTCATGGATATGGGCTATTTTTGGAGATAGCTTGTAGAGAACACATCGGGATGAAGAATTTTATGACATGTAAACTCTATTTTGGGGATGAATGTCTACTAAGTGCCATGCATGAGTTCGGGATAATAATAGGATTACTACTACCAATTAACTATAGGAGATTTATTATTAGCGCACTTACATATGTGCATATTATTGTAAAGGTGCATGGCTATTTTCAGCATGCGACCTATTTTGGGAAGTGTGTAAGTAGTGAAGGGTAATTCCCCACCCCTATAAGTATGTTTTAGTCTATGTAATTAGAGAGAGACACCAAGAAACTTTGTATGAGTTATTGTAGAGTTATGCTTTGCCAGATCTGATGCGTGCATAAACTTATGGTAATGTTATATGATGTAATAAGATTATATGTTTTGCGGTGTTTAATATAATTGAGTATATTGGATGGATAAGGTGTTAATATGACTACAATTGGTTCTTGTATGATCAATCTTTTCATAGTTATTGTTTAATTAATGTTTTATTAAGATCTAGATATGGTTATGCTATGTAGAATGTTTATTTAATGGTTTTGAATATGCTCTATATTCAACATGTTAACATCCTACATAAGAAAATATAAAGAGGGGCCTGGTACCTTTGCATGCTTCGAGTGAGAACTTAGTTCAGGCTGGGTGATGTGCGGTGCATATCCGTGTTGTTCGAGGTGAATTCTAGGATGCATCATAAGTGCTTCAGAATCACTTCATATTACAATAGCCAAGATTACATCAAAAGAGTTCCATGTATGGATATATTTACAGTATCAGAGCTTTGACATATTATGGAGCTCACCATCACACATTACATATTTTTACTATCTCCATCTCTAGCTCTCATACTTGCATACACACATCCTCTCTAAATTTGTCTCCTAAAACCATACATAAGAGGAACTCTCAAGGAATCTCCTCTTAACCGCTCATCATTACATGAGAAATCCTGAAGGAATATTTCATGATTTCCCTACCACTACCCAAGAACATGCCAAATTTCATCATGTGTTTCCCCTAATCGAGTTTCCTTAGCATGCATGTGTTAGTTAATCCATAACAAAATCGGCTCCTTATCCTTTCATGATAACTCGTATTGATGCCTTAGAATATCCTTTCCTTGAGTTACAAGTATCCATAGCTTATCCATATCTATATCTGGTCATTTTTTCATTCATTCCCTAAATATATCCTTTCCTACTGTCCAAAACTCACTAAGTCCCAAATCCATCCTACCTGGGCATGAGCCTTCATGCATCTCCAATACTACTTAGTTATGTGCGTGCCTTTGCGCCACTGCTTCCATACACCACCAAGCTTCACACCTTAGGTAATTATTTAATTTAAGGGTCCAACATCACCCCACACTAATCTAATTGCTACCTCGACAATCCTTTGCACTTCCTAAACAAAGTCTTGATGACCAAAATATGCTAAGGAAATAATTTTGTTCCTTTAAAGAATAAATAATAGTGGAATTGAAAGAATCTAAATAAAGAATTGAAGAATGGAAGAATATGCTATGTGACTAATTGGAGGAGTTTAGGAGATTCCACATCTATCTCATACTTCAATTTCTCCCATGCCTTCAATTCTAATAAGGCATTCCCAAGCACTTCTCCCATGATGCTAGGCACTTGGTTTGGGGTAATTTCCTCCACCTTCCCATTTAGCACATTTATAGCTACCACCAGTTTCACGTAGACACCTTCAAACTCATCCATCCACTTAGTGATGGAATACAGAGTTTGCTAATCCTAAAGTCTAGCTTCTCATGCTTCATTTTGATTTTATCCTTCTAAGTTGTGGTATTAAAAAAAAATGTCCGTGTTCAAAATTTTTGGTGGGGATGGTCTCTCTGTAAATCCTTCAAGGAAACCTTCTCTTCTGTCACCCACATGTCAATGATGGGCTTGTATTTTCTTCATATGGATGGTCTTGATTGCATGATCGTTGACTCTAAAAATTAGGCTCTTTGGCATGGCAATGCATGTTCCATCTAAGAATGGTTCTAGGTACACCCCTTTCTTGATCCATCAAATCCCAACCATGTAGTTTCTCCGGTGGGAAGGTGGCATGGAACCTTATGCGTAATACCTTTATGTGGTCATCCACAAAGTCCATATGTGGGGACATGGGTGTCTACTTCTTCCTTCTTACCTTGCACATTCTCCATTGCTTCTTTGATCCCGAGGTGAATCCTTTATCCTCCTTTATAATAAAGGAGTCCCCCTTATCTCCCCTTGCACTAGCATTTTGTGTCATGGAGGCCTTGACCGGGCTTTCTAAGGTCCTATGAGTGCTATTTTCCTTACCTACATGCCTCATCCGTATCTATGGCTTTAGTCTAAACTTCCTTCTCTTCCAGCTCTACTTCTAACTCTACCTTGAAGGTGGTGGGGTCTTCTTCTTCACCTTCCTTTGAGCTTGTTGCGGGTCATGATGCATCATGTGTGTTTTTTGCTTCTTTTCTTCAGGCTCTTCCTCCTCTTCCTTCTCTTTCTCACACCCTAGTAATGAGGCCTTGGTGCCACCTTGTAGTGAAGTGTTGGTTCCCTTGCTACCATTACAATGTGTGTAGTACTTCCTCTTCGGGAAGTATCTAACTTACCTTCACTTTGTTTTTCTTCTTCTTCTTCCTCTCCTTCGACCTATACCACTTTCATGGGAAAGATTGGAGCTTCTCGCAGCTTTGGAAAGGGGGATTCTGTAACCTCCACTTTAATCTCCCCTTGTGTTTTTGGGTATAGCTGAATGAACACCCGATGGACATACCCTTTGATGGTAACACTAACTTGAGGGTGAAAGTCCAAAAATTTGGCTCCAAAACTTTGACATAAGTAGGTCGAGTGCCATACTTGTATGTCATGTGCAATGTATGGACATCAACATCCACTTTTTCTACATCAAAGACAAAATTCTGCACATCCTTTATTCAGTTGATGGCGCACTTCATATACTTAGTAGTAAATGTGAAGGGGAGCTTGCACCATGGCCCCATCTCTCCCTTGGCCATCATAAACTTTTCTAGGAAAAAATGTTGTGTAACTACAAGTTTTACCTAATCCCCAAAAACTTGTGGTAATTCATGGGGGATGTGCCACTCATTCTCAAATGCTTTGCACAACCATTCAAACCACATGTTCATCGATCCTTGTAGGTGCTCAAGATGGTCCCATCACAAGTGAACTTCAAAAATTGAACTACGTAGGGGATGAGTGTGTCTATGGGTGAACCAATATGTTCCCTTCTGGCCCATCTGGGACACCAATGTCCCATAATACAATCAATAGAAGTATGAATCCTATGTTATTTTCACTCCTACCTCATTTTTGAACTCATGCTTCTTCAATAATGCCATTTGTGATAAACTCTAAAATTATAATGTGCCCTTTTAAAACTTAGTAGGCCACATACAAGAACCTCTTATTGATGTTTTTCCACCTCTCTGACATATGAAATTTGTAACTAATGAGTTGGGAGGTGAATCTCAATGCTAGGTTTGGGAGATCCGTAATCACCTATGCCCTTCCTCCCTTCTCTTAGTTCAATTTATTTTTAGCTCCTCAATCTTTTAGTGGATTATAAATTGTTAGGTTTCAGTATTTGCACTTGGAATGAAACCATAGTCGGGGGACAAGAAAATCCCTCCTCTTTAATGGGAGAGGATCCCTTATTGAAAGTGGGGGAAAACCTATGTACAAATGCATAGTATTTCATTCAATGGTGGTTTTCGATACCTGAAATGTGTTTTAAGCATGGAAAGTTATCAATAGATGAGGATATAATAGTTTGAAGAGAGGAGGGAGGAAAAGAAGACAATACTTTGGGGAAAATAGATGGCAGAGAAGACCCTTATATGTATTATGCAAATAAGATACATAATGGAACCATCCACATTTATAACAGACATAATTCACAGACTCAAAGTTATGGAGATTGTAAAAACTAGAACACAAAGTTTCCAAGCATGCAAGGATTAGATGATTCACATTATGAGAACCATAAGGAAAAGAAAGCGAGAAGAAAAAGGGAAAAACCTTTGTATTGATTTCTTCCAATTCAAAATTACAGTTTTAGAATAATCAAAATTCCAACCCTTTACAATGGCTTTGAAAGCCCATGATATAGCTCACTAGGGAGACGGTTACAACTTCCTTGAGCAAGAAAGAAACAGTTACAACTTATTCCAATCATCTAGGCCCCTTCAAATTCTTGATTTGCAAAGAAACACTAATGGTGGAAAGAAACAATTTTTAAATATATGGTCGTTACATTATTTTACCAGTTAAAACATGGGCCATTTGATTTGATTTTACAACTTCAAATTTGGGCCACCACATGGGAAAATTAATTGGAGTGAGCCTGTAGACACCTTCTAAAATTTTCACCTTTGAAGTCGCACCAGTCGACACATGGAGAACACCGCCGGTTCCTTCATACTTTACTAATTTAGGTTTATTTCCTGCTTGACCTATGTTGACCACTAGACATGTGGAGGGCTGGCACTCATTTGAGTTTCCATTTTGGAAGCGCCCCTTAAAATAGCACCGAGATGACGCATTTCCCCTTCTACTGATATTTGAATTTTCAAATGGCCAACTCTATCTTCATACTGAATTTAACCACATGGTGGGCTGGCACTACTTGGAGACTGGCCCATTGATTTCACTTCCGAAATGTCACCGTTAAGGCATGTAGTGGCTTCCACTTACTCACCCATACTTAGTCAATTTTAATGATCGACTCTGTCCCTTTTTGGACCTAGGACACATGGAAGACTGGCACAAGTTTGAGATCTACCTCCATCTTTGACTCTTGAAGCTGCGCCGATGAGGCATGTGGCACCATCCGCTGAGCCTTCCATACTTAGCCAATTTTATCTTATTTTGTCTTCATTTTGTACCTAGGACACGTGAAAAGCTTGAACTTATTAGAGGAATGTCCCTTGTACCCTACACCTAGAGTTACACCATTTGGACACGTGGAGGCTTCCACTAAACCTTGAAATATGGCCAAACTACATCCAATCAATGATATTGATGTATTACCCATGGACTCTAGGGAAAAATTTAATGGGAAAATACACTAGTCATTCCTGAATGTGGGAAGAAAATAAAAAGAAGGAAAGGAACTTTACCATATGCCAACTTTCAAATTGTTCTCCATGAATAGGAAAACTACAAACAATACTAGGCTCAACCGGATTCAATACTCCAAGGCATAGACTCAAATTTTTTTGAAACTTGACTTCAAAAGAGGGGAATTTTGGGGCTGAAACAACTAGCTCTTTTCTCGGGGATGACTTGACTTGGAACAAAGACACAAGGAAAGATCAAGAACTATAGATAACTTTGGGGAAAAGAGGACCAGTGCTTTATCCATTGGGAAAAGGAGTCGAAGGAAAAACCAATACAAGGAAACACACATAAGATGGGAAAAGAAACAAACCAAACCAAAAGGAAAGAATAAAACAAAAACAAAGGAATGACCCAAAATGAAAACACTATACATAATATACAAAAGGACCGCCTAGTCACCTAGGACATGAACAAATTCATATACGATGACTATAAGGAAGTAGGAGAGGAGAACCATCCATGTAATCCAGATAAAAGAGTTCTCTCTAGCAAAATGTTTGATTCTAAAAGGACCAAGCTAAAGAGAATCAAACTTACCATCACTTCCTTGTGGCTCATGTCTTTTTCCCAAAGCACCACAATGTCTCCCATTTGGAAGACTTTGGTTTAGCTTTCTTATCAAACAAAGCCTTCACATTCAACCTGATGAGATGCTATCTTATCCACCACTTGTAATATGTCTTCATCAAGCTTATGAAGGTACAAAATTATTTTATCCAAAGAGCTACTCAAACTTGAATCTTCAATGGTTTTCATCAGATGTAAGGCTAGAAATTCCACCATGACTAGTAGTTGAGATTCCACACCATACATCACTTAGAAAGGGGACATTCCAATTGCTTTCTTTGGTGTAATTTTATCATCCCAAAGTGCATCATATAGCTTTTATGCCAATTCCTCCGAGCATCACTTACAAGCTTTCTAATTATTCTCACCAAGTTCTTGTTTGTTGATTTTTCCTATCCATTCCCTTAGGGGATAGTAAGCTAAAGAATGTGAAAGTGAGATCCCATACCCATAGAAGAAGTCCATGATCTCAACAGAAGAAAAATTGGAAGCATTATCGATTCAATTTTGTTTGGGATCCCAAATTTATCAATATGTTTTCTTTAATGATGTTGCAAACTACCTTAGAGGTAGTGCTCTTGACTATGATGGATTCCACCCACTTGGTGAAGTAATATGTGGCAGTCAACACATGGGTATGTCCATCACTGGAAGATAGGTTAATAATTCTAATGAAATATAAACCCCATCATTGAAATGGCTCTTCAATCACTACAAGCTTTAGTGGTAAAGAAACCAACTTACGTCTTCCAAGAAATGTTTGGCATGCTTCATATTTCCCAACCCATTTTGATGCATATTTGAATAGAGTGGGCCAATAATACCTAGCATGAAGTATTTTATGAGATGTTATAGAAGAGGAGAAATGACCTCCACAAGCTTTGGTCATGAAAAGAAGAGAACAATTCTTTTGTTGTTCCTTGTCTACACACTTCAAAAACCTTCCATCTATGCCTTGTTTGAACAAAGAATTCTCCCATAGCACATATTGGGAAGACCTTAGTTTGATAGCTCTCTTCTCTTTCAAACTCAAATGAGAAGGACACTCTCCATAGGTTAGAAAGTGAGAAATGCCAGCATACCATACATCTTTCGAGCTAAGGAAGAAAGCAATAGGGACATCAATTTCATCTTTGGATAATTCCTTGGCAGATCCCTCAAAGAAAGAGTTCACACAGGCCCTTATTTTGAACTAGATTTTTTGGCTTGATATCAAGATCATTATCTTACACATTTACTACCCAATTACCTCTCTTAGTTCTAAATTATTGCTGAGTAAGAATGGATTTGATTGTTGTATCAAGCACCAACACCACAAATGAGAATTAAGAATGTAAAACCTAAACTATTTAATAGCTTTGACAACTGCAAAATCATGTTTCTCCATCATAGTGTACTTCAGTTCATGATTTTTCAAGACATAACTCATGAACGTAATTGGGAGCTCATGATCTTCAACATTATTTTGGGCTAACACAACAACTAGGGTATTTTAGGTGGCATAGAAATAGATAATAAAATCTTTGGTGAAGTTAGGACATGCCAAGATTGGAGTCTTTGCAACATGCTATTTAATGTTCTCAAATGATTTATTCCCTTAAGAGGAGCAACCAAAAATTTTCTTCCTTACATCTTATGATAAATGCTCATAGTAAGTTTTGCAAAATCAAGGATGAATCTCCTTAAGAAATTGATCTTACCAAAGAAAGAATGGATACCTTTCTTAGTTGATGGAAGAGGAATTATCTAGATAGCTCGAACTCTTCTAGATCAATCTTGATCCCTTCCTTTGAAACAACATGTCTCAACAACTTTCCTTATGTGACACAAAACACAAAATTCTTAGGGTTTAAATAAATTCCATGCTCTCTACACTTCTACAATATTGTTTTAAGGTGTTAGAAGTGATCCTTTCTTGCTTTAGAAAACACTATCAAGTCATCCAAATACACAACAATGCATTTCCCTTTCAAACTACAAAAGCAAAGTCTTTGGCCCTATGGAAAGTAGCACCAACATTGATGAGACCAAATGACATCCTCTTGTATGCAAACATGACCCAAGGAGTAGTAAAGGTAGTCTTATGTTGATCTACAATATTCACCTCTACTTGATTGTACCCCGAGAATTCATCTAACATAGATAGCATCTCCGAGCTGTAATGAAACTTGCAATACTTGGTCCATCATGGGGAGAGGATAATTGTCCTTCAAAGAACCCTAATTTAGATTTCTAAAGACCACATAAATCCAGATTTCACCATTCTTCTACTGACAGGCACTATATTAGCAATCTAGTTGAATGGTGGATGGGGAAGATGATCCTAGCCTTGAAGCTTACGTATTTCTTGGAAAATTGTATCACCTATGTTTGGATTATATTTCCTTTTCTTCCCTTTAAAGGGTTTGATCCTAGGCTTAAGAGGAATGAAATGTTGTATTTCTTTAGGCTGAAAAGCATATCATCATAAGAATAAGCTAGAACATCAACATACCTCTTCAATAGATTCACCACCTTCTTTTTCTCTTCCCGAGTGTAACATTTTCCAATGTTGACCATTTTGGGATAATCAAGACTCCCAATATTCACTTTTTCAGTATCAATAGATTATCGGGCTCCTTGGAAACTTTAGACTTCATATATCTATCATTTTTCTCAAAAAGATCCTCCAAACTCACCATCCCTTTAGGATTTTTTTGCCTTTCAACTTGGTGCATCCATCTCAATCCATATCTTCTTTAACACCATCTTCATTTGATGACACACACTCTCTAGGTGATTTTCACTTCCTTCAAAGTACAATTGATCAAAGTTGTCTCTAAGCTCCAAAAATAAAGAAAATGTTGGTCATCATTGAAAACTTTCCAATTATTTGCATTGTTAAGCACACTGGGTCCATGGATCAACTCAATGGTGAATTTCTCTAGAGGAAAATCGGGATGAGGATTCAACAAGGACCCTAAATAGCTAGAGATTCCACCCTAACATTCATTTCCCTGGCACAACTTCAATGGAAAAATCATCAAGGAATTCTATGGAATCAAGACAAGATTCCTATAGTGTTTCAACATTACGGTCTTTACCAGATAAAGGTCTCTAACTTGTTTTAAAATTAGTTCAAGCATCTCCACACACAAGAAGGTTCTTCACTCCCATTTCCTTCGCCATTCTCAACCCAAGAATAAGGGCCTCATACTCAGTGGTATTATTGGTATTTTCAAACTAGAATTTGAAAGAGAAAGAATGAACCTTACCCCCAAGAGCAATAAGCACCACATGAGCTCCATAACCAGCTAAGGAACAACTTCCATCAAACTCCAAAATCCACACATCATTAGGATCAAAAAAACTTCCTTTGGTAGAATTGTCTCCTCTTGTGACATGATCATGTAGTTCCCATGCCCAATGTCTTCATACAATATTTGTGCTTTAGGATCATTTGTCTTTTGCACAATATACTCTACTTGTTTCTCAGGAAACAACTTCTTCATCTTCCCATTGACAAGGATCAAGGCATGTGACCAATCCATTTGGATCTCACCTCCAACATCTTTGCAAAATTTCCTACTTAGCAACATGCCATAGGAAGGAGGGATATCAACAACCAAGATGGTAGCCAAGACCTTCTTCTCTGGTAAAGCAACAAAAGCTACTTGTGCATCCTTGATTCTCCCAACCAAAGGCACTTCTCTACTTTCCATGGAATATCAAGAATCATAAGTGCGGGTTAAGGTTAGACCCAAAACATGAGCCACTTTTGTAGGAATTACATTATCAGATGCACCAAAATCAATGACATAATTGCTAAGCTTGTGGCTAGCTATGAGGAGAGTCACATAGAAGGGTTTGATCTTCTCATTGGGTGAAGTGACTGCAACCACAAGGCTAGGTTGAGGTAGAGAAGGAGTGGGAAAAGGCCTTTAGAAGAATGGGTTGGGATTTTAGATTTAGAATTTACAAAGTTAACCATTTTGGAAAAGGCTTTAGGATGGGTTTGATAGAACTCTACCTTAGAAATCTGAATCTTGGTCTTTTAAGATGGTCTATAATGTCAAAAGATCCATATGTGGATGGGGAATCACTACTAGGAGTAGGAGGAGATTTTGATCTTAGTCTTATCATTTGTTGGACAAGAATTCTCGAAGAAGAAGTAGAGGAAGAAGGACTAGCAAAGCTTACCTTTTTGTTGGAAGTATTAGGAATAGAAGCTCCTCTTCTTGTAATCACAGGGATGGTGGTGGAGTACTCCTTGGATATTTTTACAAGTTGCACTAATTTTTACTTTTTTTGGTCTTCTCCGGGTCATAAAAACATATGAGTCACTATTCATCTCAACTAGTTCATCTCAACCACTACCTCATCATAGTCATCTTAATCATCCACACTCTTAGTGGTGAGGAAATTAACTCGAGAACCACCAGGATCCTCTAGTTCTTTCATAAGATTCCTCTTCTTGTTCATCATAGAGCCCATTTTCTTCCTCTTCATAGGCTCAAGAACTTCAAAAGTAGCATTAACGGGCACCTCGAGGGGTGGACCTTCAATAGCCAACCTGGTTTGGGAAGGGGCAAACGGTTCCTAGGCTGAAATTTATTCCTTGGAACATCTTGATATGGAGCATTCTGAGCCCATTGTTTCTTAATTGTAATGAGGTCATTAGCAGATTCTCGCACCAATTGATCTACATTACCTCCGGGGAGAAGGGGAAGAAGAAGATGTTTTAGATTTAAAAGACTCCTTTTTAGCTTGCAAGACATGATCAAGTCATCTTCGACACTCGATGTACCAATCTTTGATCAACATCCAAAGTTGTAAGATTTTCTCTCCTTAGGGCATAGCTTCCTTCCGGAAATTGAGCATTCGAGAAGAAACATTTTGAATCGGATCAACAGTGCCTAGTATTTACTGAAATCTTGTTAATCAACTTGTTAAACTTGGCCACAAATTCTCTCATAGGCTCATGTGGATCCTTCTTGATTTGAGAAATATGAGCTAGCAAAGCATGCACATCTTCTGGAAGAAGGTTTGAAACACTGCTAAAATTAAGTCCTCATAGTAGTCCAATCGATGATGGTCCCAAGGAAGATGGTAAAACCAATCGCAACATTGTCTTACAAGGATTCACAGCCTCATAGAACATCCTCACGTTCAACTCCCCCACATGCAACAATGAAGGCTATAATGTGTTCATCGAGGTGTACTTTTCCATCACCTCTAAATTTGGGAAAATTCCTCCTCTTACCCCTAGGTAACTCATGCAATGGTTGAGGAAGAGCCAGAGGCCCAACTCTTTGTCCCCAAGGCTAGGTGTTGCCATCCTTGGAAATATTTTTGAAGTGGAATTGAGACACCGGAAAGGATTAGGGCACTAAGATTAGGAATAAGTGTGCTTGAGGAATGCTACTACCGGAAGCTCTGTCTTCAATAGAAGGTGTGCTTATGGAACAAGCTCTTCTATTTCTTCTTATTGGAGGAAGTTGAAAATTTTTTTAATCCAAGAGTTGAAATTTGGGATCTTCAATTCCAAGAACCCTTCTACCATGAGTATATCTTAGAGTTTCCAGATCAAAGAAATGATCAAATTAGTTGTTATTTTTAGAAAGGAAATTTGTTGAAAAAATTCCCTAGTAGAGTCACAAAAATTGTTGGGTTTTGGATTTGCACTTGGAATGAAACCACAGTCAGGGGACAAGCAAGTCCCTCCTCTTTAATGGGAGAGGTTCCCTTATTGAAATTAGGGCAAAACCTATATACAAATGCACAATATTTTATTTAATGGTGGTTTCTCGATACCCTAAAATGTGTTTTAAGCACTGGAAAGATATCAATATATGAGGATAGAAGATTTTGAAGAGAGGAGGAAGGAGAAGAAGACAATACTTTTAGGGAAAAGAGATGGAAGAGAAGACCCTTATATGTATTGTGAAAATAAGATATATAATGGAACCATCACATTTATATAAAACAAAATTCACAAACTCAAAGTTTTGGAGATTGTACAAACTAGAACACAAAGTTTCCAAGAACATAAGGATTAGATGATTCATAGATCAAAACTAGAAGGAAAGAGAAAGAAGAAGAAAAAGGGAAAAAAAATTGTATTGATTTCTTCCAATTCAAAATTACAGTTTCAAAATAATCAAAAATCTAACCCTTTATAATAGCTTTGAAATCCCATGATATAGCTCATAAGAGATAATTACAACTTCCTCGAGCAAGCAAGAAACAATTACAACTTACTTCAATCATCGAGGCCCCTTGATTTGTAAAAAAATAAAATTCTTGATTTACAAAAAAAATGTTAACCCATGAGAGATAATTACAACTTCCTGTAGATAAGCTCAAAGAGATTTTTTTAAATATAACAATTACAACTTACTTACATCGAGGCCCCTTCAAATTCTTGATTTGCAAAGAAACATTAATGGCAAAAAGAAACACTTTTTTAAATATAGGGACGTTACATTATTTTACTAGTTAAAACACATTCGATTTGAACTTCAAATTTGGGCCACCCACATGGGAGAAATTAATTGGAGTGGGCCTGTGGACACCTTCTACAATTTTCACCTTTAAACTATGGTAGGCTGACACATGGAGATCTCCACTGGTTCCTTCATACTTTACCGATTTGAGTCTATTTCCTGCTTGACCTATGTTGACCACTAGACACGTGGAGGGCTGGTGCTCATTTGAGTTTCTGTTTTGGAAGTGCCCCTTAAAATAGCACCGAGATGAATTGTGCCCCCTTCTGCTAGTCTTTGAATTTTCAATGGCCAACTCTGTCTTCATAATGACTTTAACCACTTGGCGGGCTGGCACTACTTGGATACTGACCCATTGATTTCACTTCTTAAATGGTTCCGTTAAGGCATGTGGTGGATTCCACAAACCCGCCCATAATTAGTCAATTTTAACAATCAGCTCTATCCCTTTTTGGACCTAGGACACGTGGAAGACTGGCGCAAGTTTGATATCTGCTTCCATCTTTGACTCTTGAAGTTGCGTCGATGAGGCATGTGGCTCCATCCACTGATCCTTCCATACTTAGCTGATTTTAACTTATTCTATCTTCATTTTGTACCTAGGACATGGAAAGCCTGTGCTTATTTGAGGATATGTCCCTTTACCCTACCCCTACAATTGTGTTGTTTGGACATGTGGAGGCTTTCACGAACCTTGAAATATTCCCAAACTCATCTAATAAAATATATTCACCTATTACGCGTGGATTTCGGGGAAAATTTAACGGGAAAATATGCCTATTGTTCCCGATTGTGGGAAGAAAATAAAAAGAAGGAAAGGAACTTTACCATATGCTTGACTTTCAAATTGTTCTCCATCAACAAGAAAACTACAAATAATGCCAAGCTCGATGCGATTTGATACTCAAAGGCACAGACTCAATTTTTTTGGAAACTTGACTTCAAAAGAAGGGAATTTTGGGACCGACAACATAAATCAAGTTCCATGTCCTTACCAAAGTGTTCTGCTGGGCATGTAACGTATCCTAATCATGTGGCTTGTAATCCCCTTCCTTCTTCCCTGTGAAGTAGAAGAAGTCCTAATGTACCACGAAATTAACCACATAAACAATGAGGTAGGTTTCATAAAGAAAGGAATCTCCCATAGCTGTAAAACTCTAGTCTTTTGTAGTTCTTGTTGCACTAATTCATCAACCTTAGGGTTTTGAGCTCATCCACTATTGGAGTGTCTAAAACTAAGTCCGCCCACATCAAATTTTTTTATTTCACTTGTCTTGTGGGTTTATTTTCTAATCTTGCACTTGTATAACTTTGAAATCCACTTTTTTACCTTGATAACCCCTTAGGGGTACTACATTTCTAAGTAAATCTCCATGTAGGATCCTCCTTCTCCACCACCGGTCTCTTTGTTCGAGATTTCTTGGGTGCCATCTTTTTTTTTTTCTTTCTTCTCATGCCCTAGGTGCTTTGAACCTCTCCTTTATCTTCCTAGAATCAACAACTTTTTGCTTATTTCTCATGCAACCCTTTCCTACTCTATTATCTTCTTTCCTCCTTACTATGCCCTAAGACTACACTACACTTGCACAATTCCACTAGTTTTGATAAGTACCTCACTTCACTCTTCTTCACAAAACCCTCATCGCACTTCGAGCTTAGGAGAAAAAAAAAGAAATTATCTAAGGAAAATTATTCAAAATGAATACTCTTACCTCCTATTTATAATTTTTCAATGCCTTAGAGTTCCTCCAACCATATGTCTTAACGTCACTTTTTAATAGAGCACTTTATTTCACTTAAATCAACTTCCACGACTTCCCTCGTGCATCACAGCTATAACCTTTTGGCACTCCAACACTACTTCACTGCCACAGACCTCCTTCATGTGCATTACCATGCCAAAGTACATAACCTCTGTACTATCCACCAAGTAGTTCCCTAAGGTGTTTCCTACCTTATGTTATATTGTGTGATCTTTCCCTTCTTCATGGTCTTTAAAATTTTCTCAACACACCTTCATAACCACATGAATTCAAACACCTTAACCATCATTCCACTCATTCTTCTACCTTTGTGCTAATCATTCCCATTAGTCCATTGTCAAAATAATTTGTCAAACATATTCAACATATTTTTACTCATATTCAACATATTTTCTACTTCACCCCACACAAAAATGTATGCATGGTCCTCTGCGCATAGAATCTCTTATAATGTAATTAGCTATTGATGCACCAATGTGCAACGTAAAACCAAAAAAATGATGACAAAGGAAATAACCAAAAGGGAAAAATAATTAAAGGAAACCTAATCTAATTGGAAATACTACCTTATTTATAGACATATAGAAGTCTTATTTATAGTAGGGATTCAACTTACTCCCATTGAAATATCCGAGTAATCTTTTCCCATCTAGCACTTGTAAATAACCGCACCTGAATTAAGGATGTAAGATATAATATACAACCCTAACCAATGGAATTTTATTTTCCCAGGATGGTGCAAAAATTTAGATTCATAAAGTAAAACCATCTTCCCAACCTCAAATTGTTTATTTTTAAATCTACCATGATTTTTGTCTCATCTTCTCAATCTTTTGAATCCACCTAGCAAGTGATCACCTTTCATCCAATTGCATTAAATTATCCATGCACTCTTGTAATGTTTTCTTGTTAGTCAATCCTCTGCATGAACAATATGTAGAGAGGGAGCATAAACTCTCTTGGTAAAACAACTTACATACCAAACACCAATTGAAACTCTATGGCCTTGTGTAATCCCTTGTAGGTTTTCTATACACCCATAGTATGGTTGAGACTTTGTCATCCCAAATATTATCTCATAATATCACAAATATTGGTAAATGTGTGACTTAGTATCTTTTAAATGCCTCAATAATTCCATTAGCTTGAGGGTGATAAGGGGGTAGTCTTGTGATGAGAAACCATGAAATATACCAACAAAATCCTAATTTTCTCATTCAAAAAAAGTGTACACCTATCATGAGTCAAGATCAACGGACACCCATACCAGCTGAATATATTTTCAAATAGGAATCTTACTGATGTGGTTATTGTGTAATCCTTCATAGGAATTTCCTCCATCGATTGTGTTAAGTAATCAGTATAAGTAATGATATAACACAAACCGGTCCTTCGCACGATAGGTGAAATAGGTCTTATAAAATCAGCTACCCACTTCTCAAATGGTTCAGTGCTAGCTATCGGCCTCAATGAAATTTCATCTTGTCTTTAAGGCTTTCCAAGGTGCTGAAAATGATCACAAGCCTTGCAAAATGTGATACAATCCTTATAAATTATTTCCCACCGAGACCCTCGCTAGTAAAATATTTTCACGGTGGCATTTCCTACATAGTGTCCTCCTAGTAATTCCACCATGTTCTTCCTCCATGATTGCAACACAATCATGCTCTAACATGAACTATCGCAAGATCTCATCTTGACCTAACTTGTATAAGTCTTCACCAATTAACATGTAAGGAATGAAATGTATAGCTGACCATTTTAACCTCCAAAGTCTTTCTTCCTTACGATGTTATACCTATTTTGAGAAACACAACAATATCCTCTAATTAAGGGCATGCACCACAATCTAAATAGTTGTGCATGTGGCATTGTATTCTTAATGCTCTACGCATCCTCCCTTGAGTCGATCCTTGATAAATGGTCAAGTATTAGGTTACTTTTACCTAGTTTTACAACAATCGTAAACTCAAACTCTTGAAATAATAAGACCCACCTACATATGCGCCCTTGTAAAATGAGCTTGTTAACCAAGTAATTCAATGCCACGTGGTCCATGTAGAATATAAAGGGTGTTACTAGTAGATACTACCTAAATTTTTGTAGTGCATAGATCATCAAAATGCCTCGCACTTGGTAGTAGTATAGTTCTACTCTACTTGTGTCAACTTTTCTTGCAAAACAAAGAGGGTGATCAATAGTCCCCTCACCAGGATATTCCAACACTGTTCCAATTTCCATCCACGAAGAATCAATATGTATATGGAATGGCTTGTCCCAAGATAGAAAGTATAATATGGACACAATGATAATCCTATTCTTTAATGTATCAAATGCCATCTGCTGCGCCTCTCCCCAATGAAATGTACTTCCATGCTTAAAAATATCTCCAATGGCACGGTGATCTTGGTATATCCCTTTATAAATTTTTGGTGGTACCTTGTATGCCTAATGAATCCGTTCACCACACTCTAGCTAGTAGGTTTCCCCAATCCCATAATAACAATAACTTTGGAAGGATCCATGAGCAAACCTTCCTTACGTATAATATGCCCCAACAGGGTTTCAAATGGAGTAATGAAAAGATATTTCTTAATATTGAGAGATATACTCAACTATCGACATCTCTCAAACATCATCCACTGATTGTCACAATGGTCTTTTACTAGTCCATAAACCATCCAATCATCAATGGTAGACTTGATGAAACTTATGGATGAAGTCCTTAAATGCCTAAACCACAATGAGAAATAACACAACTGGCACATTCTTCTTGGTCCAAAAGGCATGATCATGTAGGAAAAAATACCCTTTCAAAGTGGCGAAGGTTGTCTTTTCTCGGTCCTCCTTTGAAATTCTAACCTGATGATATCTTACGAGAATCCATATGTGAAAGAATAGATCTCGCACTTGACTACTCCTTCCAAGATCTCCTCAGTGAAGGATGTTGGAAAAGTGTCAATGACACATACCACATTCAAATCCCTGTAATCAATGCAAATTTTTATCCTCCCATCCTTCTAAATGCTAATGACCATTGAACATATCCATTCTAATTCCTCATCACCTCAATGATGCCTAATGTGATCATCTTGTTAATCTCCTCTTTGACCTTAATGCAAAAATTCACTTTCGAATTAGGCACACACCCTAATTTAGTTTTATTTGCATCTCTCCTAAAGAGTGGTGAACTCTATTAAGCTCATGGTACCTATGTAGAAACAAATCTTGAAATTCATGCAATAGATCAATAATCTTTGAAACCTCCCTTTCTGACTAGTAATCCCCAATAGTAACATCCTTAGGCTTTGTATCCAAGCTAATGTTAATATTCTTATTTTTTTCAGGGGTTCATGGTAGGTACACGCTTTCTCATCTACATTATCCATTACATCGCGCATGTACCCACAATATGGTTAGCATCTAATTTTATAGTTATTCACCATCGATCATATAAACCAACTTCCCTTTCTCTTTTTCCATGAAAGTGCACTCAAGTTGTATTTCCTCTAGCTCTTCCTCATTGAAGTGTGCTTCCAAGTTAGGTTCTCCTAATAACTCCAGTATTCTATCCTCCACCATGGCACTATCCCCATATTTAGGCACTTAAAAACCTGCAGTTGCCTTATGCACAATGGCTTTAAACTTTGATACTCAAAGGTTTAAATCAAGTCATGTGTTAACTCATGCTAGTTTCTTGCTCTAATGGCATAATTTCAAATGAATATAGCATGTGCACATGCAACCTTGTAAGGTGGAGTAAATATTTTGCACACATAAATATGGAGGCAAGGATTCCACACCTTTCATCCATGCCTTCTCACATTCCTAGATGTGAAACGAGGCGGGTTCTTTCCCATGATAGCCTTGTATAGTAGTAGGTGCATTACTTTAGAGAAACCTAACAGATAACACGATTCTCACCTTATGTCACTCTAGAAGGTTATTACGATTGGTCACCCACACACTTGTTTTGGTCCCAAGAAAATTATAGCTAAACATACTTCTCCTTTTGATCTCACATCTCTATTAGGTCTCCATTTCTCATAGGAAAACATCAAGGTTTGCTCCCCTAGTGTAACTTGGTAATTATTTTCCTCCCAAGCTCTTGACTGAGTGCACCTTTGTTACTCTCATCATAGAGCCTCTTAATTTCCTTTTGACTAACTCATATGTCCCATGCACCTAATTGTCACATGCCACACTAGTGGTATCACTTATAGATTGAGTGTCTTCCCACTAAATAACTCCTTCTATTGGATGCACAACCTCAGGGTCTCTAATAGTGCACACATAGATTCTATTTAGGCATCCTTATCCCAAGGGTTTTGTATAAGGTGTGGAATTTCCATCTGTAAAAGGGATGATAACACATTCCTCCTTGTTATCAAAACTTATATATCCCTTATTGAAACGTAAGTCAACATTTTTGTAGTTGCACGGGGCACCAAAGTATAGATGGGAATTTTATGCCTCAAGCAAGCACCGAGACCTTGAATCTCCAATGAATTTCACCCCTTGGATAGTGATAACAACATCCTTCAAAACACCAATGGGAATTGCCTTTGTCTTGTTAGCCATATACAATACATTTGAGGATGGATGTAATGGGGCCTTCCATTTGATTCCATACATCTAAAGTGATAACATTAACTTCTACATTTGTGCCAATTAGGATATTTCTTAGGAGCCATCCATCAACCATAGAATTCAAAGTAATCTCCTTATCATATTCAATGTTCTGTGGGGAAGGTTAGCATGCAAGAATTTCCACTCATGCTCTCCTCCAACATGAGGTACTTTCTCCCATAGCCATTCTCATAGAAAAGGAATGATATTATTTTAGCTTAGAATTTTACATACCTCCTTGAATTCATCTAGATCCTTTTGTGGAGCTTGCTCTTCTTTTTCTTCAAGCGATTTGATTTCTCCTTTAGGCTTTGGATCTTTCTTTTTAGGCTTGAATCACATATATGGTTTCTGATAAAATTATTTCGATGAGCGGGGCTTGGATAATTCCCATACACCACATATTCTATAGTAACCATTGGTAGCTATTTTTTTATCTCCTTGGCATGCACAACCTCATCTCACATTGTCACTAGTACAGGTTCCAACTCTAACTCACTCACCACCCTTGGCATCCACTGTGAGTCATATTTCTTAACACTTACAATTCTGATGTATTTTTCCATCCGTTGTTGCTAGCTCATGTGTTCAAATAATTTTGGGAACTCCTCATACTTGTGCTTCTTTCCACACCAAGAGAACTATAACATATTGGGGCATTCACACTTATATTGTTTCATAGACCCACACTGTAACAAGTTCCATGTGATAAATCACTTCTTCCACCTCCGTGATTTCCATGACCTCTAAATCCTCCGCGAAATCCTCTTTCGTGAGTCCCTCCATCTGTGCTCCCATCATAATGATGGCCCTCATACTTTGAACTTCTTGTAATAATATTCTGACACATGCCAATATTAGTGGCATCATGTATTTTTTCAATCAATCTATAATCCTTGGTGTCATGACTAGTAGAGGTATATATTTTGCAATAACAAGACACATTCTTATAGATTGTGTGCTACAAAAACAAACACCTACTTGCATCATGATCTCTATGGAAAATCTCACATTCCTCCATTATGGTAGGAACCGACCTTTTGGAAAATTTTCCTTTATATGACCCTCTAATTCACAATCCATACACCATAACCCGCTGCATGAGTCTCATGATCTAAGTTCGTAGATAATTTCTCCAACTACTTTACCATTATAGTAATTTGGGCTTCTAGGAGTAGACTAATTTCTTTATCAACACTTCCTACTACCTCAACACATAAGGAAGCCTCCAAGGCCTCTCATGCGGATCTATGAAAGTATTCTATGAAAGCACCCTCCTGAATGGTGTGAGCAGTCCTCTGAAAAACCACTAAGCATGTTGTGAAGGGTGAATGTCATAAGATAACTTAGATAGGAGAGTCTTAAAATGCATGTCATACTCCCGCACACTCTCCACCATTCCTTACTAAATCTCCTTCAATGTGTTGATTCTTTTCTGTTCAAACTCAGGTATGTGGAACTCTACCAAAAAGGCATTACACAATGCAATGTAATCCACCACTATCTGGTGTGGGTCATACTTCCTATACTAGCTATGCACATGTCCTTGCAACGTGGTTGCAAACGATTTTCTTTATACTTCTGGTAGTGATTCCCTTCACATGCCATATTAAATTGCATTTGTGTACATGTTCCGTGGTATCCTCAATGCCCTTATAATTAGGTAATTAGAGTGATATCTCATAAAACACTTGTTGATGGTGTTGTGGACCTTGTCACCTAAGTTAGGACCTTGATTCCCTCTCATGTTTCCTCTACCACAAGACCCACTAGATCCAATAGTGCCAACTCTTCTAGATCCACCAAATCCTCCTCCTATCATAGGTAAAGGGCCTAATGTTGCTTCACACTATGATCCCAATGTCGTGCTAAACTATGTGCCGATAATATTTTATATTAAACCACTTTTAGATGTGTTTCCGACGCCACTCATAGATGCGATACTCAAATATTGTGACCCCACACCTTGCCCAAATGTTTTTCCAAACAAAATACCCCCAAACATAAGAAATGAATGTGTAGCCATAAATGTACCAAATGAAAAATTATACCTCCTAGGTTTCACTCAACTACCAATATCAATACCAACTGGATTATCAAAACTTATCTTAGGAATTGGAAAACTAAGCACAAAGGTTTGGTCACCATGTGGGTTTAGATGAGCACCTACATCTCTCCTTAGTTATTCATATGATGATATCTCTCCAGAATACAAGGGGTTTCTCTTCCATGCTTTCCAAGATGGGGTAGCTCAGACTTCTTGGGTTCCATGTCCTCCATACGAACCTCAAATCCTTCATGTAATGTATTCCTCCATAAATCCATCACTCCTAAAACTTTCGTGTTGTATTTTCAAATCCCTCTCTCGAGCTTCATTAGAATTGAGATGCCTCTCCTTTCTCTCCATTTCTACGCCAAAAGGTCCGCCATCCTCTACCATGCCAGCTTTCACACCCCATGTTTAGCAAGAGTTTAGCTAGCCATGGGAAAGGATTCCAAACTCAACGTAATGATTAGGATCTTGATAGCTAGTGGAATAAAACAAAGGTATTATCCTCTAGGGTCCCTTAAGAATTGAAACTCAAGTAATCTGCGGGAAAGAATACATAGAAATAACATATTCTAGGGTATAACTAGTCAACCCTCTACTCCACCTGTGATTAATAACACATATCAGGTTAGATCAACATCATTCATCAACTTGATATTCCTCTTGGGTCCAAACATGAGGTCTATAGTACCAAATTGTCCTTGATGCATATGCTGAGAGTCATTCATACAACTCTATTGGGAAACAATATAATAATGTCTCATAGAGTTCGTGATAAAGGTTATCCCGCACCCATTTTTGTACATCAAACTCACATCCAATAATGAACCTCTGAAAAAAATCATCCTCATGATTTTAATCCAGTTCTCGATGATGTACAATGTTAGATGCATTTTTCATCACACATCATTCTCACAACTTCGAAAAGAGGTCTCGAAAATGGAACCAAAATGTAGTCTATATTTACCTCTTACTTCATCAATCAACCCCTAAGCATCGACACATCATCCACACTTGGTATGAAAGCTCACTGAGGCACACATAGGCATTGGGCCCCTTCTTTATGCAAGATTTGTGAGAGTGTTCTTCCTTAATAAGGGGGTGTTGCACAAACAAAGAATAAATGTACCCATTCTTGAAAACCAGATTTAAGCACTAACTCCTAATCTAATGCACCAGAACATAGGATAACATGATCATACTACAATGGAAGTAGAACTAAATCATGATTATCATCAAGAAAACCAATAATACACCCATGAACATAAAAGGAAATGTATAGATCAAGATCCATCACATAAGTGCTTCAAAATCACTTCATTATATTCATTAGTCAAAGTACAGTAGCCAAGATTACATCAAAAGAGTTCCATGTATGGAGATATTTATAGTAGCAGAGCTTTGACACATTATAGAGCTCACCATCACACATTACACATTTTTACTAAATATTCCTCTCTTTCTCTCATACTCACACACACACATTCTCTCTAAATATGTCTTGTAAAACCATACATAAGAGGAACTCTCAAGGAATCTCCTCTTAACCACTCATCATTACATGAGAAATCTTGAAGGAATATTTCATGATTTCCTACCACTACCAAAGAACATGCCAAATGTCATCATGCATTTCCCCTAATTGAGTTTCCTTAGCATGCATGTGCCAACTAATCCATAACAAACTCAGATCCTTA
Source organism: Taxus wallichiana var. yunnanensis (assembly GCA_018340775.1). Classification (NCBI taxonomy): domain Eukaryota; kingdom Viridiplantae; phylum Streptophyta; class Pinopsida; order Cupressales; family Taxaceae; genus Taxus; species Taxus wallichiana. The sequence goes on along the minus strand of CM031239.1, from coordinate 802,378,494 downwards.
TCCTTTCATGATAACCATATTGATGCCTTGGAATATCCTTTCCTTGAGTGCAAGTCTCGTAGTTTATCCATAGATGTCATTGGTTGATTTTTCATTCAT